>OZ024905.1:33500119-34700119 GCA_964017125.1 Flabesymbios commensalis | reverse complement strand
CAATACCCTTGAATAGTATTCACAGTTAGTGATTGGGGCTTAGGCTTGTACAACTTCTCGGAAATGTCTACTTAAGACGTCTGTAGGCCTACTAGGAGAAGATTGAAAGACTGACTGACCGAGAGACACTGACAAGTCACAATCATTGACATTGAGACATGCTCAGAATGCTGGCGTATAAAGTGTGGGCGCCTACAGAAGTGGCTGACAGTGACAGTAGCCTGAGTAGGGCCTACTTGCAGTGACTGTCAGAGACAGTGAGAAAAGTGAGCGAGTGAGAAGCGGCAGTCACCAGGTCACACTCACAGTGGCTGCCCAGCCGCTCAACACGACAACAGGCCAAAACTAAGCCAGGGGCATGGCCAGGCAGATTTCACGGCACACGCCGTCGCTTGGTGCTAAAATTCAAAGTAAACCTCGGTTGACAGCGTGTTAATTTTGTATATTTAGCACGATCATATCATATTACATGTATAATGACTGCCAGTTGTCTCGATAATTTAAATATAGTGACAAGTTATTGAAAAATAACCATATACCGTAGGACTTGTTTACTGTCATGACTGATGACAACTTTAAACCGGAAATAACCAATTACCGGGTTTGTGATCGGCCAATGGACTCAAGTTCACTTGTGCGAAAGCGATGTTAGCATTCCACTGTTCTAATTCTGTGATAAAACTGAACCTATGCGCTTTGCCGTATTTGAGAAGATGTGAGTGATAGTCATTTGGGACACACATTGTATGGACACAAAAAAACAGTGCCCAGAATCCATTTTGTGAACCATATTAAAACATTATTGGAATGAGTAAAAATGTGGTGTTAAAATATCGTTTTGTCTAGGGTTTTTTTCAGCTACTGTCCACTAAATTTGGCTATGTAGTTTTTCCATCTGGCTCAAAATTTTGCTACAACACTTTTGTGGTCAGATCGGCCCCTGATAGACATACAAACATAGACATAGAAAAGCTCGGTCCGAAATCTCAGGCTGATGAGTGATGTGTACCAGACATCATTTACCATTTACCATCTATTCACCATTTACCATCCGTTACAGCTTTTGTAGGTCAGAAACCTGTTGACCGTTTTCGTCAAATAGCTCTTCATTGTCTTGAGCTATAGGCTTCGCCTGTATCTTCCGTATGTGTGTGCGCAAATTTCTCCAATTGATATTGAAAATGCCCCCAGTATCTATCCAGTCTATTTTTAAAAGTGTTCACAGAGTTGGAGCTAAAACAACATGTTTCGGCAGCAAATTCCACGGGTTTACAACCCTTAGGCCACACAAATTTATTTAATTGTTTTACCGATTTTTTCAGCATTGGGGCTGTCGAGTGGCGGCAAAAAAAAAAAAAAAAAAAATCAGATAAAGAGGTGTTTAATTTTTTCTTAGATTGGTCCACAATACAGAAAGCGACGAGTTTCCCAGGTTTGGGCCAATTACGAACGCTGCCATACTGTATTATCCCTAATAAACGCACCGCCCACCTAATAAACGCCCCCCCCCCCTGTTTTTCTGGTAGGGTACCCTATAAACTGGCTTGAGAAAAAAAAAAAAAATTTACTCTCCTGTCCTTAATATCAACAAACGATTTTGCATACAGGTTCGTTCGTTGTGGTCAAGTTCGTTCAACAGAAAATTAGTCTTATTAAATTCAAGAAAAAAACGATGTTTTTCTATTTGACTACTGACTACTTCCCTGGACAAACTGAGAGAGATAAGACATGAATGAATAGCCGCTGCAGCCAGCTGGATAACTGCACAACAAGACGCTGTGTGTCAGATCTGGATGTAAGACGGGATTTGCACACGACACCACTAGACGCCAAACCGATGCCGGTCCAACGTAGGTCACCATTGACGACGGTGGCCCAGCATTAGAACAACACTGCCCGACGTCTCACGCCTTCAACTTCAATGCTGGGTTAACAACTAAGTTACCAGCCCAGAGTTGACACTGCCCGTTTGCCATTGAATATATCAATGAGAATCATGAATGTCATCCATAACATTTGTTTTTTAATTCTTATTTGGCAATGTATTATCGATCAATCGAGGTGTTTCGGGTTGAGTTGGAGTGTAATGTGTGTGACACATTAACAGAACTATAGCGTGCACAGTGTCAGCCTTAATGTATCACAGCTATTTTTCACACCTGATGTCGGCACCTGGCTGCACGTTGAGTTGTGTCAGACTGACCGCAGCGTGTCAGTTTTGCTTACAACGAAAATAATGACTGTTTATTGCATTGGCACAGTAAGAAAGAAACAGTTTTCATTTTTTTTAACTTTGAAATGAACAAATCTACGATGGTGGAAAAAATAAATATAAAATTTTCAAAATTTCAATTTTTTTTTTTGCCATTTTCGGAAATTTTCGGCGGCGATTCGGTAAAACAATTAAATAAATTTGTGTGGCCTTATGGGGGAAGAATGCTTACGGATTTGCAGCCTAAATCGCTGCTTCTCTAGTTTTAGGTGGTGCCCCCTAGTTACTGTTTCTGTTAATTTTTAGTAGTCCCTCATTTGTGCTGTACTTTCCT
The DNA here is from genome assembly GCA_964017125.1 of Flabesymbios commensalis. Taxonomy (NCBI): domain Eukaryota; kingdom Metazoa; phylum Annelida; class Polychaeta; order Terebellida; family Flabelligeridae; genus Flabesymbios; species Flabesymbios commensalis. The sequence continues at coordinate 34,697,573 of OZ024905.1, read as the reverse complement.
GTTAATAGTTTATAGATTTCAATCATGTCGCCCCGACTTCTCCGATAAGGCCTGAAAAATTAATTGTATATTTCTGGTAACAGACTTTTTAGAAATAGGGTAGGTAGGTCGGATTTTTTATTTTTTGCTTTTTTTTTGCTACTCCCTATTGGGTGATGCACATGTTGGTTATTCTTGCGTAGCAAAGCAAAATAAACAAATTCTGCATAAACAGTAGCGTTTCTCCTACAGGTGCGCCGATCAGAATGCTGAAAAAAAAAAAAATTTAGCTCTGTTATTTTTTATAAAAAGAATTAGGGTCGGCAGATCTTGAAAAAAAACTAGGGTCGACACCTAAAATTAGGGTCAGTCGGGTTACCGGAAACAAACAATTTTTTTGTTTAGGCATTTAAAACTATAGATGGTAGCTTTAAGTATCAGAGTCTCTCTGGGTATTCTAGATCTCGAATCTGTGGTATGAGTTTTGTCATCTTTCTTTGTACATTTTCTACGTACCAGGGTGTCCGCCAGGAATGTTTGAGAGGGTGGGTCCAAAAGGGGTGGGGGGTCTGGGGGTGCTCCCCTAGGAGAAAAAAATCATAGTTTTCAGGGGTAGAGCTAAGACCAAAATTTCTACTGGCCTGGAGGGCCAGTTGTTCCCAAAGGTTACTGGCCCTCCACTGAAATCACTGGCCCTCATTTTTATCATCTAAATGTCAGATTTTTTTTTATCAAATATAGTGCGGTAAAAAATTTTCATAGTCTGATTTCTAATAATAACTTTACACAGCAGGGATAACAAAATCTAATGGGTTTTTTTTGTCGAATTTTGATAATTCGTATCAGCAATGCTTTAATCAAATATTATAGAAATCGTATAACATGCACTAGCAGATACGACCACACTGTGTTGGTTTAATGCTGGCCCAACAAAAATAACAAGATCAGTGTATTGTGTCTGCTGGATAAGCATGACATTGGCCTACGTGAAAAGTGGATGTCCTTTCATTCAGACAGCTAAGAACCACCTGAAAGGTTCTAAGGCAAGTGTCCATATATAGGGCAGATCTCAGAATTACATTTTAATAGCCTACTTGTGGCAAAAATGAGATAAAAGAAAAGTTGCGCCATTTAAGTAGCAACATTACTATTATCAGTTATTCGAATTAGATTCCAAAGCCTTTTTCATTAATAATAGTTCCACCTTTCTCCAGGCTTGATTTTTAATTGAATGGACAATATTTTTTGCAACACGTCTCTTATGTAGTGATATACATACAGCTGAGTTGTGATCTTTATTGGTTACAGAAATTGCAACATTACGCCTCTTGATGTGTGAATCATGTCACCACTTTTAAATTGCGATAGTTAATTGTTGTTCTTAATTGTTGCTTCATCAACAACCACACAAAAAAAAAAAAAAGAATTCACCTATTCTTGGAAAATTACATGTAGACTGCCCGCCTCTAATGTCAATATTGGGTATGAGGGCGAAGAATTTAGATGTGGTTCTGCCTGTTTGAAATAGCTTGAAATTTTGTTGAATTATTACTTTATGATAGGCCACAATACCACTGGGTTACAAGAGGAGCGATGCCAGTGTAATTGAATGCCATGGAGTGAGCCTACGACAATACAGCATGGCACCAACTTACAAACCACAAGACGTCATGTGCTGCAGCGGCACATTTTGTCTGAGATCCAATATGAGAATGTTAGCTGGCCAGACGGGCCAGTCAAGAGTTAAACTGACTGGCCCTCCTATACTTTCACTGGCCACGGGCCAGTGCTTAAATCGACCTCCGAGTTTTTAAATTTTGGTGCTTAAAATGGCCTTTTTTAACTGAAATGACAGTAAAATATGGAAAATATTTTAATTTTTCTTGCTAACAAGGTGCTGGTGCTGAGTGGGGGGGAGGTCCGAACTCCCCCGCACCCTACCCCCCCCCCCCCCGGCGGAAACCCTGCTACCTTGTTTAAATCTGTCTTGAAGCAGAGCGGCCAAATTACATGCCCATATTCAAGACGTGGACTTACTAACCGTCTAACGCCTTGACAAGGCTGTCCCCATCTAGGTTTTCGTATTATCTTCTAATGAGTCCCACTAGCAGATTTGCTTTATTCACAGCAGGATCTACATGGTCGATAGCCTCAATTTATTATCAATGTAAATTCCCAGGTCTTTCTCACCGATAGTTTCCTCCAAGTTGTTTTCACCCATTTTATACTGGTAATCTATCTGGTTGTTTCCCAGTCGCATTATTTTACATTTGGTTTTAGACTCCTGGAGGTACACGCAGTCTTGGAGATTACTTATCCTACTCCACATTCTGGTGTCATCCGCAAACATCTGCACAGACTTTTTCACTACATCTGGGAGGTCATTATTAAATATCACAAATAATACTGGACCTAGGACGACCCCTGGGGTATACCACTAGTGACATCTTCCCAGGATGATTCCTCCCCATTTATGATGACTCTTTGTTTCCAACCATCCAGAAAAGCGTTTACCCATGCCAGGCATTTTCCTGTTACTCCATATCCTTCTAGCTTTGCCAGCTTAAGCATTTGTGTGGTACTGTGTCAAAGGCTTTTCTGAAGTCCACATAAATGGCATCCACTGCATTACCACTATCCAAAATGTGTCCAGGCTTCGAAGACTGCTAGCAGCTTAAGGTACAGGATCGACCCTCCACAAATCCGTGTTGGTAGTCGGATAGCAACTTGTTTTCCGACATGTGTTTCATATTATCCACTCTTACTAGGTGTTCAAGTGTTTTACATACCACTGAGGTTAGGCTTATAGGCCGATAGTTACTAGCTTCACTTTTAGAGCTTTTCTCAAAAATTTGTGTTATATGACCTAACTTTCAGCTGGCTGGTAATTCACTATCGCTCAAACTTTTCTTGAACATAATGTATAATGGGTAAGCCACTTGGCTTGCTAGCTCCCTTAGAACCCTTGGATGTATTTTGTCTGGCCCTGGTGATTTATCTGGCTTTAGGGCTATCAGCAGTTTTTCCATGTCTGTGAGTGGCACATTACTCCGTGCTTTTCTGGACTGCTGGACTTTCACTTTCCTCAACTGTTAAGACACTGCTGAAAAAGCTATTAGGTGTTTCATTCTTTTCCTTACCTGAAGTTGTCATGATGGCGGCCAATAGGCTATATGGTTACTGGCCGCCATGAGGGAGTTTGGTACACCTCACTTTTTAAAATTTGAGATTCACAACTTCTTTATTATATAATACATCTCAGGAGCGGATTCAGGGAAGGGTCACATGACCCCCCCTTAATTTTTAAATGCCCATTCCAAAATGTAGAAATATAATTTTCTGTATATAATAATTAGATGTTAACTAATGTGAGTTATTTTTCCATTGTTATTCTTTAACTGTAGATACATAGAAATGGTGTATTGGTATTTTTTTACGGAGTGACCATTCGTATAATGGGAGTCAATGGGGACCTGTCAATTCATAACTGAGGCTGCCCATAAAATTTAAATTATAAAAAATCACGTACGATTATATATATTATATATATATTATATTATAATTACTAGCCTATGTTTATGACCCTTTTATCTTCCGGCGACCATGCCCTTTTTCTACCCTGGATCCTCCCTAGTGCTGACCGGCCTACTGCGCTGAATTGTGTACAGCAGCTGTCCTGCCACGGACATTAAGGCTGCCCCGTTCAAGGTTGAATCGCAATTCACCGACTTACCTGCAATGTATACGTCTCCACTACCATATTTAAAGCTTATATGTGAAGATTTTTGGAAAAGTATGTTTATATTTAAGGTATTTATCCGAAACTACACTTGAGGCTACCAAGTGTTCTCGGTTGGAGTGGGGTGGAAACGCGACATTTTGTGAGAAGACGACATCGCACGTGGTATCTGTCGTTTTTCCTGTGCTTCACGCATGCGGTTTTGTGTTGATCAACAACTTCAAGGCGGTCTGAGCATGCGCCTTCAGCGGACAAATTCTCCTCACATAGATGTCGCTCATGTTGCACTGGCAAAGTGTAGTTGTATTTTACCTAACTTCAGGTCCAATATGTCTCATATCAGCTCAAGAATCACTGATATGTAAGAAAATATATTTATTATGAGCAAGATGATGTTAGATTGGCCATAGCTCATCAGATTAGGTCCAGAAAAGCGACTTAAAGTTGGTATCAAAGTAGGGACGTCAAACGTTTCCCAAATGCAACCGCAATGTCTGTCAAATTTGATGTACACAGTATTTCCTTTTGTAAAAGATAATTTTTTGGTTTTGCAAATAAGTGACGGAGAAAGACAGAGGTACAGTTTGTGTAAATTTTACTGTAGATTTCAAAAATTCACTTTATTTCCGTGTGAAGTGGAGCGCAAATAGGCTAAACACAGCTACCAGTACCCACTGTCCAAAAAATGACTTTGTACAATCAGACTTTCCTTCATTCATAAAATGATATTGCAAAAAAATTATGATTAATTTATAGCAATTTTTTACCAAATTTTCTAAAAAAATTAATTTTTATTCAACAGATGAAAAAAATAGTCTGACCTCACTAATCAAAGCCACTTCGAGTTTGCTATAATAGATTCACGGCTCTGTGACTGTGCCACTGACAGTTTAGGATGACAGCGCTCACTAGGTGGCGCTAAACTTCACTTTCCATTTTCGCACAGCGAATGGCATATTTTTCCTCATCAATTTAGCTCGAAACATTGACCTAGGTTAGAGGTCAATTACAGAATCTATGGAGCCTGTTGATTCGATATTAGAACGGATATGAAACGATGACATATTTCTCTTTACCATGTTTATTCCCAGGAGAGATTTTTAGGTTAAGAAGACGTCTAATTTTTTAATTAAAAAATTGTTTTTCTTATAACTTTCAAACAAAAACTAGCAGCGATATAAAAATATTACTCAGATGTTCTTTATCATGTCAAATCCACCATAGATCAGTTTTTTGGGCCGTATGCCTGTGTTCTTTACATGAAATTTAACTTTATCTGACACCACCTCAACATTTTCTGACACATTTTCATTGTTATTGTTTGGGATAGCTAGCCCTGGATAGGGCTGACCGCCACCGGGCCTTCCACAATTGTCGATCACTCACTATCTCCCGACAAGAATCGAATTTAGGCCTATCCCAACAGTGGCTAAGGCAGCATAAAATGTATCTCTTAGAACCAATGAGTGCCGAGCCGGTTCCTGTACTTTACGAATCTGCCTGTTAAAACTATCTGCTTCTTTTGCTTCAGACTAATTATGTACCCGCCTGGGCAGGGCTCGAACCAGTCCATGTCTCCTAAGGTTGACCTTGTGGTATACCCCATAGGACATTAGAATTTGGAAGAAATTTGCTATATATCTAGTCAATTATAATGCATAGTAGTATCTAATTTTAAATATTAGAAAAAACAAAAAACACTTTAAGTTCGTGCACCTAAGCAGTTTATTGAATTTATCCAGACATACACATGTTAAAATAGTTTTGTGGCCAGCTGTGTTGATAAAACATATAAATGTGGAACCAAAAAAACACGAAATTATGAAAAAGTGATTAGGACGACCAGAGAGGAATCAATTTTTCACGTTGGGAATCAAGTGCCTAAGTTGGAGTGTGGTGCCTAAGTTCGAGGAAGGTCCTCAGAGCCCTTAAAAATTCACTTGGATTCACTACTAAGGCAGTAAGATTGAAAATTTAGAAAAATCAATATTTTTTTCATTATTTTAGCTTTTTACCAACCATAAATTTTAATAATCTGTATGTAAAGGCATTTTGAAAACGTTTTCCCTGAAACATAAAAAAGCTATTAAAACATGGAGATGGACATCAGAAAGTGCTTTCCTGCTAGAGACATAAGATAAACACAGTTTGAACAAAAATAAATAGAGATAATGGCAACTAAATATTTTCAAAATAAAGTTATATTGAACACAAATCGAACTTAGGCACAGGTGATTTAAATTGTTCCTAAGTTTGAGCACCCCCACCAGCGCTTAATGCTTGGATGCTAAACACTATTGGACGTTTTAGGGCATAGCCTCAAACCATAATGGCCACGAAAAGTATTTGTTTGAGGAAAAAATGATTCTATTTGAAATATGAACTTATTTCTGATGTTATAAATGTTATGGAAAAAATAAAAAGACCCAAAAACGCATTTTCATAATATTATGATTTCAAATAAAATAAAATTTCTTTTTACTTTGCTGATTTTTTTAATCCCAAGCAAGTGCTAGGTTATCGCCCATACCCGTTTTTTTCGGTACCTATGTTTAATTTCCAGATAAATCTGCTGGCCTCCAAAATCAAATAATGATCGAACTTGGGGTCTAATCGAACTTAGGGCACCTTGCTCTACCCATTGTAAAAAGCTGTTTAGGGCTGTTTAAAAAAAAAATTCCTCAGTTTGTTTAGATAATCATAATTAGTATGCTCTGCTGAGCATGTGGTAAAAAAATGAAATTATTTCGACTGTTAAAAATATTTAAAAAATTGGGATAGATTTTATCTGCCATTTTCGGCGTCTTTTTTGTTTTTTTTTATTTTGGAAATTCAGACGGGTACTATACAAAATGTATCATAACTTTGACCATAATTTTATTTTTTGTATAATTTTTTTTTATTCAGTCATGAAAATAATGGACCTTGTGAGATGTATGAACAAGTTTTCAGGTCTCTAGCACTGAAATAAAAAAAATGGCCTGCCATCCTTACTGACAGTGACTGTGGCTCGCCCAGAGTCTCTCTCGAAGACGTTGTTTACTCGGCTAGATCCGCCCCTGGTAGGTACAATCAAACAGTCATTATGATGGGGTTTTTCGTGTTTTTTCAGGATTTATGTGAATTTGTGATACACTGCAATAAAAGACATATTTTTCTCTGTTTGTTTGTTCTTCTTGCTCACTATTACTGGTAGAAATGAAGCCATTATTGTAGAATTAAAAAAGTAATTTTCTTTGAATGACACTTTTATCACCTTTTCCGAGGGTTCCCATCATTAGATTTCTCGCAATTATGAAAAATGGTGCCAGCTCTCGCCTTTAATTCCATAATTGTTGCAACAAGTGCTTGAAGAGGTAAGTGGAACAGGCATGCTGTGGTCCCTTCTGATAATTTTTTTTACGCAGGTGGCATTTTAAAATTTTTGTAAAAAAATGCAAAAAATGAAAATAGACTATGTCCACCGCCCTATAAGGAAGTTCTGGAGGACATCATTAAGACCGGTTGGACAGAACAATGTGGGCATCTCGAAAAATTGAAATGCCTGGGGAAGGCTGCACTAGTTTGCCCATGGTAAAACCTGGGTGAAGTTTTGTTTGCCTACCCTGTACTTCCTCATGGGGCGCACTGAGGGTAAAAATTGTAGTTTCATGGCTATAAGGATGAGAATCCATCAACATTTTTCTTTTCCATGATCCCCTCGAGGACTTAACAAAAAAAAAAAAAAAAAAACTGGGGCAGGAGGCTATGCCCAAATTTCTGATTGTTGTGTGACCTACTTGCTCTGTTACAGTATTGCGGGGCACTCATTGGGTGCCCTGATGTATCTTAAAACCTGATATATACGGATACAACATCTCAGTAGTTTTATTCAGCTGCTTCAAAAAGTTCAAGTGTCTGGGTGATGTTTTGGCTTCTGTTTCCCTGCCTGAATTTACAAAATTAAGGTCACAGCTTTTGGATGTTTTTATCATTAGATCAGATTTTGATCTGGCACAGCATTTTTCTTGCTCAGTGAAAACTGTGGAGTGCGGTCAATTATTTATTCTAGCATGTGGGCAGTTACGAAAAAAGGCTCAGCATAATTTTATTGGACAATTTTGAAATTTATTGAAAGTACCTACCCCTGGCCTGGTCTGGGGTCCTGCATCTAGCAACGGAAACACTAGACGGGGCACCTGTCTGGCACTCCGTTTCCAGACGGGGAGCTGGATGTTGTTTATAGACTCCAAAAATTCAAACAAAATGGCCGCCTTTTATACTGTTCATACCAGCTCTATTCGTCTTTCTGTTCTCTAACAGTGCCCCGATTGCTACCTTGAGTAGTCGTTAGGGAATACTGAAGGGGGGCTGGCGGTTGAGGCTGGATGACATGATGTGTGACACTTGGCTAGATTGCCACTCAGGGATCCGAAGTCAAATTGCTCTTGGGCTCGTGCTGTAGATATTTAGAAACCCTACACCCAGACATTTGGGCATGTAGCCTAAATTTTGACACAGCATTTTCAGAAAATAAGCTTACTCCCAACAAACTGAATAGGCCTAAGTGGGCAGTGGGATTATTTCCGAATAGGGTTGACAATCCTGTGTTTTTGGAAGCTAAATTTCGAACAGTAAAATTTTATGTCCAGGCGGAAAAAATTTAATAAATACTCCGCCACCGGTTTCCTGCTACCAATACCCTCCTTTTTGGGCAGCTCCCTTGGTAGTTGATCAGAGTGCTGGATCTCACATGAGAAAGTGTTATGTGAGTTCAGGAGAGCTTTCCTATCTTGTACAGCGGTCTCTTCCCTCTATTCACTAACAGTGCTTTGATTGCTACCTCGACTAGTCGTAAGGGAATACTGAAGGAGAGCTGGGGGCCGAGGTCGTGGTACTCGCAGTGTGGTTGTCTAGCCTGTTACTCAGGGATCTGATTAGCTGTAGCTCTTGGTCTCGTGCCTAGGTTTCAGAGCAATCGACAATTGTCGGAAGGCCCGGGCAGCCCGAAAGGGCTCGCTAACTCAACAAACAAACAAAAAAACATTCGAATTTTCCATTGTTTATATTTTCCTGACGTGACCTTAAAAACCTACCAACGGTGGCGGCCATAAACTTTTTCGGCGTCACAAAGTGATTGTACACCACTAGACATTCAGATGGGGGTGTGCAGACATCACACTGGTGCCTCGCCTGTTTTTTCAATAGGGAGCTTGTCAACCGGGGGCGGGACCGGTTGACAATGTTGACTACGGAAACACTGCCTCTAAGACAAAGTCAAACAGGTAACGTTAACAGTAACTGTGTCTGTGATGAGTCTGAATGAGTGACAGTTGTTGTTCAGTTCAGTGTCAGTGACACTGACAGTGTTGAAAATGAAAATTGAAGCAATCATTATCATTCCAATCATTCCATGTTCTATAGTTGCAGTCAACTTCCACCAGCGTTGGGTGTTTTTCGCTGATTTCTCAGTCAATTCTAAATCAATTTCCATGAAATTTTGCAAGCACTCTTTTCAACTATTCCGGCGCCTACCCTGAAAATTTTGTGAAATTGGAATGAGTATTTCAAAAGTTAGACCATTTGACATGCAGTGGAATTTCGTAAAGCTGATAGCGTGCAATGGGTTTATAGAGGAGCGTCATAATTCGCAAAAACTACATGTCAAATGGTCTAACTTTTAAACTACATAACATTTTTCCCTGAAATTTTCAGGGCAGGTGCCGTAAGACTAGAAACTAACGCTTGTCAAATTTCATGAAAATCGGATGAAAATTGCTTGAGCAATGAGCGAAAAACATGCAACGCAAAAGTGACAGATTTAAAGTGACTTTAACTCTTCAAGTGCTTCATTACTACTTAACATTTTCCTCACTTACAAATTAAACCTGTTATAATTCACAATTGGGGCTTCATTTAGGATTTATACATGCATATTTGTTCAATTTCTGTCAATTTTTAGTTGTGGAAAAACAGTTTGAATGCGCTTAAAAGCGTCGCCCGCACTCAAGGGGTTAACTTGAACTTCTTTAACTGTAGACTAGGCCCTAGGGGCCTAGGGCTAGGCTAGCCTTAGGTTTAGCCTAAGGCTTAGCCTAAGGCTAAGCCTAAGGCTAGGCTTATCGGGATTTAGGCTTAGCCTAGGCCCTAAGGCTAGAGCCTAGGCTAGCTTATCGTCGTATCAATGATTGAAAATTCAACAAATTAAAAATGAATGAATGTTGAACTGAACAGTCACTGGACTGGACTCTGGAGTCAGTGCCGGATCACATGAATCATGCGTTGCTGAACTGGGAGTGGGAACAGTCACTGCCGACTGATGACTGCCACTGGACTGCACTGCCACCCACTGGCACTGACCACTGGCACTGTGAGTGTGAGTGTGACTGTCAGTTTCAGTTCACTGACACTGGCACTGCCACTGACACTGTGACTGGAGTCAGTGCGGTGTTATTGTTACCACACGCTAGCCCTAAAAAAATAAAAGTAGTCTAAAGTTCTAGTTATTATTTTTATATACCTGCACATCCTCATTCCTCAGCTCATCAATAAGAACAGCAATAGGATAAAGCGATTCATCGGAAGGATTATCACTGGCAGCCATGTTTCTTGTTGAAAGTTTCTGACCCAGAACACAGAACATGCCCGTGCGCATGTCAAAATGACGTCAAAGGCACAATCGATTATAAGAATGAGTCAAATACGAATAGTTTATTGGATCAACACTATCATGACAAACCAGCTCGCCACAGCGAATAATTCAAGAGAATCAGACCGTTCCAGATCAATTTAGTGAATTTAATGCGCTGTTGCAGTCAAACTGTCGTAGCTAATATAATGAGCTGTTGCAGAAAAATTGAGTAAAATTACTTTTAAAATGTTCACGTCACCAGTAAGCCAGAGACGTGTATTAGGCCTAGTTGGTAAAACTAATTATTCTATGTCTATGATTAGAATGGAATATGGGTAGCTTTTGGTGTTAGATCCACAACGCAGTGCGGGCGCCACACGGGAGGCGACCCCGGAACTGAGGGGTACAGGTCAGGGTCGTCATCTTGTTATGTGTTGAGAACGTACATAGTGCATCAGTACATCCGAAGATGTGAGCTATAGACAGTGCTCAGATACGTAGGCCCCTACTGGTTGTTTGCCCACGTACTGGTTCTCTGCCCATGTGCCATGAGCTGTCTCAGTCGCGATCGTTGGTGCTGCACAGGTAGGCTACATGCAGGTGCAGGCACAAAGGGGATGGTGTACCGGTGTGGCCGGCCAGCAGTTCCCCCGTCCAGTGCTTCCCCCTGGGGTCGGTGCGCATGCGTGTCACCCTTGGTTACGGTAATGTTTACTTCCTGTCTTATACTGAATTCCATTACTGAAACATGCCAGATGGTCTAGGCCCTAACTTTTGAACTATTGGATATTTTTCAACTCAAATTTCACAGTATTTGGGGGATGACTGGCAAATAGTCCTCGCTAAATTTCATAATTATCTGTTGAGAATTGACTAAGAAATCGGCGAAAACATGCGCTACAACTACAAGTTAATTTGTCTTTCAGTTTCACTAGGCCTATATCTTAATAATTTAATGATAATTAATCTTGATCTAGGCCTTACCTTTCATCTAGTACTAGTCTAACGATAGTCTCTAATTCTACCCTTCTGATGACATTGTTATCTTTCAACGAATGCCAGTCGTTTCGGCCCCTTTCCTGTTCGGCCCCTTTCCCGTTCGGCCTCTTACCCGTTCGGCCCCCTAGTATACATAAGTCATCAGGTCAGAGGTGTCGTGGGTGACATGGCATGTTGACCTGTTCAGCCCCCACCAACGATCACCTGCCCAGCCCTGTGAGTTCACAAGCTGTCCAGTACGCTCTAGATCTAGCCTCTTGTAAGCGAGATGACCTGTTCGGCCCCCATCAGCGATAGCCTGTTCGCCCCTCAGTCCAGCCCTGTGTGTAAGTGCGCTAAGCTGTCTGGCATGCTCTTGTTAACCTGTTCGGCCCCCCAATTAAAATATTAAAATTTATAAAACATTGCCGTAGATCTAGTGTTGTCAATTATAAGTAGCACAACTATTCATTGTGATGATCAATATGTGAAATATTTAAATACAATCTATAGGCTCTAGGGGTCTATATGTAAACTGACGCAATGGTGGCTTAACGCTGGCCCAGTGTCGCAGACGATGGTCCGCGATTGAGCCAGCATTGGGTCAGTGTATCGTGTTGACTGGGCAGGTAGGGCAATACCATGTGAAATTTCAACTAATATTTCATTATAGATCTAAAATATAACATTATTTTTATATAGACTTATGTTAAATAAAACACTTTGTTAATAATATATAGTCACCGACTTTTTCTTCACTTCATCCGTGTTACTCAGACATGCATAGACATATATATATATATATATACAGCTGACATAAATAGACATCTATAATCACAACAGAAGGGTTATCACGTTATTTGAAACAATCGCATTTAAATTTAGAAAGATCAGGCTACGTATATTTCATATCTAACCCAAACGTATTTTTTTTATTTAAAAGTCATTTATGTAACTTAATTAATACTACGAGCAGATGACAACTGGTGAGTTGTGAATGCTGGTGTGAAAGCTTGGAATGAAACTGTAAGTGATAGATTGGTAAGCTGTGAACTCGCTTACCAATAAAAACTGGGTATTTCAACTCAATATAATTTTTATAATATAAATGTAAGAAAGAGCGGATATAGGGGCCTATATCTAAAAATAGTTGTGTCAAAATATATGAAATGATAATAATCGCAGCAATGTCTACACACGCGATCATCTGATCGTGCTTAAAGTTGAAATGATCTGCTTCATTCGTTTACAAATTATTGTATAATTTTATAAGATATAGATAGTAGATATATTTAAGGCCTATATAAAGGTTGCATAATATTATATCAGTTCTAGTTCCCAACGCGATAGACCTATTCATTATAGGGGGCTGAATGGGTAGAACGTACGTAGGGGCCTATTTGGGGGCCGAACAGGCAATGCTTGGGAGCCAAACGTAAGGATAGAAATGTTAAATTCGTAGTTCAAAGAATCAATAAGATAACAGTAAATTGAACTAACATTGAAAGGGTTGTTTTAAAACTTCACGACGTCTCGACTCACTTACTTCGGCAATTTTTCTGAAATTTCTGGACTTTCTGATTTGTTCTAGATTGTTCTAAGGCTGGGGCTGAACATAATTAAGGATAAACAATTTTAATGATTAGGTTATATTTTATATCTGGTTCAGTGTAGTAGTAGTAGTAGTAGGCCTATAGTATAGCTGTATGTACCACGGTAGGGGACCGAACGGGTAACGCTCTGACCACGCTGACTCAGTGACTGACAGGCCAGGGGAAGCATTGTATATTAGGGGGCCGAACAGGTAAGGGGCCGAACGGGTAAGGGGCCGAACGGGAGGGGGCCGAACAGGTAAGAGGCCGAAACGACCTGATACCCTTTCAACTAGCTAGTCTATATCATAATGGGCATACACTATTTTGACTGCTCCCAAAATCGACATATATGAAGCTTGAAAAAAATATGACATGATTATTTTGACAGCTAGACTATGTAACATAGGCTTACACTATTTTGACTAGTTTTCCCCCCAAAATGTCAAAATGATGAAGTGTTCCCCCTTTAATATGAATTTTGAAATAAAATAATTTAAAATAAGTCATTTTTATTATTTTTAAACCTAGCTAGCCTATATCATACACTGTCTGGCTGAGTGTTCCCCCTTCAATATGACGTAAATTTTAAAACAAATATTTTTTTTAAACCTAGCTAACCTATATCACACACTCGCTGGGTTGAGAGTCTGTCTGGGCTGAGAGTTTCCCCCTCAATATGACATGAATTTTGAAATAAAATAAATTAAAAAAAAACATTTTTTAATAGCTAGCCTATATCATACACTGCCTGGGCTGAGTGTTTCCCTCTCAATATGACATGAATTTTCAAATAAAATGGATTTTTTTTTCAAGTTTTTAAACCTAGCTAGCCTATATCATACACTACCTGGGCTGAGTGTTCCCCCTCAATATGACATGAATTTTAGTAAGACATTAATTTTGAAATAGAATAAAGTAGGGAAAATAGCTGGGCCGAGTGTTCCCCCCTAGTATGAAATGACTTTTGAAATAAAATGAATTAAAAATACACTCGCTGGGCTGAGTGTTCCCCCTTAGTAGCCTATGCATGAATTGTGAAATAAAATGAATTTTATAGCTGGGCCGAGTGTTCCCCCCTGGTATGACAGGAATTTTCCTGATATGACATGAATTTTGAAATAAATGAATTTAGAAACAGCTAGTCTATATGACATACTAGCTAGGCTGAGTGCTCCCCTATCAATATGACATGAATTTTGAAATAAAATGCATTCATTTTTTTTTTTAACTACTCTTATATAGGATTAGGCAGAAAATCATTTAAACATTTCGTTTCCAATATAGGGATGAAACTACTATTTCAGGTATTATATTAAACATTCTATATTGTGGTCAATAGGCAGGGGGGATATATATCTTAGCCAAGGCAGGGGGAATATATATCCTAGCCAGAGGGGAACACTCGATCAGCACAGGTGAAGGCGTAGGGGGAGGTGTGAACACTCAGCACAGCAAAGCATGGCAGGTGGGGAACTGTGAGCCTGGGGGGGAACTCTCAGAATATGAGTGACAGATACCAGCCGTTCCGCTCAGGGTCGCGCATGCGCAGATGGGCGGAAGGGGAACTCTCAGAACGGGGGAACCCTCAGAATACGACACCGGAGGTTGATTGGTGACCGAGAAGGTGACCTATAGACATGATTCATGGAGAGATAAAAGCTTTCTCTGCTCCTGGACTGTTTCGGTCACGATTCTTAGGTGCTGCACTGGAACCTAATTGTAGGTGGTACAGCGTGGAATTTGCTGTGATAGTTGTGATGTGTGGTTTCACAAAGATTGTGTCGACATGCGATCTTTCACCTTCCTGGCATATTCCACAACAAACGTCTCGTGGATATGCTGTCGATGCAATCATCCAAATTTTGATCGAAATTTATTCCATTCGTTTGAAATTGAAACCACAAATAATTTTGACAATCTAAATTTTAGTGGCTCTGAGAAAGTCAATTCACCGAATTCAGATTTCGCTCCCACACAGCACAGTAGTCCAATTCCCCCCTTTAGGCCTAAAAACTGTCAAAGAAACTGGCGTACTTTATTAATAAATTGCAGAAACCTAAAGGGGAAAGTAGCACATTTTCTAGCATCTGTAAATTACTACCAACCTGATTGTATCCTCGGCACTGAATCTTGGCTTGACAAGGATACCACTACCAGTGAAATTTTCCCCCCTGAATACCAAGTTTTGCGTAAAGATTGAAATTCGAAAGCCCGAGGAGGAGGAGTCTTTATTGCTGTCAGAAAACATTATGACATGACCCTCCTCCCTGATTTAGAAACCAACTGTGAAATTTTATGGGCTAAAGTTCAGATATCGGCATCAAAATCTTTAACCCTCGGGTGTTTTTATAGACCTCCTGACTCCAAAATTAGTACTTCAGAAGAACTTGTGAAATCTTTAGACCTCATGCCAAAAAATTCAAATCATACCATTGTCCTGGGAGGTGATTTTAACATGCCTGGTATTGACTGGGACAATGGAGTAGTAAATCCTAAAGCAGCAAACAAATCACAATGCGAGCTGCTTTTGTCAAGCCTAGATACACATGCCTTGGCCCAAATTCATAAAGAACCAACTAGAGAAGAAAATATTTTGGACCTCCTGATCACAAATAAACCTGGTTTGATAAAATAGTGTAGGCCTACCTGGAATCTCGGATCACTGTGCTGTTGTGACCGAACTAGATATTGACCCACCCTACCGTCGTACAAAACCCCGCCCAGTGCGTCAGTTCAAAAAGGCTAATTGGGAAGCTATCAGGCAACAAATTAGGAGCTGCTGGACCTCCTTTTCAGAAAACAGTCCCAGCTGTTCTGTTAATGAAAATTGGTTGAAACTCAAATCCATCCTAAATCAATGCCTGAACAAATTTATACCAACTAAAATGACGTCCCCTCGGGAAAATCTACCTTGGCTATCGAAATCACTCCTTGCATCTATTCGGAAAAAAGCATCTTTATATAGCAGAGCCAAGCGTACAAATAAAGCTGACCTTTGGGCAAAATATAAATTATGTAAACGGCAGACCCAGCGTGCCATCAGGTCTGCCAGGTGGTCTTTTTTGAAAAACAAACTTTCTGAATCTTTAGAACAAAAAAATTCAAAACCACTCTGGCGGTATATTAAATCTAAACGTCAGGATGGAAATGGTGTCTCTCCCTTGAAGGAAAACGGTCAGCTGCATTCAGATAGCAGACATAAGGCCGAAATACTAAACAACCAATTTTGCTCAGTTTTTACCTCGGAAGACACCACGAATATACCTAAATTAACAGGACCACCGAATACTGAAATGCCTAAATTCGAAATTACCGTTCAAGGTGTAACTAAATTACTTGAGGGTTTAAACGGCGGAAAGGCATCTGGACCGGACGAACTCCTGAACTTAATTCTGAAGAATGCTGCCAACGAAATATCTCCCTTTCTTAAAATTATTTTCGACCAATCTCTACAGACGGGCAAATTACCAGATGACTGGGTAGAGGCTAATGTTGCCCCAGTCATCAAAAAAGGGGATCGGCACTCTCCGGCAAACTACAGGCCTATATCCCTCACATGTGTTTGTGCCAAATTACTCGAACACATCATTCGTAAACAAATTATGTCCCATTTTTCGGAAAACAAAATTTTAACACCTGTACAGCATGGCTTCCGATCAAAACACTCATGCGAAAGCCAGCTTTTGATTACAACTGATGAATTTATTCAAAATTTTGAAAGCAAGACACAAACAGATGTTGTTGTCTTGGATTTTAGTAAGGCCTTTGATGTTGTCCCCCACCAACGCCTCTTGCACAAACTTGACCACTATGGAATTCGGGGAACAACTCTTAATTGGATTCAAAGTTTTCTGACCAATAGAACCCAAAAAGTAGTAGTTGATGGCAGCTCTTCAGAATCAGCTCGCGTGAGGTCCGGTGTGCCCCAGGGTACTGTTCTCGGACCCCTACTCTTTTTGACTTATATTAATGACCTCCCTTCCACGGTCTCCTCGCAGGTTCGTCTCTTTGCAGATGACTGCCTCCTGTATCGCCCGATAAAATGTCGAGCAGATCAGGAGCAGCTGCAGAGAGACCTATCTGCGTTACAGGACTGGGCAGATCGATGGGGGATGTGTTTCAACCCCTCGAAATGCTCGGTCCTGAGGGTGTCCAGGCCGAAATAAAAAAACCTGGAATTTGAGTACACCCTTAAAGGTGAAACACTAGCGAACGTTTCATCAACACCATATCTTGGTGTTTGCCTTAGTGAGACCCTGGAATGGTAGGCCCACATTAACAAAATTACAAGTAAAGCAAATTCCACTCTGGGCTTCCTTCGGAGGAACCTGAAGGCATGTCCCCCTAAACTAAGGGAGACTGCCTATTTCTCCCTGGTCAGATCTTCTTTAGAATACTCTTCAGCAGTTTGGGACCCCTTTAGACAAAAAGATATTGATAAATTAGAAAAAATTCAAAGATCAGCAGCAAGATTTGTCACCCAAAACTATAGACAAACAGCCAGTGTGACATCTCTCATTCAGAACCTGGGCTGGACTGACTTGAAAACAAGACGTAAAAATTCTAGACTTGTAAGCATGTTCAAAATTTTAAATGAGCTAGTCGAAATTCCTATCAATGACCGTTTAATCCCAGCGGACAGAAAAACATGACTTTGTGGTGGGCACAATCAGGCCTATAAACATCTTAGAGCTAACACCACACTGGGACAAAATTCTTTTTGGCATCGAACTATCCCTGATTGGAATTC
The DNA here is from genome assembly GCA_964017125.1 of Flabesymbios commensalis. NCBI lineage: Eukaryota > Metazoa > Annelida > Polychaeta > Terebellida > Flabelligeridae > Flabesymbios > Flabesymbios commensalis. The sequence goes on along the minus strand of OZ024905.1, from coordinate 34,679,922 downwards.
TCTTCCGGCTGCTGCCATAGAATCCAAAAATTGTGGCAGCGTTCAAGAGTCAACTGGTTGACTAAATCCACCAGCCCTTTCCCCCCTCCAGCCTGATACTCCAAATAGGAGGTGCTGCTGGATATGATCTCAAAGTTTCAATGTTCAAAATGGGGATGTTGTACCAGAGGTTTACGTGGTACATCTTTTCCACCAAACCGGCCGAAACCGACCGAAACCGGCCATTATTAAAGGCATATATTGTTAATTGTGGACTAATAGGGGGGTGTAGCGCAGTCTGATGGGTACAATAAGAATAAATATAAATATATTTTATTTGCATTTTTAATAAAAATTGACTTTTAAAGAAAGGAAAGTGGAAAATGTATGTCGCGTCAATCCACACAAGCCACTAATGTTACTGTGTAGTATTGAAGCACTCACCAGATGTGGTATGCTGTTATAATAACTATATATGTAGATATACAGTAATTTAATTGGTTCTCATTTAAATAATACAAAATAATATTATCTCCACTTGTTCATTGTTTTCTTATTTTTGTCTTACAGGTATGTATAATAAAATGCAATAAAAAAATATGTATTAGCCTATTTATTTTATTGATGTTTAGAAATATGCAAGAATTGTAATTGAAACTCACAGTCAAACGTCATGTAAATCACACACCCTCGATTGTCATTTCTTACCAATCACGCCTCGCGAGGATCACAATATGCAGATTGCTATTAGTCCAAAAAGTTTAACTGTTATTGCGTCATTTTGTATATGCTAGCGGCTTCTTCTTACATATCTGAATCAAATAATATTTTATCAAAGTTGTTATGCTTATTCATTTCTGAATTTTAGGCTACTATACTGTTATAGTATAGTTTAAACATGTAATGCTTTACGACGCCAGCGGGTTATTATTGTAATATAGTTTAAAAATGTAAATGCTTCACGCCAGCGGATTAGGCCCTATTATTGTAATATACTTTAAAAAATATTATTATAATAATCACTAGGCAAAACCATTAAACCACATAAGAACAAATTCTCAAAAATTAAAGACTTACAGTGCCCCCACAGTTGGTAATCAGGTCTGTGATATTGAAGAGCACCACAGAGCGATCACGAACCGTGAGAACACCGCAAGTCACCACAGGCTAATTGTATGGCAATTGCTTCTCTCTGACATGCTGCATTACCCACCAGGATGCCACAGAGAAACCATTAAAACAATGAAATGTATAACAAAAAATAATATCAAAGACTAGAGTTGACTAAGCAAAGAAGCAATACACAAGAACATCAATACATAAGAGAACAATCTACACAATGAGAAAAAGGCTATAAAGAATACACAAATCGAATGCACAAAGATTTTACTAAATACGTCTGAAAATATGTCTGTCTCAATGATTAGGTGTTCTAGGCCTTCTATGAAGTTGCCCAGGGGGACCACGAGGATGTGACACCCCTCCCCCCCAGGACAACAAGGAAGCGTTAAATAACAATGCAAGTATGTTATAGGTGAGGGGGAGCGTTAAGGGGTGATGCGTAAGCATTTATGGACGAGGAGAAGCGTTAAATGGCGACAGAGAGACATCAAATGAAAAGATGAGAAGGTGTTAAAGGGTGAATAAAAAGTGTTAAGTGCCGATGGAGATGCATTTAAGGGCAATGTAGAGACATTGAAGATGCTGCAGATGCGATAATTGGCGATGCAAAAGCGTTAAATGGCAAACGAGGCGATAAAGGGCGAAGAGGACGCATTAAAAAGCGACAATGAAGCGTTAAATGACGATGGAAAAGCGTTATAGGGTAATGTGGAGTGGATAAATGGTAAGGAGGTAGGTGTTTAAAGGCAAGGAGAAGGTGCTAAGGGTGATGGAGAGGCGTTAAATGGCGAGGGACAGGCATTAGAGAGCGACGGAAAGGTGGTAAAAAGGCAAAGAACAATCAATAAACGTCGACTCGGAAGCATTGAAAGGCAATGTATGGTGGCAGAAGGTGCCTAAGAGGCAATGAATAGCGACGGGAAGGCGTTAAAGGGCGATTGAGAGGCGTTTAAAATCGATGGAAAGGTGCTAACAGGTGACGGAAATGCGTTAAAGAGCAATGGAGAGAAGTTTCAAGGTGAACAAAAAATCTATTTGAATTTGTAGAGTGTAGACATTTTAAACATTTCGGCCCAACAAGTAAGTCAGTGAGATATTCAGGTTTGTTGTAGAAAGCAGCCGAAAAGTCAAGCAGTGTCAGAGTTGTAACTTCACCCTTGTCCATACTAACAATTATACTTTGTGTACTTTCTGCAGAGCTGATTCTATAGAATGATTGTAATAGATCAGATAGATGGCTATATTGTATATGATGTTTCAGACAATTGGCTACTACAATTTCTAAGATTTTGGAATTGAAACACAAGTTGGATACATAAGTGTTATTTTTCAGTTTGTTTTTAGGAAGAGATGTTTTTAACTGGTGGTCTTATATGCGCAGCTGTGAAATTTTGAGGAAATGTACTAGTTTCCATTGAAATGTTGATTATATCAGTGATGGGAGTTATTAGTATGTCAAGAAAATGTTTCAGCATCCTTGTAGGAATGGAATTCAGATCACATGATTTTGGAGATGAGCCCAAAAAAGGCTTTTTAATTTCATCTTCTGTCGCACATTTAAAGTCTTTCATTTTGGATTCGATTTCAGGTTTTTTGTACTGCTGCAATATTTAGTACTTTATACACAAATTTTGAGCGAATAGTTTCAATTTTATGTAAAAAATATTTCGATAAATGGTCACAAAGTGATTTTACGGATGAGGATTCTGGCAGAGCAGGAAGTGGAATTCTACGCAGAATGTTATTTATAAAGGTGATGCGTATTGTCTGAATTGTCTGAAATAACATCAGTTAAATTTCGCTTTAGGCTTCAATCTATTATGCATGTGGCACTGGTCGTACTTTAGCTCCTCTTTGTCGCCCTTTAACGCCTCCTCATTGCCTCCTAATGGCTCTTCAATTCCTCCTCATTGTCCTTTAACCTTCTCATTGCACTTTCACGCCTCCTAGTCGACCGTTAAAAGGTTTACTTTAGACTTTAACACCTAAATAACTTGTAGCATATATAGTACGAATCATATTTCATCCTGAAATTAACCTTTTCACCTTGAGGATGACCTCAAATCACCAAAATAATAGAAGACATAGATTTTTCTGTCTAAATCTTGCAAAAAAGATTTATTACACACCTTCCCATAGCTTTATATGCGAAAGAATATTCTCCTTTACTTTACCTTGGAATTAATCTTCTGACCTTGAATATGATCTTTAATCATCAAAATAGTACCAGAAATGGATTATTCAGTCAGGACGTACACTGCTTCCTATTTTTGTTACTTAAAAATCATATTTTCACATTTTTAACCTTGGAATTGACCTTTTGATCTTGAAGATAACATTGAATCACCAAAATAATATAATAAAAAGATTTGAATCCTACGAAAAAGACACATGTTCCTAGTTTTATTTGGTAAAAATGCCATTTTTGCTTACTTGACCTTGAAATTGATCTTTTGACCTTGAAGATAACTTTGGATTCATGAAAATAATAAAACAAATATATTACCCAGTCAAAATCACATGAAAATGAGGTTTAATAGCTAAATCTCACTTATGGTCAAGTTCTCCCGGTCAGTTAATTGCGGCTAAATAATGACTGTTTCCTTATTTTTTTTTCTCATTTTTTACGGCCAGATTGAAGTTGATGTAATTGTAAGGTTACCTCACGGGCAGCACTTGTTTAACAGATGGTCAAGCTTATTTTTACCTGCAAAACATATGGTCTGCGCCGCTCCCATGAGGTTACCATGAGGTTGTTTAACAGTCACTTTACGGATGCCACGGTCAGTGTGCACTGAGGTCATTATTCAGTTATGATACGGCTACTAGGGTCATAATTATGCGGTTTATGTAAGGTCTGTGTACTGTCTTTGTAAGGACCCCTATTTTTATAAAAATGGACTGCTCTATTTGTGTAAATAGATTTTGAGAAAAAATAGCTTTACAGTAGTGTTTCTAATAAGACTCTGGCTTGGCTGCTACATTTTCAAGGAAGAACTATTTCTCAGAGCTGCAGCTGCAACAGCTGAGTTGCCTTGTATTCAAGAGAAAGGAGAGCCAAGGAAAAAGTGGTGTGTAGAATAGCTATCTGAAAAACACAAGGGTTATTAAAGTCAATTAATGCCAGATTTTCTTGCATGTAATAACAGTAACTCTTACAAAAACTTTCTACGTCTGGATGAAGACCTCTTCCAACAAATTGTGAGACATCGCATTGAAAAAAGACACACAGCTTCGTGGGGCTATTTCACCAGATTTAAGGCAGCCATATATAATCATTTTTAACCACTGGGGAAATATATCAATCTCTTTTCTGTGGCTTTCGCGTTGCCAGTAACACAATCGTCAGCATCGTACCAACCACGTGCGATGCCATAATTGAGGAGTTCGTAGAAGAGTTCATAAAATGTTCATTATAAGCTGAAGAATGAAAATATGTATCAGAAGGTTTCCTGAAAAAAATGATACTTTTATGATACATTAGGAGCCCTAAATTGGAAGCATATTGCTATGAAATGCCCAGCAAATAGTGGATGCATCAATTATATTTCTGAAAGGTTTCATAGCTTGGTGTTGATGGCTTTCGTTTTTTCAAATGATAAATTCTTATATGTAAATATTGGGGCTGAAGGTTGCGGTTCAGATGGAGGCGCCTTCTGCGATACAATTAAGAATGATACAAGCTGACCAGAAGCTGACACACTACCTGGACATCATTATACCTTATTGTTTCGTTACAGGTGATGGTATTGAAATACACTCGCTGCACGATTTTGCTCGTAAACAGGAGTCATAACTAAATAGTTAAGCTTTTGCTCACTGTGTGCTGTGTCGGTATTGAAAAGGGTGTATAGGGAAATGGCTGCTAAACATGATAAAACAATCTCCACACAGGAATGTGACTCGCAAAGAGACTTAGACTTAGCAGAGTGAGAAGAGCACTTGAAAATGCCTCAGTATACTTTCTCTTTGCTTCAGAGTTCTGCTTTCTAATTCTGAAGCCGGATAACGTAATCAAAGGTGTACTGTCTTGCTGCGTGAAAAGATGCGCTTTAAACACCTGTTCCCCAAGCATCATTTGTTGAAAAATCATAATTAACCTTAAAATTGATCTTTGACCTTGAATTTACAAATATGCCCAAACTTTTCAAGCTGGCACTTATCGGATATAAATTCACCACAAAAAAATTATATTGGAACCATCAAGAAGATGACCTTGAATCACCAAAATAATACTATAAATGGATTTTTCCGTCAAAATTCCACGAAAAAAGAGGTATTACACATGTTCCTAGCTTTGCGTTCCTGTTACCTTATAAAATACTTCCATCCGTGACGCCATTGTGACGCCAACACGACAAGGCCAACGGCGATGGACGGGTTATACAAATTACTCAGATTCCAGGTTCACTAAACAGAACCCCTGGGTCTAACATCGTGTTTATTTATGCTCCTCTGTGTAGAACACATAATATATAAAATACAGTTACATAGATATTTCACTCTGCCTAACCACGGCAGAGAGCATAAACCAGCTTGGTTCTACAAGAGAGCGTGCACCATCGTGCATTAGACAGCCTCCGACCCGCATTAGTCCCGCATTAGTCCCGCATCTCCGACGTTCGTCCCTTATATGCACTTCACATCATCTGGGTCGAACGTTATGTTTATTTCTGCTCCTGTGTGTAGAACAAATAATATATAAAATACAGTTACATAGTCATTCCACGCTGCCCAACCATGGCAGAGAACATAAACCAGCTTGGTTCTAAAAGAGAGCGTGCACCATCGTGCATTAGACAGCACTCCGACCCGCATTAGTCCCGCATTACTCCCGCATCTTCGACGTTCGTCCCTTATATGCACTTCACATCATCATAATCACAACATTGATTTAACATATAATCATACATAATAATAATCGGCACATTGATTTAACATACAATTCCTGGCGACGGACGCCAGTCCATCAGCCTTGATGGCCCGGCTGACCTTTGCATGTAACTGACCAATCCATTACTGAACCAATCCAATCATGGATTGTCGTGTTCCGTTCTGGCCAGATCAACAGTGGCATAATGCGTGTTTGGCTATGCGTAACTTTTACAACCTAATCATTTCACTTACAGCATATTTAACCAATGGCCTTAAAGATGACCTAGAATTACCATAATTATATTATGAATGGATTTTTTTGTCAAAAGCCCATAAAAAATTGGTTTTATTACACGCGTTCATAGCTTTAATTACTTGCTAAAAAGGATATATTCTCTTAAATGACCTTGACATTGACCTTCAGACCTTAAAGATGACAATAAATAATTCAAATAATTTTAGAAATGGATTAGTCCAGTCAAAATCACATGAAGTTGAGGTATAACACTTGTTCCTCGCTTCATTTGTTTAAAAATCATATTTGACCCTTGAAATTGACCTTTGATCGTGAATTAAAAAAAAATGCCCAAACTTTTCAAGCTAGCACTCATCGGATTTGAATTCAGCAAAAAAACATCTATAGGAAACATCAAAAAACGTTGTATATGTAACAAAACAAAGTTAGGCTAAAGCGATAATTTCCCAATATGCTCAAAATAGCAAACAATGTACAGAAAAGGGGGTATCACACATGTTCCTAACTTTTCTTAGTAAAAATGATATTTCCTTTTACTAGACCTTGAAATTGACCTTGAAGATGACCTTGAATAATAAAAATAATTTCAAAAATGGATAGCAGAGTCAAAATCACATAAAATTGAGGTATTACATTTGTTCCCAGCTACATTTGTTGAAAAATCATGTTTGACCTTAAAATTGGCCTTTGCCCTTGAATTTAAAAAAAAATGTCCAAACTTTTCAAGCTAGCACTCGTCGGATTTGAATTCAGCAGAAAAAAATTTATAAGAAACATCAAAAAAATATTCTATATATAACAAAACAAGGTAAGGCTCGCACTGAAGCGATTATTTTTAAAAATGAATAATCTCCCAATATGCTCAAAATGGCCAAAAATGTACAGATTGGCGGCCATCTTGGATTCCATATTCTGATTCTTTGCAACCGCAAGTCATGTGACTATAACATGGCTTATCTAGACTTCCAGACATTCTAGTATGTGAAAAAAATGGTGGCAGGTATAAAGAGGGGGGGGGGGGTGAGGTATTCGACTCTGAGCCCTTGGACTAACTGTGGTGGCTAGGGTGTTTCGTAGAGCGCATTAGCTGGTAAGGATATGTCATAGAATTTACTGGTGACTGACACTCTGTATGAGTGAGGAAAACGTGTCGCCGTACAGGACGTGTGACACCTTCATATTTCCTAGGGAGAAGCGTGGTCAATGTAAGTGTGACCTGAATAGAGGTGTAACCTGTCAGCTATACACGTATGCACACTAATAAATGTACACGTGTGTGAATTATGATTAATATGTGTGTGACTTATAATCAATATGTGTGAAATGTAGTAACTAGATGTGTGGCCTTAGTATTGTTGTGTTAATCACACGGAACAACCTTCTTTAATATGAGTTAAATTGGGATTTAAACTATTGACCTGGGGCGCGTTTTTGGTATGTTATTTTCAAGATTTCTCGTGTCCTAATTTTCCTGCGGCTTACAAAAACGAAAAAAAACTCGTTGATTATCCTCGTTTGACTCCCTCTTTAACATGTATAGGGAGGATACAAGCACTCTGACCCACTCGTTTAATCTCAAAGATCCTCATATGCAAATGAGCTATATCTGAGCGAGATGATGTTGAAACGGGCCCCTGTAGTAGCAGTAATAATAGTTCAGAATGCAGTTAAATTAATTGAGTTGAGCAGTGTGTTATGTTAGCTGAATACATAACGGATAACAATAATTATTAAATCATTGTATTTATGTATTAAGTTGGGTCAACGTTGGGTCAGCAATGCCAGCATTGGACGCATAGGGCCGACGTTGTGCAAGAGTTGCCACTAGAACAGGTGTGAACATGCTTCATTATAGAATTGATAGCGATAATGTTCTGCCAAGCAGACATTTGTGGATCCAGGGCACGGTTGGAAGGCCGTGATCAAGGTTTACAACGTGTCGTTGGAAGCTACAGATTTGCCCAATAATAATTTAGATATTATGTGAGCCTTATTATATCATTTAGTACCGTAAAACGGGGTGACTTGGGACGATGGGGTGACTTGGGACAAATCATTGAAATATTATTTTAAATATGACTGTAATGACAATTTCTATAATAAGAGTCATATTTTTATAATAACAAAGACAGAATATTGTTGATGTGCCAACTGCGTTATGTTTGGCGGGAAGACATATTCCATTTGAAGGTAGGGAGCATTTTTAGGTGAGTGCAATTTTATGGACATTTCTGAAGTTACTTCTACTTTTGACTGGTGCGTACCTTTAAAATTTGATGACTGAATTATATTTTGGACATGAAATAGCCATAGGTTTAAAAAATAATATCAAAAATAGTCTTTTCCTATAAAGTCACAATTCATGAATTTTAAACAAATATATTTTCGAAGTAGGGTGACTTAGGACACATTTTCCCGTAGTTGCTATGCACCTTTGTCACCCCATCGTCCCAAGTCACCCCATTATACGGCACCCATATCTTACAGGGTATATATTTTGGTGTAAGCATGCAATTTGGCTGGGCTATATGTCTCTGTTATATTGTGATATTGTTGTTTATAGCATGCCCATGCGTATTTTACTTTCAGTTGAGCTGGTTACATTTTATTCTCGTTGTTGCTGTTGATTTAAAAAAAACCCCACAAAGGGTCCCAAGTCACCCCATGTGTTATTTATTTGTTTCAGTAGTGTCACATACTGGAGTATGTATAAACAAATTCCACTGTGAATGGTATAATACAAGATTGGGGTTATATCTTTCTGTCACGTAAATTCCAGTCTGATTGGCTGAGATATGTGTTAGATAGGCTATATATACACAAAACATCTTAAAAAACGCATTATGACGTCAAATCACACATGTAAAATTGGTCTATTTTTAATCATTAATTCCAAATACAGAGCATGTGCTAGACTTTAAATTCAAAACCTAATAATAAATTTCGCTTTTTTATACTTATTATACTTTAAATAGATATTTATGGAGACATTCTCAAATAAAACTTTTAATTAAAAAATACATTACATATGTCCCATTTGCAAGTCACCCCATTTGCTGGGTGACTTGGGACATCTTGAATTATTTTAAAAAAATTGTGCTCGAACAACATAACTAAACAAAAACTTATATTGAACGATTCCAGTGATTGTAAATTTTGAGCTCAAGTCATTTATACAATCATATTGGAAAATGCCTTAAGTGTGGATACGAAAAACAGTTGAAATCGTCCCAAGTCACCCCATTTTACGGTAGCTAGGTGTGAGTAGTAAATAGATTAAAAAAAAAGGTCGATAATGGTCATGCCAACGTATCTCTGAGACCCCATTTTTAAAGGTAAAATGGTGGCAGAGATGATTGTGAGCAGCTAGGCCAAATAATTCTGTTTTGGGGTTGGCCCACTGTCTACGACGTCAGACCAACATTAGGTTAGCATTAGCCCAAATTAAGTTCCTTGTTAGCTGAGTTACTTGTGTGAACACCGCTAGAGGATGGCACAGCTAACCTAATCTATGTTAGTCTTGTCCCTGCCATAAAGACCCACTTACAACTCCCATAATACGGCATGTCTGACCCGATTCGGATAATATAATGCCTTCCCAATAAAAATGACGAGGGTGGACATTTCAAAGCCGGGGCGAGTAGCTCTGGGACGCCATTTTGAAAAATGGCCGCCAATTTAACGGCTACAATGAAAACTATAATTTCAATATCTTCGTAACTCCTTTGTCTATTTTAATGAATATTATGTCTAAATATATGTTTTTCGGTTTTCTCAATCGAAATAACTAACGTTTAAAGCCGGGGCGAGCAAGTCTGGGACGCCATTTTAAAAAATGGCCGCCAACGGCCATATTGAAAACACTAATATAAATATAGACGGAACCCTTTTGTCTATTTTAATGATTAAGATGTCCAACTATATGTTTTCGGTATTCTGAATTGAATAAAATAACTTAGAACACAATTCAAATGGTATTTATGTCCGTAGAAAACATTTTTTATTGAAAAAAATCTGTATTCTCAAGATTTATCAATAATAAACCTTATGTTCACTCGAACAAATTAACAATACAGTCAAATACTTGAACAATGTCAATGTTTACTATGATAATAGCCTTTTATGAACACGCCAACAACACAATTTACAAACAATTAAAATGATATAACTCAGACGAGTAATGGTAGAAATATTAACCTGATTACAATTCTATTAGAAACGTTAATATAACTAATGTATGTGACCGCGACATTATTAAAGAAATATTGTCTAAAATATTAATTAGATTTCTCATTGTATAGCTGACTAACTAACGGCTCTATTGCTATTGAAACATCCATGTCCATCCTTATGACAAAATATTACACAATTGAATCCAGCACCCTTACAACCACATCGTTTGTCACACTTGCCAGAACACTGACATAATCTGAGAATGTTTGGTGATATTTAATTTATACATTTAGATGGAAGAAGTGCCCCTGAATGTTCTTCCCATCCATAATCCAGAGGGTTTACACTGTCATTTCGGTTATCTTCCAAAAGGTTAATACACATTCTCACAAGGAAATAGGCACGGCTTATGTGTTCATGCACAACTGAACTTGTAGGGGGTAGGGCATCAATTCCCTTGGTTGTTGAGGAGTTCGTATATGACTGTACTCGAAGATCGTTGAATGTTGTCTTTGATTTAACACCGGCCCAGACTTTCACCAAGTACCCTTCTGCGAGTACTAAATCTTGTTCGCTGAGAGATTCATTTTCCGCAAAGTTTGATAGGTATCGAACGGGGTCACATTTCAAGGCAGCATGCTTTAAACCCATCTTACTCATGTAATCATCCCCTGTGAGAATGTGTGCTTTTATAACATTTTTGTCAAGAGAGACACCCTGGTGTTGAACAAATTCGTGTAATGGGAGCATTCGTCTCTTTTCACCAGTTCTAAATTGAAGCCACAATTCTTTCATGCCCCGTTGAATGCTGATTTGGGGTTGGCCCACTGTCTACGACGTCACACCAACATTAGGTTAGCATTAGCTCAAATTAGGTTCCGTGTTAGCTGAGTTACTTGTGTGAACACGGCTAGAGGATGGCACAGTTAGCCTAATCTATGATAATACTCTGACAAGTCTGCCAGAGGGCATGCGCAGAACTATGGCATAGAGACAGCCTGCAGAGACGTAGGCACAGAGCTGGAGAGCTCTGAGAGAGATACGGGAGCCATGCATAGAGTATTAGCATGTCTGTGTCAGTGAGCATATTATGACCGTGATGTAGGCCCTAAGTGGCCGTTTCTGATTTGTTACGTAACTAATAGTAAAATTGTATCGATTTTTTAAATAAAAAATAATCATATAAAACTTAGATCGTAGTGTACCTTAATGTATCTGGTTTCATAAAAACATGTAATAAGATAGTAGGCACCCTACAAATATATAAAAAATGAGATATTGTGAGAGCCCCCCAACAACGGTGGTTACGTAACAGGACAGGGTTTGTTTCGCGAATATACAAATATTTATATATTAATCAAACGATATATCTATATCTAGTTGTAGCAGAGGTTTTTCTGATCAGAGTACGTCCATCCATTTAATTGCGTAATATGGTAAATAACTAGCAATATATACATTTAGCAAGTGATGTGCTGGTAAAAAATAAAATTCAACTCCATTTCACCATTTTCTTTCCTGGCGTTGCACAGAAAATACAAAAATTTTAAAATTTATACAATGAAAAAAAAAGTATTTGTACCACGGTTTTAAACCATTTTTGAATTCATCAAAACAAAAAAAGACAACAAAAAAAACCATGATCGGATCAGTATTGATCGACTTCATAATGCAAAAAATCATGTCCTGTTACATAACCATGTCTATCTATTATTTTAAATTACGTCATGTTACATAACCATCCAACAGCATGGATTGCTCGACATAGTCATGTTACATAACCACTGTCATCTTTAATGTCATGTTACGTAACCATCTGTATATTCCGATGTCCTGTTACACAACCAGTCTTTAAAAAGACTTTCTGTATTGGTATTCCCAAAAAGTAACATTAATTCTTACTGTCAACGAAAAGTGCGGCTTTGCACCTTAGCTGTTGCAACAATCCTAGTTTAATGTGCAATTTTTAGCTTATACAATATTGGTTCAAACCTAACGAGTACAGTTACGATACCAATTAAAAAGCTATAGTAAATAGTGCACTGTTACAATACCACAGAACAGACAATGCTTAGATAACACCCCTGCAAACACTGTACGTAATATAACGTTCGTTAAGGTCCCATTTTCGTCATTCATGGATGAACGTAACGAGGACGTGCTAGGGACGTAGTCATAATAACCCTAACGTCACCAGAACGTCCCAATAACGTTACATTTATGTTTTACGTTCTAAGGACGTAAATATTCACAGAATTACGACCTAAGTATGAATACTGTTTTACGTCATAACGTCCCCACAACGTACAGCACTTCGTACTTAGGAAGTAACTCTGTGAACTCCCATTCACGTCCTTAGAACGTAAATCATAAATGTAACGTTATTGGGAGGTTCTGGCGACGTTAGGGTTATTATGACTACGTCCTTAGCACGTCCTCGTTACGTTTATCCATGAATGACGAAAATGGGACCTTAACGAACGTTATATTACGTACAGTGTTTGCAGGGACTTGTCCTGTTATGATACACTCAATACATGTTAAATATTCTCAATGTCCAGTTACGATACCAGAACAACGAGTGTACATTTACGATACCACTAAAGCTTCACTGGAGTAACACTTGTCCTGTTACGATACATTTTATGCAAAAAGACTCACGTTACGATAACTATAAATTTTAAATCAGTCTCCTTCAAACATTTTGCATTATATCGTGAGCATTGGATTAGGCCTACAGCATTACACATTATCACAAGTTAAATGTAGGCTATATAGAGGGTAGGCCGACATGGTGTATGTTATATAGGTTGGGAATACATTGAGTAAGAAAAAGTATCGTAACAGGCATGAAATTTGGACTCACACTACAAATTAGTCTGTTCATCGGGGCTTGTACCTTAAACTCCCACCAAAAGCTCATTGTAACGTCCCTCACCTTGTGCAGAGCACGTGTACTCATGTAGGCCTACTGTACAGATAGACCTATAGTTACTAACGTTACAAGTTTATTTTATCACAGTTGCAATTATGCACTGTACAGATATAGCTAGGGCCCTACTAGAAGTTTATTCTATCACAGTTGCAATTATGCACTGTTCAGTTGCGATACCATGACTCACATTTTGTAAACGAATAGTTTATAAAGAAAACGACGCCGTATATTTATTATATCGATGTAAAATAATGCGATACTATAATAAGCATCTAGGCCTATGTTACAAAAATTGTGATTAACATGGTACATCAGGGAATAATTTGCTTCAGAAAAATTGTGTAGCAGTTTAATAAGCATACAGACATGTGCCAAGCTACTATTCTCCATACGAGAAACTGCTACAGCAACATATTATAGTGTAGCATTTGCCCCTAATTGTGTAGCAAAATGCACCGCTACACCAGACAAATTAGTCCCTGTACATAATCTGGTCAAATTAGAGTGAAATATTTATTATAAGTGCAGGACTCACGTTACGATACCATCTGGACCCCCCATAAGACAACGATTTTCTACAAAAAACGCGTGAAAAATAATAAAAATAATAAAAGAAATAAACAAAATGTTTATAGGTCTATTTCTAAGCACTTCAGGTTTGAAATGTAACATACTTATAATCTTAACGTTTTATAGACATGTTGACATACCTGCCAACCCTACCGATTCTGGCGGTAGGCTACCGATTTCACTGCCTATCCACCCCCTACCGATTTTATAGGCCTATCCTACAGCATTTCAAATCATCAGCTTATAGGGCCTAAAAATAAAAAAACCACCTGTTTGTCTACACCAGCTACTATCTGATACTGTCAGCAACCAACTGGCACCATCACATGCATACAAACAACTAAAAATTAATGGTAAAACTGTGGCTAGAATGCAGGAAATCGTTCATAGACTCTAACTTACAGCACATTTTTTAAATTATTATTTTCCGGGTGGCATGCCCCCTGACCCCCCTAGAAGGCCTGGCACGATTAATAAACTGATAAAGTCTAGGAGGTGAGAAGATGATCCTGACAACATGGACAATGAGACCCAGCACCAGAGTTTGTCATCATTACAACAAGCCCGTTAATAAATCCAGCGATGCTGCTGAATCTGGAATTCGCTAGATTGTTAAATCCGTGGACTTTTAATTGGACTGGCAGTCCAAGGATTTTTCAAAAGTATTTGAATGTGCGGGAAAATGTGTACCTTTATGCACGTGTACACAGAGTATGCTCATCGACCTATAGACAAGATGTACACACCTAGCCATAGGGGTCTATAACATGTATGTCTATGTCTCTGGTACACACCATCTATCTTGTTGGTACACATCACGCATGTGGCTCGTGACATGGGTCATGGCACAATATCACACTTCCATGACTTCATTACGACTATTACTATTAGAGGCCTAACTGTTGACACTGTACAGTATTAGTAGAATACTGAGTACCTGCATGCGTTACAATTTACATGTGACACGTCATGCACGTTTGAGCGTAGAGTCTAACCGTACCGTTAAACATCAATAATTAATAACAACGCCAGAATATCAACTTGACGTTACGACTTACGGTTCGGAGTAGTAGTAGAGCAGAGTAAAAGTGAAACTATAAAAAATTAGGTAACGTTACGCCGCGGTAACACTGTTATTATTAAAAGTGATGATTTTTGGATCTAAAAGTAAAAAAGCCTCAAATCAACAACATATTTCAGGTTATTGGAGTAACCAAGCAATAGACCTACAAATATTTATACTCGCCGTCAAATTAACCAGGATCGCATGATTTTCGGCGATTTCTCCGTCAATTCTGAACCGATTTTCTTAAAATTTTGCAAAGGCCATTTTCTATTCAAATCCTAACAGCGGTAAAAAATTAACAAAATTATATTTAATATTTCAAAAGTTAGACCATTTGACATGTAATAAAATTCTAGAATTAGTTTAATGGGTTTATAGAGGACGTCGTAATTTCAATTTATTACATGTCAAATGGTCTAACTTTTGAAATACGATAGGCCTATATAATTTTACGAAATTTTCAGGGATATTAGGATTATGTTGAAATATGACTGTCACACAATTTCATGAAAATCGGTTGACAATTGACCGAGAAATCAGCGAAAAACATGCGATCCTGGTTGATCACTTTTAATGTGACTTTGGGTATAGGTGCTATTTTTAGCAGTGAATCCTGCCTTTTTTTTTAACAAACATTTGGATGGATCTCTCTCTAGGCCTAGACTAGTGCTCTTAAAGCCTATTTCAAAGTACCACCCATAGTAGCAATGAAATTGTTAAATTCTCTAGTATTACCAATTATCTTATAAGTTATATGGTTTCCACTTAGCAGAGCCAGCCCACAGTCGATAATACGTGGAATGCATAAGAGACTGCTTCCTACACCAACACATAAAAAACCCCACACACATCAGAAAGGGGGGAATCGGCAACACTTTAGACCTGGTATTTACAAATGAAGAGGGGATGATAGAGGATGTAGAAAGATATAGTCCACTAGGGGAGAGTGACCACATGATCATAACCTTTTCATTAAGGGCATACACAGACAGACCAAAGAAGAAACAGAAAATTTTTAAGTATTACAAAGGCGATTACGAAGCCATGAGATCAGCTATGAAGGATTATGATTGGAAAGAAAATATTAATGCTCTAGAAGAACACTGGAGATTTTTCAAAGAAACACTGGCGAAACACATGAAGAAACATATTCCTAAAACGAGTGGTCGGCCCTCAAAACCAGGTAGGCACTTGTGGATGAACGCAAAAGCCCTACCGCAAGTAAAAAAGAAAGTGCACAGTTTTAAAAGATACATGGGGACCAGAGAAGGAGAAGACTACGCAGCATACGCCAGAGCTAGAAATCAGGCCAGGTGGGCTTGCCGAAATGCTGTTCGAGATTTCGAGAGGACATTAGCTAGAGAATCCAAAAGCAATCCTAAGGCCTTCTTTAAATATGCCAAGAGTAAACTGAAGACAAAGGCTAGCATACCCGATCTTGAAAAACAAAATGGGTTAATAACATCAAACGACAATGAAAAGGCAAAGGTATTAAATGAATTCTTTTTAAGTGTTTTTACGAGAGAAAATTTACATGATATTCCAGACTTTCCACCAAGGCCTATTAAAGAGCAATTTAGACGGCTCCATATCACTCCAGACATGGTAAAGCAGAAGTTGAAAAAACTTAAACCCAACAAAACTCCAGGAATGGATGGTATTCACCCCAGAGTGCTGTGTGAGCTGAAAGAAGAAGTAGCAGAGCCCTTAGCAGATTTTATGAACAAAACACTGAAGAAAAGTGAACTGCCACAAGAATGGAAAGATGCTATGGTAACACCAATTTATAAGAAAGGATCCCCGAGCAAAGACAACAGCCGGAAACTACCGACCCGTGAGCTTGACGAGTGTAGTCTGCAAAGTCACAGAGAGTATAATCAGAGACCAGGTGATGAAACATTTAGTGAACAATGAGCTCCTCACTTCCAGTCAGCATGGATTTGTTGCAGGGAAATTATGTACAACACAACTGTCAGAATGCATTGACTTGTGGACGAACATCATTGAGAAAGGTGGATACCTTGATTTTGCCAAGGCCTTCGACAAGGTATCGCTTGATTAGAAAATTAGAAGGATATGGCATAATTGGAGAGATATTGAACTGGATCCAAAATTTTCTTACAGGAAGGAGGCAGCTGGTGGCTGTGAATTGAGTTGCTTCATCATGGGCTGATGTCCTCTCAGGGGTGCCCCAAGGAAGTGTCTTAGGGCCACTAATCTTTGTCGTCTATATAAATGACCTTCCCGAAGAAATAGACACAATGGTACGCATGTTCGCAGATGACACCAAAATATTTGTAGATGCATCGAGCGAGGATAAAAGGATTGCCCTGCAGGCAGACATTATAATTGACTCATTAATTGGGCAAAAAGTGGCAACTTTCATTTAATGTTAAAAAGTGTAAAGTAATGCACATTGGGGGGAATAATCCAACACAGGACTACACCATAGAGCATGATGAAATAGATAGTATTTTGGTGAAGACTGAGGTGGAGAGAGACTTAGGAGTTCATGTTGATCAAAAACTTAAATTCTCGACTCACACTGAAATACAAACTAATAAAGCAAATAAAATTTTAGGACTGATTAGATACTCTTACACTCAACTGGATCCCAAATCAATGTGCATGCTATACAAGTCCCTAATACGACCCCTACTGGAATATGGACACGCAATCACATATCCTAGATATGAAAAAGATAAGAAATTGATAGAAGGCGTACAACAGAGGGCAACAAAAATTATTCCTGAGCTAAAAGATAAAGATTACATTGACAGATTGAAGGCCTTAAAGCTACCTTCTATGCATTACAGAAGAGATCGTGGAGATGTCATTAAGTGCTACAAGTTCATCCACGGGCTTTACAAATCTGAGACACCATTTACGATAGACGATAATACTACACGACGAGGACATAGTCTAAAAATAAATAAAGTTAGAACAGAAAAGGAGGTTCGCAAGCACTTCTTTGGAAACAGAATTGTAAACCTGTGGAACAGTCTCCCCGAGAAGGTAGTAACAGCACCCTTAATTAACTCTTTTAAAAACCGGCTAGATAAGTTGTGGAATGGCTATTTATATGAACTTGAACCAATACCCATCCGCCGCATGCAATACTTTGACGAATGTGACGAAGATGAACGTGTTGAAACCGACGTACAGGCCTAAGGCCTACCAGACGTCGTATGATACAAGTACAAGTAAATAGGGCTAGTTTCCACTGATAAATCAAACTCTTAGAACCAAACTAAATGTCTTTCAAATGAAGAATATGAAATCCATTCTTAAAGTTAAACAGTAAACTGTGATTTAGGAGAATATCCAATAGACTAGATCAAAAAATAATATGTAAAACAATTAAATATTGGATAAGAAATATAAATCTACTGGAAGATTATATTGTTAAGCAAATGTATACAGTCCTAGAGGGCCTGCATCACACTGGTCATAAAACATGGGTATCTCAAGTAAAATATATTATGGGAAAGGCTGAACTTGTAGAACTGTGGACAGATGTTCCTCCAAAAAAAACTCTTTCTAATTATATACGTCATCATCTTGAATCTATGTTCAGACAGCATTGGCTAGATGAGATCAATAATTCTGTTAAGAATTCTAAGCTTAAATTTTATAAAGAAATTAAATACACATTCATGCCAGAACCCTATCTTTTCTTTAACATTCCAAAATTTCGCTATGCAATTTCAAGGCTACGCCTTAGTTCCCATCACTTAGAAATTGAAACCGGTAGATATACCTTTAACACCAGCCTTTAACAATCAGCGATTTTGTGCTGCGTGTCCTGGAAAAGTGGGTGATGAATGTCATTTTCTTACAGAATGTGTGTCTCATTCAGTCAAATAAGGAGAAACTTATCTCAATCCTCACCTCGCAAAATATGAATGTATTGCTTTCATTAGCAAAATTTATTGTTAAAGCATGGGGTTAAACATTAATTGTGTAAAGTTAGATATGAAACAGATGTAAATGCTGTAATATATATTGTTTTTTAACATATTCCATTCAGTACAAGTTTGCATTCCTGACATAAGTGCAAGCTTGAATCAAATTTAAAATATATATATATCTGTTTGAACTAGACTTCTGTTTAAACTGTTTAAACTATAGACGGAATACGGCGTTCGCTCAACGGTTTGTGCTCGATCACTGAAGTAAAGCAACGTCGCGCCCGGTTCATAATTGGATGGGTGACCGCCTGGGACTGCCAGGTGCTGTATACACTCGTGGGGCTCGGAGAACCACGTAAATCAGATGGCTCGTCTGACTGACTTTGAGTTGGACGTAAAAGAACCTCAATGCATGTAGGCGCAGTTTCTATCCAGCGAGACCCCAAAAAATCCACAACATGAAGTACTTGGCACATATGTAAGGCCATGAATGATATCGTGAATGATAACAGGCCTTGCTAAGTTACTCCCGTGGCACGATAGCACAATAGTGCGTAATGCCACGTTATATACAGATACAGATACTTCTCCGAATTTTTTTTTGTGATACTAATGAATTTTGGTCTATATTCCTGTTAGGAATATACTGATCACTTCAAAATGTGCTTATAACATGTGTAAGTGCTCCTACTGAAATTGAAAGAGATTAGTCTTAGATTGTATTTTTATTATAGGCCTACATAAAATTTATACATATTTTTTGTCTAATATGTAAAAGGTATATTTTCATAACCATATACTTCTATGCATTTTTTATTAGGAATATTCTTTGATACCATAGACTACCTTATATTTTTATAACACTGACATTTGTATCATACTGATTCTCTTTGTCAATAAAAGTATTATTATTATTATTATAATATTATCTATAGTTGGTAGACCTAGGCTAGGGCTAGGCCTAGGCTAGCCCTAGCCAGGCCTACATTAGACTGATGAGTACTCAAAGTAGGCCTACCGGGTACATCACAAAAAGTCATTTCATGATTTTGTCTGTGTGTTTGACTTTTGTCTATTGATGGTTGTTTCGTGTTTTTTCATGATTTAGTTTTAGTGAGTTTATGTGAATTTGTGAGACGGGGCAATAAAAGACATTATTATAGAGTCTAGTTTAATGCACTAATGAAGGGTATTATGGGCGGGTTAAAGGGACAGGCCCCCGCTAAAATCATTAAAAAATCGATGATTTTATTTTGGCTTCTTAATATGACCATGATGATATGATGTTTTTTAAATTTTTGTGCTGCGCATTCACCAGTTAGGCTAGATATGGAGACAAATTCCCGTATTTCTTATTTTTGACATGATTGTCAAAAATGAGAAATCAGGAATTTCGTCTCTATATCTAGCCTAACTGGTGAATGCGCAACACAAAAATTGAAAAAAGTTTGTAGTTCTAGTCTATGGACGTGTTTACATTATATGGTCATATTAAGAAGGCAAAATAAAATCACTGATTTTTTAAAGATTTTAGCGTGGGTCTGTCCCTTCACCACCAAGTTCTAAATGCTTCTAGCTCACCCAAAAATAATTTAAATATATCATTTTTTGGTATGGGTAGATAAATTCAAGTCTGCAATATTAAATGTCCTAGATTGTCATTATTAAGCTAAGGCCAGACTTTTTTTATTATCTGATTTACGGAATACGGGCGGAAATCGCCAGGATGCAATGTCGGGATTCAGAATATAAAGAGAGATTTTTAAAACACATCTAAAAAATGCGGACTGTGTTTAAAGGCATAATTCTTTGCAGGTGGTGGATTATAAAAGTGGTTTCTGGGAATGACCTTAGCATCTGGTAGGCACGCGGGATGGCTTTATAGGTCACAGATACATGTAGCTGTGTGTGTCTGTTCTCAGGACTGCAAAACATGGTTTTCACAAGAAACACTGTGAAATCAGAGAGTTTTTACAAGACAAAAAATAGAATATGTTGAATATAACACGTAACTGGCGTATTGAAAAAATATAAATAAATAAAAATAAAAAATTGAAAATACAAATTTTTATTTTATTTTGGTTAAATCAATGTTGGCGGGCCCGTAAATCATATAATAAAAAAGTCTGGCCTAAATGTACAAAAACAAAGGAGCATTCAATATTTAAATATATTACGGTTTTACTGCAATTATGGTTGGCTGCTGCAATTATGGGCTGCTGTTCCTTGTATTATGGGCTGCACTTTGCTGTTGTTGAAAAGCATGACCCAGGGTATAATTTTTTTTTTTTAAATAAAAATAATGTTCCTGTATAGTTTCTGGTTATTTTGAATAAAAAGGGAACAAAGATAGCTGATAATCTAAAAATAATACACTATCTAGGTAAACTGTTACTTTTTACAGGGTTTGCACTGGTCCTAGAAATCCTGAAAAGTCCTTGAATTTGAAAAATATAAATCCAGGCTTTGAAAGTCCTGGAATTGTGTTAAAAGTGCTTAAAAGTGGTATTTGCTAGAGTCTGATAAAAAAGTTACCCTTTTTAGAAAAAATTGAAATAGATCCACCTGCCTGATTTTATTATCAATTTTGAAAGATATAGAAAATGTAGTTTCAAGTTGTTTAGGGGAAATAAATGTGTGAGTTATTGTGTATACTTAAGTCCTTGAAAAATCTGATTAGGTCCTGGAAAAGTCCTGGAAAAGTCCTGGAATTCTGTTTCTTCATGGGAGTATGAGCCCTGTTTTTAGAAATTTGTCATCAATGTGCATGACTTTTTGTTGAGCTTAAAAACACAAAAAACATGTAAAATGCCATTTTGCGCCTTTTGCTTGGTGAAAAAAGTATTTTTGCATTAAATTGTCTCAAATTGAATTTTTTTATTGCCAGCACGCAGTAGGCCTATATATATATGCCATGGCATAGATGATAGACTAATGCTAATCATTAATATGAAGTGATTTGATCAGGCCAAAAATGAAATCATCAAAAAACAGTATTTTTATTTTAGCTCCTTGATATGTTCATAGTATGTCAACAAGTGATGTCCATGTACTAGAACTGGGTAAGTTTTTAAAATTTTGTGTTGAGCATTTTCTAGTTAGCGAGAAATAAGGACAAGATTTATTTTCGGACATGCATGTTCAAAATAAGAAAAACAGGAATAACTGATAAATGGGGCATTTGCTACGTGCCCAAAATTTAAAGGACTTCCACAATTCTAGTCTGGGCATGTTTACATCTTATGGCTATATCAACATGATTATTAAGCCAAAATTAAAAAACTGATGTTTTTTGCCTGATTGTGTCGCTTTAATATACTTTGCATTTTGAAAATGGCAGGCAGCATTTGCTGATCATACATGATTCTTTAAGTTTAGAATGTAACTGTATGAACATGAAAGACTAGGCCCGAAGTAAATACTTTACAGAAAATGTACTGTGGTTGCGTAGAATATGCAGCCTTTGCAAATTAAATTGTTTGTGTACTTACCAATAGGCACTGTACACATGATGGCACTAGTTAATAAATTATTCTCCCGGTGTAATAAAAAGGATACAAGTTTAGCAAGGTCAAATGCACAGAGGAATTTGTGTTCTATGCAGTTCTACGTTTTTAATTGTGGTTTTCAATTTTTAAAATCTGTCACACTTTTTTTATGTGCAGATTGTGTCAGGAACATTGATCATTATGTCAAGTGGACAACCAGACAGAATATGGGCACGTCCTGACCTGCCAAGTCGATGCACATACAAGGTTGGAATGTCTCTTGATGAATCTCCCCATTTGCATAAGAAAAGGTATGTAATGTGTACTACTTGTTTAATATTATGTTTATATGAATATCATTATTTATCATGTTTATAATTGGCAAGTCGAGTATAGCCTTGTCTGAGCTTGTATTGATGGCTGTAATGTACAACTCCATGTATAGGTCAGCACCGGAGTATAAAACATTTTCAAATCCTTCTCCCCACCCCAATATCTGACTTAATCAGAGCTCCATCGTTAGAATTTTACCTTACCTTACCACTAAAATTAGGAACCCTTTTTAGTTGTTTTAGGTGCAGAAATTTTCTGCACCTAAAACAACTAAAAACGGCTCTTAATTCACAAATTACCTGTAGAAACTTGCATTTATAAAAACATTAATAGATCTGAAAGACATGAAAGAATATGCGTTAAATGTACTCAGTCAGAAATTTGTGATGAATTTTATTATATATTTAACTGTCCATTTTTTGCTAATCAGAGACGCAAATACTTACCGAAGTATTGTCATATACACCTGTCGGCATCCAAATTCAGAAGCATAATGAATGATAAAACAAAATAACGTAATTTAGCGAGCTTTATCAAGATTATTTTAGAAAGTGTGAAATGAAAAACTGTAATTGATTGTGTAATAATGTATACATTGATTTGTGTAATATTGTATGTTCTGTGTAATACATTCACTGTTATTTTCTTGTATTCATTTTTGTGAGGCTTAAAGAATAAACACTTGCACTTAATACCTCACAGGTCTATGGTGCACATGTGGGCTTATATGTACATGTAGATGCATCTTCCTCAACATGCCCTTTATAAAGAATTAATGCATTCTGACACAAGAAAAGTGTTCTTTTAAGGCAGGTGGCTCTTCATAGGAGGTTCATTTGGATATAAAATATCATTTTGGGGAATGGCCAAGTGGCCTCCCATAGGAGGTTGGCTGCTCATAAGAGTGGCTGCTCATAGCAGGTTCTGCTGTAGTAATAAAATATGAAGAAAACTTTCTATGATTTAATTTTCATGTCTGCATAATTGTTTTTATTTCAATGTTCCAAATACATGCATTCAAAACTTTTTTTTCTTAATTATTTCACAAGTATATTATCTCACTTTATGCCTAGTTTGAACAGTTAATCACATCAATTGTGATTTGATGGTAGAAAAAGAAACAAAATTTGTATAACACTGATGGTTGGGGGCATGGGCGGGATCAACTTACTTGGAAGAGCCACAGGGAGAAGTGGGCCGTCATTTTAATCTAAGCCTATTCTCTAACTAACACTTAAGTTTGTGCTAGAACTGGTTGCCCTCAGTGCCAGCTCGATTGTGCAAACGGCCTTTGTCACCTGGCAAAATAAAAATTCCTTGTGCTATGAATGCACCATGGGATCATGTTACAGGCATATTTTTGTGGACGAGAAGTATTCATCATGAAAAGTACTCTAATAAGCGCCCACCTGACCTCCCCTGTAGCCTCAGGGCATTTATTAGAAGAAATTATAAAGTATTTTTTTACTAATCATCCCATGACAACTTGGCTATATTTTATATAAATTTCTTATCAAATGTACTAAAACACCAGAAACTTGCAAAATTGGTAATTATGTAACTTTAGTTATTTCCAAAGTGCAAAATGCAGTATACATAATGAAAATAAAGCAGCCCCTTGGGATGACATCAATTTTCGTTTTTAGTCTTGTAATGAAGTAGTGTATCACCCAGATCAATATTTTATTTTTTTCAGAGTTTTTAGATTTTTACAAATATTTTTTATCAACATTTCTATGAAACCAGAAGTAACCCAAACAAACTATTTGTATACCTAAAGGACGATTGAATGTTTTCACAGCATTGGGCCACATGCTGATGGCATCGGCCCAGCGTTGGGTAGATAATCAGTGCTGCAGGTGTGTCCTCCCGTGTCCTGACTATAAGACGCCAATTAGCAGAGACTGCTCTGATCTTACCGTCTGATACGTGGGAATATGTGATGTAAAGTGCTGAATATTGCTGACTTGTTTTGTTTACATGGCAATATACGACCTGGAAATACAACTATTTCACTCTTTTTCGGTTCTAAAAACATTTTTGACTTATTCATATTTTCAGTTAAGATCGGTAGGCTATATAGCTTCATATAAATCAAATTTACAAAATTGACAACATTGAGAATGTCTCATCCCAAGGGGTCCCTTCAAATATACATTTATTTTTATCCCCTGCCCGACGAAGTGGGGGCGGGGGGGTATTGGCGTCGCCTCGGATGTCCGTCCGGCCGTGCGTCCGGATGTCCGCATTTCGTTTTCACACACACATCCCTTAGGGGGTGTAGATGTGCCTTTTGGGGTTTTTGAAATTTAACCTGCTTAATTGGCCGACCATCGGCCATAACTAGCTTTAATATGCTTGATATCTGATAAACCGCGCCATATAGCTAGACCATTACTACAAAACAAAATGTGTGGTTTCAGGTAGGGATATGCTCTGAAAATTTTCAACTTGATCAAATTAAAAATGGCCGACTATCGGCCGTAATTAACTTAAATATGCCTGATATCTGACAAACCGTGCCTTATAAGCTAGACCATAACTACTTGATCAAATTAAAAATGGCCAACTATCGGCCATAATTAACTTTAATATGCCTGATACCGGAAAACTGTGCCAGATAGTTAGATGCTCTAACCTTCAATTGGCATAATTTGGAAAATGATGATGATAAAAGGTATTTGTGCACTTCTTTAATTTTAAAGATCCAAAAAATAATATTAATTCTGTCCCAATTTGCATAAATTCAAGATGGCAGGCAAAAAACAAAATGGGCCAATTGTTATCAAAATTTTTTAAATTTGCACAGGAGAAGCAAAGTGAGTCATCGTCTCAACCGTGTACAATGGGTCACTTTTTAGGGGGGAAAAATGTATTAACACATAAAATTAAAATGTACCAACAAAATTCAACATTGATAATGCATTAAATCTATTCACAGCATCTACCCTTGGAACAAAAATTCCATAGGATATGTACCAGTCCAATAAATACTATAAAACGAAATGTATGGTTTCAGTGAGGAATATATATATATATACCCTCTTAATGGTAACCTGCTCAAACTAAAAAAATGCTGACTTGCGACCAACATTGACTTCAATATCTGTAATATACACAGTAATCTAGATAGGTGGATCGTTATCGTGTACTAGAACAAAATGTGAGACTTCAGGGAAGTATGCACCCTGTAAAATTTCTATCACGCGGGCGGGGCGGGGGATTATGGTGGCCGGCTGGACTCTTGTTTAAGATAAGATACAGGTTTTTTTATATTGCCACTGAAAATATAGTTTAAATTTTTGTCAGAAAAAAATCGACTGTATTTTTGGGGGAAGGAAATAATGTTGTTTAAATGTTGAAAAATTTCTTTGATGAACATTGTAATCCTGTGGTTTTGGCCATATATCTATCATATCGTTATTTTTAAATTTTATAGGAATACATTTTTTTTTGTTTCTACAGACAACCAGCACCAAAGTTTTTAAATACCATTTTAGAAAAGATTGGAGAAACTCCTATGGTGAAGATCAATAAAATTGGAAAGAGCTATGGTCTCAAATGTGATTTTTGTGAGTATATTGTATACATGTAGTCTCATGTTTTTTTATTCTACAGTGCCATGTACAATGACAACCATTTATGCAATAGATCATTAGAAAAGGTTATACTTTAACCAGTTACCTTGAATTTCCTAGCAATGCCCAGCTTAATGTGAAGCACCTTCTAAGCTCTACATGTGTTTTGCACAGATTATCATATACAGTGTTAGTGCTCAGGCATGTTTTTTGGGGAGTTTTGGGGAAAATATTTCAGCTGCCATTTCATGTGTAGGCTTCTATGTTGGTTTAGCTCAATGTACCTGTTTTGATCAATCTGTAAGCTAACAATGACAAGAGACATAGAATCCGCTCATATCTCTCCTGTTAAATAAAACCGCTCACATCTCTCCTGTTAAATAAATCATGATGAAGTTGAATCCTTTCCCTCCATGGGCCTATCCTCTCCGAGCGTCCTGTATCTCAGAAGGTATACATTTTAATTTGAACTGGCTGCTGTGGCCCACAAGGTGGTGGCTTTATCAAGCAGCCCTCGCCGAGGCGTGCTGCTTACTGTATTCAACACGGTCCGCCGCAGCGCCTCTGTCGCCGCCGCAGTTATTTGTTTTCAAGATAGCTACTAATCTATCAACTTCAGCTTCCTCATACTTCACATAGCCATCACATACCACTGGGAAATTGTTTTGTTGACATTTTGATCCCCATCAACCCTTTAATTACTATGGCCACTATTGAAGAATAGCTCGTTAGCGCGTTTCAAGAAAAAGTTTTCATCAGGTCTTTTTTAATTTGGCAACTATTTTCAGCTAGGTCAGCCAATGACCGGATTTAATTTTGGGACAATTACAAAATGCCTGTTTAGTAGCCATTTTGAATTTTAATAATTTTGTGATATTTACTTAACTCAAAAGAAATGCAAAATAGCTGACCATGAATATAAAACAAAATGCAATGTCTCACAGAAGGATAACCCATGACAAATTTTGCAGTTATAAAATCCAAAATGGACGCTAGTCAGCCATTTTACATTTTTTTTCTGCTTCCTCATACTTCACATAGCCATCAGATAACACGAGGAGATTTCTGGTGACATTTTGATTCCCATATTATCCATATCTTCAACCCTTCATGGCCTTACTATGGCCTTACTATGGCTACTAGCGAAGAAAAGCTCGTTAGCGCATTTCAGGAAAAAGCTTCCATCAGATCTTCTTTTAATTTGGGCAATATGTTCAGCTATGTCAGCCAATGACCTGATAACCTTTCAGGAGCAAATGATTTCAAAATTGCCGTTTAGTGGCTATTTTGAATTTTAATAATTTTGGGATATTTACTTAACTTTTTTTACTTAATTACCTTATTTACTGTTATTTTGATTCTAATATCAGCCCTTCAATTACTGGTACTAGTGCCACTAACAAAAAAAATGCTTGTTAGCACATTTTAGGGAAAAATTCCAGCAGATTTTTTTTTTATTTAGTAATTATGGACAGCATGACCTGATTAACTTTTGGGAGCAAACAATTTAAAAATGGCTGTCTAGTGGCCATTTTGAATATGAGTAATTTTGTAATATTTAAGCAACTCCAAATCAAAGCAAAATAGCTGGACCATGCATATAGAACAAAATGTAAGGACTCACACAAGGATAACCCATGATAAATTTTGCAGAAATGAAATTCAAAAAGGCTGACTGACTGTCAATTTTAATTGTTTTTTCTCATTATCTCGGAAATATTGCATAATAGCTGAAGCGGTAATATATAATAAACCTTGAGAAAATTTGCTGATCTATATTAAATTTGAAATATCTGTCTGGCGATAACGGAGGGTTGCTTTCGTGTTCGTTTCCGAACAACTCTTTCTAGTTTAAAAAAAAGCTGCTGCAGCTGGTGCTTGCCCCTTTTGTACAGAGCCAGAAAGAAATGTCAGGATGCGTACAGTGTACATCAGGGAGAACTTGCTTGCCCCTGTAGCCACTTCCTGAAAATAACAGACTATACTGCGCTACTTTTTTCAAATTTTACCTTTCTACGCAGTATACAACAGGTGCGCGATATGTTCGGCTGGGGCACTGCTTAATCCCTCTAATTGTCTGATCACTGATCTGAGTGAAATCAGCGGTGAAATGTCAGTAGCTTCATCACAGTTAGCCTCGCTCACATGTGAACAAATACGGCTAATTAGCAAGGTGTGATAATAGAGAGGGGGTCACTTACAGTATCACTCTCAATTGGAAGGATTATCTATTTTATAATAACTGACACGCTGATAGTTATTCTGACACAACTCAACATGTCACCCACTACATTTGGCGAATTTACAACAGCTTTCACATCAGAGTAGCTGGCTCAACTGACACAACTCACATGCTGCCCTTCGGTGAAGCTACACAACAGCTTTCAAACTGCGAGTGATTTATATGTAAATGAGAGGAGGTAAATTCGCAACATAAAGCTATGACGAAAGCTACGCTTGCTCTGCTCCCACAAGCCATTACGAAACACTTTGACCACGAAGCTGGCCTGATCTCAGGTGACAGTGTTCCATCAGTGATCCAGCACTTCGTATTGTTGTAAGCACCGGCAAACTGTGAACACATGTAGCCAATGCAAGACATTGATCATAATGTTGGCTGAATCTTAGGAAGCGGTTGGCTGAATGTTGGGAATTAGTTGACTTGTTACTTATGCCAGACATGCGTGCCTGCTCTGTTAATCACACTTTTGTGTTGATTCACCCACGTGTCATCATGGTGCGGCAGGCTGTAACATGAAATATCGGCACAATGCTGGCACAATTACACTGTTGTTTCTATTTATTTAAGGAATATTTACAAAAATTAAGCCACCTCTAAGACTCTAACAGTCTACTGCACCGTTAGAATAGGCGCCTGTCACAGGTTGTTACGCAACTGCCGCGTCCGTGTCACAGTATTGGAGGATTTGATCAATTCAAGAACTGAACAGTGTATAGCAAACGAGCGGTGCTGGTATGTGTGTCTTGAGCATCAACAACTAAGGTCTATTTAAACCCACTGCGCGGTATTGACCGATGTGCGGTATTGTCCGGCAATTACAGTACTCTCCCAGATTAAGTCAAATAAAGACAATATTCTACATGTTCTAGTTCACCATCTAATTCACTTGTTGGAATGGACAAGTCAGTGATTTTGGTTAAGTTCTGAGCTGAGTCAATACATATACTCCAGCAATTAAACCAAGACAGTCAGTCAGAGACAGCAAACCTCCACCGCATGATCCGGATCGTAATCAGGAAATGCAGATCTTGAATCTGTTTTGTAATCTGGAGCATCCCCAGAATTTAAAGGGACGCGCCCACGCTAAAATCATCAAAAAATCGGTGATTATTTTGGCTTCTTAATATGACCATCTATAGACATGTTCATAGACTACATTTAGTCCTTGAAAAGTCCTTGAATTCACTTCTCAAATTTTTGTGGGAACCCTGATTGCTATAAAACAAAATGTGAGTTTTCGGGGGAGGATGCACCCTGGAAATTTTAAACTCCGATTCAATTCAAAATGGCCAACAATCGGCATTATTTACCTCGATAGGCCTGATATCAGGTAAACCGTGCTAGATAGCTAGACCATTACTATAAAATAAATATGACGTTTCAGGAGAGGATGCATCTTGAAAAATTTCGACTCGATCAAGTTCAAAATGGCCCCCTATCGGCCATTATTTACATTCACATGCCCAATATTTTGCAAACTGTGTTAGATGAGCTAGTCAATTACTATAAAACAAAATGTGAGGTTTCGGGGAACTAGTCTATATCGAATTCAAAATGACCGTAAACCAGCCATTATTCACCTCTATTGGCCTGATATCGGGTAAACCCTGCCAGATAGGTTGACCATTACTGAGATACAGATTAGGATCATTAATTTCAATCGAGGTTTGCAATCTCTGTCAGACTGTCTAGTTCTTATCTTACTCTTAGACTGAGCCTCTTAGACCTAGTTGTCTTGTGTCTTGATTTTTGACCTAGAATAGGACTACATTAATCACCCTACACAAAATTGCTTAAATAAAATTCTACTTCGGAGCGGGAGCTCCTGGACTTATGTAGTCTTGTTTTGGTGGTAGTCATGTGCAGATGCCTGGATGCAGATTGTGAAAACTCAAAGCAGGAAGGGTACAAACTTTTTCAATTTTCTCATTCAAAATATACTAAGCTGCAACTAATTCTGTCAAGAAATTGTTTTATAAAAAATTATTTAACATTCCCCAGGGATAGCAAATAGCATTAGGTTTCTGGTCAGAAATTGGGCAGTGGTGGGCAGACAATTTTTCTGCTAGAGACATGTTTTTCTACTCAATACTCGATATCTCGAACTTGTCATTTTGTTTGAACTGTGGTGGTAGGCAGCTTAGGCAGAACCCTGTACCATATATTTATATCCACACTCTATGACTTTACCCCCTTTACACTGTCTTGGGAAGTTTTTACTAACTGGAATGTAAGAGCTGTGGAGCTAATGATTCACATTTTTAGATTATTTAACAAATAAATATGATGCGATTGAAAATACCTTTATTGATTTCTGATAACATTGGCTGTTGCAGATGCTAAGTGTGAATTTTTCAATGCTGGAGGTAGTGTGAAGGATCGTATTGGTCTTCGTATGGTAGAAGATGCAGAAAAGGCAGGAAAATTGAAGCCTGGAGATGTACTGATAGAGCCCACATCAGGCAATACAGGTAGATAGATTTTAAAAACAATCAGCTTTCAGCTCTTTTGCAGACTAGCTCTAAGATTATCTGTCATCCTGATTACTTTTTAGATGCTGATTATGTTTATAGTATATTTCTACTGACACCTCTGATGATTTTTTTTTTTTTCACAGATATGACCTATGTGCCTGCAAATTTTGTACCAGGGCATTAACCTGTCCTAGATGGCAGCCTAAAAGCTGTGAACTCATTATCTTCTGAACCATTGATTATTAGTTTTATTACTATTATTAATTTTAATAAATTTGGACGAATATCTTCGCCCATGCTTCTTGTTTTTACAAC
This sequence comes from Flabesymbios commensalis, assembly GCA_964017125.1. NCBI lineage: Eukaryota > Metazoa > Annelida > Polychaeta > Terebellida > Flabelligeridae > Flabesymbios > Flabesymbios commensalis. The sequence continues at coordinate 34,648,605 of OZ024905.1, read as the reverse complement.
GGCTCTTTAAGAATTTTATTGTTCTACTGCCATTTTTGGAAAGCTATTTATCCTTCAGTTTTCACCAGAATCATTTCAAATATTCACACAATGATCCTTAGATATTGAAGATTTATGCTAGGACTTTTCTAAGAAATCAGCATTGTTGATCTGTAGCATCTTCCCACGCAAAGCTCGCTACTTCGAGGTCGCGGACCGACCTTGCTAAAACAGTGTCAAATCCCCCTATTGGAGTGGGGACTTCTTTGAAAGACTGTTTATGTTTGACCGAGTTGGACCTCTGGCATGAGTTTAATGTGGGGCCACTGTCTACGAGGCCCTACATTAAACAGCACAGATGATTACTTTATGATGACATTAGTCGCCATGGCTTATTAAAAAATATTTCAGCATTGTAAGGGTTAATTCAGTAGCATTGACCCTCTTTTTACAGGTATTGGGCTTGCACTTGCGGCTGCTGTGAAAGGGTATCGCTGCATTATTGTTATGCCTGAGAAAATGAGTAAAGAGAAGGTAAAATTGATCAATGTTTGTTTCAATGTACCAGGTACTCAATGAATAAATTATTTTGTGCTATTGCTATTTAGAAAACTAAAAACATTTGTTTATACTCCGTATATCTGTATATTCTATTTCTTTTTAAAAATGTCAGAAAATATATATTATGAATGGATATATTTTGAATTATATATCCCCCTGTATGTCTATGCCGCCTATTCACAGCCTGTAGGAAATAGGCAATACTGTAGATCTGGTAATATTCGCTAATTTCGTGAGGAGGACAAATTCGCGAATTCAAGAATCTCCCGAAAATTATTATTATTAAAACGCTACTGAAGAAAACTGGATAATCACGAATTCTAAACTTCTTGAAAAGTAACAAAATCAGAAATTCGCGAAAATTTAAACAGGCGGAAATTACCAGATCTACAGTATGCAATAGGCATCCAGTAGCCTCTTTATGTTTGACTTGGTGACTTTAGAGTGTCAAACAGAGGTGAATCTCACTAATGGCTTATAATTTGAAAATATGTATGATATGGTTATAGTTTTCATTAGTCAGTTGTATGGGAAACCCAGCCATGGATATGCAATAGCATAATTACTTTTGCCTTCGATGGCCATATGGGGCTAACAAAGTAGGTCAATCATATTTGAATGATTTATAATCTATAAAATATGTAAGATAATAATAACAGAGGACACTCTCATTTGAATAGTTGATATCCTGGAAAATGGATGTACGTGTTTGATCTCTTTATGTCCTCTTAGCACATTAATGTTTTTCAAATGTCACTTCCACTGAAGAATGCTTACTAGGGTTTACAACTAAACCACATCAGAAACATATAGTTTTCAATGTCTACAACCAATGTTTTTTTTCCAGGTGGCTGTTTTGCGAGCTTTAGGAGCAGAGATTGTACGTACTCCGAACAATGCCAGCTTCGATGCTCCCGAGTCTCATATTGGTGTAGCCCACCGTCTTCTCCAAGAGATTCCAAATGCGCATATTTTAGATCAAGTAATTATTTTCTTTGCTTTTCTCTTCTTTCCAAAATTAGCTTGCATTATGATTTGTCTTCCATCACAGGGATAATTATGCCAGTGATATATCAGAGCTCTAGTGAATCTGTTTCAGATAATTTGCTATAGACTAGATGCTCACTGTTTTAACTGCATTGGACGTCCACTGCCCCCGCTGCCGTCCGTCTGTCTGTCCACATCCCCAAATAAGAGTGATTAACTCATGGATTTTTGTTCTAATGTTGTAAATCTGGTGCACATACTCACCATTTTTACTCACAATAGAAGTTTGAAAATGACACGGAGCAGATCCCCAATAGCTGTTCCTCAGACTTAAATGTTTTTCTCCTTGTAAGGGACATTGACTCGTGGGATTTTATATTCCAACGTTTCTAAAGTCTAGTACATGTGTGCACTCCTTGTTTGATAGTAAAACTAGTCAGATTTGAAAAGTTTTTTTCTAAACAGGATAGACATGCTGATTTTTATTACAATGTTCTGAAACAAGGCACTCATACTCACACTACAAATTCACCAGACAAGTTCGAAATGGCACATGTATATCATATTCAAAATGGTCTTCATTTGTAAGCCCAATTTAAGAACTTTTGTTTTTTGGAGCCTTATGGCGCCACTCTAATGTTAATACTTCAGGGAATTCTTTGTTTTTGTTGTGTATTGCAAAAAAGTTCTAGTATTTGAGTGTTTGTGTTTTTCTTTAACACTGACTAGAAATGCCCAATAAAGCTTACAGTGTTTAACTGAATGGTGCGTGTTCATGCACATTCGCCTGAACTTGCAATGTCATGTAGACCTACATGTTTGGGGCAACGTCTTGTGTTGGCTGGGGGTGAACCAATGTTAACAAAAACACTATTTTTACAACATAATCCAAAGTCTCCATCCATATTAAGGCTGCAAACATAGGGGTTATATCTAAATTGATTTAATAAAAAATTGGATTTAAAGTGTAATATAACATAAATTATGACAAGTACATGATCGCAAGCAAAGGGATTTCCCGTCTTGTGCAATCATACTGGTGAAGTCATTGTTCTGACTAATTTAATGAGTGGGGGGGGGGGGGGGCAATTATGATATGTGTGGGTAAATTAAATTAATAAATAATCATTTAGTAATTTTTTGATCATGCATCTTCACTTGTTATTTTTTTTTTAGTATTGCAATGCTAGTAATCCAATAGCACATTATGATGGAACAGGAGCAGAAATACTGGACGCATGTGATGGTATGCATTTTTACTTTGTTTTTAAACATCAATAAACAGTAAAATAACTATCTCTCAATATTACCTGCTCCAAAATTTTTTGAAACTATAATGATATATTTTTAATCACATGAATGGCTGGCAAAGTCCATATAAATACATACATGTACTTTAGAACATATGTACAGCCATCTGTCTTGAAAGGTCACTTTTCCAGTGTGTGAGGGGTGGCTGCCCATTGCTGGTTCCACTGTACTGCTTTCTCTGAGGTGGCTCATTTTTTATCTGCTCTAAGAATAGGTGGTAAAGTGTAATTAGTGAGCACTGCTTGGGAAAAATGCTGTATGATTTTTGGGTTGTCATATCACATATGATAAAGGTTGCACTCCAAAACCATTGGCGGATAGTTGACATTGAGGTGTGCATTGTTCTGTGGGGATTAGCATAAATGCTAATCCATGTGTTCCACCTTTTCCATTGCCGGAAGGACTAGTTATTTAATTTTTTTAATGTGATTTGTTTTTAGGAAAAGTTGATATGATCGTTTGTGGAGCTGGTACAGGTGGTACAGTATCCGGTATATCTCGAAAAATAAAAGAGACTTGTCCAGAATGCAAGGTAGATCAATATTTAATGATCTATTTATTTCCAAATATTGTTTCACCAACTGACGGTAAAGTCATACAGTTAATTTTTAAGTAAATTCTTAGTGTGGGATATTTTTACCGAAATCATATATAATTATATTCCATCTTTAAATCGTGTTTCTGAATGACAGTGTTTTATTTTTAAGTCTCCACTCACTGTAATGATATATGGGCGGATGTGCAGCTTGAAGGATCATTTCAGTTTGAGATTATAATTCAAGATTATTTATTGTCATGAATGTATCAACAAACATTGACAATATTCGCAGTTCTGATAAAGATAATACTGATCTTAATCAAACATATTATAAAACGGATGAATATAACATAGAATATACCATATCTGTCGTAATTATTTATCAATAATTGATATAGAAACTTTTCTATAGATTTTTTTTCACCAAACCAAATTTTTTTGTTATCAAGGATACCATAAAACAAATTATGCTTTAGTTTTCAGGCAGCATTATCACACTTAAAAATCCAAAGTTAACCCATATTTGCCCCATTTAGCAATAATGCTGGTTACATAATGGCTACTACTAGTTCTACTACTACTATTACTACTAGTAACACACCTGATTGATTGTGTGTATACAGTGGTACCTCTGTTATGCGACCCCAGTTACTGCCACATAAAAACAGTCATATGAGGGGGTGTAGATGTGCCTTACAGGGTTATAACCTTTGACCTTCTTTTTTTTGACCTACCGTAAAATTTCTAATTGTAGCCGCAGCTTTAATTAGAATGAAAAAAATAATTTCCCAGTGCCCAATGTCAAAAGTTCACTTGCGGCTTCTATTGGAGGTTTTGCGTGAAAAATTGAATCACCGTGCGCGGCTATCAATCTCAACTGCCGGTAGCGATCACCCAACCCTTTATGTCCAATGCTCATATAAAGCTATATGAATCGATTTGATGCTCACATTAGTCGGGAAGTTTATTTTAAATAGCGCTAGTCAAACATGTTTTACATTGCAATCCTTCAGCAAATCTAATAAAAAGATACACCATGCCTAATTATATAAATAATAATTTATATCATGTCTATAGCACACTGAATGTCAGCGTGTGGTATTCGGTATGTTGTGTTCGTATAGACAGTGCTGCGCCATGTAGACAGTGGTAGACACCGTCATAATCTGATAATTGTGTTAAAACACAGCCCTGTCAGTCGCCAACAACACCCCTATCCAGACGTGAGCTGTCAGTCATAGGAGAGGCGAGCGCGTCGTCACTTGACCAGTTGCTGACTGTACAGCTTGCACGAGGTGTCGATGCAGAGTCGGCTAAATGTTGACAAATGATGTCTACGGTGAGCCGGGAGTTGCCGTTGCCCAAATAAGCATGCGGCAACGCGCCCACCTCCCTCTTTTAATGCGTGGGAAAATATTAACTTTAGCCATACACTGTTCGTGTAGGCCGACATGGCTGGTCCACACATGGTGATGCTGGCTTAACGGTGAAGACCACAAATAACCATTGTAGTGTATACCGGTATATGTAATTGCCATTTGTATTTTATAAAGGACATTTACTACATATATGTAGCTGTAAACAGTCGACTAGAAAATATTTCAATCTGTTAGACTGAGAAAGTAGGCTTAACATGGCAACTGTGACTAGGCCTATAGCGCTTGTAGGGTTACATTACCTGCCCTCTCTATCATCACACATTGTACAGGTGTTATGTGAATATAACACCTCATGTCTTTAAAGGGTTGGAAGCTATCTGGGCCTATATAGTGTGTGCTCTATTAGCGCGGTTAGCGTAACTAGCGGCCGGCTTCTTGATAAACACCTGGTCATTGTCCTTTTTATAAGATATGAAAATAGTTTTGGTTCTTGACAATTCTCAAAAGTCGCCATGCGGCTTCAATTGGAGGTTTTTAAAGTAGGAAACTTCTTGTAAAAAAACTATAATTTTCTAAAAGTTTGGGTCGGCTGCTTCTATTGGAGATGCGGCTACAATTAGAAATTTTACGGTACATATGTTCTCAGATTCAAAATGGTTGACTATCAGCCATAATTACCTTTAAGATGCCTGTCGCGAAAAAAAATTGACCGAAGCGATGCAATTTTTATATACGCTGCATAAAAAACCTGTCAACAGCTGAAAATCAAAACCAGATGAAAATTTACAAAACCCTTTAAGAACTAGGGTAAGAAATAAACGAGGTGCGCGAAAATACCCCTTGCGCGAAAATACCCTCCACCACCCTACATATTAATGTTTTTTATTTGATGAATTATATTTAAAAAATATGTCATGTGGTGCATAAAATCCTAAAGTGTTAAATAAATCCTTTTCGTTAACCCTTTGGACCCTGGCGTCCTGAAGATAACTGCCTCTCCACCCTGACCTGAATCAGTAGGCTCTATTGGTGATATTAATATTGACCATAATATATTTGGTGGTAAATTTTTAAAGGGTCTACACAATTATTCTGACCGAATTCACAAGGCAATACTCCATTAATATTATCATAATGTTGTGTCTTGTTGGGACAGTAAATTGTGACGTCATATTTTTATTTATAATTTGTGCTCTATTGTGTTTTATCTTATCATGTTTTTTATATGTGTGAATGTAATAGCTTTCTTTTTTATCTTTGTTTTCAGGTTATTGGTGTTGATCCTTTAGGTTCGATTTTGGCATATCCTGACTCTTTGAATGAAACAGATGTGAATTTCTACGAAGTTGAAGGAATTGGTTATGATTTTATTCCTACTGTTTGCGACAGAGCTGTGAGTTATCCACTCTGCTAGACAAATTGTTAATATTGAGATACTTTTCTTTCAACATAACTATCATCAGTCAACTATAAGCATAAGCCACATCACTTGGATGCTTAGTTTATTGCAATAAATACTGCACCTGAAAAAAGCAAACCAGTCAAAACATTGGATTTGTAATCTTGTCTTCAGCAAATAATATAAGGACAAAACATTATCTGAAATCACAACACTTGGTAAATGATTTCAGGGAATGCATTGTCCTGACAACAGGATAGAGAAAGCAATTCTGTTATTCCTAATGTCATGTGTCCACTATTAATATTGCTCTGCATTCTTAGTAGTTTTTATTATTACTACCTAGTATGTCTATTCCCAGCAAACACGACACTTCTACCCAATATTTGACCAATGTTGGCCTACTGTCTGCGAGGTTGGCCTAACATCGGTCATACATGTACATTGGGTAGATGTGTCGTGTTTGCTGGGTATTATATCAGCTATGAGTTGATAGTTCAAACTGTTTCTACTGCTTGGCAAGTAATGCTGAGGAGTATACTGATTCCCAGCAGTGGGCAGGTGGACCGTGCAGGCTCTTGTTTTTAGCCTTACAGCTAGCACTAAGCTCATCTTAAGATTAAGTTTGATATTCAGTGACCTTGACCTACTTTCACAGTCACCAGGCTACTGAAACAAAATTGACTTCTAAGCGTGATAAGATAAATAACTCTTAGGACTTTCATTTTGTAAAAACATGTGCACCAAGTTCGGCTTCTAAGTTTAATTTCTTCAATTTTTTAGCCACATATGCACTTTGCTAATCCTAAAATCAAATTTGATACTTGATGACATTAACCTACTTTCAACGTTACAAGGTTCCCGAGAATAAAATCAGCTGTTAAACATCTGTATCCCGATGTCAATCAATATCAATAATTCACAAACTATCATAGAGATGTAGCAAATGTAACCAACATTAAATTATAATACAAATGTATAACAAATATAATAATTGATAAGTTTAATTATAACGATTGAAATTGATTTTTAACGCCTGGCGCCATTAGTGTTATAACACATCAGGCCAACAAACACTTGTTTAATGTTGATCGACGTCTGTGACACTGGACCAACATCAATCGCCATCTCGTACATGCCAGGAGGTGCTCAGCAAACACTAGACATTGACCCAGTGCTTGCTCACAGTTTGTCCACTGTCAATGACGCTGACCCAACATTAATCTGAGACCGGGTCAACCTATTGTTTTTGGTGGGTGGTCAGGTGTGGCAGCAATGTGTCGTCTGCTCATTAAGTCTCTCGTGAAAAAAACACTGACAGATTAGTGTCCCGTTGTGATTGGCATCCTTTGTGCCCCTGTATAACATTTTTGATGTAGTTTTATCGCTACAATGTCATAATGTTGTATTAAATTTATCGCAAAACATAACGAAATACAGTGATGTATTGTATGCCAAACTTATAGTTTTTACGTATGACTGCGATAATGACAAAATATCGCCACAGTACAATAACACGTGTCCTGGTAAACAACAAGTTTAATACCGGGAGGAATTACCGCTGCTCGTTATACGCTAAAGTTGGGATGCGGTTTGTAACCAAATTTTTCTGAATATCAAAACTATTGAAAAAGACACTGGGTAATTTCTTTAATTTTGGGGTGTGGTTTCTAACCAGGAAGTGGTTACTAAGCAGCAATATGCGGTAATAATTATCCCCTGGTATTATGATGATACTTATTATGTAAATCCTCCACTCCACATCTGCATTATTTTGGCCACTGAGCCTAAGCATCCATTTTACTGATGTGTTTGGTGTGCTTTTTACATTTCTGTTTATAAAGTTAGTTGATCGCTGGTATAAGTGTGAAGACAAAGAATCGTTTCTTCTTGCACGTCGTCTCATCAGAGAAGAAGGATTGTTATGTGGTAGGTATAATTTTTTCAATGGCATTTATTTCAATGGCATTTTCAATGTCTTTTCAGAGTCAGTTTTTTAAATTATTTCTTATAATGGATACATGTATTACATAAGATGGATATGAATTGTAATGTGTTAACGTTACACACAAATAAAGTATTCTTATATACTTTCAAGTGCATTTTTTTATATAAATAAAAAAAAACTTGTCTTTTATTATTTACAATTCCTAAATCATGATTTATCCTGACTCAACTACAGAATTGTTTTTAAAAACTAGCCTCATGTTTTTTTAGATAACTTGATTGGTGATAACTGACAAATTCTTTCTAAAAATCAGTCGTAAAAAAATTCATCAGAAGGATGATGCAGTTGTATATATTAAATATTTGTTCTACAATTTGATATACGTGTACTGTAAACCGGGAAATATTGGTGGCCTTAACCCTTACAGCGTGAGGTTAGACTTTAGACGTCAGAATTGAGTCTAAAGTTGATTCCCACACTGAAAGAGTAAAATATTTATAATGGGCGTGGATCCTAAACATAGGTATTGAAATGGAGTGGAAAGAGCTAACTAAGATATTTATGAGGACTTCCAATTGCAAAAAGCCCTCTGGTCTCTTGTTTTCTATCAAAATATTTCAGCACTTTATGGATTAAACTTTTGTTAACTTGGGAATTACAAAATTGGATGAGATTAATATTGTCGGATTTACCACCTGTAGGAATACTACTTTTTGGTTTACAGTATATCATACACTATTTTGTGAATTAATCAAATTTGTATGATAAAGTGATTGAAGTTATCTTTTTATGCAGGTGGAAGCAGTGGTGCAGCAATGGCTGCTGCTTTGAAAGCAGCCAAGGATATGGACATGAAAGAAGGCGACAAAGTAGTTGTTGTCTTTCCAGACTCTGTTAGAAACTACATGTTCGTATTAATTTTTTTTGCATTTCCCTTTCCTCAATACATTCCAGGTTGAATTAATCAAAAATTCAGATGCACATTGAAGCATCTCACTGGATTCATTTTTTACAGTTATTTATTAATTCCTAGTAGACCTGTTGATTTCTGAGTGGATAAAAATATTTTACACATGAAGTTATTGCAGTAACAGTTTATGAATGCTGCAACCGCCCCAGCTTGAAAAGAAACTTTTTATCCCACCGCCAGTAGGGGAGGGGGGATTTTAGTCGCACTAGGATTCCGTCTGGCATCAGGCTTTTTTGTGGGCCAAAAACTACTGTATATCGCAGCATATAGTACGCTACTTTTTTTCTTTTTTGGGCCCGTTTTTGGCCTGGTGCGTATTATCCACCGGTGCGTACAATATATTGATTTTGCTGAGATTTGTCATACAAAATTTTGATAAATAGGCAGTCTCATGTCTCCCGAGTGAACTCCTTAGATTTTTGCCCAAAAATGGCAAATTACTTCAGCAGCTATAATGAAACCGTTTGTTTTGTGAAATAACATTCCATAACAACCTAGCATTTATTTGTCTTTTAAGTATCCGATAAAGTCATTTATTAATGTTATTTAAATAGTAATCTACTCGTCAGACATCGCTAAGCCTACTTCATCATGTGTATTGCTTTGATTGCATGACCACTGTGAAGCTTCTATTCCATTCACCAGATGTCGCTTTCGGCGGCGACGTGACGTGCCTATCTTATACATTGTATACGGCTTAATTATTAGCATGGCCTACATATTTCACTGCAATATATATTCAAGTCAATGGTATTCTAAAATACAGACGAAATGTATCCTTGTAGAAAGTTTAAATAATATTAGAACGCTAATACCGATAGGTTTCACGGCAAAAAGAATAATATAATAATAAAGAATAATAATTATGCTCTTGATATAATTGCCGCATTCCTAATTCCATACATATACATGATAAACATTAATTGTATGCTTGTAATAAATCACCTTGACAGTGCTGTCACCAATACATGTGCCATTTCATTCTTGTTACTTTAAATAAAAACTTGTACGTTGTTATACAAAAATGTTTTTTTATTCATTGTATCTTAATAAAAATTAGCTAGATTATATTGCCGTTTCGGCCGTCATAAATGGTAGGCATCCCATTGTAGACTTAACTGTAAATCTATTCACCAGATGGCGCTTTTCCCGTCATTTATCTGACTATAACTGCTTTCACCAGGTGGCGCTAATATGTTATACCGTGATCATTTGTGTTCAAAGCAACACTAAAACAAAAAATAAATATAATACTCAGATAGTTCTTCCCAATTTTATATTTTTATATAGTTTATAATATTTCTTCTCATCAAATCATTTCATTTATTTTATATAATCTTTATTAGCGAATCAATTATATCCTTATGAGTTGAACCACATTCTGAATGCCTTGAGTAATAAAGACATACCACACACACACCCCAGACAGACTGTGTAGATACTCACCACCCTGGTGCGTACTATCCACCGGTGTGTACTATCTGTGTTTTTTGGTACAAATATTGGTACCTGCGTACTATACACAGGTGCGTACCATACCCCGCGAAATACTGTAGTCATTTTTTTTTAATTCACATTCCTAGCAACATAGGAATATGCAATTGATTTTTTAAAGATGCTACAGAAATTCAAAATGGCCACCAGAGTTGAACTCTAAAATTTTTTGTGGACTTTAAATCAAGAGAAATTAATCAAATTCTACTGTCACACTCTCCACGATATGGAGATGTGCAGGAGATTTTTCCAAGGTTTTACTGAAATTCAAAATAGCTGCACCATGAATAAACTTCATGATTTTTTGTGGGTGCAAAAACTTAAAAATTAAAGTCAGAAATAATTCAACATTTTACAATCACTTTACAGATCTTAATGTTGCTGCTCTAATGCAAAAGCCAGATGAGATGTTTTATTTCCACATATAACATATTTTATAACGTGATTTTAATGAAAAAATGATGAATTCACAGCTATTTGAACAATAGATATTTTTTGTATTGTTTTTCTCATGATTTTTGTTATGACTTATATTTCAACATATTATTTCAGGACAAAGTTTTTAAGTGATGATTGGATGATGGAGCGTGATTTTATTGATCCAGAAGCAGATCTTGATGAAAATAGTGCATGGTAAGTTATATTGCTGGACTAAAGTTTTTGGATTGCTGACAGGAAACTTATAGATGTAATGGAGAATATTACACTGTTTTGTAAGGACCTTATGTTTACTCACTGTTGATGATTATTCAGGTGTAATAAGTTAGATGTGTTTAAAAATTTAAAAATAATTTTTCTAGAAATAATTAAAACTTAACGATATGTGACGTGATACCCCCAAATCAAAATGGGAATGCAGTGAAAACAATATACCAGGCAATCAACATCTGAATAATATTATTTTGGACCGAGATGATCATTTTGGTATTATGTATTTTAATAGCTTTTAATATTTTAATAATCTTTTCAATCGCCTAGTTGGTAAAATTTAAGGTTGAATTGTATATATTCATCTGATTACTTTATATTGGTTGTGATTAAAACGGCAATTTTACATCCCTCCAAAGATGGGGTGTTCTGTTGTTACTCTGACCAAATATGGGCTGGAAGTTGACATCATCCTTAATTCAAAAGTTATATTCTGACTGACACATGCATTGAATATTTTCATTTGGGTGTAATTTTAGTTTCATTTGATTAAATTTGTACTAAAATGATCAGGTAAATTTGTGCTCTCCGCCAATGGAAAAATATAGACTAAATTTACACAAGAAGCCTGTTTCTGGCATCGTGCTTCACTGATGTGTTAATTTTTTTATTTAAATCAAGTGTATTGTTAGGGGTGTTACGATTCATCAATGTATCGCCATACTTTATTTCATAATACGTGCTTCGATATGTATCTCAAGTGCCGATACATGTCACTTTTCAGCCTATCTGTGGCTAAATGGGTCATCTGGCAAATAGAAAAGTGAATGGGCTGCTTCTTGCTTTGCCATGACCTTGCCTTCCAATAAATATAATCATTCAACTGACAGCACTTGGCCACTTCCTGTTGCTCACTTCTTGTTCACGTCCAAGTAGCTACAATAAAATCCACTTTTCATCATTATCTTTACCAAAACTGATTTTTTTTCGTCAGATTAAAGCAATATTTGCCATTGGTGACATTGCGAAAGGGTAGAACAGGTCCTGCCTTACAACCTGTCAGTCAAGGACGCATCCTTATTATTTTCGATTTACATGTACACTGTATTGCGATATGTATTGATACACATGCACAGTAACACCCCTATGTATTGTAGGTTATCTTGGCCTCACATCACTAATATATGTTCAGTGTTTTCCCAAATATTCCAAAATATTCTAAAAAATACATGTATACATGTAACAATAAATAATATATTGTAAAAATAATTTGTATTGAAAACAACAATTATTGTTAATGGTTTGGAATAAATAAAGCAGAAGCAGTTATTTGTTTCATATAATTTACAGTCAGTATACATGTATAACCAAGACCCCCAGAATGTTATCAAGAATCTATTTGAATAAAATTATCCTATGAAAACAAGAACACCTTTTATTGATAAAACCCTGACATATTTTATATTCCACACAGCTCTTCGAACTCCTGGTAAGTGAGGTAGTGTATTTTTGTAGGACTACTATATTTCGGTGTATGACATGTTATTTGTGTTGTATCAACTTTGTTGTTGGGTGGTCTCACATAAACTTCATAGTGAGCCTAGTACTAATTAATTTGGGAAACGAAAGTATTGATTTAACAGATAACTTTCTTGGCTGCTTCCCACTTATCTTTACCCATTTTGGTCTGTTGCTTCCAATTGAGTGAAATCTTTAAATTTGGTAAGCTCAGGTCTATGTGTCCTTTATATATTTTTTTCTCTTTTTCACATTTTCTAATTGCTGCATAATTAGTTTTAAATCACTCAACTAATCCATATCAGCCATTAGTTTAAAGCAGTATGATAAAACAGTTTGTTACACCTAACCTAACAACAACAATTATAGGCACACAGCTATTTTTAGCTCCCGCCGTCCCCGTAGGTGAGACGGAGGGAGCTATGGATTCCGCCTCCGTTTTCTTCTTTTGCCTATAACTTTGTAAGAAAATAAGCTAAGATAACAATTTTTGGTATGTGGGTTACTTCCCGGTGGGTAATGGACAGGTTAAAATATTTTTAATTTGAATTCAATACGCAAGTTCGCAGAGGAGAATTGATGATTTACGTCCGTGAACATTTCGTTTCTGGAGCGTATCTCTAAAAGTACTTGTCCGATTGTCTTCAAATTTTACACACAACACCTCTAGGGGGTCTAGTTGTGCCTTTTGGGGTATATGAACTTTGACCTACTTTTGGTTCAGAACTATAACCTATTTAGATGTTTTGACGTTTCCGGAGCAGTACTTGGTCAATTACAGTCATATTGCACATACATGTTCTTTAAGGTCCCTAGATGTGCCTTTTCAGGTTTTTGGACCTTGACCTTCTTGATGTTGACCCATCACTTTGACCTAATTTATGACATCGGTAAATCCTACTGACCTATTTTGCGGAATATCATGAAAACCCCTCAATATAGCTACACCATTACTATAAAACAAATTGTAAGGTTTCAGGAGAGGATGCATCTTGAACAATTTCAAGTCGATAACATTTAAAATGGCTGCCCATTGGCCATTATTCACCACGACAGGCCTGATATTGCGGAATATCACGAAAACCGCTCATGATAGCTACACCATTACTATAAAACAAATTGTAAGGTTTCAGGAGAGGATGCATTTTGAAAAATTTCAACTTGATCAAATTCAAAATGTCCGCTTATCGGCCATTATTCACTTCCACATGGCCGATATCGGTAAACTGTGCTAGATGGCTAGACCATAACTATAAAACAAAATGTGAGATTTCAGGAGAGGATGCATTTTGAAAAAAATTAACTCGATCAAATTCAAAATGACCGCCTATCGGCCATTATTCACTTTCGCATGGCCGTTATTTGGTAAACCGTACTAGATGGCTAGACCATTACCATAAAACAAAATGTGAGATTTCAGGAGAGGATGCATCTTGAAAAATTTCGCTTGATCAAATTTAAAACGGCCACCTTTAGGCCATTATTCACTTTCACATGGCCGTTATTTGGTAAACCGTGCTAGATGGCTAGACTATTACCGGTACTATAAAACAAAATGTGAGATTTCAGGAGAGGATGCATCTTCAAAAATTAAGACTGGATCAAATTCAAAATGGCCGCCTATTGACCATCATTCACTTTCACATGGCCGATATTTGGTAAACCATGCTAGATGGCTAGATCATTACTATAAAACAAAATGTGATGCACCCTGGAAATTTTTAACTCTTATTGAAATTCAAAATGGCCAACGATCGGCATGATTTACCTCGATAGGCCTGATATCAGGTAAACTGTGCTAGATAGCTAGACCATTACTATAAAACAAATAATTACTATAAAACAAAATGTTAGGCTGGGGGAGGATGCACCCTGAAATTTTTTAACTAGTCTATATCGAAGTCAAAATAACCGTAAATCAGCCATTATTTACCTCTATTGGCCTGATATCGGGTAAATCGTGCCCGATAGGTAGACCATTACTGGGATACTGATTAGGATCATTAATTTCAATGGAGGTTTGCCATCTCTGACAGACCGTCTAGTTCTTATCTTACTCTTAGACTGAGCCTCTTAGACCTAGTTGTCTTGCGTCTTGAGTTTTGACCTAGCCTAAGACTACATTAATAAACCTACACAAAATTGCTTAAATCAAATTCTAATTCCGAGCTGGAGCTCCTGGACTTTAAAGTTATTATCTGTCAATATAGTAATTGTTTTGCCTGCTCAGCTAATTTTTTTAAAATCAATTAAATCAATGTCTTGTCTCTGAGCAGGCAGTGGTCCAAGCACACAGTTATTTGTTAGTACAGTAGAACCTGCTATGAGCAGCCACTCTTTATGAGCAGCCAACCTTCTATGGGAGGCCACTTGGTCATTCCCCAGAATGACATTTTGTATACAAATGTACCTCCTATGAGCAACCACCTGCGTTTAAAGGTCACTTTTCCTGTGTCACAAGGGTGGCTGCTCATAGCAGATTCTACTGTAGTCAAAATAGTAGTCAGAAATGTGTATTCTGGATATATCACAATAATGCAAATTACACTATGATGAGCATGTATGTACATCAGTCATAGATGTAACATTCAACACAGTAATAAATACCGACATAAAATTTTATCTTATTCAAAGTATTCAAATTAGGCCTGTTGCTATGCAGTATATCTTGACCATCAACAACTACCTACATTCTACTGCATTTCTAAATAAATGTACTCTGCTGCATTTCTAAATGAATGCGCTAGATCACATCTAATTTTCTTCCTTCTCCATCTGTTTGAATACCATGTCACTGAAATCATTTTTATGCAGTGCTGACACCAATTTCCACTGGCAAGGAAGTCATAATAGAAACACTTTTATTCCAACTCTCATTCCTGCAATCTTATTAACAATTGACTCAGTGTGGCCTAATTGTATAATATTTCACAGTCATGAGGTAGTTTTGGAATCTGTTCTGCATTTTTACTGACACATAACACATTTTTAATTCATATTTTATAATATTTGATTTCATACAAACTTAGTATGGTATATCTGTGAAATAAATCTACAGTCGAGCTGCATTATAGTGTCAACAGATATAGACAAAGACAAGCTGAAAGAATTCCTGTTCACAGCAGAAGATTTGACTTTGCTGAAATTTTTGTATTTAGCGCTTGGATCTGTACCATTCCTTTGGAAGATGTTTTTCATCCATACTAAGGATAGTTTCACTGAATGACTTCCTGAGCGCCCTTATCAGCACATTTGCAACGTCATACAAAACCTTCATATCTGCAATGATCAGTGCTCTTCTCACCTTCATATTAATATGTATGAGTGACATCTTCTGCCAGTTGAATTGACCATCTTGCACTATATTAAGAAGTCTTACATGTCTTATTTTGATCGGTGTTTTAGGGCCTCACAACGGCTTGAAAACAGAACTGTTTTGAAATGGTGGTCTTAATATATCTTGAATTTTCAAATATCAAAAAATGTACCCAAAGCACAGAAGACAATCATTATGATTTGGTCCTGTGTTATGTGTTTAAAATTTGTATAAATTTCTAAAGTAAATGTTTAGACTAGAGATTTGTCTTGAGTTTTGAAAATGATTCTGAAACTCACAATATAGGTCTTCATTTAATTTTGGTTGGTCTAAAAAGGTACTAAATTCGATTTAAAAAGCTCTATGAACTCTGATTTAATGCCAACACGTACTGGTTCATTCGCATGCTTGACCTTGTGGAATTGTACATTTTTCTGGCGGAGCTTCTGCATGTGGAAGTCTTCACACTATTTGCTGGGAGGACGTTGATGTATGTTTTCTGGCTTAACTGTTTAGTAACTGCAATTTCAACTGCTTTGCTATTCTCGATGCTTTTTGGTCTTATCACTACAGTGAACATGAGTGATATTCCTGGCCCACCAGCCCTTGTGTTAATATATTTGATAGCGATTGTATGGGCATCTGCTTGTTTGATTCCAGTATTTGTTCTCCATTGGAGTCTCTCGTTGAAGCTGATCTCAACTGATTTCACTTATCTTGCTGCATAATAAAACTGACAATAATGTTACATAAAGAACCACCCTGATGAAGTTTAAATTAATGATCGGTACCACTTACATCATCTTTTTTAGGCCTCAGCCCAAATTTTGGCGGATGCCTATTGTCATCATGAGACGCATCCGTCTGTCTGTCCGTCACTATTAGCACTATAACTTGTTTCGCGTAAGTGGAATGCACCTCAAACTTCACATACAGGTTAATCATGCCTAAAGCTTAACTAATTTCACATTTTATCTTTCTGTGACCCTTATGACCTTGACTTTTTTTCGATCGACAAATTTTCTCGTTAACGCGATTCACTCAACATTTTTTTATGTATTGTTCCAAAATTTATACCGTATATTCATTTCACCAATAGCTCAGATGAGTTCGAAATTGGGCAAGATTCGGACAGAAAATTTGTCATGGCAGACAAAATGATTGATTATCGGCCATTATTTTCGTAATATGCGTAATATCTGGAAAAATGGACCAGATAGTTAGACCATTACTATAGCACAAAATGTACAGTTTCAGGTAGGGATATACCATGAAAAATTTCAACTTTATCAAATTTAAAATGGCCAACCTGTGGCCACTTCCGATCTACAAATTTTCTTGTTAAAGCGATTCACTCAACATTTTTTTATGTATTGCTCCAAAATTTATACCATATATCCATTTCACTAATATCTCAGATGAGTTCAAAATTGGGCAAGATTTGGACAGAAACTAAGTCACGGCGGCCAAAATGGTGGGTTATTGGCCATTATTTTTTTAATATGCGTTATATCTAGAAAACCAGACCAGATAGCTAGACCATTAATATTGAACAAAATGTGCAGTTTCAGGTAGGCATATACTATGAAAAAATTCAACTTGATCAAATTCAAATGGCCAACCTGCGGCCATTTTTGACTTCAATATGCGTAATAACTGGGAAAACGTGCCAGATAGCTAAACCATTACAATTGAAAAAAATGTGCGGTTTTTATACTGCATGCTGCTAAAAACCAGTTCTCAAACAATTTCAATAATGGTGGCGGGCTATTGTGGAGTGTGCTCTTGTTTCAAATAATTTTCACTTTTAAATGATGATTGGAGGCTGAGGCCTATTTCCGTCGCTGACGGGCCTTGTTTATGATTTTTTGTTATGGACCAAACAAATATTGTTACGGTATATGTTATCAATATATTGGGCATTATCATTCAACATACGCAAGCAGGGCGTAAATTTTTGGCCAGACACAGAGCTCAAATAACATTTACACCTTGGCAGCACAATGTAAACGCCCTGTGATTGACGTACATGTGTCACTGGCGCGTGACATTCCCACAGGCAGGCTATACACATGTATTCAAGATCAAGTGATGGGGCCTAGGTTATAAGCTAGGCCTATACAGAAACATCTGTCACACCTAGGCCTATGTAGACTAACTGGTCTGTCATTAGGTTATATTTAAGGGAAAGGAGTTCACGTTGGAAGCCACATTTGATATGAAGATGTTATGTGTGAGGGTAGGCCTCCTGTGGTTAGTTTATCGTTGTTAGACCTTCAAGACAACAAACATTGTTTTCAAGGCAAAGCCTGATTGTACAAACAGGAAAACAGAATCCCAGGATATCACAAGTTTAGGCCTACAGCTTGGCAAACCGAGTGACAGGCCGTTATCATGATGTGAAGGATAGGCATGTAAACTGATCATTCCAAATCTATTTTTCTATACTAAGTCACATGAGACGGAGCTTGAGACTGAACATGGTTAGGAATATGAGCCTGTGATGTTTGTATTTGGGATATGATAACTTGAATAAATCTCACATGATTTTTTGCTCAGGTGGTGGAACTTGAAGACTAAAGCTTTAAATTTGAATGCACCTATGACAGTCACTCCTGATGTTAGCATCCAAGAAACATTAAAATGTCTTCACCAGGAGGGATTTGACCAAGTGCCAGTAGTGGATGCTTTGGGGTAAGTCTTTTTCTTTATTATCATCCTTTTACAAATTTTACAATCTGCACACAATCATTACACATATTTGAGATAATCTATATACCCTGTATTACCTCTTTCAGCACGGGGACCGTCTGACGTCTAAAGACAATCCCCGCACTGATAGAATTAAAAAAATTATTGTGGTCGTACACCCATAATATAGGTATTCAAATGAAGTGGGAAGAGCTGACTAAGACATTTATTATGATTTAAAATTGAAAAAAACTCTTTGCTCTCAGCGTTGTAGGTTTAAGAAATTAATGAGCTTGGATATATGGAAGTAACGAGGCTGTCATGTATGACAGAATTTCACATATTCACATATGTTTTGTCAAAATCTGAAAATTTTAAGACATGAAGTTGATCATCTTATACATAGACCAAAATTGTATTGAATGTCTTGCAAGCTTTGCATGTTTGCTGGACATGCCACTCTGGTGACCTGTAGCTAAACCAGTCGTTGACATGGATTTATGACATCTGATTGGGTGACATGGCAATCTCCACCAATCAGATAGCTTACCTTACATCTACTATTGAGTACCCCACAAACACAAAGCACCAACCCCTGTACACTTCCTACAAGTCAAGGTGCCTGTTTCACTGTTATAATATTGAATATTATTTATCTATTGATTACAGTGCTATACAAGGAATGGTGACTGTTGGACATATGATGGCTCAGGTTACAAGAAACAAAGTAACACTGACAGATCCTGTTTCAAGTGTCTTGTTTAAACAATTCAAACAAGTAAGTTGCATTAAATTTACTTTTGTTGTCTTTTTCTGTTTGTTTCAGGAAGGCAGGTAAAATACATTTCCTTCACTTGTCAACATCAAGCTCATTGCTCTGAAATGGAAAGAAGTTCAAGTATAAATCATGTTCCACAATAATTGTGGTAATGGATATCATTATTTTAAGACACATTTGCTATCGCTGTATGATCTTTTGTTATGTATGGAGTAATATTGTTTATAAGGATGGCAAGTGTACACATGTTTGTATGTGTGTGTCTATGTATACATATACATATATACAGACATATATGTAACCCATCTGCACGAAATGAGTTGAATGTCAGCTCCGTACAAGTTGAGAAAATGTAGTCTGTAATAACAGACTCTGTGTGCGATACAGAGTCTGTAATCATTGCCATTGTAAAGTTGTGCCCCAAAAATACGGTGCGCATCCGATCGATTGCGCAATGAATTACTGCGTCCTTGTTTGATCAGTTATTTTTACATCATTCTGTAATGACAGATGTACATCTCATTAGAATAATGCCTCAATGTGGGGACTTAAAGCCCTGTCTTTCTAGGTGGATTTATCATCTAAATAGGGCTACCCTCACATTTTTCATGAAATTTTTGGTCTCAGCGTACACTGACCACCAGCATAGAAAACCACAGCTTTTGCTATGCTGTCAATCTCTGACGTTGAACCATGCTGTTCACGTCAAGCTCGGACTAAGAAAATGGACAATATGCATGATGTGGGCTAATAATAACGAATTTTGTTTTTTTGTCAAATTTTGATGCTTTCAAGCCTAGAATTATCATTTTAATGCCAGAAATGAGTGCCACACCTCAGAAATGACATATCACATGATTGTGATTATCAAATTTTTGTTAATTTGTTTTCAAAATGGCCATCTTGGATTTAACCCATTTTAAAAAAACACTTGAAGTTAACCAAAGTCCACACAGCTGATTCTGAAAGCAGACATCCTGAGCTAAAAAAAAATCAATCATTAAAAACTATATATAAAAAACTAAACCTGGGCTATAAAAATCAATCGGTAAAAACTATTTATATAAAAAAATTCCAGGTATGGTTGAAAAATCCTGTTCGTCCATAAAGAACTATTTTTTAGACCATAAAGAACTTACAATCAAATTTTTGCCATGACTTTAAAGCAAATTTTCTCCATTTTAACTTTTTTAAATATTAACCCATCTGCGTCACTAAAATGATCATAACTCAGCTCCGGATCAACATAATTTCATGTTCTTGGTGTCATATTAAAGCTCCAGCTCTGTGCTATCCAATGGTACCATAAACTCCATATTGTATTTTTCACGACATGAGATTAGTTATGTACAGATGGGTCACATATACATATATGTACAGTGATATTAGAACAGGCATTGGAATGTAGCCGCAACCGCGTGCTTTGATCCACAATGACTACCAGTCAATAGTGGGTGAATGTTGCCGTCATTAGCCCGACATTGAACCAGCCGCCGCACCCGCAAATTTTACAGCAAAAACTCATTCCTGTGACCAGCGACTTTCTGTCACCAACGACTTTTTTTGTCTGGCAGAAGCAAGGTCGTTGGTGACAGGATCTACTGTATATGCATTTGACTTAATGAATATGATATATTCTACTCATAAAAATGTTTTTCATTATGTGATTCATATTTTGTATAACATACACTTAGTAAAATAAAATATATCAGTGCTTTCATCATATATCTTTTTATAATATAACCCACAGCGAAGTCTCGAAGTCTCTATCCACTATGTGGGGAGGAATAGTTTTTTTAGCAGTTTAGTGCTGTTTAGTGTTATTTTTGTTATTGTTGTTGTTGTTGTTATTGCCTACATTAGCTCTTTCTTACAATTTGTCGGAAAATGCCCTACAGCTAATATTGATCTGATCTTCATTTTTTAAGTATTCTCCGATGGCCGCCACAACATTTCCTCACAATTTGATGCAAAACTATCTACAGTCGCCAATCTTTATACAATCAGCCCAAAATCTCCTCTGATTTTTTCAATTTTTACTGGAAGCTATCTGGCACCTTTTTCCAGATATTATGGATATTAAAGTCGATAATAGCCGCAACTCGCTTCATATTTTTTGGGGAAAATGTTTAGTTTTTTAAATAACATTCCCAACAATAGGGAGATGTAGAATTATTTTTTTCCAAGATTCAATGAGGTTCAAAATAGCTGACACAGCTCGATTTTTTTATCATACAAAACCCTAAAAACTAGCCCCAAAAAATCATTACATTTTTAAAATCACATTACCAACATTGCAACAGAATGGAGATATGCAAGTGATTTTTCAAAATTGTATTGAAATTCAAGATAGCCGCGACGGATAGACTTCAAAACTTTTTGGGAGCATAAAATTAGCAGTAAAATACAATTTTTAAAGAACATTCCCAACAATATGGAGATGTGCAAGTAATTTGTTCAAGATTTTACTGACACAGGTCGACTTTTAGTATTTGTGGGCTCAAAAACAAGCTACAGAAAATTATTAACATTTTTAATTTACATTCCCAGGATTATGGAGATGGGCAAGTTATTGTTCCAAGATTTCACTAAAATTCAAAATTACCACTGATTGACATTACAATTTTTTGTGAGTTCAAAAACGTTTTTTTTGGCAGGGGTGGGTGCTATAGTATTTCTCTTGGTAATAAAATAAAATAGCATCCTGAATTATTGCAGTAGACTAAACTGATTGTTTTTACATTACTCTTAGGTTTCTGGTATTAAGGTCATTCATAATTTGGATTAGTATTTTCTTTGGTGTGCTACCAATATAACCTGCTTTATAAATCATCACTGTGCTGCTCCAATGCTATATATTACAAAAACTGATTTTTAAGTTATAGCTAAATCGTGCTATGATTATTGATGGCGTGAAATCCTTCTTAATTTTCCTCCTAATCATTGCCTGCTGCAGACAAACATAGTGGCTGGGAGACATCTACTTGTAAACATTAGGGATTTCTAGGTATTAGGGATTGCTAGGTATGGATGTACATGTGTACATATATGGAAAATATCTTTGCATTGAATAATAAATACCAGTATGTTAAATATTACTATCTGTAATGTTACATGAGTTGAATATGTTATTGTTATTTGTTAAGGTGACCTTAGAAACAAGTTTGGGTCAGCTGTCTCGAGTACTGGACAATGATCATTTTGCACTTGTAGTGCACGACCAAAGACAATGTAAGTATTTAAATGTAAATTTACTCCCTACTGTTAAGAGTGAAAAAATTGCAACAACTGCTCATCGGTGACCTGTTTGAAACTGCGATTGAAATACAACAATTTAAAATGACTTCATACCTGTGCATAAATATACTGTACTTGCAATTATATTTGAAGATGCACTTATTTACATGACATGATATTGACAGAAATATTTGACCATAGAAAATACAACATTGTAGTTTTTTATTTTTAAGTTAGTCCATTAGCACTAACTTAATAAACCGTTTCAGCCTCATGAATATTAACATGCAATGGAAGTGGAACATTTTGTCAATACCAGAGAATTCTTGTATTTCATACTTTCACATGTAGTGTGTCTAGTGTGTTCCGTCACTAATTTACAGTGTTGTATTTTTTTTATATTATAAGCCTTTTTGTCTGTTTTGGCATTGAGCCAGAAAACTCATTACTGCCATACCCAGACTTTCATTGTATGTAAACTGAGTCCATCTCCCTGTCATCAGCTGGTTATGGGAACACCCAATTATATGAGTAAGGGTGTGCAATCATCTGTGGCATGCAGATCAAATGTTTGATATCTCGGATTTGAAGCAGCTTTTCCCATTCCAAGATTGAGCACTAGTGTTCTTAAAAAATATTATACTCCTTTTTAAATATCGAATTAATTTAGTTATCTTTTCTATTCATCAACAAATAATTATACAATATAATTATACTTGATTAATCGCATATATTTCAAATCACTCACCTGTCCCGTCGTTATATATTTCTCATACACATATTAACACATAGCTAATTTCTCATAATAAGTGTAACAGACAGTGACAGAGCATTGACCCAACATCGGCTCAACGTCTGTATTGAAGGCTGAGTCGGGAGCGGGGTGATGTATACTGCTGCAAAGCCAGTATCTGCGTACATGTACTTGTAAAGTAAGCAGATACTGCTGCAAAGCCAGTATCTGCTTATTTGTAAAGTAAGCAGATACTGCTGCAAAGCCAGTATCTGCTTACTTGTAGTAGCACATACTGCTCTTTAGGTTTGCACAGTATGCCCACTCGGCCGCCACGCTTCTCCTCACCAGCTGTGATGATGTAACCCAGCAAACACAAAACAGTTGTGTACCATTTTTACAATGTTAGACCAACGTCGAAGACGTTGGGCCGACGTTGTACAAATGTTACACAAATATTTAGTGTTTGCTGGGAATACACAGACCTCGGTGTTGACTGTGAACTAAATCAATTTGCTTTGTAAGAATATCATGATTAAAATTACATGTTTGTATCCAAAACTATCAAAGATTGATATATTACATACTTACTTAGCCCCAATATTGACGAAATGATGATCAATTTTGTAAGTCAGGAATCTCTGCCACCAACCTGGATAATATGGATGCCTGTCTGGACTGCATTTCGTGTCTGGTCAGCTATCATCCCAGCAAACACACATGTTGACTCGATGCTGGGATAATGTACGATCCCTGTTCATAGCAAAACACGATACATTGAACACAATCATGTTGTTTCAATGTTTGGTCAACGTCACAAAGAATAGTCCAACTTTGAACCAATAGACCTACCGCTATATAGATTATCACCAACTTTAGAGATGTTTCAGCCATGATGTTGTGCCAGCGTCGCAGTTGGTATTCCAACATCAAACTAACATTGGTTCAACATCATGTTGGTACAATGTAGGGCCAGAGTTGCAAACACTAATTCAACAACTCCTGTCTGCTGAGATTGCCTGGGAATACTGTTCACGGAAGCTTACTGGCAATTCCACGTAATCTAATCACAGTCCTGAATTATATATCAGCACAACTGATGTGGAATATTATTTAAAACAATAATATTTGAGGTAGAGATTTAGTGCAGGAGCTCGATCAATGTAAATTGCAACTCTTTTGATTTGTACTCAAGATCGACATATAAGTTAAAATGAAGTTAGTCAACATATAATATCAAGCACACACTACTGGGAAGGTTACAAATGTCATCAGGTTTCTTGAGTGTGATGCACACTCACATAGATAACCAGCTGACAAATTCACAATAACAGTGTTCCGGGCGTGGTGTGAACGGAATGTCACATCTTGGGTCATTAAACTCTGGTAGATGCCTCTCATCACAGGAATCGTGTTAATAAGAACTACCAAATCAGGATACATATACTGTCATTGTATGTTTTGCACAGTTCTCTAAAAACACTCCCCTCACCATAATGCCACCCGCCATATCACCAATAATTAAAGAGCGCTCTACATACACTTATTGAATATAATTTTTAAATGCCCCTTAGAAATGTGCTGCTGTATACGTTGGGATACTGTAGTTTTAATTTAGATAATAATGGGATATTTCCTGTTCTTTGTGTGCTACCTAACTGGAAGAAAAAAAAATGAAAACCTTGCCATTATGATTCAGTTTTTGTCTTGTCTGGAAGATAAATTATTATTAAATATCGCCCACCTGTATATGTTAAGCTAATGCAAGGAGAAAGGTAATAATAAAAAGGTCCGTTTGGCTTAAAAAAATAGAATAATTGTTGTCCTCCCATTTGTCCTGATCGCAAAGAAAAAGAAAAATGACAATTTTCCTGTTCGTCCGCAGTTTACAAAAGTGGAAATCAATTGAACATGGAATCAAATTAATGTTGATAAATTTTTAAAACAAAACTGATTTACGTCTATCCATTTGGTTTTAAATGTATATTTTTCTTTTGGCCAGCAGATCAAGGAAACAGCAATGTGGCGATCAAACAAATGATATTTGGAATAGTTACCCGCATTGATCTACTGACATTCCTGTCGACTGGTAATCAGCAGTAACACAAAGAAAACAAAGTAAAGAATGAAAGAAAACTATGAAATAACCTTCAGTTTGTAGCAGGAAGAAGTTTTTTATCGTATTTGTCAGTGGTATATTATCTAATTAATTGAAGAATGTGATCATGGTGATACAGTGAATAATATAGGTACATTATTCCATACTGGTAATGTCACTCTTCGCTCAATAACAATAATTTGCCCTTTTTTAAATTTAGATAGGCAAAGTTTTAATAGTCATTATAAATTCTGTATAACACAATGCCTGAATATAATTTAAAATTTAGATATTAATTTGATTATTTTAATTTAACTTGTGGATATGGATTTATTTTATCACTGTCCTACTGATTCAGTGTGCACTGACTAAAAGAGATGTTATCTTATGTTGTATAGTTTCATACCTTTTATTTATATGCCAGTTACCAAGGCTACATGAAATGAATATCTCCACAACAATTGCTCAATATTTTATGCCTGTTACTTCAAGTTTATTATGTCATTTTTGTCGTGAGAAACAGCTCCGAGGCTTCTTACAAACAGCAATGGGAAGTTTATTTGGTTAAATTCATTATGCTTATCAGCTAATGGTGGTACGAACCAAATGAGCTTTATGTTTAGTTTCCTACCCCGCAATGATGACTGACATTGAAATTTATTATAAGATGAAGAGGTAATTGTCAATACAAGTAATTGTTAATTGAAATTTGTAAAGTTGCGAATCTAACGTGTTGCACATTGTATACAATGAGTACAAAAAAATGTTACAATACATTTACCAAAACAAATATTATTATAAAAACATAATTTAAATGTTTTGGAAGCTCTTATGAATATACGAGCTCAGTGAAATTAAGTGTGACAAAAGCACGCACAAAGCTTTTTATCCGATATAGCAGAGGCGGATCCAGAAAAAAATCTGACAGGGTTCCAACCATTATATATATATGAAGGTTAAATGGCAATTTTCAGGTTTTAAATATTCGTTAATTTTTTATTTAAGGATACAATAATCAATATAAAAAATATTTTTTTTTCTTTAGTATTCAGGCCTTACAGATACGCCTATATAGTCACTGAGCTGTGGAACGTCACCTTTAACTGACGCTTAGTGTTTTAACTTTCATGGATGAGTAACTTACTCAGCCGTGAAAGCTAAAACTCCCCTCATCCATCGTTTATAGTTATCACAAGTATAGGCGTATCCCACTTCATCCTTACGTAATACCAATAACGGAAATAACTATTCACGACACGTTGGTTTAATGCTGGGTCAGCGCGGGATATACCAGCTCGAGTATAAAAAAGTAAAAAAAAAAGGGATTTAAAGGTAAACAGAACAAACGTACTACAATTTTAATGTGTAGAACGCCTTCAAAGCTAGGTGTATTTAATTTATTTAAGTCTTTGGAAACAAAGAGTGGTGTGAATATTATGCAATAGTCGGTCCCCCAATGACAACCAGTTTGCACTTGTAGGCCTATACTGCCGTGCAAAGCCAAAGGCAGTATCTACCTGCGCTACAACTCAGCAGATACTGCCTTTTGGCTTTGTAGAGCAGTGTCAGGCCTACATTATGATTTGGCGTGACTCTTAATTACACTTGTTACTGCTGCCCCACCCTTTCACACCTCTTAGTGAGATCAATGAAACAGCCTAATTTACCAACAACGAAAGATAGACTATCAGTGTTGTGTTTTTGAACCCTATCATCAAAACGGTGACAGGGCTCTAATCCCCCCAAAACTCAATTATTTTACCATTTTTTAAGGTCTCAAACCCTGTAATTTGTTAGACTTGAAAACGCTGACAGGCTTCCGGAACCCTGTCAACCCGGTCTAAATCCGCCGCTCAAGTATTAACTACTTGTTTTCTATAGACGTTTCTTTAATAATGTAACCTCATATTCACATGTGTAAATTGATTTATATCCTACATTACAATTAATTGAAGTATTTTATTTGAAATTGCTAAGGACATATTTTGTCCATGCCTACTAGTACACAATTTAATATAATATTTCTAGTTTCTTTTATATTTGTTTGACACCGTACTCAGTTATGTCACATAATTTTCTCGTCATATCACTGCCGTATAAGTAAAATTTATCAAACTCCATGCACGAATCTCCGTTGTCATTGCAAAAACCTATAAATCACTACCGATATGCCAGTGTAATGAAAAGACGATATATATTTAAATTTAATAGTAAATATGTATGTATGTTATATATTTTTGTCGTAATGGTTTACAACATGTTTAAAATCCAAAATAAGCGAAATACATAAGCACTTCGTCAATTTTCATACTTGCGGTCTTTTTATCAGAGGTCAAGAATATATGCATACGACATCGTTGGGTTCATCTCAGCGCAAGTCACCACACATCAAGCCCGAGTCTTTAGGCGAGGCCTTGATGTGACATGTGCTGAGATGAACCCGTCTTGCCGTATCAATGATGCAGTATGCATTTTCCCGTACGAATATCTATCTGAAACGGCAAAATCAAACTGTGCAATAAAGGGTATGGGAGAGTGCAAGGTGGGCTGATCTCACCATACGTCTCGTAGTGAAAGCCACGAATAGGCATTACTATCGTGGATGACTACCATAGAAAAGTACAAAAATAAAAAAATATCTTTTATATCATGTTATGTACTATTATCGTGGGAGGTATTATATGAATAATTTCATCATTAATATTATTTTTATTTGGCAAGAAGTATATTTCGACTTTATATTTAGAAGGTGTTTCTGGAGTTTATTTGCACGTTTTGTATATATGGGTATGGTATTTTTTTTGTGTTGTATATTTTTTTTATTATAGTGACATGTACAAATAAATCGTAATGACAACATAAATATGATCAAAATATCGTACCTAGCCCATCTGGTCTTATAAGTCACTCCAAAATATAATAGTAGTGATAACATATATGCTGAAAGAGACAGCCAAAAGATAACATTATTAAACAATAATGTAATTTTCATCCCGGCAAACACCAGGACCGACCCACTGTCGGGGCCGTGTTGGGCCAGCATCGAATACGGTGGGCCAAAACCGAGGCGATACCCTGTAGCTGCCCGATCATATATGATCATTAGCAGGTACAAAAGGGTCGTATCTGTCACTTTATGGTGACAGATACGACCCCAATACCACGACAATAAATAATATAATCGAAAATTATACATCGTTAATTAAAAATTATTAATTATTATAATTAAAAATTAAATTATACATCGTTAATACCTGTTACATATTACCTGCTATACAAATACTCATTACGCCTATCCCATGCCTGACAAATAAAAGTACTGCAATTAGTTGACATTACCAGTTCAAATGTATCAGTCATAGTGGCATTTACATGAAAAAATATATACTTATTATTCATGACCTGTCTCAAATCATTATACGAAGAGAATTCACATATAAAGTGAACCTCACTTTCCACCATAACCATGTTGCAATTTTGACATATTCTATCATTAGAGCTAACCCCTCTGAAACGTCCTACTTCAATTTCTGATGGGAAAATTACCTGTCGTATGTGTTAGATTAGTGAACGTGCTTTCCTCGACATAATTTCAGATAAATAAATGAAATGATGGTATGATAACAAAGTTCAATACAGCGGTGATTTTCGGCTAGTGCAATAATGTGTATGTTTATTTTCTAAACAAAACTTGACTACCTGCTATAATCTTTCAAGGATGTCGGGGGCTCATTTAACTAACTTTGATCTTATCCTCACCTTCACTTATTTCATTAGAAAATCGTTAGGAAAAGTTAATATTTTTAGTTAAAGGGACTGGCCCAGGCTAAAATCATCAGAAAATCGGTGATTTTATTTCGGGTTCTTAATATGACCATATGATGTAAACATGTACATAGACTAGAACTGCAATTTTTTATAATTTTTGTGCTGCACATTCACCAGTTAGGCTAGATATAGAGACGAAATTCCCGCATTTCCTATTTTTGACGTGGTTGTCAATAATTAGAAATCAGGAATTTCGTCTCTATATCTAGCCTAACTGGTGAATGCGCAGCACAAAAATTACAAAAATTTGCAGTTCTAGTCTATGTACATGTTTACATCATATGGTCATATTAAGAACCCGAAATAAAATCACCGATTTTCTGATGATTTTAGCCTGGGCCAGTCCCTTTAAATGGGCCTGGTTAGTATGATCTGATCAATCTACTCACATTTTGAAAACCACTGCGGCTTATTATGCACTGTTATTTCTGTTTATGCACCCCTACTGCAATGTAACGATACCTATGTTCATCGTCCGCGTCTTGTTCCGAGACGATGTCATTTTATCTGCATTAAGATTTTTTTCACCCAAATGTTTCTCCCTTTGTTTAAAAGGTTGATGATATCAACTACTTGACGGCATCACATTTTCAGAAAGTAATCGCGGTATCTATTGGTTTCAACTGTTTAAAGACCTAACCAGGAGTGAATTATTCCCATTAAATAAGAGTACTCGCAACTTCCTTCTGTCCGATATTGACACAATAATAGTATGAGGAAGGTGACATAAAGCATTTTATGCACACCCAGACCTTGTCACCCTGAAGTAGACCATTTTCTCCAAGGTGCTCAATATTTTGAACACTAGCACTAACACGTTGACTATGAAATCAATAATTTGATCACCTTACAATTATTTGATCTCTTGCGTTTGAAGAAGGTTTATCAGGTGACTTAATTCTCAGGTGTTTATATAAACTTTTCTTTCTAGTCTAGTTATTTAAAAATACAACATATCACTGGTCGGGATGACGCTTTAAATTTATGGCACATTTTACTGATGACATTATAAGTATTCCAGTACACAGTTAGTTATTATTTATGTATAATGAGTGTGAAAAGTTATAAGCATTTACATCATAAATATCCAGTCAAGAATTTTTTTCAAAATTTAAAAAAATTCAGGAAACCCCACACTCGGACAGAGAACTCGGTTGAGAGAATCATGCTCGCTAATCTTTACAATTTGTGATTTTAGTGAAAGTGTTCAAAATGTTTGGAATACCATCGGTATTTCACAATGACGCATGTAACATTGGGAACAGATTCAGGTTTCACATGACATTATTATTTGTTGTAATTAAATAATATTATTTTTATATATTATTAGCTATTTATTGGCTATTATTGCAAATTTGATGACAATTATATGGAGTTGTATCCCTATTTTTTATTCACGACATTCCACAGTCTATTTGCTCAATTGACAATCATGTGCCATACATATTTTTAATGAAATGAGTTGCGAAATATATACATATAGTGTATGTTACGTGGAAATAGGATACTAACAATTGTTTATTTTAATTGGAAAATATGACGATAATAAAGAAAAAACAGCTTATGATATCAATGTTGTAAAGTAATGGGGATGCTTGTGGAAAATAAATTGTTGAATCATTTCTGGTTGTATTTTTTTCGCATGCAGTTCCGTGTTGTTATACATTTTCAATTTGTGAGGCTTCATCAATAGCTGTTGTATTGTACCTGCACCGTGTGAAGGCTCGTCAGAGTCCTCACCTCCGCTCTGTGCCGAGATTAAAAATATCGTGCAAGCACTCCTGCAAACACCCCTCAGCTGAAATATGTTAGTGTTAGCTAATGTTCCCTTGTAGGCTACACGGGAATGACAAGTGGGTTATTCAAATGTTCTGAAATGGCCCACACGTTCATCCTACAAATGGCACAGATCAGATTTAAAATGACATGATCACTTTTTAATCGGCTGCTTACCCTACTCTGATAAAACTGCTACAAAAAGTTTCTGAGCGGTTTATTGTAGTATCGGGTGTGCTTAATAATATATCGAAAGTTTACCAAAAGCTCACAATGCAAAAAGTGTAATTTTGAAGATGGCGTAGGCCTACTAGATTTTGAAGATGACGTGGGCCTACATGCCAAATCTATGAAATTCCAATTTTTGCCCATTTATCATCCGAAAGGACTCATTTTGACGCATTGTCACTTGTGGTGGGTTTAACAAGGCACCCACACCAGTCTGAATATAATTTTTAAAATCCAAGATAGCGGACTAAAATGGTCGCCAAACTGCAAATATTAAAGGAAATAACTGTTAGTAAGAATCCGTCCATACATCATTTCTTATGTACAATTCAATATCACTACAGGAACTAGGTTTGACTAGGTAAAATTTGATTATATACGTCTGGACATAAAAAAAACTACAGATTGACCTCAATATGTGGTCAAAGGTGACAAAAATTATAATAACAAAAATCTTTGCTATATAGTCATGTAGACTTAAATTGTCGTAAATTTAATACTGATTACTTATAATAAAATCATATTTTGTTTATATCTTTTTTTTACAATAATATTCTCAAAAAAAAGATATATAAAAAGATTTTAAACGACAATTGAGAAGGGCTAAGGGACAGCAGAGAGTCATTAAATGGCGACAGGGAGGCTTTTAAAAGCGAAAACATATGTTAGAGGGTGTATCATGAGGACCGGCCTACGGCTGGTATCCTATTAAGTTTATGTTGCCCGAGTCTGTGTCCTATTTAGGGGAAAGAGGGGTGTTGTGCTTGGAAAACGGTTGACATTTTTGTACACCAGTCCTTATGAACATGTGCAATATAACGTTTGAGCTCCCTAGGTTAAGTACTTTCGTGTTTAAAAAGTCTTCAGAAAAAAAGATATTCACGATTATTTTCGTGGTTAAGAGCTTAAAGGGTTTTGGTTGGAATAATGTTGGCCCAGCGTCGCAGACGGTGGCCCAACAGTATTTCACAATTGGGCCAATGTATCGTGTTATCGGGTAGTGGCCTTTCGGGGGATAGAGCGTCAGTGCAGTCAGAGCAAACACGGGACAATCACCCAATTCTGTTTCAATGTTGGGCCAGCGTCGAATACGATTGACCGGCATTGAGCCAACAATGGGATGCAACGCTGGCCCAAAATTGAACCGGTATTGAGTGCGTAGGCCTTCATTGCGTGTACGCCTGGGGTCGGGTGCATAAAGCGTTATCGCTGTCGCAACGTGCTGAATTTTGTCGCTGATCGTTAGTTTACAAAAAAGCTGTGTGCATAAAGGTTTACGGCCAGTTTTCATCGCTGACTATGCGACTGAAACAGGTCTAATTCTGCGGCAAGGACAAGGCTACCGCAGACGCAAAAATATAAACTTTAGAGCTCCACGCATTTTGTTTGTGTCAAGTACGTTCGTGACAAAATGGCTGTGTATCTTCACTTACGTGTATATAATAACAGCAGACACTTTAGAAAGCAGGTAGGCCTATTCAGGGATCGAACCCATTCATTAGATGCGTAGGCCTACGATGACGATGAGATCAGGAGGAGATACAGGTTGTATATGTAGTCCTGGAGCCAAGGGGTGTTTGCGTACAAAAATGGCACCGAAATCACCCACCTGTTTTTGATAGTAGACCACTGGGGCACATTTTTAGCGAGGGTGAACATTCTGAAACCTGACAGTAAGCGAGATATTCGAGATTTTGTATAAAAATATAAAATTGAAAAAAACTAGCCGAAATTACGATCTTATGCCTTCAAAATCATCTCTGAAAACCCACCTGCAGCAACATTCAAGCTCTCAAAAATGACGACTGTAGACCCGGATGATATAAAAATCAATATGATTGAGTGAAGTTCAAGGTCACTAGAGGTCAAGATGTGGAATAATACGACCCTTGCCCAAAATTAAGCGCCCCTAAAAATTAAAACGTCTCCAGTTGTTGAAGGAATTTTAATTTACTTATTTTAGTGTTTTCTTCCGGTGTAGTATATCGTATAATTTAAAAGTTTTTTTTACAAATATTAGGGTGATCCAATAATTTGCTGGTACCATCAGAGTCACATTCAATACTAGTAATATTAGAAAACCGTTATAATTTCACATTTATACGGGATTTTTAATATTTGATAGTTAAAGATAATGTTTTACACCCCTATAAACAGTAACGTAGCAGTTAGAAATCCAAATAACGCAAGCCAATTACATCGAAGGTCTGTCCTTCAACAAACCCCCCACCCAAATAAAAAAAAATACACCGGCTGCAGCTTCTGAGCCAAAATGCATGGCATGGCTTAGTTTCTGTTGTCCTGTTACTCCTGTATAATGAGCTTAATTGCTTATCCCGATTGCAACTATTAGCCTCCTAGCAAAAATTCGCAATTGACTTAATGTCTACCTAATGTTTGTCCGCCATCCACAACGCTGTCCAAACATCAAAACAATTTGTCAACGTGCTAACGCTTCGCGTTTGTTACCCGTTGGTTGGATAAATGCGTAGTTATGCCCCAGTCACACTGTCGCGAATCATGATGACGAACTGATACGGATGTGAATCCGTATTAGATCGCCAGCTGATTCGCCACTGTCGTATTGTTCCGTGCTAGAGCGTGTCAATTCTCAAAAAAATCTCACGGTTCTCAACGGTTCGCCAAGCCGACACGGATGTTTCAAACTGTTTAAAACATCCGTACTGCCAATACAAATGAAACCCATTCGTTGTAGTTCCTTACAGTTCGTAGCAGTTTGAATCGGTTCGAATCAGTTCTTTGCACTTCGTATTGCTCTTCGTATCGCTTCGCAGCGTAACGGGTTGGTTCGCATTGGAAGAGTTTGGCGATGAGCAAGGAATCAGAGAGAACTGACTCGACGCAACACGGTACATATACGGTTGTCGTTGCTTGTCGTGCTGAATCGTTGCTATTTACGGCCTGGAGATACGATGCAGTACAATTTAATTCACGAACTTCAAAGGATAGCTACGGATTGCAACGTTGCGCAACGATGGGATGAGACGAAATACGAATAAGGTAGATCCCAATGCGAATGACGGCGATTCATAATGAATTAATGCGAATCAGGACGTTATCAATACAATGCAGAGCGAATAAGGTAGATTCACATAGCGGTAATAACTCGACTCTTATATCATTTCAGTGTTGCCAGGGCAGACTATGATGATCATTGTGTTTCAAATAATAGCCAAACCTCACACAAATTGCAACAGAATTTCTGACTGTTGTTTCCTACTCATAAATATGTCTCCTATAAACTCAAAAAGTATCAAGAGATTCGAGTGGCGGAAAGTATTTTAAACACTGTTTATTAACTATACCCTTCCAAGATAGTCGACTATTTTTATAGTGGGATGACGAGCCACTGTCTAGCAGTGTTATAGTATAGTATGTTATAGTATGTTGCCTTTAAAATAATTATGAATGATTTCTGAATTCAACAGCTAGGTGTATTTAGGTTCGTTCAATCGCATTAATATTATACATATTCCCCATTCGCGTGTAGGCCCACGTCATCAATGTGAGTGGGGCTGAGAGCATTTCGACAGATTCAATACCTATCAGGAGAATGATGAAAAACAAACACATGTATCAGAGAAGAAAATAGAGCAGAGCAAAGAACGTGTACATAAACCCCTGTCAACCTCTTCAAAGCTGAAAGATGTGGTGTATCAGAGACTTGTAATTCCGGGGATCATTTTGTCAAAATGGTATGCATGTCTCTACTGAGGGTGCCGTCTTGAATAAGTGACATTTGACCCCATAATTTTTGGCAATATAATGTAGGCCCTATATATTAGTAATCAGTGTTTAATTTCCAACAACTTGAGTATAAATATGACTTTATAACAAAGATTTATATTTTATTGATTTTTTATGACCTTCAACCCTCTCTTGAGGTTAATTGACCATTTGCCGTTTTTTATGTCCAGACAATATGCAATCAATTCTCAACGTCAAACAAGATGGACCTCGACAGCCCTACTGAGCCTTAGCTAGTTCCTGCAGTAATACGGTAAATATTGTAGATTAGAAATGATGTATGGAATGATTCTTATTTATTCCTTCAATATTCACAGTTCGGTGGCCATTTTAGTCCGCCATCTTGGATTTTAAAAACATTATTTTGACTGGTGTGTGAAGTACACTATATAGCTGAAAACAAACTGACAATGCAAGGATTTGACGGCCATCTTAAAAATTCTACTTTTTGCATGCCAGGTCAGATTTTGGTAAATTTGTGATATGTTATTAAGCACACCTAGCTGATACTACAATTAAACCGTTAAGCAATCTTTTGTAGCATTGTTCTACAGATTTGTTTAGTGTTTGCCGTAACGTTTGAACGTAATGCCCCATGGATTTCCAAGCTAGTTCCGGAAAGGAGATTGCTAGTGTCGGCCCGGAGAAGTAGGTAAGGTCAAAGTCACTGGGCCTTCAGTATTGCTGACCACGGGAAATTGGGATGTGTCTATGCGGTGACACTCACTGCCATGTCTATACTTCTACTGAGGGAAGGAAACTTTCAAGTCCTCGTCATTTTAAAATGAGAAATGGACTATGTAGACTTTTGTTTTCTACCAAACAAATGCTACCATGGCATATCTAGTTCTTGTAGCAAATTATTTATGAATTTTCAAACGGAAATCTCATAATTTACGTGCATTAATAATCATTTTACGAGCTCGATTCTGACAGAAGCACTATTTCCAACAAAATGAGACATGTCGTGAATAATACACTGCAGTATTCAGCTTACTATTATATTGAGAAGTTACTGCCTTTTGGGTTTACACGATAGAATAGTGGCGCTGAATAGCCCCTATGTTGAGCGTGAGGGCTTGAAAAATATGCTTGGTATGTTGAGATTGCTGCTTCCACGATTTCAGTGAGTTACCGACCTTGTATAGAAAACCAATGAGCATATGCTGACCCTATCCCATCCAGCTGTGTTGCTGACCAGCATTGTCCTGTGCAGAGGTATGTGTACACCTGCAGTGTACATGTACACGTGTACTATCAACGGGGGTGATCTCTCTGCAGTAGATTTAGTATATGGGTGGAAGGTGGAGGCAATATTTTTCCTGGGGTTCAAGACAATTACCACATTATACGTATTTAAACCACTCCAGTCGATACAAAAACCTGCTGGTTATGTTGAGTAATAAACACTATTAATCAACGAAATATATACCCAGTACATATATTTACATACTTAGAGACCGCAAAATTCACTACATATCCATCCACAGCTTTGGGGGAAACTATCCATTTACCAAATCCAAAACGCACATGTCATCTCTCGGCGATCAGTTTTTTCCAGTACCAGACGATTTTGTTATAAAAGGTACCTAGCAAACTACAGCGATAACATGTAATTTTTGGATTTATTATGAGCTGTAAATGGATAGTTTTCCATCCACCTTCCACCCATAAACTAAATCTACTGCAGAGAGATCACCCCTGTTGCTAGTACACTGCAGGCACAATGCTGGTCAGCGCTACTGAAGGCGCAGTGGTCAAAGTCATAACCCTCAAACGACACACAGCAGAGTATTTGCATGACAAGTCTACAGAGGGTGTTCATACAGCTGGGAGTTGTGTGTCTAGCACGAATAAAATTTATCGAAAATACACTTTCTCATGTGGTAGAACTAGCTAGAGATAACAATATCTTTTGAAACAGTCGCCTAGTTTGGCAGACGTACTGACACTTATTTGCGGTATTTTAGAATATAACAACGCTTGTTTAAAAAAACTAAGTAAAAGTCATGACATAAAAGTTTCCCGAGGTTTTTTTTAAATGAAAAGAAACATTAAGAGACCTTTGAAATAACCTATATCCAGTATGGCTGCGATCTACCTAAGAGTTTTAGAAATTTGCTTCGGAAATAATGTGTATGGCAAAATATATAATTGGACAATAATAGTAGGCCTACTGTACCAATTATGATATATACAGGTGTAGTCACACTCGTTTTGCAGCTTGCGAATTCAGTTGAGATAAAAATATTTTAGCCTGTACATTAATCACCCAGAAAACCTACAACAATAAGCCCTACTCACAGACGAATATATCGTAAAATATTTAATTAATGGTGAAAAATAATATATAACAGTTATAACAAATTGTAACAATTAAATAATAAATGGTCATTTGTGGATGATACTTTTCATACAACATCATTAAGATCAGCTCATATAAGTAAGAATGATCCCTGCATGCAAGTTTGTTTTAAATTTTGTGGTCAATAAATAGAGTTTATAACAACAATTAGGTTGCGTAATATCATAATCAAAGCCATTCAGTTGATAAACACCTCACTTGGGCATTTCATTTAAATATATGACACATAAAACGTGCAACATCAGTCTCAACAAAACATAAAGTTAACTTTAAAAAAGTATGAAACAATAAATATACATTATATCAACACATTAACATTATCACAGAGAACTGGTAAGCATACAGAGGTTACATATTATAATATGTAGGTCGCTATGGTTATCATAATAATTTTCAACCTGGATTTGGATACTAGAGTTTTCTTATAATATGTTATTATCTAAGGCTCTGGTGTGTCACGGTTAGATTCTGTATCTGTTTGAAGCTGAGAATCGTCTTCTGTTGCATCTGTTTCCTCAGCAGACTCGTATTGCTGCGAGTCTTTATCATCATTCAATGACTGATGATTCATTTGACGAGAGTCCTCAGAGAGCCTGGATGTAGCCTCTCTTTCTGACCTGCCGGATTGCCTAGACTCAGAACGTACCTGATCATTATCAGCTTTTTGTGATATTTGATCATGGCGTTGCTCAGTCTCTTTGGTAGAAGCAATGCTACTCTGTAATCTATCCGATTGTCTAGAGTTTGAATGCTGAGACCGCGCTGATGTTCTGGGGCTTGCTGTCTGTGCAGATGCCTTGTCTTGCGACTTTTTGGATGTCCGAGACACTTTAGACTTCTCAGAAACTTTTGATTTTTGAGAAGCAGTGGAGCGCTTGCTGAGCGATTCCTGAGAAGAATGGTGGTCTTTGTCATGGCTGAGTGCCCCTGACTGACGTGTCATTTGTAGTTCTGGTGGCAGAGGTGATGCCTTTGGTGTCATAGCGCGGTATGAAAGCTGTGAGCGAGAAGAATGGCCTGATCTGAAAACATACCAGCCAAGTGTAGATGATCATAGCTATATGTATTACTAAAAATAAAACGATTATGTGTGCAGGATTAGATAATGGAGAAAAACTAATTAGCATCAATATATACAAATAGATATTACACCACTTTAATCACAAGTAAGCATATTTAGGTAACAATGAATACTGTGAACATTTAAATAAGATGACTGGACAAGGAAGGTTCACTTTCTCAGAACGTAAAGTGGTTTATGCCATGTGAAAATTAAGGGCAGCTTTGAAAAAGTTAAATGCTTCAATCCGATTGATCTGTTATCTTCGAACATGTTGGTCTACTGTTTATAAAAGTAATAGCTGATCTGCTATCCTTGGTTCCATTATACCACTGTATTAAGTAACAATAGCGTTAAAGCGAACTCAATTTCCCTTATGTGTTGAAGTCTTTAATATAGCTCCTTGATTAGCATTTGAATTAACACAAAATAAGCTAGACGAATCATATTGGTCATCCCATCAAGAGGGAGATGTTCCAATCTTATGTCAGGGTAAAAATGGCTTTGACCTGCATGAGGGCACAAGGTTCCATAATTACATTATTTATTTAATTAAATAACCTAGCCTCAGATATACCTGTACTACAACACATCAATGCATCCTGTAAAGCTATCATAATACGCACAATAATCTCATTAAGAGACACCTTATGAAATGGCTAAAACGTAAATACCCTCTAAACGCAAAACATTTGTTTAACATTTGTACAATATTGGACCAACGTCGAAGACGTTCGGCCGACGCTGTACAGATGTTTTGTGTTTGCTGGGTAAGAGGACAATTCATTTATTATTAAATGTTGTAGCAAAATAACGCAACAAAAAAAACTGTCCTAAGTCAAAATGAAAATCGTCCCCCCAGGAAGAAATACATGCTACAAAGCAGATGTAAGATGTCTGTGACCTGCTCGTGAGGGCAATGACTTATAATTCACTTAGTATTTTTTGAATATGATTCAAATATTTAGTATCTTGTGGGTTATGTAATATACTGTAAAAAGGGTAAGTCTAAGCACTCAAAACCTGTAACTCTGTAACGTTTCAACTTGCATATCATCATATTGGTGCTCGACCATTAGCATGTAGATTTGTGTTTGTATCTCTTTCCCCACCATAAAGCTCAGTTAGTGTATGATAGAGGATACATGTGATCATGGGAATGAGAAAGGATCCAATGTCAGGATATCGCAAATGACCTAAGCTATTCACATCATTTTAAACAAGAGCACACTCGACAATAGCCCGCCGACATTATTGAACTTCAAGTCATTATTGCGGCCACAAGGGCAAATTATTGACTTAAAATGCGAAAAATGACAATAAATCGGCCATTTTTAATTTTTTTCCAGCCATTATTAAACTTGACCGAGAACTGGTTATTAGTAACATGCCTAACAGATTTGAAGATGATACATGGAAAACTTTTCAAGTTATCGTCCCCACAAGGTCAAATTATTGATGTAAAAGGCGAAAAATCGCAATAAGTCGGCCGATCTTGAATTTTTTTACAAGCATTATTGAACTTGTCTGAGGAATGGTCATTAGTAACATGCATAACAAATTTAAAAAGGATACATGAAAAACTTTTCAAGTTATCGCGCCCACAAGTAAATAATGCCGACGCCGCTGAACTACAATTGCAATAGCCCACCTTTTTTAATTAAAACAAGACTACATAAGTCCAGGAGCTCCCGCTCCGAATTAGAATTTGATTTAAGCAATTTTGTGTAGGGTTATTAATGTAGTCCTAGGCTAGGTCAAAAATCAAGACGCAAGACAACTAGGTCTAAGAAGCCCAGTCTAAGAGTAAGATAAGAACTAGACAGTCTGTCAGAGATTGCAAACCTCCATTGAAATTAAAGGTGTAGTCAACTGTCAAAATTCGCGGGACAAGGGTCCCCCAGAAGGCAATAGTGCCCGTGGGTAAGCCAAGGCCCTATTCCATAATAATACTAAATATGCGTTTCATACCCAAAGCCTCATTAAGAGCAAGTTCTCAAATCACAGCAAGTTCATATATACTTGAGCGACATCTATGAGTTAATAATTCGAAGCCATTGTCTTTTTCCCCTACTTGGTCGCCTACTTGCAAACAAACTGACTGTATTACTGCGGGGATTTGGAAACTGCTTGACCCCCAAGCTTGTATTGTCACCCAGTAAACACAAAACATTTGTATGACTTTATGCAATGTTGGACCAACGTCGAAGACGTTGGGCCGACATTGCATAAATGTCATACAAATGTCTTGCGTTTGCTGGGCAGGAGGACTTTCTCTCAAACATTGTACATTTATCTAATGTTGGTTCAATGTTGGGCCAGCGTCGCAGACGTTGGCCTAACATTAAAACAGCATTGGATCAATTTCTCGTTTGAGTAGTACCTTGTAATCAGGTCAGTGGCTATATTAATGCTGTCAATCTGTACTCAATAGGCTACTGTTGGCCTACACTTGACCGTCCTAGGCATGCGCGTTTTGAAGCTGAATGATCCTAATCAGTATCCCAGTAATGGTCTACCTATCTGGCACGGTTTACCCGATATCAGGCCCATCGAGGTAACTAATAGCTGATTCACCGTCATTTTGAATTCGATATAAATTAGTTAAAAACCTAGGGTGCATCCTCCCCCGAAACCTCAAATTTTGTTTTATAATAAAGGACTAACATCTAACACAGTAACACAGTTTGCAAAATATTGGGCATGTGAAAGTAAATAATGGCCGATAGGGGGCCATTTTGAATTTGATCGAGTCAGAATTTTTCAAGATGCATCCTCAGCTGAAATCGCACATTTCATTCTATAGTAATCGTCTAGCTATCTAGCACGGTTTACCAAATATCGGCCATGTGAAAGTGAATGATGGCCTGAAGGGGGCCATTTTGAATTTGATCAAGTCGAAATTTTCTAAGATGCATCCTCAGCTGAAATCTCACATTTCATTCTATAGTAATGGTCTAGCCATCTAGCACGGTTTACCAAATATTGCCCATGTGAAAGTGAATAATGGCCGATAGGAGGCCATTTTGAATTTGATCGAGTCAAAATTTTTCAATATGCATCCTCTCCTGAAATCTCACATTTTGTTTTATAGTAATGGTCCAGCTATCTAACACGGTTTACCGAATATCAGCAATGTGAAAGTAAATAGTGGCTGATAGGCGGCCATTTTGAATTCAATTGAGTCGAAAGTTTTTAAAAGGCATCCCCTCTCGAAACGTCACATTTTGTTTTATAGTAATGGTCCAGCTATCTAATACGGTTTACCAAATATCAGCAATGTGAAAGTAAATAGTGGCCGATAGGCGGCCATTTTGAATTAGATCAAGTCGAAATTTTTTAAAAGGCATCCTCTCTTGAAACGTCACATTTTGTTTTATAGTAATGGTCTAGCTATCTAGCACGGGTTACTTGATATCAGGCCTATCGAGGTAAATAATGCTGATTGTCGGCCATTTTGAATTCGTGAGTTAAAAATTTTCAGGGTGCATCCTCCCCCCAAAACTTTGTTTTATAGTAATCAGGTAATGGTCTAGCCATCTAGCACGGTTTACCAAATATCAGCCATGTGAAAATGAATAATGGCCGAAAAAGCGGCCATTTTAAATTTGATCAAGTCAAATTTTTTCAAGATGCATCCTCATCTGAAATCTCACATTTCGTTTTATAGTAATGGTCTAGCCATCTAGCACGGTTGACCAAATAACGGCCATGTGAAAGTGAATAATGGCCGATAAGCGGCCATTTTGAATTTTATCGAGTTGAATTTTTTCAAGATGCATCCTCTCCTGAAATCAGACATTTTGATTTATATAAATGGTCTAGCCATCTAGCACGGTTTACCAAATAACGGCCATGTGAAAGTGAATAATGGCCGATTGGCGGCCATTTTGAACTTGGACGAGTTGAATTTTTTCAAAATGCATCCTCTCCTGAAACCTTACAATTTGTTTTATAGTAATGGTGTAGATATCCTGAGCGATTTTCATGATATTCCACAATATCAGGCCTGTCGAGGTGAATAATGGCCGATAGGCGGCCATTTTGAATTTTATCAACTTGAAATTTTTCAAGATGCATCCTCTCCTGAAACCTTACAATTTATTTGATATTAATGGTGTAGCTATCCTGAGCGGTTTTCATGATATTCCGCAATATCAGGCCTGTCGAGGTGAATGATGGTCGATAGGCGGCCATTTTTAATTTTATCGACATGAAATTTCTCAAGATGCATCCTCTCCTGAAACCTCACAATTTGTTTTATAGTAATGGTGTAGCTATCGTGAGCGGTTTTCATGATATTCCACAAAATCTTTCAGTCGGATTTACCGATGTTATAAATTAGGTCAAAGTGCTGGGTCAACTTCAAGGTCAAGGTCCAAAAACCTGAAAAGGCACAACTAGGGACCTTAGAGAACATGTATGTGCAATATGACTGTCATCGGCCCAGTACTTTTCGAGATCTGCTCCGAAAACGAAGTGCGCGTCAAAACGTCTAAATAGGTCATAGTTCTGAACCAGAAGTAGGTCAAAGTTCAAATACCCCAAAAGGCACAACTAGACCCCCTAGGGGTGTTGTGTGTAAAATTTGAAGACAATCGGACAAGTACTTTCAGAGATATGCTCCGGAAACGAATTGTTTATGGACGGCCCAACGGCCCAACGCCGTAACATCATCATTTTCTCCTCTGCGACCTCGCGTATTGAATCCATATTAAAAATATTTTAACCTGTCCATTAGCCACCTGGAAGTAACCCACATACCAAAAATTATTATCCCAGCTTATTTTCTTACAAAGTTATAGGCAAAAGAAGAGGCCAAAGAAAAACGGAGGTAGAATCCATAGCTCCCTCCGTCTCACCTACGGTGACGGCGGGAACTAATTAAAAGGCGGGCTAAAAATCAGTTGGGAACACAATGTTTGACATTATACACAAAATCTGGGGAAATAGGCCTATACCACTATACACACCTATCTGTAGATTTCCCCTTAGTTTTACTCTCTTGTGTTGATTCTTCTTCTTCTTCATCATCCTCGTCCATTTCTTTCTCATACTGGCTGTTTTGGCTGCTGCGGCTACTTAGCTGACCTGCAAGGGCGGCCTTAGCCAGCACTAGGGAGCGAGATTTCTTGCATGAGTCTGATGGAATACCTGGAACAAAGGTATAGTCAAGATTACCAAACCTGATAAGTCGATTACTTGTAATTAAGTTGTAACCAATTTTGAACATGATCATCGACTGGTCTATAGAAACATACATGGTAAATATGAGGATCTGTGGAAAATTCCTGACTAGCCACTGCCACTGTGAATAAGCTTTCTTTCTGAAAGCCTCAGACAGCCCACCTGTGTGATCAGCTATCTGCTGGCAAGTTTAGTGGTGGGTGGACAACAACATCACTTAATGTCTTTGGTGTAGATATTGCATGCCCCGAGAAATTTCAGGACTTCAATGCTTGTATGATGGAAGAAGGTTAGATAATGCAGGCATATAGCTTATTGTCTATACTGTATCTCCCCCCAAAATTACTTTACCTGGATCAAGGAGAATGGCAGTTCCACTCATAGTCCAGTTCATACTAGGAACATTGCCAATTGGTAGCGGTAGGTAAGCTGTGCACACCTGACGGGCTTTGTTCATGAACACCGGGCAGTAGTAAACAAGCTGGTCATTACTTCCAACTGTGGCATTGTCACCCTTATCAATCACTTTAGGCCACACGTACAAAGTAGGAAGTCGGTTAATATCTGTCCTTTAATCATAAACAAAACATTCACAGAGTAAGATTTTACTGACGGCACAAATAGTTAGGGTATATCTATTTGCTGCTACTTTTCAACTAATAGATAACAGTGGTATTAGATATTGTAAACTTGACCCACACACATATACCATATTGTAAAACTGATAAAAAAAATCATAAATTAAATAATTATTTCTCAAATAGTAGAGGGATCAGTTGACACAGTTGGACTTACTTTGCACATACTAAGCATTTATTGTCAATGTCCCATGCTCCACCCTGTA
This sequence comes from Flabesymbios commensalis, assembly GCA_964017125.1. Lineage (NCBI taxonomy): Eukaryota > Metazoa > Annelida > Polychaeta > Terebellida > Flabelligeridae > Flabesymbios > Flabesymbios commensalis. The sequence goes on along the minus strand of OZ024905.1, from coordinate 34,603,964 downwards.
TATATGCTTCCTCAATGAAGATACCCCCTTCATCTTTGATATCATCATGTAAAGCGTTATCTCCAACCACCAAACAGTCTAAAACTACCTATAAAAAAGGAAATACTCCAAAATGATAAAAATATCAAGAGGTATTTAAATAAATACAAACTAAAAAGGTTATCGACGCAGGCGTCGATGAATATGCCTCCATTGTAAAGGCTATAACAAACAATAAGTGATGTGTGTATTAAAGATAAATTGTGAATAACAATTTCGAAACGCTACAATTGTCGGCCAAAGTATGAACCTGCTAGGGCAGCGACATGGCTAAAAGAGATGAATATAACGTTGATTTATTGAAATCATTTGAAATTTATTTGAAATGGCCACTACATTCTCAATTTCAGTCATGAAAATGGACTTCACCAATAGACTCACAGACCTCAAAAACCTAAATGTAATAGGTTTGAATTCATTTAACTGAATACAAGATCAATGTATTAAAGTCAAGATGGCCGTCATAGCCTCGTTTTCAGAAGTGTCGTTTTCGGTTACACATGAAAACGGACAATGCCACTAGACTCACAGACCCCAAACGACAAACCTATCCACACCAGTTTGAAAAAAATTCACCAGTTGACGGCCATTTGCTAATCAGTTCATCTCCATACTCATGGGTAAAAAATTGAAAAAATCATTTTTTTATTTTAAGTTATCAGGTTAACAAGCAATTGTCCTTCACCATTGACATATGACCTTAAAAAAATGCCAAAGGAGTCATGAGAATCAATGTATGAGAATCAATGCCAGAGAATGTTTGTATGAATTTCATCTATTAGACAGTGTTGTAGGACAAAAAAGGCTCACTCTCAAATATATTAAATTTAGTAAATGCATTAGATTTTGTAAATTAAGTGTAAATCTTGCCTGGTCAGCTAAACATTTGGCAAGGATGGCTTTTTCTTGTCGAAGAGCAGCAAACAAAGCATGCGGCTTGACTAGTCCACCGAGCCAGATACTTTGTAGATGACCATATGATACAGGTGTTGAATGTCCAGGTTCAAGTAGAGGAACCATTCGATGCTTAACCCAGCCTTCCAACTGGTTATAACATTTCTTCAAAGCTGTAAAATAACATCATCCTATGCAAATACGAAAAGATGTTCTGTCATTTAACTGTTATTTGACATCTAGACTAGTTCTAACAGATAAAGAACAATAAAATACTGCCATGCAATACAAAACCAACCTCCTTGCCATGAGTTTAAAGCATGTGTGCTAGGCTGGCAATTGGGATGTAACCATGCTGGGGGTACCTGTTCCTGCAAAAGACTGTACATTGTGTCGAGAAGATGACTAGGGAAGGCATCTGAACCAGCCAGAAGACATTGATGCATTGTATGTAAAGTTTGACGAATATGACAGAGCAGCTGATTGAACCACAGACATTCCTACAATAAAATAATAGCATCACTATGAGTGATTCCTCACATTTTTTTGTAAACTTTAGTTTATTAAAACGTTGCAAAATTATGCAGTCTAGTTTATATGACAATTTGATTAAATTTAAGATATAGCTTGAAAGTCAAAAAAATAACTACCGATATTCATTTCAAAGCTTAATCATGAAGCTCATCATCTACTCTGGTCAACTGGGTAAATAAGATATCACCTATAATTAATTATGTATGCAAATCCCAAGAAGTATCCATAGAAAGAGCATTTCGCAGTAAAGTTTTCAAATAAAACTTTTTCGAAGATGCTAAAATTAATATATCACATTTTCCCTATATATGTATTATTTAACAAAATATGTGCAAAAGAATAAGAAATATATAGTTAGGAAATGTTTGGCGACTAAAACATAACAGGGATGCAGAAGTAGCATTATAGGCCTACCAGGTACCCATCCCTGCGCAGCAGGGGACCCTTAATTATCAGATTTGGTGTGTTGTTTTTTTGCAAATAGAGGATGTTTAGTTCACATGTATGTGATCATCGTTGTGAATCACATCTATATGTTAAGTATCACAAAGGCTGAACAGTGAATGCAGAAAATTATGACTGTGTGGTTTACCTGGAAGAGTACAAAGCCTAGTGATTCAGGCATCTGAAAACTTTCCGCTGTAGCCAAACTAATAACACTAGGTCGATGATAGGGGAAGTTATATTGGCATGATTCTTCTGGTGTGGTACCAAGATCCAGCAGCGGAGGTAAGATTTCCCAAACACTGTCCAAAACAGCTCGTAATCGTAACATGTCAGGCTGCGGGCGACGAGATGATAAACTCATCATTTTTCTCAGTTCATCAATATCATGAGCTTGATATAAACGCTCCAGCATGCGCATAAACTCTGATGATCTGGCACATAAAAATAACTTTAATGATTAAAATGTATAAAATGCCTATCATATTAACCCATAAAGATATTTCAAACTAACATAGCCATCTAATAAATTTACTGAAACTTACATGGAATCATTTACAACCCTCTCCACACAGTCCTGGAATGTTAATGCTTCAATGCTATCTATCTCACCACCTGTTTTCTCAGCAAACCACACTCCATATTCATTTGGTGCTGTAAACAACATTATCATGAAAACTGTAGAAGAATATAATCTGGGAAAGTGTATAGTTTCGCAGCAATGGAAAGCTTATTATAATTAAAACAAGAGCAGATTTGACAATAGCCCGCCGCCATTAATGAAATTATCGCGTCCACAATGTCAAATTATCAATGTAAAATGCAAAAAATCTAAATAAAGCAGCCATTTAAATTTTTTTCAGCCATTATTGAACTTGTCCGAGAACTGGTCATTACCAACATGCATAACAAATTTGAGCAGAATCAATGAAAAAACTTTTGAAGTTATTGCACCCACAAGGTCAAATTATTGACATATAATGTGAAAAATCGAATAAATAGGCCATTTTGATTTTGTTTTCACCCATTATTGAACTTCTCCGAGAACTGGTCATTAGTAACATGCATAACAAATTTGGGAAAGATAAATGAAAAAAATTTCAAGTTATTCCGCCCACAAGTAAATGTTAAGGCGGCCGCCACCTCCGAACTGCAATTGCAATAGCCCACCTTTTTCAATTAAAAAATAGAAGGCGAGCTGAAAAAAATGCTTACCCACATTGGCTGGTGGCATAGATAGTTGAACATCACCAAGTTTTAGTATACCAGTTTGTGATGAATCATGAGAAGCAGAAAGTATGTGCTCCACAATAGTAATCATGTAAAACCTATCCCAACTGCTTGTAGCGAGATTCCCATAAACACTCTAAAGATAAAAGCACAATTTAAAAAAATATAATTTTGCAATTTATCTATCCTAATTGATAGCCAATAATAGTTTTGGATTAAAGAATCAGTCACTATTCCTGTGAAAGTGCCTGAAATGTGGTGTCAGAAGAAATTTTGCTTTTTTGTTGATTTACATATTTCTTTGAGCAGCAATAAGTTTCCCACGTTATCGTTTGCTTAATACTTGTTTCATCTACCTCAAATGTGAAAAAAATAATTACTGATGGCAATAAACAGAATATAAAATCACTTTAAAATGTAAAATTTTGCTATTAAATTGTAAATTATACACAAATAACATGGCATCACTTTCTGTGTTAATCATTTTAGCAATAGAGAATAACATTTACTGTATTCAATTTTAAAATATATTATTGATTATCAAACTTTTGAATTATTAATGACACATTCAAATTCAATCTCACATCTGCCACAAGATGTGATATCTGTTTCATGGAGCTATCTGTATCGTCTTTTCCCAAAACACTATGGATAGCTTGTTCCATCACAGTTCCAGTCAACGCATATTGTTGACTCATTCCACGAGTGCCAAACATCTGTCGAGCTAGTAGTAATCCATGTACTACACCTATTCCAAACACGAGAGCCTTCACTGCATCTGGTTGATTTTGCACCAAGGTCCAGGTCTCTTGCGACACAGAATTAAAAGCAGAGACAATAGCTGAAACACACATATATATCTTTATACAACTGATTTTGTGCATGACATTTATAAAAAAAAAATATGATAGAATATGATAAACCCAAGCAGGCATATTATAATACACTATTTTATTACCACGCCCAGATAAATAGGCATACAATATCTCTATGTCATAGTTGTCATCACGTCATTGAATAAAGGCTTCGATATTTGCATCAGTCCCTGAGATCTACCTATGTTTAACTCTTAAAGCGCTGAATTAATTAGTAAAAAAAACATCGCAACCAAAGGGTTTTTTTCACCTTGAAACCATCATAAATGTCTTAGTTAACTATTTTCTGATTCATTTGAATATCTATGTTATGGGTCTACGGCCATTAGAAATATTTTTACTTTTACCGTGCGGGGATCGACTTTAGTCGTCTACAGATGTCAGATTCTGTCGACTAAAATCGATCCCCGCGCTGTAAGGGTTAAAAAATCATATACATACTAGCAATTATGGCATGGTCATGTTGCTAAACTGGGTAGCAGTAGCAGCTACAATGCGTTATGAATTATGGCATGGTCATGTTGCTAAACTGGGTAGCAGTAGCAGCTACAATGTATTATGAACACAAAATACACAAAACAAAAAATTATTTAGAGGATACACTATAAATGCATCTGCACCTTTAACCGGTAATTTTTTTCAAAAACATCACATGGGATGAAAACGTACCAGGGTCTGCATTTCATCTAATATTAGATTATAGTGTGTCAAACATGTAGGCTCCACCGCTTACAAACGAGATAGGTAACCCAGATCATGTGTGAGATTTCATTTTTCAAAGATGTCTCAATGTGACAGAAATCACGATGTTCTCAGTGTATACATGTTTAAAAATATTAGTTTCAATTTGTAAGTCAACATGCAAAAAGGTAACTCCAGGCAAATATTTTTACAATTATTTATATGATGTCATATATACATTTCTAATGATTACCTAACCAAAAATAAAATTCAAATCCAATAAAATCAAAAGTAATAAATATTATTAAAAAATCTTCCAATTTACAACACATGAAGACCACGGCTATCAAATGTACTAAAAAGTGAATTTTGATAGTTTTGATCTTGCATGCCGTTTAGTGTGGCGGGTCTCATTTTAGTTTATTTTCAAATAACTTAGGAAGCGATTCCAGCAAAGGTTTTTTCTAAATACTTATTTGTGATAATATTTTTCTCAGTCCAAAAAAATAAGAAAAAAATTAAACCTGTAGTTGATTGTTATACTGTAACAGTGTTCATATTGCCCAGCCCGGGGATTAAACCACTTGACTTTGACATCGAGAGGCTCGAGTGTTACCAATGTGGCCAAAGAGTTAGCTTGATCACCAGAGTGGTAATCACTCCAGTCCACCATACATACACCCAGCTACATACTCTCCTGTTTGTAAGTAGCATCGGGAAAAAAATAACCATTACCTAATTTCCCGTCTAGGCTTAGTGAGCTGCGGACAACAAGTTGAAAGGTCATCGGGGATGATGATAAATGTGATATATGATGATATAGATACACATGTATACTTACTGCAAGTATTAGGCCTGATATACATGTCGGGAATTATCTCCCAAACATTCTATGTTTCTGGACAGAATGTCTTGTTTAGCACATGCATAGTCAGCACACAAGAGACATCAGAGTGACTATTGCTTTATGTCGCTTTCTGCACAATGATGGAAATATCGCAACAGAAGGAAGCCTGAACTCGGAACTATGCCCTACTCTTATCCAATGACTTCAAGGGTTCTTTATAGTGCACACTACTATGCACAGCACTGCACAATTAAGGCCTTTCGACAGTTTGGAACACTGTATATGCACAACCTCGATGACAAACATCCGACCCAACCAGGTTTCGAACCCAGGACCTCTGAGTTTCAAGCCACAACCGGATTGAATGAGCCGTTGGGCCCGGCCACAAGGGAATGTTGAGTTAAAGTTAGACAAAATCTCAGATGTCCCCATTGGACCGTAAATTCTGACAGACATCAGTGAAAATGCTAATGTCTGTCGGATTCAACATAAAACATAGTGTCAGTATTTTTTAGATTGTATATTTTTGTTCAATACCTATGCCAGCTGTTGTTATTAGATCTAATGCTGTAGCAAATTACATTTGTCATTTGTGTATCGTTTCAATCATCTGTTTTTTCTCCCGTGGACAAAGGTTGTGTCAACTCACTTTTTTACATTTATCAAATAATTTATTATGCGTGAGCTGGTCGGGAGGGGGGGGGGAGGGGTGTTGGGAATGTCATTTTTGAAGATGAAACACATAAGAACAAAAAAGTACATGGTACATTAAAACAATTACAGTAGTCCCTCCCATCAACGCACCCTCCCAACAAAGTGAACGCGTCATATGCATGCGTATTATTTTGCACGGAAGCGTCTATCACTAAAACATCCCTCAGTTATGCATGAACCTCTATAACACGTTATGCGGCGGGATTTCTTGGCGTGCGTGGAAACTCTCCCCAGATTATGCATGTCCACTCACTGAAGAACCTCCCCCCCTCCCCCCACCCAAACAGAAGATAGCGCCCCCCTTCTTGCCGTCACTTGTTATGTCATCTGCCCGGCAAACAAGACGCATCGACCCAATGTTGTATTAATGCTAGTCCACTGTGTACGACGCTGGCCTAGTATTAATACAACGTTGGGTGGCTGTGGGGTGGTCAGCAGGCACTGAGGAAATGGGGTGTGTGCATGTACATACTTGTGTGCACATGCACTGCCAGCATTCTGTTACTCCTACACAACAAGAAGTTGACAGTGTACTGGATACAGACATGACGACGCCGTGTAGCATTAACACATTTGCGACGATGGGCCAACCTCCAAACAGCACTGGGTGAAGACTGCTGGTGTAGGTCAACACAGCTGTACACATACAAGCCGTAGCGTCCACAATACCTGCACATTCAAACAACCCTCAACGAATTGTGGCTGGATTAACTGACCTCTCCCCTCATCCATTGATCTTTCCCAGTGCACGTGATGCACTAGACCCTCAAATAATGTTCGTTTTATGTTGACGAGCGTTAAAAACAATGGGCCAACATTAAACCGATATTGGTCATGTTTACTGGATTACCTCTGCCCCAGACATAGTTTTGACAATGCCGTCAACATTCCTAGCATGTGATTTAAGATAATTCACAATAATTTTCTATCCCCCATTTATGCATGCACTTATTTTATGCATGCGTTCAGAGATGACATATCGGGGTCCATGAATAAAAGGGGGGACTACTGTACTACTATAAAGCAGTTGTGTTGTGTTATTTTATTTGTGTATCGTATTCAAAAGTATAAAAAAACTCACTGGTAGCCAGTATGTTTTGAAGTGAACCTGATGAGAAGGAGTTTGCTTGCTGGTTTCTGGGCGATTCTTCATTAGTAGGACTAACAGGCTGAACCATACATTCTAGGCTATCCCAAGACAGAATGTAAAGATCTTGGATCAGCTCTGTAGATAAACTATCAAATGGTTCAGTGACTAGCCAAACACAACAGCAGACGTCTTCATTTTCTACAACAAAATCATCATAGAGACATTATAATTTGATATCACTATGGGAGACAAAATACATACTTTTTTAAATAAACTCTATTTTATATACATTTTATTTTTATGCATGTCTATGATAATAATAATAATCCGAAATATCCTGTAAAATTGATAACTTTCAAAATCACTGGAAATTTGTTTTCGCTATAACCAATGCATACTCTCCATCCCTAGTATAAAAGTAGGCAACATTATGCAAACTTATTGTATTTAGCCAAACTTTCTAAAACTGATTAATAGATAACATTTTCTTTAAATCACTGAACTGTGACCAAACCCTTTCCATAGCAAGTAATTCAGATATCATTGTCACAAGGAAAACCAATCAGAACAAAATATCATAATAAGAGAATCAATTAAGTAGAAAATTGACCAAATCAGCATTATCTACTACTGGTATGCCTTATAGCCTTTACGTGAAGTCAACTTGAAGTAACCACCCGACATGCCAAATAGTACCTTCTAAAGGTAACTGAGCAAAACGAAAAATATGAAATGCCACTATTTCTTGAAAATCACTGTGCTCTGACTGGAACCTTTTCATTTCGTGGCCAGGCATGTTAGTGCCTGCATACAAAATCACAAGTGATTCAGACTAGCCGTTCTAGAGATATCCTGTTCATAAGGAAAACTAATCAGATCAATATATTTAAATCATTCAAGCAGAAAAAATACAACAGCATAATTCAGTAAAATGAAGTGTCCCTCAGGTGTGATAACAATGAAAATGTCATGTTTTTTTTGCCGAGAGCCTAAGCTATTCTTGCGAGTGAGGTGGAGATAGTGACGAGAGCTATTAACTCATCATATCAGATACAGGTGTTACAAAATACAACAGGCTATAGTATACAAGTGATAATAATTCAAATAACATTTGGACAGAGAGCTTATTTGACTGATTTTTTCCGAGTTGGAACTCACCTTTAGCGATAGCCATTCTCTGTAGGTGATATTTAAGTTCTTCTAGGAAGTGAGATGTTGCTAAATGTAATTTATTCAGCACAACCCAGCTATGATTTCGCTCAGCAGCACTGAGAGCATCCAGCACTTCTAGTTCTCCCCCATCCGTTATCTCAACAACTTCAACAGCTACACCGAGGTTCTTTAAAAAACACAACAAAATTTATTTTAACAGCAATTATTTACTTTACCAGGTGGATTTAGGTCCAACTTATAGACCAAGGAAACAAAAATATAGAGTGCAGAAGGAGGATCATCCAGCAAATGTGTAGGTTTGGTGTAAGATCGTAGTGATCGAAAATATGAAAATGTTTTCCAATGAAAACATGCGGCATCTTTCAAGGCAGGTAAAATAGTCTTACAGTTGAAATTTGAAAGGGACATTGCACAAATCACAAAAATGGGGCACTTTTCAGCGTAAATTAACTACATGTACATATTAGGCATAGTCTGTTTGTCTGAACAGGAGTGAGCAAATATACAAATTTATATAAATTTATATAAAATATACAAATCAGGACAATACAATTTTTTGTGTGAATTTTAAACAAAGGTTTTATGTCTACTTCCTGGTTACATACATTTCAATCAACAATAATTAAATCAGCTGCATAGCTAATAAACATAAAATTAAAGAAAAACATTTTTTTATCATTGTTGGTGTAAACATATTTATTTAACAAGGATTTACAATTCATTGTTATTATATTGTCTTCATAGTAGAAAACCCACGTCATGGGCCTATCATACTCTTTCTCATGTTATACTAACATCACTTATTAAGGGAAGATACCACAGCAACATTAAGGAGTATTCAATTGCCATCTTGACCCCCAATCTTGCTCTCAAGCAGCCTTAGCATTATGGTATGACCCATAGAACTACATCCCCCCATATGATTCTGGAGAACTCCCAAAAAAAGCCAATTGTAATACAATGAATACATTTATACATCAAGTATATAGCTGACTTGGTCTTTTTAACCTTTTAATTAAAAATCATTGCTTCTCGTCTTACCAGGCCTTCTACAACACACAAATCGAAAAATTTGACATAAAAGTATCCAATAAATTGATAAATAAAATATTCTATTAACAAGTGTACCTGTGCTGCAGCTTGTATCACATGAGAAGGTGGAACAGAGAGCTTAACACGTGAAGTGAGAGGTACACTCTCATTGGATACACCAGGTGGCAGTAACACCAGCACCCCATGTTGGTACTTAGCTACAAAGTCCATAACACTTTTTACATCTGGTATCTTTTCTGATTCATCAACCAAATTTAGGTGGATCGATACATAGTCAGCCATGGCAATATGCAGGCGGTCTGGTCGAAGTAGACGTAACAACAGCAGCTGATGGAAAGATGTTAGACTACCTGATTCAGGGGCAGGCGACGTCACTTTATTCTCAGCTTTTTCAGTATCTGAAAACATAGCATATTTTGCTCAAATTTGTTACTAAATTTACAGTCTACATTCTGCATTAAAGATGTTTTATTTACTTTGATAAAAATTAGCATGCTGTGGTGTTTTCAGTAAATCCTATTGGAAAATTAACATAATACATAATACTTCATACAAATATTGACAATTTGTGAATTGCCAGTGTCACTAGTAACTTGGTGAAACATTGTAAGAACTATTGCACAATTTCCCTCAAAATTATCTAATAAAAATTGTGTAAGTTACAGATACTTAGTTAAAATGACTAACTTTCTGCTTTATTTTCTTGTTTATCTGGACTTATTGGCAGACTGATTTTTTCAGGTTGATGAGATTGATACCACTCTTTCCATTCTTCAGAATAGGTTGCTACATGTACACACAACCCATCAAGCGGGCCTGGCAATACAGAAACTGCCATCAAATCTTCCAATTTTTCTGCTGGGAGCCACTCTGGTGGGTCAGCATCACAATCAAAATCTGACAAGGAAAGCTGCATCCCAAGTCCTGGATTTCCTGTGAATTAAGAGATACAAAATGCAGTTAAACATTTACACTTTTCCAGACTAACATAACAAGATACTTGAGAGAATACGAGTTAGCTAGTAATTTCATTTCATATTAAACAAGAGGCCTGAAGTCCTATATCATCCCCCATCATTAGAGTTTTTGTGGTCACAAATATTTCAAAAAGTCGACTTGTGGTGGCCATTTTAAATTTCAGTAAAATCACCTGCACATTATTTCTGACTTTAATTTTTTTAGTTTTTGCGCCCACAAAAAATTATGAAGTCCATGCATGGCTGCAATTTTGGATTCCCGTAAAACCTTGAAAAAAAACATGCACATCTCCATATCGTGGGGAATATGCTTGTAAAATTTAAATAATTTACTTAGTTTTTGAGTGTTTGCTACTTCAAAAAAATTGAAATTGATCCGTGGCGGCCATTTTGAATTTCAGCACAACTTAAAAAAATCACCTGCACATCTTCATATTGTGGGGAATGTGATTCTAAAATTTGAATAATTTCTGACGTTAAGTTTTTGTGCCCACCAAAAAATTTAGCATTGACTTCTGGAGGCCATTTTGAATTTTGGTAGCATCTTTAAAAAATCACTTGCACATCCACATGTTGCTAGGAATGTGATGTTAAAATTTGAAAAAAATTGACCAAACAATTTTTTTGAGTTTTTGCACCCACTAAAAAATTGAAGTTGATCCGTGGCGGCCATTTTGAATTTCAGTAAAACCTTGAAAAAGTCACCTGCACATCTCCATATGATGGGGAATGTGATATTAAAATTTGAATAATTTCTGACTTTTAAGTTTTTGCGGGGGATAAAAATTGCAAAACAGGACTAAGGTGGAGTGGAACTTTGCTAAGCGGACCACCTATGGGATTTTCCAAAAGTGGTCCCATTAGCGAGGTGGTCCCCTAAAATGGAATTAACAATTAATTAATCAAATGAATTATCGCCACCTTACGAGATACACATGATAAAATCATACATTCTACATGAAAAATATATTTTCATTTATACTAGCACAAAAATGAGCAATTGACAGAAATAAAATATTAATGATACTTTTAATTCAGAGTGTTTTTCTTTCGAAAGGGGTCTTTTGTCAAATTTACTAATGGCCGCGGGACTGATCAACACACACAAATATGAGATCCAGTGTCCTGTTTGTGTGGATATGCAAGCGTGAAGGCCCGACTTCACTAATCAACACTATTTGGGGCCAATGATATCAAACAATAACAAATGACAGTGTTAAATATTATCTGATCAACAATAGCGTTGCACTGGAAGTTTTATCTAGATACAAATATCATAATAGCCATCAATTGATTGCACGACCCCTCCCCGTAGGCTCTGTCCATCAATATCAAGAAATAATGAGAAAAAATGACCCCCCACTACCACCATGTCTTTTTTTTCAAATGGCTGTGGCGGCAATTTTGTTTTTAATAGATTCATCCAAAAAATAAATCAGATCATCAGAAATACGTAGAGAACGACCAAACCTAATTTGAATGCAATCCAAGCAACGGTTCAAAAATTATCTTGCTCACAAGCTTTTTAATCGGCCATCTTTTATTTAATGGCTGTGGTGGCCATTTTGTTTTTGATAGATTCATCCCAAAAGTTAACCAGATCATCAGAAATTCCTAGAGAACATCCATACCAAATTTGAGTGCAATCCAAGGAGCGGTTCATCAGTTAACGTGCCCACAAGCTTTTTACTTGACCATCTTTTTTTTAATAGCTGCGGCAGTCATTTTGTTTTTAATGAATTCATCCCAAAAGTTAATCAGATCATCAAAAATACCTAGAGAACAACCATACCAAATTTGAATGCAATCAAAGCAACGGCTCATAATTTATCGAGCCCACAAGTTTTTTAGGCGGCCATCTTTTTTTAAATGGCTGTGGCAGCCATTTTGTTTTTAATGGATTCATTCTAAAAGTTAATTTGATCATCAGAAATACCTATAGAACAACTATACAAAATTTAAATGCAATCCAACCAGCGGTTTATAAGTGATCGAGCCCACAAGCTTTTTAGGCTGCCATCTTGGAAAATGGCCGCTTATGGCTTGGTGCAAAAAAAAATATATGGGATGAATTTCCCAGGCACATATGTCATTTCTGTAAAAAATTAACAAAATGATCAGTTAACTTTTTAGTAAGAGTTTAATTTCTGACTGCCCGCCCGCCGGACAGCCCGCCCGCCTCTGGTGATCACTATACCCCACAGCCTTAATAGCTGAGGGGTAAAAATTGGGACTGAAAGAAAACAGTCCGAGACATGAGGTGGTCCACTTATTGAGGTGGACCGAAACCGAGGTAATACTGTACTTTACATTTTCAATTTCAGGTATTGTTACAGGAAAATTCAAGCCAAGTAAATGATCCCAGCAAACACAAGGCATTGACCCAATGTTGTTGTAAAATTGTGAGGGTTTTACAACTGCACACCTTGTTACAGTGTAAGGTGTTTTTACAGGTTGTGATTATAAGGTTTGTTCAGGTGAGACTTTGGCGTGCAGATCATGCCCTGTTAGCTAAAAACAAGGCCTGTCGGCGACAGAAATAGGCCTCAGCCTTTAATCATCCTTTAAAAGTGAAAATCATTTGATACAAGACTACATAAGTCCAGGAGCTCCCGCTCCGAATTAGAATTTGATTTAAGCAATTTTGTATAGGGTTATTAATGTAGTCCTAGTCTAGGTCAAAAATCAAGACGCAAGACAACTAGGTCTAAGAAGCCCAGTCTAAGAGTAAGATAAGAACTAGACAGTCTGTCAGAGATTGCAAACCTCCATTGAAATTAATGATCCTAATCAGTATCCCAGTAATGGTCTACCTATCTGGCATGGATTACCCGATATCAGGCCAATCGAGTTAACTAATAGCTGATTTACGGTCATTTTGAATTCGATATAAATTAGTTAAAAACTTAGGGTGCATCCTCCCCCGAAACCTCAAATTTTGTTTTATAGTAATGTAAGAGTAAGATAAGAACTAGACAGTCTGTCAGAGATTGCAAACCTCCATTGAAATTAATGATCCTAATCAGTATCCCAGTAATGGTCTACCTATCTGGCATGGTTTACCCGATATCAGGCCAATCGAGTTAACTAATAGCTGATTTACGGTCATTTTGAATTCGATATAAATTAGTTAAAAACTTAGGGTGCATCCTCCCCCGAAACCTCAAATTTTGTTTTATAGTAATGGACTAACATCTAACACAGTTTGCAAAATATTGGGCATGTGAAAGTAAATAATGGCCGATAGGGGGCCATTTTGAATTTGATCGAGTCAGAATTTTTCAAGATGCATCCTCAGCTGAAATCTCACATTTCATTCTATAGTAATCGTCTAGCTATCTAGCATGGTTTACCAAATATCGGCCATGTGAAAGTGAATAATGGCCTAAAGGCGGCCATTTTGAATTTGATCAAGTCAAAATTCTCCAAGATGCATCCTAAGCTGAAATCTCACATTTCATTCTATAGTAATGGTCTAGCCATCTAGCACGGTTTACCAAATATCGCCCATGTGAAAGTGAATAATGGCCGATAGGAGGCCATTTTGAATTTGATCAAGTCAAAATTTTTCTAGATGCATCCTCTTCTGAAATCTCACATTTTGTTTTATAGTAATGGTCTAGCCATCTAGTACGGTTACTAAAAACCGGCTATGTGAAAGTGAATAATGGCCGATAGGCAGCCATTTTGAATTTGATCGAGTCAATTTTTTTCGAGATGCATCCTCTCTTGTAATCTCACATTTTGTTTTATAGTAATGGTCCAGCTATCTAACACGGTTTACCAAATATCAGCAATGTGAAAGTAAATAGTGGCCGATAGGCGGCCATTTTGAATTCGATTGAGTCGAAAGTTTTTAAAAGGCATCCTCTCTTGAAACGTCACATTTTGTTTTATAGTAATGGTCTAGCTATCTAGCACGGTTTACCTGATATCAGGCCTATCAAGGTAAATAATGCTGATTGTCGGCCATTTTGAATTCGTAAGTTAAAAATTTTCAGGGTGCATCTTCCCCCGAAAACTCACACTTTGTTTTATAGTAATCAGGTAATGGTCTAGCCATCTAGCACGGTTTACCAAATATCAGCCATGTGAAAATGAATAATGGCTGAAAAGGCGGCCATTTTAAATTTGATCAAGTCAATTTTTTTCAAGATGCATCCTCATCTGAAATCTCACATTTCGTTTTACAGTAATGGTCTAGCCATCTAGCACGGTTGACCAAATAACGGCCATGTGAAAGTGAATAATGGCCGATAAGCGGCCATTTTGAATTTTATCGAGTCGAATTTTTTCAAGATGCATCCTCTCCTGAAATCGAACATTTTGTTTTATAGTAATGGTCTAGCCATCTAGCACGGTTTACCAAATAACGGCCATGTGAAAGTGAATAATGGCTGATTGGCGGCCATTTTGAACTTTGACAAAATGATTTTTTTCAAAATACATTCTCTCCTGAAGCCTTACAATTTGTTTTATAGTAATGGTGTAGATATCTTGAGCGGTTTTCATGATATTCCACAATATCAGGCCTGTCGAGGTGAATAATGGCTGATAGGCGGCCATTTTGAATTTTATCAACTTCAAATTTTTCAGGATGCATCCTCTCCTGAAACCTTACAATTTATTTGATATTAATGGTGTAGCTATCTTGAGCGGTTTTCATGATATTCCGCAATATCAGGCCTGTCGAGGTGAATAACGTCTAAATAGGTCATAGTTCTGAACCAGAAGTAGGTCAAAGTTCAAATACCCCAAAAGGCACAACTAGACCCCCTAGGGGTGTTGTGTGTAAAATTTGAAGACAATCGGACAAGTACTTTCAGAGATATGCTCCGGAAACGAATTGCTTACGGACGGCCCAACGGCCCAACGGCCCAACGCCGTCACATCATCATTTTCTCCTCTGCAACCTTGCGTATTGAATTCAGATTAAAAATATTTTAACTTGTCCATTAGCAACCTGGAAGTAACCTACATACCAAAAATTGTTATCCTAGCTTATTTTCTCACAAAGTTATAAGCAAAAGAAGAGGCCAAAAAAAAACGGAGGTAGAATCCATAGCTCCCTTCGCTCACCTACGGTGACGGCGGGAGCTAAAAAAGAACACTCAACAATAGCCCACCGCCATTCTTGAACTTGTCCCAGAACTGGTTATTAGCAGCATGCAGTACAAATTTCAGCAGAATACAAGAAAAACTATTGCAGTTATCGTGTCCACAAAGTAAAATTATTGACATAAAATTCGAAAAATCACAATAAATCGGACATTTTAAATTGTTTTTAGCCATTTTTTAACTTTTCCGAGAACTGGAGTAACATGTATAGGCCTATTACAAATTTGAGCAGGATACGTTCAAAACTTTTGAAGTTATCGCGCCCACAAAGTAAGATTATTAAGGTGAATGTTAAAAACTTTTTAGTTATCGTGCCCACAAGGAAATGTTAACGCCAACACAGACACCGATGAACTTCAATTGCAACAGCCCACCATTTTTAATCAAAAGGCAGGCTAAGCCATTTAAAAGATATTTTTGTTGAAACTTTTTAGGGCATATCCCTCTCAGAAACTGCACACTTTGTGCAATAGTAATGGTCTAGCTATCTGTACGGTTTTCCAGATATTACGCATATTAAAGTCAACAATGATCAAAAGTCCTCCATTTTAAATTTTATCAAGGTGAATTTTTTCAGGGCATATTTCCCCCTGAAACCGCACATTAAATTCTATTCTAATAGGCTAGCTACCTGGTAAGGTTTTCCAGATATTACGTATTTTGAAGTTGATTACTGCCGCATGTAAGCCATTTTTAATTTAATCAAGTCGAAATATTTTAGGACATATCCCTCCCTAAACTGCATCTTTTTATCAATAGTAATGGTCTAGAGATCTGGCACGATTTTCCAGTTATTAGACATATTAAAGGCAAAAATGGCCACACGTTGGCCATCCTAAATTTGATCAAGTTGACATTGTTCATGGTATATCCCTACCTGAAACCGCACATTTTGTTCAATAGTAATTGTCTAGCTATCTGGCAAAGTTTTCAAGTTATTACGTATATTCAAGGCAAAAGTGGCCGCAGGTCTCCATTTTGATTTTGATAAGTTGAAATTTCCATAGTATAGCTTCACCTGAAACCGCTCATTTTGTTCAATAGTAATGGTCTAGATATCTTGAACGGTTTCCAGTTATAATGCATATTAAAATTAAAAGTGGCAGCAGGGCGGCCATTTTGAATTTGATCAAGTTGAAATTTTTCATGGTATATCCCTGGTATATGAAACTACACATTTTGTTCATTAGTAATGGTTTATTTATCTGGTCCGGTTTTCCAGATATATAAAAAAATAATGGCCGATATCGACCATTTTGGACACAATGACCTATTGTCTTGTCGAAGCTTGCCCAATTTCGAACTCATCCGGGCTATTAGTGAAATGTATGGTATAAATTTCACAGCGAAATAAAAAAATGTTGAATGCATTGTGTTAACAAGAAAATTTGCTGATTAGAAAAAAGTCAAGATCATAGGGGTCTCAGAAAGGTCAAATGTAAAATTAGTCAAGCTATGGTCATGATTAGGCCATTCCAATTTGATTAGTTGGATTAAGGATTTTTTGGGACTTCAGAGGAGGCGTCAGTTGGAAAAAAATTAAAATGTGGATTTCAGAATCAAACTATTATATTTATTATAACTAAGCCCCAAGCCTGCATGCAACTTACAAGGATGTAGGCCTATGTGATAGGCTGAGAAAAAGGAATCCCGGATTTCCCCCCGCTCTAAGCTAATCGCAGCCCTCGATTCAAAAGGCGGTGATGACACTGCCAATGTTATAGCGTTGAGGCGAGGTTGAATCGATGTTTATCGGAAGGCCCAGGCAGCCTAGCTTCTGGGCTAGCTAACCCAAACAAACAAACAAACAAACAAACAAACATATCGCCGACGGTGGCGATCAGCCAGCTTCTGTCATTACTGACAATGAATACATATATTATAATAGGATATATTAAATATATGTTTCATGCAATATTGTATCATATTTTGAGATTGTAGAGTGGTAAAAATAAAAAAATTGTTTTGTTTTTTTTCAAATGTTATGGCTAGGATATTAGATCGCCGCATATTAAAAAAAAAGAAATCATGATAATTTTTTTTTTTTTTCCTTTTTGGCTCTTTTGTCGTCGCCGGATCCGTAATCCAACTAATCAAAATGGAATGGCCTTAACCAGTATATGAAAAAGTAGCGGACGGACGGACAGGCGGACGGACAGACGGACGCGCCTGATGACCACAATAGTACTTTGGCTGAGGCCTAAAAAGGTAACCAGCATTGAAACAACATCAGGTTAGTGCGTCGTGTTTGATGGGATGTCATGTTACCTTGTTGCAGCATAGTAATCTTTTTATCAATAGTAATGGTCTAGAGATCTGGCACGATTTTCCAGTTATTAGACATATTAAAGGCAAAAATGGCCACACGTTGGCCATCCTAAATTTGATCAAGTTGACATTGTTCATGGTATATCCCTACCTGAAACCGCACATTTTGTTCAATAGTAATTGTCTAGCTATCTGGCAAAGTTTTCAAGTTATTACGTATATTCAAGGCAAAAGTGGCCGCAGGTCTCCATTTTGATTTTGATAAGTTGAAATTTCCATAGTATAGCTTCACCTGAAACCGCTCATTTTGTTCAATAGTAATGGTCTAGATATCTTGAACGGTTTCCAGTTATAATGCATATTAAAATTAAAAGTGGCAGCAGGGCGGCCATTTTGAATTTGATCAAGTTGAAATTTTTCATGGTATATCCCTGGTATATGAAACTACACATTTTGTTCATTAGTAATGGTTTATTTATCTGGTCCGGTTTTCCAGATATATAAAAAAATAATGGCCGATATCGACCATTTTGGACACAATGACCTATTGTCTTGTCGAAGCTTGCCCAATTTCGAACTCATCCGGGCTATTAGTGAAATGTATGGTATAAATTTCACAGCGAAATAAAAAAATGTTGAATGCATTGTGTTAACAAGAAAATTTGCTGATTAGAAAAAAGTCAAGATCATAGGGGTCTCAGAAAGGTCAAATGTAAAATTAGTCAAGCTATGGTCATGATTAGGCCATTCCAATTTGATTAGTTGGATTAAGGATTTTTTGGGACTTCAGAGGAGGCGTCAGTCGGAAAAAAATTAAAATGTGGATTTCAGAATCAAACTATTATATTTATTATAACTAAGCCCCAAGCCTGCATGCAACTTACAAGGATGTAGGCCTATGTGATAGGCTGAGAAAAAGGAATCCCGGATTTTCCCCCGCTCTAAGCTAATCGCAGCCCTCGATTCAAAAGGCGGTGATGACACTGCCAATGTTATAGCGTTGAGGCGAGGTTGAATCGATGTTTATCGGAAGGCCCAGGCAGCCTAGCTTCTGGGCTAGCTAACCCAAACAAACAAACAAACAAACAAACATATCGCCGACGGCGGCGATCAGCCAGCTTCTGTCATTACTGACAATGAATACATATATTAGAATAGGATATATTAAATATATGTTTCATGCAATATTGTATCATATTTTGAGATTGTAGAGTGGTAAAAATAAAAAAATTGTTTTGTTTTTTTTCAAATGTTATGGCTAGGATATTAGATCGCCGCATATTAAAAAAAAAGAAATCATGATAATTTTTTTTTTTTTTGGCTCTTTTGTCGTCGCCGGATCCGTAATCCAACTAATCAAAATGGAATGGCCTTAACCAGTATATGAAAAAGTAGCGGACGGACGGCGAGGCGGACGGACAAACGGACGCGCCTGATGACCACAATAGTACTTTGGCTGAGGCCTAAAAAGGTAACCAGCATTGAAACAACATCAGGTTAGTGCGTCGTGTTTGATGGGATGTCATGTTACCTTGTTGCAGCATAGTAATCTTTTTATCAATAGTAATGGTCTAGAGATCTGGCACGATTTTCCAGTTATTAGACATATTAAAGGCAAAAATGGCCACACGTTGGCCATCCTAAATTTGATCAAGTTGACATTGTTCATGGTATATCCCTACCTGAAACCGCACATTTTGTTCAATAGTAATTGTCTAGTTATCTGGCAAAGTTTTCAAGTTATTACGTATATTCAAGGCAAAAGTGGCCGCAGGTCTCCATTTTGATTTTGATAAGTTGAAATTTCCATAGTATAGCTTCACCTGAAACCGCTCATTTTGTTCAATAGTAATGGTCTAGATATCTTGAACGGTTTCCAGTTATAATGCATATTAAAATTAAAAGTGGCAGCAGGGCGGCCATTTTGAATTTGATCAAGTTGAAATTTTTCATGGTATATCCCTGGTATATGAAACTACACATTTTGTTCATTAGTAATGGTTTATTTATCTGGTCCGGTTTTCCAGATATATAAAAAAATAATGGCCGATATCGACCATTTTGGACACAATGACCTATTGTCTTGTCGAAGCTTGCCCAATTTCGAACTCATCCGGGCTATTAGTGAAATGTATGGTATAAATTTCACAGCGAAATAAAAAAATGTTGAATGTATTGTGTTAACAAGAAAATTTGCTGATTAGAAAAAAGTCAAGATCATAGGGGTCTCAGAAAGGTCAAATGTAAAATTAGTCAAGCTATGGCCATGATTAGGCCATTCCAATTTGATTAGTTGGATTAAGGATTTTTTGGGACTTCAGAGGAGGCGTCAGTCGGAAAAAAATTAAAATGTGGATTTCAGAATCAAACTATTATATTTATTATAACTAAGCCCCAAGCCTGCATGCAACTTACAAGGATGTAGGCCTATGTGATAGGCTGAGAAAAAGGAATCCCGGATTTCCCCCCGCTCTAAGCTAATCGCAGCCCTCGATTCAAAAGGCGGTGATGACACTGCCAATGTTATAGCGTTGAGGCGAGGTTGAATCGATGTTTATCGGAAGGCCCAGGCAGCCTAGCTTCTGGGCTAGCTAACCCAAACAAACAAACAAACAAACAAACATATCGCCGACGGTGGCGATCAGCCAGCTTCTGTCATGACTGACAATGAATACATATATTAGAATAGGATATATTAAATATATGTTTCATGCAATATTGTATAATATTTTGAGATTGTAGAGTGGTAAAAATAAAAAAATTGTTTTGTTTTTTTTCAAATGTTATGGCTAGGATATTAGATCGCCGCATATTAAAAAAAAAGAAATCATGATAATTTTTTTTTTTTTCCTTTTTGGCTCTTTTGTCGTCGCCGGATCCGTAATCCAGCTAATCAAAATGGAATGGCCTTAACCAGTATATGAAAAAGTAGCGGACGGACGGACAGGCAGATGGACAAACGGACGCGCCTGATGACCACAATAGTACTTTGGCTGAGGCCTAAAAAGGTAACCAGCATTGAAACAACATCAGGTTAGTGCGTCGTGTTTGATGGGATGTCATGTTACCTTGTTGCAGCATAGTAATTTCTTCTGGACTGAACTTTCCAGATTCCTCCTGTATATTCAGACATAGCAATGTGGCAAACAGCAGCCTATGCTCTTCATACAGGCTTCTGTAGGGAAAGCGGAAAAGAGACTCAAGTTTACATTGTCTTCAAAATTAAATAGAATAGAAAAAAAATATGATATAATAGCAATAGATGAATGTTAGCTGATAGTATTGAACTTAGGTATGTGATTTAGTACAAGGTAGGGTAAGGTAGAGTAATGTCACCAAATACCACTTCATTTCAAAAAATGAGAAAAACACGGCATACTAAGCAACTTTAAATGATTAATCATCACAATCTAAGTATAGGGCAATATAATTTTTTATTCATTTGGACATGCAATAAATTAACAATACTAACTGTTGTATGCGGCGGCAAACAAGCAAAGTAATTTTGTTCACGAGTTCTGCTATTCTGTTTTGAGGTAGACTTGATAGGTCTGCCCCCTCTGATGGCAACTCAACATATTCTGGTAAAACAAATGTTGGTAGTGTATCTTCTTCTGTCTCTTTCTCTTCCTCAACAGTGCCTGGAAAGAAAGTACAAAAATTGATATGCTCTTCATAAATTCTTCTTGCACTCACGGAGATTGACTAACATACACTCACTATATTGTCAAATAGAAGATCCCATGAAAATACCGCAAGCAATATTATTAAAAGTTGACTAAGGCCAACCTATGTACCTCTATCTAAGTATGGCTCCTTGCCAGCCCTCGAATGCATGGTATTTTTATGATTAGCACAAGATTTATCAGGTGTGTATACATAAATGTATCATGCCATAAATAATAAGAAAAATAATAATATACATTTTTGTGCCGCAATATCCAACCTCACGTTGCTCTTTGGCGCTACAAACAAACATAGGCCTAATCACATTGGCATGTAACTGTTTCAAAAGAGGTGTCACATAATCAATTTTTTTTCAACATATAATCCTTGCTGCATTATTTTTAATATGTTGTTGTTTCAAAATACAGTAGGTAGAGCTTTGATGATTAGCACATGTAATAATAACTTGTGTGAAATATGTTACAACTGTTCTTGAAAGGTGAAGTTTTCCCATATATTCGTAAAAGTTCATAATAGCAAGTAACTGCCTACAGGCTACATGTGTAAGTATGATCAGCTGATGGAGATAAGGACATTTCACAATGGGTCTTACAGAACAATGTGTCATGTCACAACACAAAAGGTCATTTTTACCACTAGGCACAGTTTAATTATAACAGAGCAGCTTATTTTACATCCTCTAAGTATGTCAAATTTACAACCATACCTTCATCTTGGGCATTAGATTTATTTTCATCTACTTCATCTTGTTTCAGTTCCTCTTCACGCTTTTCTGTCCCTGGGTAGATAGGAAGAAAACTTTATCATTATATAAATTTTATAGATACAATATGATGCTGCACATAAGAACAAACAAGACTACATAAGTCCAGGAGCTCCCGCTCCGAATTAGAATTTGATTTAAGCAATTTTGTATAGGGTTATTAATGTAGTCCTAGGCTAGGTCAAAAATCAAGACGCAAGACAACTAGGTCTAAGAAGCCCAGTCTAAGAGTAAGATAAGAACTAGACAGTCTGTCAGAGATTGCAAACATCCATTGAAATTAATGATCCTAATCAGTATCTCAGTAATGGTTTACCTATCTGGCACAGTTTACCCGATATCAGGCCAATCGAGGTAACTAATAGCTGATTCACCGTCATTTTGAATTCGATATAAATTAGTTAAAAACTTAGGGTGCATCCTCCCCCGAAACCTCAAATTTTGTTTTATAGTAATGGACTAGCATCTAACACAGTTTGCAAAATATTGGGCATGTGAAAGTAAATAATGGCTGATAGGGGGCCATTTTGAATTTGATCGAGTCAGAATTTTTCAAGATGCATTCTCAGCTGAAATCTCACATTTCATTCTATAGTAATCGTCTAGCTATCTAGCACGGTTTAACAAATATCGGCCATGTGAAAGTGAATAATGGCCTAAAGGCGGCCATTTTGAATTTGATCAAGTCGAAATTTTCCAAGATGCATCCTCAGCTGAAATCTCACATTTTATTCTATAGTAATGGTCTAGCCATCTAGCACGGTTTACCAAATATCGCCCATGTGAAAGTGAATAATGGCCGATAGGCGGCCATTTTGAATTTGATCGAGTCAATTTTTTTCAAGATGCATCCTCTCTTGTAATCTCACATTTTGTTTTATAGTAATGGTCCAGCTATCTAACACGGTTTACCAAATATCAGCAATGTGAAAGTAAATAGTGGCCGATAGGCGGCCATTTTGACTTCAATTGAGTCGAAAGTTTTTAAAAGGCATCCTCTCTCGGAACGTCACATTTTTTTTTAAAGTAATGGTCTAGCTATCTAGCCCCGTTTACCTGATATCAGGCCTATCGAGGTAAATAATGCTGATTGTCGGCCATTTTGAATTCATAAGTTAAAAATTTTCAGGGTGCATCCTCCCCCGAAAACTCACACTTTGTTTTATAGTAATCAGGTAATGGTCTAGCCATCTAGCACGGTTTACCAAATATCAGCCATGTGAAAATGAATAATGGCCCAAAAGGCGGCCATTTTAAATTTGATCAAGTCAATTTTTTTCAAGATGCATCCTCATCTGAAATCTCACATTTCGTTTTATAGTAATGGTCTAGCCATCTAGCACGGTTGACCAAATATCGGCCATGTGAAAGTGAATAATGGCCGATAAGCGGCCATTTTGAATTTTATCGAGTCGAATTTTTTCAAGATGCATCCTCTCCTGAAATCACACATTTTGTTTTATAGTAATGGTCCAGCCATCTAGCACGGTTTACCAAATAACGGCCATGTGAAAGTGAATAATGGCCGATTGGCGGCCATTTTGAACTTGGACAAGTTGATTTTTTTCAAAATGCATCCTCTCCTGAAACCTTACAATTTGTTTTATAGTAATTGTGTAGATATCTTGAGCGGTTTTCATGATATTCCACAATATCAGGCCTGTCGAGGTGAATAATGGCCGATAGGCGGCCATTTTGAATTTTATCAACTTGAAATTTTTCAAGATGCATCCTCTCCTGAAACCTTACAATTTATTTGATATAAATGGTGTAGCTATCTTGAGCGGTTTTCATGATATTCCGCAATATCAGGCCTGTCGAGGTGAATAATGTCAGATAGGCGGCCATTTTTGATTTTCTGACTTGAATTTTTCAAGATGCATCCTCTCCTGAAACCTCACAATTTGTTTTATAGTAATGGTGTAGCTATCTTGAGCGGTTTTCATGATATTCTGCAAAATCTTTCAGTCGGATTTATCGATGTTATAAATTAGGTCAAAGTGCTGGGTCAACTTCAAGGTCAAGGTCCAAAAACCTGAAAAGGCACAACTAGGGACCTTAGAGAACATGTATGTGCAATATGACTGTCATTGGCCCAGTACTTTTCGAGATCTGCTCCGGAAACGAAGTGCGCGTCAAAACGTCTAAATAGGTCATAGTTCTGAACCAGAAGTAGGTCAAAGTTCAAATACCCCAAAAGGCACAACTAGACCCCCTAGGGGTGTTGTGTGTAAAATTTGAAGACAATCGGACAAGTACTTTCAGAGATATGCTTCGGAAACAAATTGTTTACAGACGGCCCAACGGCCCAACGCCGTAACATCATCATTTTCTCCTCCGCGACCTTGCGTATTGAATTCAGATTAAAAATATTTTAACCTGTCCATTATCCACCTGGAAGTAACCCACATACCAAAAATTGTTATCCTAGCTTATTTTCTTACAAAGTTATAGGCAAAAAAAGAGGCAAAAAAAACAGAGGTAGAATCCATAGCTCCCTCCGTCTCACCTACGGTGACGGCGGGAGCTAAAAATAGCCAGAAATTTATGGCAGAACCACACAGCTGTAATCCTGTCAATTAACATCAACACACCCTTAACATTAACATCAACACATGATCAAGGTCACCGAGTCTCGAACATTAACTTAAGGGTAGGGCACATGTGGCTAAAACAATTAGGCTCTTTAGACAAGGCCTTATTCAGCTGATTCTACTTTTTGTGCCCTGGTGACCTTGAAATTAGGTCAAACTTGCTCTGTAGTATAGATTAGTATAGAACATGTGGCTAAAAACTAGGTTAAGGCCACTGAATATCGATCTTGATCTTAAGATTAGGTAAGTGCACATGTGGATGAAAAAGAAAAGTCCTCAACTGAAGGTCTTGCACCCCCTGCCTGTTCCTAGGGATCACTACACCCCTCATTCATTAAGACTAAAGGGTAAAAAAACGTTTTATCAGTAAGGCAAGAAACATGTTTATCACAAAAAATTAGAATTCCCCATGTTTTCACTGCAGTTAAAATATTGAACAATTTTCCCTGTCCCTGGGTAACCTGCAGAATGATTAATGTGTGACCGGGACATGTTGTGCTAATTTGTGCAGCTTGCTCTGCCATAGTTACCCTTCTCATTTTAGCGAGGTGTGGTATTAAATCATTGATCAATGCAAAAACTGTTGTAACAAATGACAACCAGTTGCAAGTACATGTGGTCTACAAAAATATATTCAAGACAAACAGAAAATTAAGTTATAATTTCTTCATTTCATTCGAAGCATAATATAGAATGTGATTTTGGAAGTCGAAGAGTGGTATGTCATGAAAAAAATTGCTGCAAATGATTTCCGAATAAGCAAAACTTAATTCTATGTGATCACTTCCATAAGAATATGTTGTTGTCAGTGGCGGATCCAGAGGAGGGCACAGCCGGACGCGCCCCCCCCCCCCTACCCGTTCAAGTTCCCCCAAACAAACAAGCGGACATATTTTGGCTGAACTACGGTATAGCATGCATACTTTAAGGCCTCAGAATTCAATATTTTCTGGAGTGCATCCCCGACCCCTCTAGAGCATATAAGTGCCGGCTGTGGTGTGTATAAATTCTTGCAAAAATCGGCGCCTCTCAATTCCTGGATCCACCACTGGTTGATCCACCACTGGTTGTATCCACAATTTTTTTGTGTGTTCCTTATAATGAGGTTCAACTGTACCTTTAAGGATTTAGTTTCAGTCATTATTGAGGCTATACAGGGTTTATGCACTAAGAAGAGGCATTTAAAGTGGTGACCCACTCTGGAATATTTGTAGCACAATGTGCACCCAGGAAGCACTAGCCTACATGGCCATTGGGCATCCTGCCATGATGTAACAGCCTGATACAAGCAATGCGCATGGACATGCTTATATGTAGTTTATTTTGCAGTATAATGCCGTTTTTGAATACCCATTGAGCAACTCACCAGATTCCGCTTGTGAAGTTGGTGTGCCAGGCTGATCCTGAGGCGGCTTACTATCTTCATCATCAGAAAAGTCCTAAAAACAGGAAATAACAGTCTATCATGTTTCTGTTCTCTTTTACATCCATGATACTTCTGCCAGATAACTATAAGCATGCATACTCACAGCCTCGTTATCACTGTCAACAGTATAATCATCAGGTAGCTCTCCCCCCAGAGCTTCATCAAAAAGCTTCAGAAAATATGGCAAAGTGAACTGATACTCGTGCTGTAGAACTGGCAAACTACGTAGCAGATCATACAACATGGAGGCTCGCTGCGCCAGAGGCTGAAGCTCATTTTTTAGCTCATTAAGTTGGTTGAGTATGTTGCAAGATAATGCCACTCGTTCAGACATCTGTGGAAAAACCAAAACAGTCATTGAAAACTGATAAATAAAGAAGGAAATTATTATAGGAGTTATATAACGAAATATTAATGTACTGTATGTATATAATTGTCATTGTTCATCATATTATATGTTACATGGCAAAAGTGGCAAATAAAGGATAGTATGATAAATCTCTCTCATGTAATTTTTCGTGGCTTGTACACACAAAATATGCAATTATTTTACACCCCACAGACACAATGTGATTCCGCCACAGACACACAATATTATTAGCACACTACAAATATTGTGATGCATTTACGATGCTGCATTAACATTGGGCCAATGGATTTTGTTTTCCCAGTTAGGCCTCTTAGAATGCTCAACCACAATTATATTGGTATAGCCGTGAATACCCTCATATCAGTTGTCCAGTATCTAGGGTCAGGCACATCTTCACCCCCTAAGGGATGTAAGTGTGCAATTTGAAAACTATCCAGCAAATGCTTTCCAGGATATCGTACGGAAACTGAACTTATCATCCACTATCAATTGAATTAAATGGCCAAAAAATCAAAGGTAAAAAATTAGGTCAAAGGTCACAATCCCCAAAAGGCACATCTACACCCCCTTACGGATGTGTGTATGCTATAAGAAAACAATCCAGCTACCAGATTCCAAGCTATTGTCGGGAAATGAAACATGGATGCACAGCCGAACGGCCAGACATGCTGATGAGAATATCCCCTGCCCTACTTCGTGCTCGGGGGATAAAAACACATTGGCCATACTGTACTATGTTGGCCCTAGTGCAATGAAATTTGTAGATTTGACAAATAGAGACAACCGCCAATATGTACAATTAGCGACAGGATGATTCAATATTCAGTGCTCTGGTTGGGTTGGGTGAGATACAAATAGATATTCATAATTAAATCAAGTTTCTTCACTGTACTAACCTGAGATGTTTTCTTCATCAAATCATCAATTACATCTACATTCTTCTCACCAAACAATTGCTTCTGATTGCTGTTCAAATGTAGATGTTCACGGAAATGTTTAATAATGTCTTGTAGCCCTTGCTGGTTCGCATGCCAACTGTGTAAAGCTACTCGTCTTTCAGCAAAGAGTGCTGGGCGCAAGCAGGCAAAAGCTCTGCTTAGAAACTCTTCCTGTTTATTAAAAAACAAAAAAATTAAATTCCATTAGAACACATAACTTTCATCATTTAAAAGTTATGTAGTACTATTATATAGTAGAAATATATACATGTAGTTGCTAACCATGTATCTTTAGCTACATTTTATGAAATGAAATGAAATGAAATAAGTGCATAGTGTCACATGTTATCTTCAAATAGACAGTAAATGACATTCTGACACTTCTTCACAGCATTTGTCTATCCTACGGATGGACCATATATATAATAGTTATCGATATGTCGCTTGAAAACCACAACAAAACAGATTGGGTATAAATGGCTGTTAAAAACGACATTTATTTTTCAATAGCAAATATTACAAGAATGTAAAGTTATATCTGGATATTTTTAAGAAAATACCATATCTTATGATGCTTTATTGAAATATCTGATTACAAGGTAGCTGCAACCATGAATAGTAGGATATTAGTATCATGAATATACCTGTAAAGCTTCTGAGTTACTGCTGTAGTTAACAAGTGTGGCTGCAGATGCGATAGCTGGTGTTAATCTGGGATTCGCTTGGGTGATTGTCAAAAAAAGACGAAAATCTGGATGACATAGAATCTTCCTTCCACAGAAACTTATCAAACGTGAATCTGAAAACAATAGGTTTGTTTGTCATCTGATACCATTTCCGGCAGCATAAATATCTTTTAAATACAGTAGTTTTTTGTTTTTAAAATACAATACCACAAGTAATTGACTGATAGTTTGTGTTATTGTACGCCAAGATATGCCGTGACGGTCTGAGCACATACAACACATAAGATGCTGAGCATATGTTGGTTCAATGTTGGACCAGTGTAGCAGATGGTGATCAACTATTGAAACTGGTACATCAACTTAAATTTGGGTTTCTGTCTGAGAAGTGTTTCACTGTACCCAGTGACTAGGGCTGGCCACCCAGTCAGTGTGGTTATTGACAGTGTTCAGTGAAGATGGTCAGTTCAATATGAGGTCATGGTGATGCTAGGTTCGGTGATTCAGAGATCAGCATTCGACACTGACTTAGTTCTGCATATCACACACTGTAATTGGTCTGATGATACGTTTTGAAAGACAGGCAAGGCTACCAGCATATTACATGTACAAGGAAGGCAGGTTTCCCGCTGCGACCAATTTCCAGGCAAATGTCTCCTTATTGGTCAATTTAAAAAAATAAGACCTGACTCTATGAACCCGCAATAATCAGGAATCAAGCCTGTCTGTCACAGTGGCTGGCTCCTTGCGCAGCCCGTGTAGCCACTGTTGTGAACTTAGGGCGTGTTCTGTTTTTTCACAAGGATGCCCACCGAGTAATTTCTGACGCATTTTTTTCATCATAAACCATCTGATAGTAAAAACCCTTGAATTTAAAAACAAATAGTACCAGTTAATCTAATATCTTTAAAACACAAATACCAATAGAAAGAAACCAATGATTTTCAGAAAGGGAAAAACTGGGTGAATTGGCCAACTATAGTCGTCCATAGCAGTGAGGGTTGAACATCAATAAAGTCATATCTAGGCTTTTTGTGTGCTATATACCAAAGCCTGATTGCAGCAAGCAATTAATGTGCACAGGAAATATAGAGCTATTATGCACAATGAAGCGAAATTATTTGAAATATTAAATAGTGAGATAAATTTACCCTGTTAAATCTCTATTTCCTCGCTATATTTTTTTATGATGTATGAGATATTATTACTGACCTTCTTGCTTGCCATATTCCAGAGCTGTGTTACGATGTTGTATGATTGGATGCAGCAAGCAATCAATTTGAGGCTGGCAATTTCTCATTAAAACAGGTCGTCCACGCTGTATACTCTTTTCCAGGGCCAACAGCAGCTGAGGATCAGACCTGTGTGATCATACATTTAACATCAATAATCTGATTTACTTAAAAATGATCATGAAAATTTCACCTTCAGTTTCAAAATAATTATACCAACAGGATATTTTTACATTAAAGGGACCCCTTGGGATGAGACATTTTCAATGTTGTCAATATAAATCTATTTAGCCTACTGATCTTAACTGAAAAAGTCAAAAAACAATTTTAAAGCACCAAAAAATAGTGAAATAGTTATATTTCCAGGTCGTATATTGCCATGTAAACAAAACAAGTCAGCAATATTCAGCACTTCACATCACATACTCCCACGTATCAGATGGTAAAATCAGAGCATTCGCCACTAATTGGTGTCTTATAGTCAGAACACGGGAGGACACACCTGCAGCACTGATTGTCTACCCAACGCTGGGCCGATGCCATCAGCATGTGGCCCAATGCTGTGAAAACATTCAATCGTCCTTCGGGTATACAAATAGTTTGTTTGGGTTACTCCTGGTTTCATAGAAATGTTGATTAAAAATATTTGTAAAAATATGAAAATTCTGAAAAAAATAAAAACATGATCCGTGGGATACACTACTTCAGTACAGAGTTAAAAACGAAAATTGATGTCATCCCAAGGGGCTGCTTTAAGATAACAAGATAATACATCATTAGAAGGAATAGTGGTAGCTCCACCATACTCCACTTGCTTGGCTCACTAAAACAAAATGTTATTTAAATTGAGATTAACTTTTCAAAACTTATAATAACTTATAAATTGAAAAGTAGCTGACAGCTCTTGGGCCATATCTAAAAAAATTGCTACTTTAAGAAAAGTAATTTGAAAGGCTTAAACTGATATTACCAAATGGCCAACAGATAGCAGTTATTTCAAATGAAATAATCTAAATCATTAGGTGAATCCCACCTTGCCTTCAAAAATTAATTATTTTAATTGAGGAAATATGACTTTCATTGTAGGGAGACAATATTACATCACTCAGGCGCGGATCCAGAGAGGGGGGGGGGTGGCGCACGCCCACCCCTTTTTGCACCAAATTCTTTAAAAAGTCCCCTAAATTGACCAAAAAAATCTTCCCCTGCACCCCCTCCTTTTTCAAATCTTGGATCCGCCCCTGTCAGTAGCCAGCAGGGTCAGGCTGCCTAACTACCATAGCAGTAAACCCAGTACTAGCTGATGTCACTACAGACTACACAACATGTTGTGTGTACACAACACTAGACCCATCTACTGGAAAGATCTAACAAAATGTCCAGTGCCATAATATGAAAGAATTATTGTAAAACATTTGTCACCTACAAACCAATCAGTAATGTGTACTACAACCATTTCGTTTAATTAGGGTGGTCTTGGTATCAGAGAATATGATTTCATCAGGGTATTATATACACTAACATATCGTCGCCTCAGAGCTAAAGGATCCTATCTGACACTCGTCAGAGTGGCAGATAGGATCCATTAGCTCCGAGGCGACGATATCTAACCAATCTATTTTCGCAACATAAAATATAAACATAACAAACCAAAAATAAACTTGAAGAAAAAAATTAAATTTGTTGATACATGTGCAAGGATATCATTTTATTCCCTAGGCAAGCTTTATCTTGCATCATGTATATATTTGTCTGCAGAATATGATAAATCTTCACAATGATAAATTTTATCAGCAGCATTTATCTTGCAGAGTGTTTTTGAAGAGCTGATTGTTGAAAATTGTACGCATGAATCATATACAAACTCTTTTAAAATAAAAAGATATAACTGGTGGACTGTTCTTCTCAAGTAAGGCATTATTGCGGGACGAGCATGTTACTCTGAGGACAAGCCCATAATTTTAATTTCAATCATTGTCGCAAGTAAAAATTTGCCAGAAAAGAAAAGCAAGGCAAAAACCCTGTCCAAAACGGAGCCTGTCCAGACAGAAAAAAACCGTTGTCCGCAAGCCATTCCGGTATGTACAGGTTTACTGTACTTTCAAATCTAGTTTCAAATGGAAATTTTCTGTAATCTCCATCTAGGACTAATCCTAATCTTTAAATCAATACATAAACACATAAGTTGCAACAAATGTAGATAAGCAGACTAGATTATGACACAAAAAAATAAATTAATATAAATAAGCAGGTGGGATGTAAAAGGAAACTGTTCTCTTGTAGGCCTACCAATATGGTGGTAATTCTAGGTAAAAAAGCAATAATATATTCCTACAATGCCAGACAAAAAGGAAAAGCTTGGTCTACAAAAAATATTTTATTTCTAGCCAATTGATGATATTTTTTTCCTGAACAATATAGTTGATACCTTTTCTTCTGATCTATCCATCTGTGTAGAAATATATTAAATGAATGACTTAAATATCCAATATTTAGCAATACCAATTAATTTATAATTCCAAGTAATGTGTGTCAATTATTGTTATAGTGGGAATTGAAATATCATAATAGCACTAGCAATAAGTAGTAAAATAGAACACATGGATAAATGTGCTGATTCTGATGCAATATTCATAGAGAGGTACATGTAGTTACAAAGTGCACTGCTGTTTAGTGGGATTGATCTAAAGAACCGAGAAAATAAAAAAAAATATTGACGTTGGATCCATGATATAACAATCAAATAAATTAAGATCCCATCAAGTGGTAAAAGTGATATATTAGAAACCTGGTAAAACACAGTTTGTGGTCCAAAAGATGGTACCACTTTATAAATGAATCCTATAAGGAAATTGTAAATGAGACGCGTCGAATTAACCTTTTGCCTGCTACTGTGCAAAATGAAATAAAAAATAACGATCTGCGGTCTCCTGCACTGTATGACGATCTTGTTATACCACGGTATAAGATGATTCTGTTACTGCGGTATAAAAAATAGCCGGCCGAGCAACCCGAAAACAAAATGCTATCTCTCGCTCCGCGACGGGGGCATAACCTTCCCCACTCTGCGGGGGAAGCATAATAAGACAGAAAGTACTGTACTGTAGGGCATGATGGCAGTTTTAATGGTGTGATAAAAAAACTGCAATATTTATCTCTGTCTATTGAGTTGACCTGGACACCAACGTAAACCGTAGTATATCCGCCAATGTCATTTTCATTCCCCCAAAACCGAAATTTAATGTTGTCAATAATAGTTATTGTACTGATATAGACATAATGATGGAAAGAAGGGAAAATGAAATAACACAATCTAAAAAAACAGCTGCGTCGATACACAACCTAATAATATCAAGGTGGTAAATATACAGTTCCAAGATTTTTTTTAATGTGCAGTTGAAAGGAAAATAATCAAAGAAAGATACTTTTAGAAATTGTAGCATACATAGAAAAAAATATGTGCAAGTAATAAAATTGAAAATTCAAAAGAAAGAACATTCACTTTAAATTGGATATATATATATATAATGGAAAAATTAACATACTAACTATTACAAATAGTAGAATGTATGGGTATATAAGTTTTCATGCACATACAATATTAAATATATATTTCAGCTTTCAGCTTCAGTCATGTTGTACATAGTGACTACTTGTACGACTAACCTGGTGTCTGTATCTAGATCTATCAGTCTATGTTGATGCATGCTAGCACTGAGTCGCCGGAGTTGATCCACTCCTTCATTGTATGGATCAATAAGCAAAGGTGGCTTCTGCCAGGATGAGAAAACAATGGCAGCATTTTCCAGCTGACGCCCGCCAATATCTGTGTGACAAAAATACATGAGCCATACAATTGATGGTAAAAGAAGCATTACTCTGAACTAGGTGTATTTGAAAATAATATGTTTATTCCACAGATACCTGTATTTTATTATATAACCTGTATTTCGATATTCAGTTACATTTAAAAATATAGTCATGACTCCCAATTGTGTAGATAGACCCCATTACTAATTACTGCTTAAAGAAAATTCTAAGCTACTACAAACAACGGAATAACTGTGTTTTGGAGTACACAATCTTCTACCATATTTTTAATTATGTTATTTGATTGAAATTACCAGTCATATAAATATTATTTTTGAAATTGATGATCTATTTCACCAACTGTGTCTCCGCGTTCAGAGCGTTTATTAGGGATAATACGGTACTTGTCAAAGTTTAAAAATAAAAATAAGAAATAAAGGCAGATAATTTTAGATCTTTCGTTCACCTTTTTTCAGCCATCCATTCAATGTTTCCTCACCAACAAGTAGTTTCAATAAGCTGGAGACATAGTTGTTGAACTGTGAAGATGTAATAGGTGGCATACTACCATCATTGCTTGTGGATGTAAGACTCATATCTACATCTTCGCCCTCCACTTCAGGTATTTCTTGTAAAGCTAAACAGAAACAGCATTACACAGAAAATGAATATTTAATTTCAAGATCAATCAAACTTGATGTATGCATGTATTCAAACTACAACTCCTTAGTACCAGATTATGTTCAGAATATGAATCTACTATTTTGTTATTCAAAATAAGAACAATCCAGAATAAAAATAATGATAGTGATGAGTGCAACAAGCCATCTCAGAAGGATTGAACACAAAAGCAGCCCTTTTCTT
The DNA here is from genome assembly GCA_964017125.1 of Flabesymbios commensalis. Taxonomy (NCBI): domain Eukaryota; kingdom Metazoa; phylum Annelida; class Polychaeta; order Terebellida; family Flabelligeridae; genus Flabesymbios; species Flabesymbios commensalis. The sequence continues at coordinate 34,569,660 of OZ024905.1, read as the reverse complement.
ATGGACTCTTGCTATGGAAAGGCCCTGTTGTTATGGAGAGTAATCCATCTTTCATTTCATATTTCAACTTTATTTAATCATGCAAATTTCTGTTCCGAGATATTTAGCTAAATTGACAACAAATGGCTGGCAGTTGGCCATTTGGCATTTTAAATCTACAATATTTGTCATTTTATTTCACATTTTATCTAACCCTTTAGCTGCTAGAAGTGATGCATTTAAGCATCATATGGCACAATTTTAATAAAAGTAATTTCATAAAAAATTGTGCGAAATAAGAATATTCTAAGCTTTTATTTTTATATATCGACGGCCTAAAACAATAGTGGGTCAAGTCGACTTGACAGCGAGATTGTGTTTGTCTTTTTGCTTAGAACTACAGTCTGCTAAATCCACTTATCAGCATGTAGACTTGGACTTATACTGATGAAACACACAGTGATTGGAATTTGACAGTAGATCAAGTGAAATTATCAGAGTATTTTTTTATCTTCCAAAACGAGTTACAGAAGCAAAATTGGGATCAAAAAGACACCAAGACTTAGCTCATTGTTACTCCAGGAACACAGAAATTGCAGAGATTGTTCCTAGATCAACAATGAACTAAGTCCAGGCATTTCCCTTGTGTTGTCTCCACAAGTCTAAGAATAACAATGCGCTAAGTGCACTTGCATCGCTTTTGTCCCAGAAACAAGAGGCCAAAAGCATATATCACCAGAATAACAATGTGTCAAGTCGAATTGGGCCTGTGTCAGATATATATTAATTATGCTGATATGTGCTACTTTTCACGAGAATAACAATGCGCTAAGTCGACTTGATCTGCTGTTTTAATCTGAATTTGAAATAAATTCAAACTTTATACATATTATAGGTGACTTAGCTGTTATTATTCTAAAGGCCAAAAATGTCACTTAGCACACTATTGTTTTAACCCATTGATATGTATGGTGAAGGGTTAATATTAATGGTCATGCTATCACACAAGTTTTCTGAAATAATTTTACCAAAATGTAATTTTATATTAACCCTTGTCCTGCTGAATTGCTTCAATTGTATTATTATGCTAACGCAATTTTCAGCTTCAAATGACAAAAAATATTACTATTTATGAAAAATAGACATGTCTAAAATTAAATTATTGGATCAACAAAGCGTCTATTAAAAACTATTTTATCAAAATTAGGTGATATTTTTATTGATCTAAAACATCCTTAACCCGGTATATATCCGGGCATAGCAGGACAAGGGTTAAGATTGTCATGCGTTGTCCTTGCGTAATACCTTCTTGACAAACCAAATCCCTCAGCAAACCAGGACAACAGAACAAGTATAAAAGAAAGGGTGATAATAATCAGTTGCGGTGATGTCACAGAAAATTCTGATAGCTTTCTATGGCTTCAATTGTCATAGATTATGCTACAGATCAACTCTTGAGAAGAAGGATTGGTCTTGAGATTGACCATCGTGTACAAGCAAACACCCGTAGTGATGTCAAAATGAAATGAATAGGGTTTTAGGCCACCTTTGTGCACATATAGGCTAAACTGGGCCAGGAGAACCTTTTGAAGATGGTGAGATGACAATGCCCTTCAGACACAATACTCGAAACTCGAGGCCTGGTGGTCTTGGGCTGAGCACGCTACCTCTCAGTCATGGAGGCTCCCCACAATATTGAAGCTAAATGAGTGAGTGGGGAAGAAACATTTCGTTTCTTTAAAACTTGAAGGCCAGGGTGGTATTCTAACACGCGACATCAGACTTTCAAAGCAGATAGCCTTAACCACTGCACCAGGGCCCCGCCCTCTTAGTGAGGTCAAAGTATATGTGCTGCACAAAGAGTTTGATGGTGAATATTTTTTTTTATTAAATATATTATTTTAGATTTTATATTACTGCTCTAGATTTAGATCAGACAACTACAAAGTTTCCAATTTTATATTTGGAAAATGTGTTTGTTTTCGAACCATGGTTTAGCTATTTTCCATGGTTTTGAAAAAAACTCCACTAAACGATCATTTAAAACTCCTTCGCTTCTAAAATTTACTAGGAGATTGTTTGTCATTGTTGAATAAATCTAGCAAAATAAATAAAGATCTAAATGAATATATTTTTCCTGAAAACACTGGTGATACGTGAGTATTAAGGTGTATACAAACAATAGTAAGCAGCAGTTTATGGATATCTTTATTTAGAAAGCAAATTTTTGTGGTGATGGCCCACCAGCATGGGCTGTTAAATTACCTTTGTCTTCCTGATCTTCACCTTCTTGTGTTTTATCTGAAAATGAGGAGTTTAAAGTTTTCTGATCACAAATTATTATCTCGCATAGAATCAGTAATCACAACTTGAAATACCTTATTTCTCCATCTTCCTGAAACTTTTGCTAGCTAATATTTATCACTTGATTGAATATCTTTATGTGCTTGAGACAGCTTGTTACTTACATAATAAAGTCCATTACATAGAAATATTAGGCATTTTAAATACCTTTTTCCATCTCTTCCCGTTGTGCTTTCTCCATCACATCCTTCTCTTCTTCCATATCATTGTTTTCCTCTTGAACATCTAGTTCTTCATCATCATTTTTGCTTTCATTTGCATCAGCTTGTCTGTTATCATTATCATCCACCATCACAGACTCTCTCTCACTTTCTTCATCATTTTCCTTTTTAATCAATGAATGCAAGAATATTACATAGTATGGTCATAGCTTAAATATGAAATTCACAACACTTTCATTAAAAGAACATGTAGTATCTATTACTTTTCAAGGTAGGCTGATGGCCATGTTTTGGAAGGTGAGCTAACTGATGCCACCCAACATTTATATTTTCAATGTACCTGGAAAGAGTTTGAAACAATTTAAGCATACAGGTATATGTTTTACGGCTGGATGTGAATTCACAGTGTAATTGCAGAATTAAAAAAAAAATAGTGGCTACAATTTGTAAAAACTAGGGCCAAAGGCCTCATGTGTTTCGAGCCGAGGGATTTGTCAGTGTAACCCATTCACTACAAAAACGATGTGTTCAGATAATATTGCTTCAATGTCAGGCCAGCATCATAGACAGTGGACCAACATTAATCAATGCCTCGTGTTTGTTGAGGTGAGGTACCAGACATGCACACGGGTTTGAGATCTCGAGCGGCATATGATATGGCCTCTGACAACAGATTAAAGTGAGTATATCTATTGTCGTTAACCCCTCCGCAACCTTGTATGCAGTCTGTCATGCAATGAAGGTGGGGGCAATTCAAATGGAGCAATATCAGCAAACTAATTGAAGCCAAAACTACAAATATTTTGAGAAACTGTGAATCAGTCTATGCTTTTATATTTCAGTGATAATCATCTAAATTATATTTATAATCAATCATCATGAGTGGTGTACCAAACGTATCAATTCTAATCAATCATCAGGCAAATCACTATGACCGAAAGGTATATAGGTCGTGATAACGTAATTTAGAGTTAGGACTAATGTGTATTCACCTGTTGGTCTGACAATTCATCCACGTCATCTTCATTCTCCTCTGTAACAGTGTACAGCTCCATGTTTTCATCAATGTCATGACCACTTGCTCCAGAGGCAGTCTTTAGCCCATCGATAGACCAATCAATGACACGTCCTGTACAATAACAAAATCAAAATTAGAATCATCTGCATCCAGGTAAAAGCTATACAAAATTGCATCATCGACAAACAAAACTAAAGAATTCTTTATATTTAAAATATAAAATATCTAGTATTCTAAAGATGATCACAGTTTACTATGAATGCAATCTGCATAGTGAAATAAGTGATGTTCATCGTCCAATACATTTTTCCACTAATATTTTCATTTACAGATTATACCATACATTTTTTCATCATCCTTAATCACAAAATATTAACAAGAGGCATGAAGTCCTATATCATCCATCCCCCTGCCATAAAATAGGTTAGAGTTTTTGCGGTCACAAATATTTAAAAATACTAATAATAAGCAATTTTGTGTAGGGTTATTAATGTAGTCCTAGGCTAGGGCAAAAATCAGGACGCAAGACAACTAGGTCTAGGAGACTCAGTCTAAGAGGAAGATAAGAGCTAGACAGTCTGTCAGAGATTGCAAACCTCCATTGAAATTAATTATCTTAATCAGTATCCCGGTAATGGTCTACCAATCTGACACGGTTTATCCGATATCAGGCCAATCAAAGTAAATAATGGCTGATTTACGGTCATTTTGAATTTATGGAGACTAGTTAAAAAATTTCAGGGTGCATCGTCCCCCGAAACCTCAAATTTTGTTTTATAGTAATGGCCTAGCATCTGACACAGTTTGCAAAATATTGGGCATGTGAAGGTAAATGATGGCCGATAGGCGGCCATTTTGAGTTTGATCGAGTCTAAATTTTTCAAGATGCATCCTCTCCTGCAATCTCACATTTTGTTTTATAGTAATGGTCTAGCCATCTAGCACGGTTTACCAAATACAGCCATGTGAAAGTGAATAATGGCCGATAGGCGTCCATTTTAAATTTGAACGAGTCAAATTTTTTCAAGATGCATCCTCTCCTGAAATCTCACATTTTGTTTTATAGTAATGGTCTAGCTATCTAACACGGTTCACCAAATATCAGCAATGTGAAAGTAAATAGTGGCCGATAGGCGGCCATTTTGAATTCGATTGAGTTGAAAGTTTTTGAAAGGCATCCTCTCCGGAAACGTCCCATTTTGTTTTATAGTAATGGTCTAGCTATCTAGCACGTTTTACCTGATATCAGGCCTATCAAGGTAAATAATGCTGATTGTCGGCCATTTTGAATTCGTAAATTAGGAAATTTCAGGGTGCATCCTCCCCCGAAAACTCACATTTTGCCTTATAGTGTCTATTATCCACCTGAAAGTAACCAACATACCAAAAAATTGTTATCCTAGCTTATTTTCTTGCAAAGTTTTAGGCAAAAGAAGAGGTAAAAAACAGAATGGAGGCGGAATCCATAGCTCCCTCCGTCTCACCTACGGTGACGGCGGGAGCTAATAACTTGTGGTGGCCATTTTAAATTTCAATGAAATCACCTGCACATTTCCAGATGGTGGGTAATGTGATTGTAAAATGTGAATTATTTCTGACTTCGATTTTTTAGTTCAGCGATGGTGGCCATTTTAAATTTCATTAAAACCTTAAAAATGACCTGCACATCTCCATATGGTGGGGAATGTGATAGTAAAATTTGAATAATTTCTGACTGAGTTTTAGAGTTTTTGCGCCCACAAAAAAATTTAAGTTGATCCGTGGCGGCCATTTTGAATTTCAGTAACAGCTTGAAAAAATCACCTGCACATCTCCATACGGTAGGGAATGTGTTTGTAGAATGTGAATAATTACTGACGTTAAGTTTTAAAGTTTTGGCGCCCAGAAAAAATTTTGGAGTTGACCTCTGCTGGCCATTTTGAATTTTGGTAGCATATTAAAAAAATCACTTGCATATCCCCATGTTGCTAGGAATGTGATGTTAAAATTTAAAAAAAAATTGACCAAACTAATTTTTCGCGCCCGCCAAAAAATTGAAGTTGATCCGTGGCGGCCATTTTGAATTTCAGTAAAACCTTGAAAAAGTCACCTGCACATCTCTCTGTGGTGGGGAATGTGATAAGAATTTGAATAATTTCTGACATTAAATTTTAGAGTTTTTGCACCCACAATTTTTTTTGGAGTTGACCTCTGGAAATTTTGAATTTTGGTAGCATCTTTAAAAAGTCACTTGCACATCCCCATTTTGCTAGGAATGTCATGTTAAAATTTCAAAAAAAATTGACCAGTAGTTTTTGTGCCCACAAGAAAACGTGATGCCGGATGTCACCGGACGCTGGACAGAATCCTGGCGCGACTAAAATCCTCCTACCCCTACGGGCGGGAAATAAAAAAAGGGTCAATTTACACTCTGGTCATAACCAAGTTATAACTAAATCTATACATTTTATAAATACAACATTTAAACTAGAGCACGAAAACATTAAAAGCATCCCCATTAGATAGGCCTATTTCCTAGACTCTAAACCAACCCTATCACTCAGCTCAGCGACCAACATGGGTTTGGTAGAATGGGAATTCCCACTGACCTGTTTTTTGACCACTGAATTATTATCCCAGCCAGGGACGAAGTAGTGTCTACACATGGACAGGGGACACTGCTGAAGGAGTGTAGAAATTTCCAGGTCAGTCAATGATCACGCCAGTATATACAAGGAAAATAATGAGAAATAATGACTCCCCCCCCCCCTCCCCCAATTATATTTTTTTAATGGCTGAGGCAGCCATTTGGTTTTTAATGGATCCATCCCAAAAGTTAATCAGACCATCAAAAATACCTAGGGAACCATCCAGGGCACAAATTAGGGTGCGCAAATGCGGGAATAAATGCAGGATTCCCGCTGTTTTTACTCAGATCCCGCACATCAGATATCACAAGTGCGGGATATTCCCACACTTGTGATAACCTCCGTGTTTGATGTAATCGTGTTTTAGATTATCTTGACAAGGAGCGGAAGCATGGTGGGGGGTCAGATTAGATCCAAAAGATGTGTGTCTGGCCCCAGGGATCTGGCTGTCTGTTCACGCTGTACATGTGACATTTCTATACTGTAACGTTTAGACGGAAATTGGTTTGATGGTGGGCCGACATTGCAGATGCAGGACCATCATTGTGCCGCGATATCTCCTTGAAATGCCAAGAGATATCCTAGCTTTTGTCAACCAGCCATGATCACATGCGGAAGTTCAAGCAATAGGCCTATGTAACGTTCCCACTAAACACGAGAAGTTGACGCAATGTTGGCCCACCGTCTGCGACGCTGGCCCAACATTAAACCAGCATTGTGTCAACATCTCGTGTTTACTGGGTTTCTGGCACACACAACAAAACGCATATATTGGCCTGTAATACCTTCTGTGACCATCACGCGCACCACGTGTCTGGCAGGTGCATAGACAGTGTCGCTACCTGCTATTACAACACTGCTGGCCCACGGACCAGCCTGTGGCAAGCAAAGTTGGCTGGCGAAGCGGCAGGTGATGGAGCTTACTGGGTTTTTTTAGATTGGTCATCAACATAATTTGTACTCTTGACATTTGCCCTGACGATTAAAATAAAAACAATGTGTAACAATATTTTTTTACATTTGCAGAGTCTATTTTTAATGTGCACCCCGAAAAAATCCCCCTCAAAAAAAAATTACTAGGCGGGACAGTCCCCCCTTTAAGTGAAAAATCACCCTTAAAAAAATTTCCAGGGGGGGACAGTCCCCCCCAAAATCTAAGCCCTGTGCCCTGACCATCCTATCAAATATGACTGCAATCCAACCAACGGTTCATAAGTTGTTGTGCCCACAAGCTTTTTGGGCAGCCATCTTGGAAAATGTAGGTTTTTAGCTAAGTGCCAAAAAAATATATGGGAAGAATTGCCCTGTCACAGAGGTCATATATGTGAAAAATAAACAAAAATAAATTGAAGATACTCCCATGGCGGCAGAGAAGGCGGCGGAGACAGAAAAATGCCAAACACTATAAGCATCCCGATATTAATCGGGGATGCTTGATTACTTCAAAAACTGTAATTAAGAACTATTATTTTAGCTACATGTATATCACTAAACAAGGATAAAATACCCCAAAAGGCCGTAAAATACCCTAAAAACCTGTAATGATAGACTGTCCTCCAATGCCATCAGTTTCCATTTAAGTGCAAAATGCACCAATGCGAGCATGATTAGGCACGAGACACTATAAGCATCCTGATATTAATCGGGGATGCTTGATTACTTCAAAAACTGTAATTAAGAACTATTATTTTAGCTACATGTATATCACTAAACAAGGATAAATACACTAAAATACCGTAAAATACCCTAAAAACGTGTAATGATAGACTGTCCTCCAATGCCATCAGTTCCCATTCAAGTGCAAAATGCACCAATGCGAGCATGATTAGGCACGCGACACTATAAGCATCCCGATATTAATCGGGGATGCTTGATTACTTCAAAAACTGTAATTAAGAACTATTATTTTAGCTACATGTATATCACTAAACAAGGATAAAATACACTAAAAGGCCGTAAAATAGCCTAAAAACCTGTAATGATAGACTGTCCTACAATGCCCTCAGTTTCCATTTAAGCGCAAAATGCACCAATGCGAGCATGATTAGGCACGCGACGTGGGACACGACAATCACGTGACTGTCCACACCCCAAAGCGACGACCGACACAACTTCCAACACCACATATGAGGCGCGACGGATTGTTATAAACACAGAACTGTACCTTTCACTTCACTAATGCTGTCAATGACCAGGGGTACTCCTCTTTCACTCAAACAGCTCGGCCAGTGTACAGTCAGCATGACACGCCTGAACATGTAGTGATAGGGACCAAGATATATTGCAAAGGCTGCAGCCATAGCAGTACCACCAGCAATTGCTGCCTCTCGATAATGAAGTGAATCAATAACTTGTTGAATTCTTTGTCTTTCATGACCCAGTACCTGGTAAATAAAATATTTAGAGATGAGTTGATGTGAATAAATTTATCCATATTTAAAGTAACAAATTACGTTTGTCTTGGAACAGTGACTACAAAATGTACTGACTTGCTTGAGTCTTGCAGCAGTCTTCAGCATATTATTCATCTTCTTCGTTTTTTCTTCCTGCTCATTTTTATCAATTGTTGCCTCTTCAAATCCACGAGCCAGATCCTTTAACCTTTCTTCTAAAGCCTACAACACAATATTTAAAATAGACAACAACATTTAGTGCAGGAGTATTACATTATAACCTAAAAAATCTGTTATTTTTGTCACATTCCCATATATTGACTTTTTTGACACCTAATACTGATATTACTATTGTAGAGATTGCCCATTAGGATAATTAGTTTGTTTATTTGTAGATTGTTGGATATTGGAACTACATTTGCTCTTGTGATTGTCTAAGTAAGGATATGGAAGCAATACAAAGTGTAGGAGCAGAAATATCATTGTAACAATTATTTTATCTGCCAGCCTCTGCGATAGATAAGAAACATAGATAGTGATGTTAATTGCAAGTGTGTAGATATTGTGATGACAAAGTTCTAATTTGTCAAATTCTGAAAAATTTGAAAAATAGGTATGAGTCAGCCATCTTCAAATTTGATTAAAAGTTTTATAAAGTCTATCACAAATAAAGTACATGTATGTATATGTCAGAGTGTAATACAAATTATAGCAGCAGAGCTGCTTCTATGACAAGCAAAGATGTTATAATGAAAATTCAAAAGTAACCAGATTTATCCATTTACATGGTCCAGTACAGTTGGCAGACAATGATATCGCCAGTCACAGGCCCGATTTTAAAACCCTAATCTTTACTAGATGTAAGTGTTTACCACGTAAACAACCAAGAAGGCTCCCCCCGCACTTTTCAAATAATAGTTATACATTAATTATTTTACCAGATGATCAATTTGTACATGTAATTATCAAGTAATAATATGAGGCAGAGGCTAGCAGCTTTAGGCTGACTAGGTGCTATTTTTAAACCAAAAGATTTAAGATGGCCGTCGTGACCCAGATATTTTCCCAAACTTTCTGAAAAATTGATGCAGTCTAGGAATTGATATTAGCGTCAGCCATGCAGTACATTAAATATTGAGTGTATCGAATAAGCAACTTTGAAGCTATCAGGGTGACAATGTTCTAATTTGACGAAAAAAGATTAAAGATGGCTGCCATGACCCGAATATTTTCCCAAACTTTCTGAAAAATTGATACAGGCTAGGAATTAATACTTGCATCCAGTGTGCTGAACACAAAGTGAATCGAAAAAGAGGTTTTGTAGATATCAGGGTGACAAGGTCCTGATTTGACAAAAAAAAGATTTAAAAAGGCCGCCATGACCCAAATATTCTCCCGAACTTTCTGATAAATTGGTGCAGCCTAGGAATTAATACTTGCATCCAGGATGTTGAACACAAAGTGAATCGAAAAAGTGGTTTTGTAGATATCAGGGTGACAAGGTCAGTTTGACGAAAAAAATTAAAGATGGCCTCCATAACCCGAAAAATTTTCCGAGCTTTCTGAAAAATCGTTGCAGCTCAGGAATTAATACTTGTATCCAGTATCTGGAACACCAAATGAATTGAAAAAGCGTTTTTTCAGATATCAGGGTGACAGGGTATGGAGGAGAGACGGCGGCCATGCGAGGCGCCGCCTCCGCCAACGGCGGACGAAACCGTACAAAAACTAGGGAGCCTTAATAAATCACAGAAATACATACTCTTTTCTTGTTATCTAGAATAGACATTTTATGTTCCGCGCTGTCAATAGCTTGTGATGTTTGCTCCACTTTGTTATGCAATGGTTTAACTTTAGAGATCATCATCCGGTTATATCTGTAAGAAATGTATAAGATAATCAAGTAGTCACAAAAAACATGTAAGTACAATGATGGAGCATATTCATTTCATAATGTGTACTGGATAAATTGCAATAGAATAGAACTAATATTCCTAATTTTTTTAATATTTTGCTGTCAGGAATGAATTGATGAAAAGGGTTTCAGGCTAAACTGGGCCAGCAGAGCCTCCTGGAGGTGGTGGGATGAATCAGATGACACTGGGCTCTAGACACAGGACTCGAAATTCAGATTGATTCAATAGAAGGAACAATTCAATATTAAATCTTCATAAGTGTCAGAAAATAAGTTCTTAGTTTCATTGAAACATAAATAACAGAAAATACACTTAGGCTGACGATGAGAAATTATGTGATAAAAATGTAAATTTTTAACAAACATTCAAGCAAAAAACAAAGAAACAAAGCAAAGCATTCACAATATGTTTTATCATGGGCAAAAAAACAATTCCTCACCTGCAAACCCCTGCAACCCATTTACAAAGTTGCCCACATGCAGGGTTTTCTGTCTTCTTTTCAAGAGAAGCAGCTTCAAATGATGATTTCAGAAGGTATGGTTCCACTAGTACCAATGTTGATTCAGGCAGAGGATGCTCATCAAATGAAATTAACTCTTCCTTGAAACGTTCCAAGTTGGCCATCTGCCGTTTGGCTCCCTTTTGCCATGTCAAATCAGAATTAGGCCCTTTCACTGTAAAACATTTCAGCATATAATACTATGGGAAGCTCATTTGCTGTAAAACATATAAACATGAAACATGTAATTTAAAGCTGCTAGTGTGAACTATGTGGTGTAATGGTCCACACAAAATAAACACATTGTGACTATCCAAATACAGTGTTAAGGCATTCTCTTCTGTATATAATACTTCATAGACTACTGGGTAGCTGACATATATTAACCCTTACAGCACCAAGTTACTTAATCCGATTATCAGCAATATTAAAAAAAAATATTCAGTATGTGGGATACATGAAAAACTAAATTTGTAAAGAAAATAAAATTGATGAAGTCATATAAATTAAATCTAACTGTTTGATTTCTTTTATTGGGCTTTCATTGGGGTTATTAGAAACTTGCATAACAAATTTGAGCAGGAAACAAAAACACTTGTTACATCCTTAGAGTGAAATCACTGAAGAAAATTGGAATAAATCTGACATTTTGATTTTTCTTCAACCAATATGAAATAATTATCAGAATTAGAAATATGGAGAATAAATTTGTGATGGTAAACTTGAAGAGTGCCAGAGACTGCTTTATATACTTGTTGCGCGTTGGAAGGGTTGGAATTTCTCAACTTTTTAGCCTAAGCTGCATCATTTTTGGCAGTTTGGAAGTTCGCTAACATATTATCAGACCATACACATGCGCTATTGGTTACATCACTATGAAAGTAGATAGCAAAATACCTCACAACCTAAAGATCACTGTGGTCAGATGTTAAGGCAAGCAGTTGAATACTAAGTGAGGAACAGAGAAGCAAAAGACAGCCCTAGAATAATAATAAAATTAAAGTACTGCATATAGGCATATACAATCAATCAGTACTCACATATCATTATAATAGCCGCCATCAGATCTTCCAAATCTATGATAGGCTTAGAGGTGGCTCTGAGGTCCATCAGATTATTCTGTTGAATACCCTGCACTATTTTCTTTGTGTCTGCAACTATTGCCACCGTCTTGTAAACTGCACGCTCATGGTTTACTTGGTATTCTGGAAGTAGCTGTTCAAAAAGATAACATATATAATGCTCTATCCAAATTAAACTAAAATAAACTGTAAGTTTAAACTGTAAGTTTAAACTGTAAGTTTCCAGGGTTATTAAAGTAATGCTGTGAATTACTTTCCCACATACATGCCCACACAATTAGAAAAATAATAATAAGTATGCATCAATTAATTTGTGTATCCTACTGTTTTAAGTTTTAAGAATTTAGTGTAGAAATTAATCAGTAGGGTGTGGCAATGTTCAATGCCATAAAGCTTTGAGGAAAAAAATGTAGATATACAAAATTAAGCTACCTTTTTGAGTTTTTGAATTTTCTCCATCTGTGACTTAACAATACGAACTTGTTGCTCGGTGATAGCTGTATCTTGTCCTATTTGTGCTAAAACCTTAACAGTTCCCTGTAAAATACAAAACCAATCATACAATTACTAAACGTGATCAAGCCAATGGAAAATGTCTCTTCTTATGTTTATGTCATGCACACAGGGATAAGCAAAGGTGAAAAATAAATTGATGTTACCACAGAAATCTGAAGAAATAAAAACAATGAACACATTAGGCTCTACTGTGAGTGAAACACTGAGCAAAATTGCAGTAGATTTCCAATATAAAAAGTACATTTACAGAAAATTTTGTTTCGTAAATAAGATTTATTACAGATTCTATAGCTACCACTAGTAAAACAGTTATGCCCAGTAGTGCATGGTAATCACTCAAAGGCAGATTATTGATAGTTATTCACCAGGTGACTTTTATCTTCGCTACTAATTTGAATTTTTCTTGAAATTCTTAAGAAAACTGTTTATAACTTCAAAATTCGAAAGTATCTGATGCTGGCTTATCAATTTTTAAATTAATTTTATATGAGGTCACATTAATTTGGTTCACAGATGTGTTTACAGTACATAAGCATAATTTTATTTTGTCTTTTTTTTGTGCATTACAGTGATTGCAGTTAAAGTATATTTTACAACTCCATGAAAGAAGTGTAAAAAAGTATTTTTTAACAAAAAGTTATACTGGTAATATTGCAACAGTCAACGGAGCAGCTTCACGATAATACATACAGCTTTCCTTTCTTCCAGTACCATCTTCTCATGTTGTAGGTCACGCTTCAGCTTCCTGGCAAGTGTGTTTTCTTGTTCAACTTTTCCCATCACCGCAGACATATCTGTATGTGTTGCATGAATTTCTTTGTGGCGATCTTCAGCCAGGGTTAGAAATCTAAATGGAAAAAAACGAGCATCAATACAATGATAATGCCGAGTTGCTACACTAAGAGAGACTAGTACAAATTTCCCATATGAATCTTATAACCATGAAAAGCATATCCTCTACTAAAAATAGTGAAACGATGAAAAAAAGCTGGTTCACTCTGTTCTAGCACTAGCCAGTTGGCATTATGTAGTAGTAAATCATTGCATTGCTTTACGTCACTTTTCGGCACAAAAGGTCTTTTAAGTGACATTATAATACAAAAAAAAAGTTGTAGTCAATTGATGAGATGAATGATGTACAGATGATGATGTGAGGGTGGGGGTGATAGGGCATGGTGGGTTATTGGGAGCGTTGGCATTATAGTTTACCGCATCAACAAACAGGTCTATTCTCTAAAAGTTTTGAAAATAGGTGATTTCTATATTACATATAATAATAAAAAAATAGAAAAAGTGGTATGAAAATATACATAGCTGCTGTGACTTCATTTGTTCACTGAGTTTTGTCCAAGTGCAAACTAGCAGTAAAATAAATGTATGGCAGAAATTTGGGAACAAACTACTGAGTAAATAATGCTAACGATAAAAATTGTGGATCAAGGTAAATGTCAACTGTGAACTAATGTAAGAATTTGGCATGGTTAACCTGTCGGTGAAGTTAGATGCTCATTCCTGTCATGTGAAAGTTATCATGCTAATAGCAAGGGCCAAGCGGACAAATAGACAGAAAATAAGCTTCTGCAAAAGTTTAGCTGAGTACAAGAAGTATTTCTTATATTTGAGTCTGCTCTATTCAAGAAATTAGATTTTAAAAATCCTTCAAGCCAACTAAATCACTAATATCAATTGACTACAAAATATAATTCAACTGTATTTTATCATGTCTTTATACATAGTATTCAGCGAAGGATTAAAGCTGATGCACCGACCCGAGACCGGTAATTTATATCCAGGGTCGGTAATTGACACCCTAGCAACGGTCTGGCAGGACAGTGATCGTCCAGACCTGAAAAGAAGCCTTAATGTGTATTTCTCTAATTTCAGTCTGAAAGTGTCTCAGAATGCACTCACGACAACAACATTTTTTTCAAAATTTTCTGTGGTCGGGTGATTTGTCTCAGGGCCGATGAATCATGAATAAATTTCAGTGATACGGATGGCCGAAGAACATTTGATTAAGTCTTTCACTAGTATTGTACATCTCAAATTTAATTTTATTTATTTATTGTAGCCCATATATAGCGAGTTTCAGCTAAATTCACATCAAGTTCACTTACTTTTCTACAAATTTGCTATATGATGTGTTTGTAAGATGATTGAAGGTTCCAGATCCTTGTCCATAGCCATCCTTCTGTCTGACTACCAGGTGCATAGTGGCAAGCAAATGGGCTAAATTCTCAGATTCCAAACGAGACATCCACGATATCTCTATGGGAAATAAGAAAATCACTGGGGTAAATACATTTGTAGAATCACAGAAAGCCGAAAAAATCACATGTAATTCTGTGAGATATATTTTTATTTTTTCATGGTGACTACAATGTCCAGAAAACAATGTAAGCCAGTGTAAGGTAATAGAAATATTGTAAATGCCATGGAGACAATTTGTCAATCTTCAACTGTCAAGCTTCTATTGACTAACAACCATAGTCACAGCACAACACATATAATGTAACACACTGTTGAGTAAGAAATTTAGTGTGGTCTTTTTTCATTTAGGACCAGAATTGTTTCATATTACTTAAAAAATTGATAAGACTAAAACTTATGTTGCTTTTATGAATATCTAACACTCCGAGCAGTTAGGCGCTATAGAATTTTCATTTCATTCATTCATTCATTCATTCATTCATTCATTCATTCATTCATTCATTCATTCATTCATTCATTCAATCATTCATTTATTCATTCATTCATTCATTCATTCACAGTTTATAATCAATGTAAAGGGGTATTTCAGGAGGCTAATGCCCCTTAAAGTTAGTAATGTATATACTTTGCTATACAATGAGAGGTAAATGTATAGTCAGCCTTAACCCCTAGAACACTGATGTAAACTGCAGTCGACATTCTGTGTTTTTATTAGCTCCTGTATAACCCCTGATAACCAGTTGCTAACAGTGAAATATGTCTTCAATCTTAAAACACTGATATATATACTGGGACTTAAATTTCACAAATAACATAAATTGTTCAGTCACTTGAAGTTGTGTATCACAGTAGCGAGACACAACTTCAGGTGACTGAAAATTTAAATTGAATAGCTCAGCGATCTAAGGGTTAATACTAATCTGGATACAAAATGCATTTCGATGTATGGCCTAGTTATTATGCACGTCATCATTATGCATACATATGTATTCATATATGCAAAGCAGACAAGATTGTATAATATACAATGGAATCAATTTAAAATATATTTTATATATTTATAGCTGAAACGATTAATGCGTACTGTCAACATGATAGGAAGCATGTTTAATCAGTTGTCGTTTTGTCCAGTGTGGCATCCAGAGTATATTGATACTATGGATAAGGCTCGGGTATTCACGTAGACGCATTTGCAAAGGAGCACCAGTTGTGGATAAGATGATGCAGACACGGAAGTTGTTCTTGACAGTCCTGCAAGCAAAATCAGCAACAGCTACAGCATGTGATTCAGCTGCTCACTAAAAGAGCTGGTGAATATGATACCTTTTTTATGCAATGCAGATATTAATCCCTGGGATGATCTCTATATAAGGCCTAGAAATACACTTTTTCTGCACCCCCCTGACAACATAGGTTTGATGATTTTATCTTCTTATATGATCCCTTAGCACAAATTATCAAAAACATTAACCGAAAATTAGGTGTCCGAAAGGTTGTAAAAATGACATTTTACGACCGCTATAAATTATCGATAAACAAATTCTTTAAAATCCACTATATGTTATATTAGGTTGTATTAACTATATTTTAAATTCATTTTTTGCTATTAATTAAATACATGACTCACAAAACTAAGCATGGTATATCTGCATATCATGAATACGATAAATATTACAGGGATGCTTATATGTCTCGCCACCGCCGCCGCGGCAAATTGGGTTATTTCTAACCTGAAAGCTAGTCTAACTGATGAATCATCAGCTCATGGGGTAAGTTTGTGTTACTGCGTTCAAATGGATAGCATTAAGCTTTCAGATACTGTGGGGAATTCCCTTAGTTTCGATTGATGCAGAATATCCTTCTAGGCATAGGCCTAGACTACAACAGAATCAGTTTTCCTTGTGATAATGACAGATACACACGTAGTATCAGAGATACTTTTCTTGATAGTCTAGTATGCCCACA
Source organism: Flabesymbios commensalis (assembly GCA_964017125.1). Taxonomy (NCBI): domain Eukaryota; kingdom Metazoa; phylum Annelida; class Polychaeta; order Terebellida; family Flabelligeridae; genus Flabesymbios; species Flabesymbios commensalis. The sequence goes on along the minus strand of OZ024905.1, from coordinate 34,552,929 downwards.
AAATGTCTGATGTCGAAGAAAATGATTTTTGTACCAATAATGAAACAGCACAGAATTGTCCACAAAAACGTCGATTATCAGTCAACTGGGACAAATGCTTGTGTCATGGCTTTTTGTCTTCTGGTGGTAAATTTGAGCGATTCACACAAAAATCATGGGATAGGTTATGTATGGCTGCTAAACGCACGCAAGATGATGTGTAGTACTCATTAAAAGAATATATCCTTGGAGAACTAGAGTTGCCACGTGATGTAAATGTACTTTATAAACACCATAACTGTTACGCAACATACACACTTTGTGAGACTCGGCGAAACGTACACTGTGAAGATGATGCGGCACCAACCAGCACTTCACGGGCAATGCGCTCACATATTCCCAAGACAGAGAAGTCCAGATGCCTTATTTGTCAGACAGATAAACACCTCAAACAAGACGAAGGAGGTCAGAGGAAGTTCACCCATTGACTCTCACTTCAGCTGTTGAAACATTAAGAGATGCAGCAGAGAAAAGGGGAGATCGCCGAATAATGTTACAGTTGGGTGGTGGTGCACGTGGTGGCAAAGACGCAATTGCTGGTGATGTTTTGATACACCCTTCCTGCCGTAGTTCATATACACACTCTCGAAATAGTGGTGATGCATATAAAACTGCATTTATTATGCTTGCTTTTGAAATTGAACAAAATGTAATCACGGGTCTGGAAGTGATGCATATGGGGGATGCTGTAAAAAGATACATTGAACTACTGTTTGAATGGTGTTGATCAGCCAAATTATAGAGCAGAAAAGTTTAAGAGACGTCTATCAAATTCATTTGGTAAAAGACTTTCATTCTGGCATTCACGATACAGAAAGACAACAGAGATCATTTTCTCAAATGAAGTTATAACCGGTATGGTTTTGAAAGCTGGAATAATGGCTGATTCTGAACTGGCCCAAGACGAGGATAAACCAGTATATGAGCAAACTATAGACTTTGAGTCGACCATAGATACGTACCATACCTCCCAAATGATGCGGACATCAATCAAAGATATTAAACTAACGCCATGGCCACCTCAACCAGAGGATATGACATTAGAAACATCACAACAGTGCGTGGCAACGTGTTTATATAATTTGTTGGCGTGGATTGTTCATGAAGATGATAGTTTTGAACAGAAACTAACCCTAGTAGAGATGGTTACTGTGCCTGATGATATACACTGTGTGATCCTTTCCATAGCACAGGATATTGTATATGCAGCCAGACACGGAAGGGTCCAGACACCAAAACATGTATCACTTGCTGTTTGTGTTTATCATATAACCGGGACTATACAGCTGGCTACACAGCTTTGATCATTGTATATCCAAAAGTACACTGCAGGAAGTCGAGACAGCTATTGCCAGCGAAAGATTAGCAGATGATAGTGCAGATCTGGTACCTTCAAACATAGTCCCAAATGCACCAACTGTCTTTGTTTGGGACAACAATGATTTTAATGAAGAGACATCCACTGGGAAGGGCACAACCCACTGCACGAATGGTATTGTGATACAGTCAGCCACTGCATATTGCCGTCCTATGAAGTCAAAGGCTCCTTCAAAGAAGAAGACACATCAACGGACAATCCATGCTGAAGTGAACCACTTCAACAATACAAGTATAGCAACTTACTCATATTTAGTGGAAGCATGTTGGCACTATACAAAGGTTTGAATCATTTTAATTGATTAAAAATATTATCATGTAGTTATGTACTGTATACCTCATTCCATCTGAGGGAATATTAGCAACCACAAAATTTAGCGAGCACAAAACAAACAACATGTTTTTTTACTGCAGGCCTTGTAATGTCTGTGAGAATTAGCGGCCATAATAAATATAATAATAATTCAGCCACACAAATCACCAAATAAAAAGGGGCACTAGAAAATATTTGTAATATCCACCATTTGACATCAATAACCTGTACCGCCCATTAGATATGTTGAAAGTAAGTAGAGGTTTTCATTTGCAGGTCCACCACACGGATTGGTCCTCGACGTGTAGATAATGCTCAACTATGCTCATCGCGCAAAATCCTGAAATCTGTTTGGAAGCCAAACTGAAAGACATGGCATGTTTGGCAATGAATTTGTAAAGCTGATGGAATCATACAATTTTATCTGCCAATCATTGGGGCCAAATGGTCAATTTTGGAATTCATACCTTGAAATGGTGTGGCTGTTGCTAAGATACATTTGCTCCAGCAGAGAGGCTAACTGGTAGTTACATTTGCAATGCCTCATTGAAATGACTCCATATTTCTTTGCATATGACCGCATAAATTATGCCAGATACATCCCAGCTTACCTCATTGAGATTTTAACTATACATATCACCCATCCATATGCTCATCAATCTCAACTGAATGGTGAATTTGCTGTGAAAATTTTCATATGAAAACAAATTCGGCCGTATTTCTCAAGATCAAACTATTGAGGTGACCATTAACCAGGACACAAAGACATATGGTGGACTAATTGGTATTCCTTTAAAACCAGGAGCTGTCTATAAGTGGACCCTGTTACGTGCAGATCGGGCAGAGTTCCTGCGTCAGTGCTATATGCTTACTAGCAAAGACAGAATTTCTCAACAGTCTAGTATACACAAGGATGCTAGCCAATGTATTCAGAATTGGGTTAACCCCTTCCAAGCTGATCAATCTCTTCGCCACTTGGCATCTGGACGGAGAGCACCTGAAGATCTTGTTGGAGATTTGCTTCAGGCTCATGAACGAGGTACTAAGGCACTGGAAGACTTTGCTCGAAACAGACTAGACATGACAGGGAAAACAGATTTCCATCACCATTTGTCAAAACAAAAGCTAAAAACATTTGCTTCACTGCGCAAACAGCAACATTTACAGACTCAAAATCAGCAAGTTATAGTCAAATCAACAAGGGAATTATTTGGCCGCCTGCTTGTGATTGGTCAAAACCGTGACATATCTTTGAACAAGTTAATGGAATACCCACTCGGTCCCCTACCTTTGGCAATTGCAACACATGAAGGATTGCCAGTAAAGACTGTGAAGGCTACTCTACTCAAACTCTTGGAAACAGGAGTTGAGTATATAAGTGATAAAGATGCTGTATGGATATATGATGGCATGGCCATTATCCCTCATTGCTGTTCCCACGAGGAGGCAGATACCCGGATTCTGTTTCACGCTGGCGCTGATACTGTTGTGATCAATTCTCAGGACACTGATGTGGCTGTGGTGGGTATTTCAGTGAGTCATGAGATTCCAGCACAGTTTACTTTTTCATATTGGTACCAAACTCTAAGCAGCAACATATGTAAGGCCATTACAGGCTATCATGCATTCAGTGGATGCGATAAGACAAGTGCTTTTCTTGGTCGGGGTAAAGCTGCTGGTTTCAAGCTACTAAAAAACAATGATACTTTTCAGGGTATCATGAGTGATATCGGGAGCTCCTTTGACGCAAGTGATGATACAATGACTGCGTGTAAGGCTGCAATCTGCATGCTATATGGTAAACCTCAACATAAACTTGTGAATGCTTTACGATGTGATATGTTTGCACTGGTATTTGTGGGTGTGATGCAATTCAATGCAAGAATGCAAAGGCCTCAACAAATCTAGATCCCCCCCTCGAATCAGGCGATGAAGACGATTGATTAAGGTACTCATAATAAATACAAAAACTGATGGTATCCAAGTATTATTTATATAAATATGTAAAAGTTATATGATATGGTTATGATCATAATTTGTCTTCACACTTTCTGTGCATATTCCAGTTGGAATATGTGACTTTTTGGCACAAAATTAAAGATTTGTATGAAAAAATATCTTTCTATCATTTTAACGTAAAAACGCTAATACCAGCTATGCGTTTAGTCATTTTTAGGACTTTTTGGACAACTTTTTTTTAGTTAATGTTTTCAATTTGTATCCTGATACGTGCAGTGATTAAAAAAAATCATCAAACCTATGTTGTCAGGGGGGTGCAGAAAAAAGTTACAATTCCAGATTCATCCCCAGGACTATATTGTGCTCTTTCATACATGACCCAGAATATTCAAGAAAAGATATCACATATTTGTATACATGTGTGTATTTATATGGTTAATTTGATGTCATAAATGTAATATATTGTGGTGAAAATAAAAATGACACAAAGGTTTTTTTCACAGTATATATTGCAGATGGCAACGATCTTAAGTGATTAAACAGGTCAATCTACTCACAACCAGTATGGTATGTAACAGCGGGAATGCAGCATCAACCAGAGATGTGTTTTCGCTATGAGGAAAAAACGAATGCATCACCCTTCCAAGCATTTTAATTAATGCAAAATTACTGAACTGACAAAAAAAATGGCCACCATTTTCTACAGACGACATTACATTTTTGCAGTTGTATGCCTCCACGTAAGCTAAAATATAATTGCGCAATGTTCATTGAATGTGTTGCACAAGATTGGAAAACTAACCTTAGGAAGAAGTTCCAAGCGACATCACGTGTATAAGAAAGGCCAGCCTGTGTCACTTCTGTGCGGATTGAATTGATAATAGTAGTCTGCTCCTCAGGTGAGAATAAATGTGAGATAGTGCCAAAGACAACAAACTCAGTCAGATACACAAGAAAATCTTCCTGTTTCATCTCTTCTTCTTCCAACAGGAATAGTACTTTTTCACCCTTTAGAAAATAAAAAATAATAATTAAATTCAACAAATAGAAAGTAAAAATTTGAGCGGTACAGAAGAACTGCGGCTGTGTTCCACTTCGGACACATTTGTATACAGGCTCAGTGACAGAATGAAGAAAATAAAATGCCATGAACAAAATGGTGTTGGGCTGGATTAGTCCAACACCATTTTGTTCAAGGCTACATTCAAAGCATTTTTTTCTTCAGTGATCATTGTCAACAAATTATTTAACATTTTTTGCACAGTTATAAAATAGAATCTGTAGTGGTTGTAGGATAGTGTCAAGATGATATCATAATTCGTACAGTTCAAACATTGCACAATAGTACAGTAAAAATTTTCACCGAGTTATTCTATATTATATAAAGAATAGGCTTTGCAAGACCCTTTCCTCAATATCAGCTGATATATTAGAATGACACTACCTACCTTCACACCTGCTTTTGTATATGCCTGGACCAAGTCAGCTTTAAAGGAATGAAGACCATATTCAGCGGTATTAGTCAGTTGGCTAGGTGATATTTTATAAGTGTGGAACCCAGCGAGGTTAGCAGCTAGTTGTGCCATCAGTGTAGCACGCCCTGGACAACCTTCAGCTACCAGCAGGTAATGCGCAACTTCATGTGGGGAAGAGATAACACGTGCCATGCGGCATACCTCCTCAATCACAGTCTGTTAATCAGAAGTTCAAACATCATCAAAGTATTTGTACATCTCTTCACAGTTAACTCTTTCAAGCCTGAATTTACCATTGTCATCTTCATCCACTACAAGCCGCGAATTGCTGTCGCAATTCTCCACTTATAGTGGATGAAGATGATTATTTTGATGTGGTTTAAAATTAAAGAAAATTGGAATGTATTGGCGAACCATTTTCAAGTAAATTTTCATTCTAAAACCCTTGGTTGTAGGAAAATTAAGCCTGCTTTCAGGGATGTAAAATGATGCTTTAACCCTTTAAGTCCTCATGATGCATTAAAGCATCATTTTACACCCCCGAAAACAGACTAAATTTCCTGCAACAAAGGGTCTTGGAACGAAAATCAAATCATCTTCATCCACTACAAAGCGAGAATTGCGACAGCAATTCGCGGCTTGTAGTGGATGACGATGACAATGGTAAATTCAGGCTTCAAAGGGTTAATGCATCGTGAGGGCTTAACCCTTTCACCACTGAAGCCCGTTTTCATGTGCTGAATGCTATGGCATTCAGCACATGAAAACGGGCTTCAGTGGTGAAAGGGTTAAAGGGTTAAGTCAAATATTATCAACATAAAAGAACTGAAGAATCTACTGAAATTGTAAAAAAATGATACTGACTTGGTAAAGTGGAAGGTGGATTCTTGGGTGTGTCTTATTATATTCTTCGATGCCATGATTTACCATATTTCTCATACGCTCAACTTCATAACAAGCCTGAAATAGGTCAGTTTTTGTGTCTTCGTCTGCCTCATTACTGTTGTTGTTAGCATGACTATGGCCAGCTGTTACTAGTCCACTATCATGTTCTATCAAATTGCTGAAGATCGGCTTTTTCTTCTGACACATCAATTGGATCTACGGGTAGAAAAGATACAGCATAACAGTTTGTCCTCAAACTAGAAATTACTAAATGAAGTAAATGTGTTAAATGAATGAATGAATCAACCAATCAAAAAAAGAATAACTGAAGGAATGAATGATTAAATGAAAGAATGAACTAGAAATGTGTTTTCACATTACATAGTGAAAACAAATCATCCACTCCACCATTAAAGCAGCACCATTATCATCTGTAAAGCAGGAGATCATGGTATCACAAACAAAAAGTAGAGCAGTTCTTGTAAATAATTTATAGTTCATAATTATTTTTTTCATAATTAAAAAAAAAAAAAAATTAGGCCCACCTCCCCCCAAAAAAAATCTGTCATTTGATTCAGTTTATATCTGACAATTATTACCATCTACCCACCAACCCCTCTTCCCCCAAAACAAGAAAATCTATTGCCCTAAAAAATTGTACTATTCAGGCCCTGGAAATAAGTGTTTATGTAGTAAAGCGCCCCCCTCCCCCCCCACCCCGAACACACTCTTCAAATAAAAGCTGTCAATTACTTGTAATGTTAGCGCTGAATCTCACCTGTTCCTCATTACTGAAATCTTTTCGAACAGCTCTCACAAATGCTTGTCTAAAGCGATTATAGTCCACTTCATTAATCATTCGATGTCCATAGACCCAGTAGCATTCATGTTCCCACTGAAGCAGAAGTTTATCCTTTGAGCACCCAGGCTCTAGTGACAAGCAGAGATATCTACAAGTATGTATTGAATATAATGCAAACAGCTTTCACAATACTAAAAGTGGTACAGGCTACATGATAATAAAATCAACAGACAGCTGTCAAAATATATACTGTAGAATAGTCTACTCATCACATGGTTGGTTTTGAGAAAAATTGAGATAACTCGATATTATATAGTAGTTTATCAATAGTGTATTCCCAAGCTACTAGCTTTAATATATATTTTATAGTTCTAAAATCAAAGCTATATCGGAGCACTAATTCAAAGAGTAATCCCAGGAGGATGCACAGGGTAGCCAGACATCAGGAAAGCAGATCTTCAAAAAAAAACAGGAGTTAGCCCAGGTCCCCTAGTATATTTTCCCTTTAATTATGAAAAACTGTGCACACCAGTGATCCCCACAGGTCATAAAGTTCTTCTTGTTAGCTTCACCTGAATAATGTGGCCAGGTTCTTCATGGTGAATATATAATGACAGCGATGAGCTGTAGGCAGGAACATATGGCGGAGCTTGTCCTGAAGCTCTAGTGTGACATGCACAACTAAGGACAGCAAATCTTTCAAACGTATTTCCTCTTCTCTCATCTCAAGCTGCACCTTTGAAAACATGACAAAAACCAGATAAGCCTAAATAACCAGTAAAAGCTGAAATATTAAAATGTTCATAAATGTTAATTTCTTGTTTTGCCTACCTTCTCATCATTTAGACCTAGATGGTGAGCTGTGGAGCCACTAACAGCTGTGTTTAGTGTATTCACTTCAAGACTTATAAAGTGCGTGTGCATCAATGTCCCATATATACTTTGTAGTTCTTCAGTACTGCACAAAAATAAAATAAAGAAATTGTGTTTCTGATTATTTGTGAATTATTGAATGTTGGCAAACGTTTCAATCATAGATTACTAACAGAATAGTCATTACTTTAGTCCATACCAAATTGTAAATGGTTTCACAGATCAGAAGCAGGTACCGTTATACACTATAGTAAATCGAGCCAATTACATTATATTTCATTAAATAGTTTTTGTCACAATAATTATTATGACATCAGTATCTGCTCTGTCGTTCATATGTGTATAATATCACTTACGGAGGGAATGAGCAGCCCAACAAAGAGAAATGCCTCAACAAACGTGCACTGAGTGGTGGGACTTTAGCAGTAGGTTTGGGGTTCACTGTTGTAATGTAGGTGACGTTATTGACATATTTCCAGCCATGAGAGTGTGGATCATAGAATCCTCCATCATCAATATGTTGACGTACCAGTTCTACAGCTGTCTGGTTCTGATACGAATCAACCTAAATCAGACACATGTTCTATAGATAAAGCAGGATCTTCTTAACAGCATTCATAAACTTCCGTTATACACTGTAATACTAAGGGCTTAGAAAGAATATATCTTGAGTATATCTATATCTAGAATATATCTTGAGTTTCTAATTAAAAGCAGATTTACTAAGTATATGCACACTCAAAAATATTTAAAAAAGTTCATCGATGTTCTCATTATGATACAATTTACTGCATCTTACAGATATTACTTAGCATTAATTATTCACTTATATCATCATTTCAACAAGATGAAGGCTATTGATAAGCAATTTAACACCATGTGACGAAAAATACCACCTGCCACTGAGTCAACAGGTATTGGTACACTTTGGGCCACTTATCTAGTATGTAGGGAGCATATAAATAAACTATTCGTTTATTAAATAAAAGTAAACAAGGTTGGATATCTTAGTTGCCTAATACATCACATTATACCTGAGAAAGATTGATGTCATCTAGAAAGCACAAGAGCCTCTTATTTCCCCGAGGTACATAGGTTCTCCCATGTTTCCACTCCAACCGTTCTTCAAGTCTTTGATACCAGAGTTCAGCTGTTGTAAACCTGCAATGGAAAAAAAGTATAACTGACTTAACCACCCCTCAACCCATGGCTTGTTATGTCTACCAGTTTGCCGTTCCCGCAGCCAGCGGGTAACATTTTCTCTTTAGCCCTGTGGGGCGGGCCAGGTGCGGGTTGACATAGCGCGGGCGCATGCGGGTAGCATTGGCGCGGTTTGCACAGGCCTAGAAATGTGTAGTCTTTGTCACATGCATGGGTAAACACAGGACCACAGAGCACCCCTTTCTCAGATGTGCAAACACAACATATTCTTCCATCTGATGCTGGACCAGCATTGTACCAGCATTCATAAATGGGTCATGCTGGCATGACTGGACCTTTTGAAGCCTCTCAGTGCGTGGGTTTAGATAGAATGACGGGACAGCTGATTCGAAATTTGTTCATCTTTTTTTAATATTTCTGCAATCAAACATCATGTTTGATGAGCCTTTTTAAAATATTATAATTAAATACGAAAATACATTGCTATGTCACTGAAACAGGAAATCTAGTAAATCGACTATAAAATAACAATTAATTATAAGGACATCAGTAAAACATACGGTACTCACATTATGGCGAAATCGGTAGATGGATTTAGACAGTTAAAGATTCATATGTGTGGATATCTTCTATAACTGGCTCACCTATTTGCTTGTAATGAGAGATTTAACACCTCAGCCACTTCTCCAGAACATACTGTACGAATTCTCTCTGCAACAATGCTGCTTTTTCCACAGCCACTCTCCCCTACAAGAAGAACTGGTCTTCCACTATCAGACAGTAGTCCAATAACCTGCAGAAGTTGCTGAACAAAAAAATGTACATTGCAAAACTAAAAAATCAAAAAGATCATTGAAAATTGATCAGTCAAGCGAAACAGATTTTATTCTACTTAGTTGACCACATCTCTTAGTTGCAAGGTACAGATCAATAAAACATTTTTTTAACTAACTCTCCAACAAGTATTTAAAATCTAGAAAAAGTCACGTAAAGTAAAAGCGGCCGACAGTGAGCCATTACAGAATACAGCCATTACAGAATACAGTAAACAGCCTGTCTTATATTGAGTATTATTTTTCGTTTTTGCATTGATATCATAATGAAGTACTTGTGTTAACCCTTAAAGCGCTGAATTAAATAATGTGAATTTTCACCCACTTGAAGCTGTGTCTCACTGCCATGACACACAGCTTCAGGTGGGTGAAAATTACACAAATTTGTTTAATTTGAGACCAAGCATTTGAAAATCTTGATGTTTAAACACACCTTTCATTCCTAATACCTGTGATTTAAACTGCTAAAAAAAAAACTAGCGGTGTAAGAATTAAATTACATTTGTATGTAATCAACTGCATGCTTAAAAAGCATCTTTATGTTGGGGGGATGCTCAATAGATGAGTAAGTTAGATCACGGATAATACCTGTGTTGTAACAGTGTTGACAAATGCATCAGATGGGATTCCACAGCATGGAGAGCCAGAGTATGAGGGTAGTATATCTTCATACTTGACAAACTTGTGTGTTTCAGTGTCCACCATATAATCAAAAACCTCAATAAAAAAATATAAGTATTTTTAATTCTATAATTAATTGTTGGGCTGATGTTTAAAAACACACTGTCAAAACAAAGCACATGTAGTGCCATACCTTGAGAAAAAAACATGACAGGATGCCAACTGGCTCATTAAGCAAACAATTTGATTTCTTGTAACTATTTCTCATAATTAAATACTGCATGTAAACACAAATATTTGGGGCTATTAAACACAGATCTATTTAAAATTATGTATGTACTGTGAGAGGCTAAGGTTCAAGTGCAGTATTTGTCACCACAATGAAATGGTGACAGTTTTTTTACAAATTTGGCATGACAGAGATGAGCAGGGATAAAGCCTGATTTGTCCATTGCAACTGTGGAAGCTAAAAAGAGGCTGCAAATCATAATGCTGAAAATACATTTCACTAATCACTATGACACTGTCATTCTTCACTTTAATATTGGACTGAACAGAAAATCAACAATTATACCATGCCATCTTCAGGGTAGTCTATGTGTTGCTCAAACATTTGTCTCCACCATGAGCTGAAATAGTCGCGTGAAGTCAAGTCCAAAGTCCCTCCAAATGCCCAAATGGCAGCATAGTTGAAAGATCGTTCAATCTCAACATCACTTAACTCGGGCATTGGATCAATTAAAGCCTGAAATCACATAAACAAGACTACATAAGGCCAGGAGCTCCCGCTCCGAATTAGAATTTGATTTAAGCAATTTTGTATAGGGTTATTAATGTAGTCCTAGTCTAGGTCAAAAATCAAGACGCAAGACAACTAGGTCTAAGAAGCCCAGTCTAAGAGTAAGATAAGAACTAGACAGTCTGTCAGAGATTGCAAACCTCCATTGAAATTAATGATCCTAATCAGTATCCCAGTAATGGTCTACCTATCTGGCATGGTTTACCCGATATCAGGCCAATCGAGTTAACTAATAGCTGATTTACGGTCATTTTGAATTCGATATAAATTAGTTAAAAATTTAGGGTGCATCCTCCCCCGAAACCTCAAATTTTTGTTTTATAGTAATGGACTAACATCTAACACAGTTTGCAAAATATTGGGCATGTGAAAGTAAATAATGGCCGATAGGGGGCCATTTTGAATTTGATCGAGTCAGAATTTTTCAAGATGCATCCTCAGCTGAAATCTCACATTTCATTCTATAGTAATCGTCTAGCTATCTAGCATGGTTTACCAAATATCGGCCATGTGAAAGTGAATAATGGCCTAAAGGCGGCCATTTTGAATTTGATCAGGTCAAAATTTTCCAAGATGCATCCTCAGCTGAAAACTCACATTTCATTCTATAGTAATGGTCTAGCCATCTAGCACGGCTTACCAAATATCGCCCATGTGAAAGTGAATAATGGCCGATAGGAGGCCATTTTGAATTTGATCAAGTCAAATTTTTTCAAGATGCATCCTCTTCTGAAATCTCACATTTTGTTTTATAGTAATGGTCTAGCCATCTAGTACGGTTACTAAAAACCGGCTATGTGAAAGTGAATAATGGCCGATAGGCGGCCATTTTGAATTTGATCGAGTCAATTTTTTTCAAGATGCATCCTCTCTTGTAATCTTACATTTTGTTTTATAGTAATGGTCCAGCTATCTAACACGGTTTACCAAATATCAGCAATGTGCAAGTAAATAGTGGCCGATAGGCGGCCATTTTGAATTCGATTGAGTCGAAAGTTTTTAAAAGGCATCCTCTCTCGAAACGTCACATTTTGTTTTATAGTAATGGTCTAGCTATCTAGCACGGTTTACCTGATATCAGGCCTATCGAGGTAAATAATGCTGATTGTCGGCCATTTTGAATTTGTAAGTTTAAAATTTTCAGGGTGCATCCTCCCCCGAAAACTCACACTTTGTTTTATAGTAATCAGGTAATGGTCTAGCCATCTAGCACGGTTTACCAAATATCAGCCATGTGAAAATGAATAAAGGCCGAAAAGGCGGCCATTTAAAATTTGATCAAGTCAATTTTTTTCAAGATGCATCCTCATCTGAAATCTCACATTTCGTTTTACAGTAATGGTCTAGCCATCTAGCACGGTTGACCAAATAACGGCCATGTGAAAGTGAATAATGGCCGATAAGCGGCCATTTTGAATTTTATCGAGTCAAATTTTTTCAAGATGCATCCTCTCCTGAAATCACACATTTTGTTTTATAGTAATGGTCTAGCCATCTAGCACGGTTTACCAAATAACGGCCATGTGAAAGTGAATAATGGCTGATTGGCGGCCATTTTGAACTTTGACAAAATGAATTTTTTCAAAATACATCCTCTCCTGAAGCCTTACAATTTGTTTCATAGTAATGGTGTGGATATCTTGAGCGGTTTTCATGATATTCCACAATATCAGGCCTGTCGAGGTGAATAATGGCTGATAGGCGGCCATTTTGAATTTTATCAACTTCAAATTTTTCAGGATGCATCCTCTCCTGAAACCTTACAATTTATTTGATATTAATGGTGTAGCTATCTTGAGCGGTTTTCAAGATATTCCGCAATATCAGGCCTGTCGAGGTGAATAATGGCCGATAGGCGGCCATTTTTAATTTTATCGACTTGAAATTTTTCAAGATGCATCCTCTCCTGAAACCTCACAATTTGTTTTATAGTAATGGTGTAGCTATCTTGAGCGGTTTTCATGATATTCCACAAAATCTTTCAGTCGGATTTGCCGATGTTATAAATTAGGTCAAAGTGCTGGGTCAACTTCAAGGTCAAGGTCCAAAAACCTGAAAAGGCACAACTAGGGACCTTAGAGAACATGTATGTGCAATATGACTGTCATCGGCCCAGTACTTTTCGAGATCTGCTCCGGAAACGAAGTGCGCGTCAAAACGTCTAAATAGGTCATAGTTCTGAACCAGAAGTAGGTCAAAGTTCAAATACCCCAAAAGGCACAACTAGACCCCCTAGGGGTGTTGTGTGTAAAATTTGAAGACAATCGGACAAGTACTTTCAGAGATATGCTCCGGAAACGAATTGTTTACGGACGGCCCAACGGCCCAACGGCCCAACGCCGTCACATCATCATTTTCTCCTCTGCAACCTTGCGTATTGAATTCAGATTAAAAATATTTTAACCCGTCCATTAGCCACCTGGAAGTAACCCACATACCAAAAATTGTTATCCTAGCTTATTTTCTCACAAAGTTATAGGCAAAAGAAGAGGCCAAAAAAAAACGGAGGTAGAATCCATAGCTCCCTTCGCTCACCTACGGTGACGGCGGGAGCTAATAACAATGACTTCATTTTTTGTGAAAAAGAGTTTTGAAATCATGACATTCATTTATAAAGATTAACAATGTTCTAACTAAAAATATCATTCACATCATCAATTGGAAATTATTTATTACTTTTATTTCTGACCATAACTACTAAAAAGCGTCACCTATATTATAACATTGCACCTGAAGTTTTATTAAAAGTTACCTCTAGTAATGCAGTAAAAGTGGACAGCATATTTTCCTCACTCTGCATCAGAGACGTTTGATACCTTGGTGTAGATTTTGCAGAGGTTGAAGTGGTAGACATTGATTCTTTCAAATGACATAACACAGCATCTATGTACTTGTCACATAATGTCTGCAAGAAATCTCTGTCATTTTCTGGTCGTCTCTTCAACCAATTTGCCAATATGAGACGCCAGCCTACATCATCTCTTGTCATGCAGATGATGCCTACATTGGATAGCAGACAGGGACTTAGATCTGATATGGACTCAATCTGAAATAAAGAACAATTTTCAAGCCAATAAAGGTCCTAGGCTATTACCCTCTACACACAAGCTAAGCTGTAAAGGGGGATGCCATATCGAACAGCACAAAATTAAACAAACAAGTATCTTCTATGATGAGTACTAGTTTTTTTAGCTCTAATATCCAATCTACTTTGAAGCAATGTGCAACATTGTTGATCAAGTTTGCTGTATTAGCTCTTTACTGCCATCAACAAGATATTTTATATAATGGATTTAAACATGACTGGCAATACAAGGTTGCATCTATCAATGGGAACATCCTCATTCACAATTATTTGAAGGAAAAATAAATACAATTAATTAAATTACCTCCCATACAAAGTGTAGAGTCTCAGGCAAGTTCAAACGCTCATTGTTGGCCAGGACAACAGAGGTTCCACTACTAAGAATAGACGACATCAGCTCCAGTTGACTGGTATCTAGCTGTTAATAAGATGAGCATCACCAAATATCACATCAAGAATTATTTTCATTCACAATAAAAAGCAAAACGATGTCCACTTAAACAAATTCACAGTTATGCTGTTTTTCTCATGATGCATAGTTTAAGAGAATATAAAAAACAACAGTGTTTCCAGATTATAAGACAGTCATCAAAATCTTCACAGTCCACTGTTTCATGAAAATTAAATTCAAATTATAGCCTGTGGCATAATGCATCATGAGTGTTATATGCATCATGAGATAGAACACAGTGGCTTTATACATATTTATTGTATAAATGTACCATATTTATTATAATTAATGCCCATATTCCAAAAACGCCCACTCCTCTGAGTTGAAAATAAAACCCAGGGGGTATTCTAATTTATATTAAATACAGTATATTAAATACAGTAATTAAATTAGTATTTGTCTGCTGACAAGTATGATGACAAGTATGATGACAAATGAAAATCACTGCAGTAACCTTTGTCCATTTGGGTTTATTAATCTGTGAAACTACGCATGTGCTATAAAATTTAGATGTGAATAAAAAAATCTTATAACATGCACAGCAAGTATATACCGTCAGTCATCTGTTGGACACAACACTATGTGTTTCATTGCATACAAACCACAAGAGATGGAACCTATTTTCAGCACTGCCTACATTTGAGGCACCAGTAGTGGAAACCGGTGTATGAGCATGGGATGTATTACTGGCGCCACTAACACCAGCGCTTGTAGACGAGGAAGATGCAGCAGTGCGAGTAAAACAAGTAGAGTTGACAATTATCGACTGTATCATGTAGAAAAATTAGTAGACATTGATGATCACCTTCCTTGTTCTTGCTGGTGACGGCCCACTCTCACGTCAGCTCACTTTACATAATGATTAAGTCTATGCCTAGAACCGCCAAACTTCTGACATGGGTTTGGGTGGCGGTCACCTCTTGTCTGTCTGTCAGCTTCTCCCTCTTGATTATATCTACCATCAACACAATGTCTTGCTAGCTTTGAGCGCGCACTCACCGCCTCTGCTTCCTCCATAATCAATAATAGCTTAGGATATACCTTGTTTACGATTTGTGACATTGTTTGCTGCATTTGATGGCAGCTTTCAACTCAGTGGTGCGGAGAGAGGGGAGTCTGGAAATCAGAGTTGACCTTCTCTCTCACTGTCTCCAAGGTCTCCGGAACATAACACTGTCGTCTTTTCTTCTATCCATGTTGCACTTACTTTCACACAGTCCGGTACACACACTTCAGGTACTCGTTACTATCCCGTACCCATGGCTCGGAGCCCAGTGGCTGGCCCCTATAGCTCTATTGGTCCAGTTGTGGCTCAAAGCTCAGAGGTACTGGGCTCGAAAGGCAGCCATGTCGGATTTTTGACATCGGGTTGGGCATATATAGTGCTCAAAACTGTTCAAAGGCCTGGAGTGTACAGTGCTGCCTATGGTACTGTGCACCAGTGTCTTTTTCCAATGCGAGCCCCATGTACACCCTAAAGCTACTCCCTTCCCTCACATGGCTGGCAGACTTAAGATACTGGGGTCCTCACCAGGGTTGTGTCACTAGGATTGCGAGTGGGGCAGTGAGTGACACAAGACTTGTTAGGTACAGGTTTTTTTCCTTTCATTCCAGCATATACACCATCATGCGATAGCCCTCACAGTTAATCCAAGAAAGCCACCACAAGATCCCATTGACCACACCTTTCCAATCATGGACACTGAGAATTCGGCTCACATCCCAGAGCGCACAAAATACCGGGCACTACAGCACAGCAGCGTCGGCCTTGCCTGCAGCATTAACCTGACGCCTCACCAACCCCCAGGAAACAGCCCGCCGGCATAGACATAATAGACCGCAGGAGTGAACAACACATACACAGATCACGGATACAGTCCATGTACACTCAACACTTAACCCTTCATGTTCAAGGGGCAAAATTATCTGACCAAAAAACACATCTTAACCAGGCCATACAGAATTACTATTATTGTGGTTGATTACATACTGGGTGGGATAGTCCCCTGAAATAATAGTCACCAGTAGTTTTAACCATGTCATTTACAAATTCAAACAAACAAAAGAGCTTGTGATTATAATTGTATATGAAAGTGGAAAAGAAAAACAAAATTGGTGTATTACCAGGGAAAGGATAATGTTTCCAATCGCACAACATATAACTCACAACACCCACCATCACAAAAAAAAGGACTTTTTTTAACCATTAAGAATGATAATAACCTGGCCATCCAGTTGCAGCAGCTGAAGTGGCGGCAATGCTTCCATGTCAAAACCAATTGAGTTGGATACACATAATTTTCTCAGAATAGATGTTAATAGGCCATCATGCCACACCCTGCAACATGTTTACATATTACGTTCATTCATAAAAAAAATTAAATTCAGGGTAATAATTGCTTTCTAAGTTCAATGAACTCAAATCATTTATTTACTAACAAGGGTAAACTCTCAGATGGTTATTACAAAACTTCTAAATTTATCGGAGCACGAAATGTTATCATACCTAGAATTTGTTTCATAGTAGCCCAATAGTTGTTTTGATTCAACTGCTTTCGTAAATACACTTTGCACATTAATTCGTTTTCCTCTCTCCCTCTCAGCCATAGCATATGTTTTGATACATTCACTCTTACCACATCCAGCAGGTCCAGCCAATATGATCTACAAAATCACATAAAAAATACAAAAATATACATATTCACACCATAAATTAACCCTAAGCAAGAATTTTTTTTATTTAAAATCGTTTTTAATACATGATTAAATCACTGTTATTGGGAAAGAAATGTGCGTTTAAACATCAAGGATTGGAAATGTTTGGTATCAAATTAAACAAATATGAGTTAAATTTCAACCACTTTAAATTGTGGGTCATGGTAGTTGGACACAACTGTAAGTGGGTGAAAATTTAAATAAGATAACTTAGTGGGAAAAGGGTTAAAAGTCTTTGGTCAAAAATTTAAAATGGTAACTTACTGTTTTGTGAGCAGAGCTCAATTGTGCCAACTGAGCTACACGAGCTTGAAAAGCAGTGCCAGGCATCAATCCAAGATCACTGGTGGCAACAGCGATAGCATCTTCAATTGTTTTCAATGGTTCAAGGTTATCCTGTTTTATTGGTTGAAAGCCCTCAGTCTTTGTTGATGCCAACTGTACAACCGGAGTGTTCAGGACAGATTCTAAAGAAAAAACAGAAAAAATTGTGTTAGGTTCAACTTGATGAATAAAATAAATTTTCTTAAAAAAAAAAGAATATAAGCTAGAAAAGTGATTTCATGCAGTCTCTATAAAACAAATTTGTCTGAACAGACCGACGGACAAACTGACCCAAGGCCACAGGTTAACAGAGGCATAGAAGACAAAGAACAATTACTTTAATGGCAAGAAAGCTTTAAAAATTAACTGTAAGGCCACTATATTTTTTTCTCTGTTTTAGATGAGTGTGCGCATTAGATTAAGGCCTCGCATTACCAAAAAAGTGTTTTTTTGCTTAGCTCATTGAGTGTCAATTTCAGGGTTTTTCTAGTTTGTCAATAACTTTCCCAGAAATAGGTACCGCCCTCCCAGATTTTGAATTTATATCCATCTCAAACAGATTAAAAAACATAGTGACCTAGGTAAAGATAGCCACTTACCTTTCATTGATCTGGATTGGATATAATCTGTTTGGCTTCGAGTTTTGTTGAGAGATTCTTGTTTAACAGATTCAACAGCATGACTTGCTGATTTGTCATCATCTACATATGTTGTTTCAGTAGTGAGTAAAGGACCACTGAATGTGAGAGGTACTGTGACATGAGGCCATAAGTCTCTGAGCAATTGTCCAAAAATACTGGCATCACGCTCCATTAGTCGTGGCATAAAGGTATTGCGCATTGCCATTACCAAGCATTCACATTCGTCTTGGAGAGCTGCTTCTTTTGATAGCAGGTCTGTAGGCTCTGCTGTTAAGAAAATTAGTCAAATCTAAATATATGTCTATTAGAAGCTTATTTTTCAAATAAATTACATTTTATGTGAAATGAAATATGGGAGTATTGCAGTATTTTATTAAAATTTAAATAAAAAAAACATAAAACTAGTAAATATCAAGTTGGCTCAGAACTATATACAGAACTATTAATACATTATATAATAAACTCACTGTCATCTTCACAGCCATCTTTTTCTTCCTCTTGGACTAAGCTAATTTCTTCATCTTCCTTTTCTCTTTTATCTTCATGATCTTTAATGGTCTCTTTGGCAACATCTAAACATAGAAGCTTGTTGATTAGCACACTTTATTTAATACCATGTGTATTGGGTATAAACATCAAATTTACTGTGGATTGTAAAAATATTGGTGTCATTAGATGAGGGACCTTCCAGTAAAGCATGTTGTAGATAAAGCATGTTATAAAGTTAGGTTCTAGAAGTATTAAAATAAATAAGGTATGGACCATACAAGATTTAAAAACAGGTAGTAGTAGTAGTAAATTATTGCTTTACGTCAGTTTTCAGCACAAATGGTCTTTTAAGTGACATTGTAATACGATTAAAAACGTTGTAGTCAATTGATGAGATGAATGATGTACAGATGATGATGTGAAGGTGGGGGTGATAGGGCATGGTGGGCTATCGAGAGTGTTTTCCTTTGCTAGCCCGGTAAGGGGTTCTGGTTAAAATCAGGTGATGTAATATAATTCTTCATCTCGCTTAGGCTAAAAGCCTATAAAATGTCATGGCCAGATGCTCGAGACAGTCCTGCTTGACAACCGGCCAGAGCCGAATAATTGAATATCTGACAACTCGAAGTGCATTGAATAAGTTCAAGTAGACATATAATATAGCATGTCTGAGAGACAAGAAATGGTATTATGTATGCTTACTTAACACCAGCCATCATAAGGACATAATATATGTGAAAATTCAAATCATAAATGTTATTTATATGTTCTGTCACTCTAGTGAACTAACTGATTGATGTGTTGCTTGAAAATGTATGTGTTACCAATGTAATTTTCCCTCATAGCTAAAAATGCGCTAAAGTTTCCAGCAGTAATATAGTTTAAATGTGTGCGGTGAGGATGATTGACTTATCGTACGTACTCCCTCATAAAAGCTAGTAGACATACCACCTTTCTTAAAATTAGAGGCATAATTGAAAGTTTCCACTACATGAAGGATGGAACTGAACAACCTTGAGAGGAAGTAGAAAAGTGAAAAATGACCTGCTTGATACACTTTTTGCAACATGAGCTTATTGAGTAAATTTCCGGCTTCTATAATCACTTTCCGTAAGCTTTGTTGACTCCAGCTACTGACCATCTCCTGACTGTTGTAAGCTACAATAAAAAGGCACACTATGAAAATGATAGTAAATATCAATTTACAAAAAAACATTCCCATGGAATATTCTAATGTAATAATTGAAATATTATAAAGTTTTGCTTTAACACATAACTGCACATTGTTTCATGGCAAAATAAAGGCATCCACACAGAAAAAAAACTACTTCATTGTGATTATTAATATTATATTAATTTAAATCACTGTTTTTTATGTAAGATGGGGAATTGTACCAAAAAGAAAGCTTGTGGAGTGGTTCAGCTTGTTTATGCAGCTATGAAGACATGAAGCTATGAAGAATTTTAATCAGTTCAAACTACATTGTACATTATTCAAAGCCATTTATAAAAAAAATGTGGGCAGACAAACAGACAGTGTTGGCAGTGACAATTTTCTTTCTGGGTCAAGGGGTAATAAAAAAATTACTTAGATTATTGACTGTGTCTTTCACAGTAACATTCGTTCCCATCATTTGCTGACATAGGTTGAACAGTACAGCAGTCTTGGAAGCCAAGTCTGTTGCATTTAAAAAGCCTGTAAAACAAATGTGTTCATCAGTAATTTAAAAAATAATATTATAAATAATAATATTCATTGGAGAATATTTAAAATTGCATGTCATTGTATATGATATTATTTTCCACTAACCTTGACTAAGTAGGAGAACCGATGCAAGCATCTTTATATCTGGACTTAAAACATGTACAGTTCTGAAATGTTTGGTAAGAAACGAAGGCAAAGATGACATTGCTGAAGGAATGCTCAGAAGTCGTTCTGGCTCACTGGCAATTACTGAAACACCGCTGTATAGAGTGGCAAAGCAGGCACAATTATTATCTAAATCTATCTCTTCTCCCTGCAGAATGACTGTTTGTTGGTCAGCATGAATTGCTTGTGTGACTATAGAAAGTAGACTTGACAGTAAACTAAGCAACGCCGGCTCTAGTTGCTGCAGTTGATTAAAAGAGATCCAACATCCTGCAAGAGAACAATAAAAATTATATTTGCGGGTAATCTAAGCATGTATCCTTATACCATTGATACATATATATTTGTAGTCTTGCATACTTGGCCGTATGATATCCTTATATTTTAGATAGAAAAATATTTTTTTAATATACCTACAAGTTGATTATACATCACCTCAGTTTCCACACTACAATATGTCAACATGATCAATGCATGTGCATGAATGAAATAGTTTTTCTATCCCCCCTCTGACGTATAAAGAAGATCCCCGCACTGAAAGAATTAAAGTATTTATAATGGCATTCATGATGATTTCAAATTGAAATAAACCCTTTGGTATCCATGATTTATACAAAATTAAGGGTAAGGGTTAATGATGAAACAACGTCATATTCTGCACAAGCATCGGCCTTGACCCAGAGGGTGGTGAATGGGCATTTAAATTAACCTACTGGAAGCACTTCTGGTAAACACAACGAGCCCTGCAAACACAATGTGGGAGATGTGATAGATGGTCACTTAGGCCACATGCCTAACATATTGTAAGTTACAGGTTATCTAGTATCATAGAGAAGGATGCAAATACCTGTGGTAGCATAGCCTCTAAAGATATCCCTCAAAAGTAAACCATCCATTGAACTGGTGCAATTGAAATTATAGAAGGGTCGACCAACACACAAGCTCAACTCTTTTATGAGGGACACCTGATGCCCAACCTGCAAATGGTAGATCAGAATGTTGTATTCATATAAAAATATACATCATAATTATGTACCCTATTGACCAATGTACAATGCATTGTATTTTGAACTCAATATGACACAAAAAAGCACCTCGCATTATACAAAAAACATTTTCACCTGCTTGTGTCTCGTTATCATGACTCACAACATGAGTGGGTAAAATAAATGGAACCATTTGCTATTTTTGCTAAATAAAGACATATCTCACTAACGTCAAGAGGTTCAGGACAACAGGTGCACAAAAATATATAAATATTTGTGTATAATTAATAACAAATCAAGCATCAATAATGTTTTAATAATAGTTTTATAGTTAGTAGCTTGAAAATATTTTTAAAATATTTTATCTTTAGAGCCATAATCATTTCAAAAACTCACATTTGGTCCAAGACATAAGCCACTTGTCTGGGTGTTCACAGCTTGTGTAAGTGCCAGTAATACCTTATCTGTCACAGGAGTTAGAACTTCTCTATTTGCTGCGCCTTGGTATTCAAATCCATACTCAAAACTCTTCTCCAGGCACTGCAAATATTATATAATATATTCACACCATCACATTCATATGTTCACTATGATTGTAATTTAATTAAGATAAATAATTATTTTATAAAACTTATGTGAAAGGATATCTTTCACACATGGGTTAAACAGTGTGAACTATTTTTATCGTTGCGTGATATTTTGTAACGTAATTCATCTGTCAGTTGTCAATAAATTTTGTTATTATTATTATTATCACAGTTATCAATAGAACCCTGCATGCATTTTTAACATCTATTTATGACATGTGTAGGAAGCCAATCATTAGACATATTGGCCATTTTTATTATTTATTTTGATAGTGTATAATAATTATTTTTAGCATGCTTTTCCAGTGTCTACACTAGAGAAACAATGTCAGCTGTAGCTGGACTCAAACCAGCGACCACTAAATTCAGAATCAGCCATGGTAACAGCACCATGTATACATCTTTATTCCATGCATGGTAAACATAATTCTGAAAGTTTTACATTTTCTCTATCAAACTCACAATGGCACCAAAACTTCTCGATGCTTGGTGGTAAGTACTTTCATTTGAATAAATACTTACCTTAAATAAAATATTTATTTAGTTGCCATAGAGTTAACTTAACCCATTCAGTGTGGAAACATCTTTAGACGTCAGAATCTGATGTCTTTAGATAAAATCTGCTATCTAAATTTGATCCCCGCATTGAAAGAATTAAACAATTTATAAGGGCCGTAGACCCATAACATAGGTATTCAAATGAAACGGAAAGAGCTAACTAAAACATTAATAATGATTTTAAATTTTAAAAAACCTTTGGTCCGCATGGCTTTTACAAAAATATTTCAGCGTTATGAGGGTTTAAGCAGCTATATTTCAATTTTGAAATGATCTTGTGAAGTAATGTATCCCAGGGATCATTATTCCAAATTCTGGAAATTTCAGTTTAATCTTTTCCCGTACTTAAACCTGATTTGAGGCATGGATATAGTAGAGCGAGGAGCTTCATTGTTTACAGAAAGTGAAAAAAAGAGAAAAAAATTGATCATGGCTTCTTATCAATATAATTTTCAAAATTGACATTTCATCATATATGGCTGCTTTATATATTGAAAGAAAAATGAACTTGTAAGTGAGCTGTGCTAATCCCCATAATTGCCATAATAATCATAAATTTATTTAAGTGGAAATAGTGTGTTGTACATTTGACATAATTTGTAAAGGGGTAGTACTGTAGTACAGTGAAATATAATTTTATAACTAGCAAAAAATTATTAAACTAGCAAAAATCTTTAAAAATATGAGTACAATGCAGTAGGCCCTATAAATAAAATAAAAAAATCATATACAGTTTATTAAACTTTGTACTATGAACATTTACCTGAATTTTCACTGTGTTCCCTTCTGATATAAAATATTGCAGCTGGGAACACCATTCGAAACATTCAGCAAGAGGACACTCAATCTGTAATTGCATCAAACGATGAAGCCGCTCACGATGGTAAGCCAGAAGGGCAATTAACATAGATATTTTACGCATCTGTGCTGGAAACAGGAGCTGTTGAAACTCAGAAGAGTTATCTTCATCTTCTTTCTCAATTTCCACTTCTTTCTCATCTATTTTGGGGACAATCAGAGGTGCTGCTTCTAGATTCATAGTATCCACAGCTTCACCTGTTCCTTGATCTGCAATGGCTGTGACCAAAACAACTGATAATAAACACATCATGAACATCAGCACTTGTTATCAACAGAAGCATAGAGCTGCATATTTTTAAAAATTAAACGAGTACTGTACTTTACAGCGTATAAGACACAATTTGAAAAAAAAAAAATACTTTAGAACCTATTCAAAATTAAACTTGTCTTAGAACTTGTTATTAGCAACATGCATAAAAAATTTAAGCAGAATAGATGAAAAAGTTATTGTGCCCACAATTAAATGTTAACGTCGCCGGCGACAACCTTATATTTCAATAGCTCACTTTTATAAATTAAAAGGCGGGCTAAGAAATGTAGCACAGTAGTCCAACAATTTTGAATTGTCTTGTTTTAAATATTCAGATTGGTAAGTTGCATATCTTAAAAAAAATTCTGACAGTCAATCATGTATCCTTGAGCAGGCTTTGACCAGAACATACATGCATTATCTGCATCATGGTGGTTCGTTGAACTATTCTCTGCAGCAGTGGTACGTTTTTCATTTGTACTGGCATCCGCCTGCGAGTCTCGGTGAGAATGAGACCCCTTCTGTGAACCCTGCTGTGAGGCAGCATTCTCTCCACCTTGCTGTGTGCCTTGTTGTGAAAGATTCTCAGAGACTGCTTCACTTTTTAATTTCTGAGATTTTACTGTAACATAAATAGAATGATTAAAATAATATACATATACATATCTTTAAAAAATTCTGACAGTCAATCATGTATCCATGAGCAGACATCATGCTTTGACAAGAACATACATGCATTATCTGCATCATGGTGGTTCGTTGAACTATTCTCCGCAGCAGTGGTACGTTTTTTCAGCAAAAAAATTCCCCAGGCATATGGAGTACAGTAGTGAAATTTAAAAACAATCTGCATAGAGGCTGAGACTCAGTGACAAAAACAAAACGCTGCAGCAATGCACACGGCGGCGGCAGATGGTCAATACAAAAATAGTAGGCATCCATCCTTAAGGTGGATGCCAAATGGGTAACATCACAATATTATATAATTTTACTACACTGGTTATAATGACTTCTATTATATAATACAGATAGGTTGGTTATATTGATTTATACTATATAATTTGACTAGATTGGTTATATTAATAAGAGTAAAAGATCATACATAATAAAATATCATAAACTATGTAAGCCTTTAAAAGAAGACAAAAACATGAGCCCACTGAACCCTTAAGCAGAGGAGTCAGGTGGAGTGTTGATACCGGCCTATTTCGTTTCTATGTAAGCCTTATATCATATTATAAATACTTAGAGAAAAAAGTGAACATCCGAAAAAGCAACATGGTTGATTTATTATTTAGTATATAAATACCACTGCAACCCATTGTAACTAGACATGCTCTTCTGTAGCAAAAACAAATGCATCCCCTCCATTATTATTTTGATTGAAGAGACTAATTTATTGTATTTAATCTAAATGAATAAATTTTATGATGACCAAAACCTTTAAGAAGAGATAAATGGCTTCTATTTTCTTGAAAGTCACAACCGGGTAATATTAACCACAACTAAGTGATATGTGTTTTCATTTCTATTTCATGACCAGATAAAAATGTATGGCAGTGCCTACATAGCAAATGATGATAGATTCGAAATAAAAAAACATTCTTCTGAAAGAGATTAATCAGCAGTGAAAATTTAAATGACTTCACAAAAGTCACTGAACAAAGATTATAACTTTTTTCACTTTGGGCAAGGTATATAAGGAGGCAATGGATCAATGAGATAAAACCTACAGATAAAATACAGGAAAATTCTACTTTCTGAAGATAACTGATGGATTAAACAATATTAAACAAATTTTAATGGCTCTATGGCTCTATAATTACTGAAGAACAAATAAAGATCTTGGCCAGGCAGGTAATTGCCTACAGCACATACAAAATTACGATAGATTGACAATAGCAGGTCTCACAATATTATGTTCACAAGGAAACAAATTAAAATAATAAATCAAATCAATATTGGAATCAAGCAAGCAAAATAAAAACTTAATCAGCATATGTCAGGAAGCATAAGGAGCCCCCAGTTGTGAAATACGATTAATAGTGGCCTATTATATGGTTTTTAAATGCAATTAAAAAAAATGTATTATGGAAGCTGATAATTTTTCATTAGGAGATAGAAGGTTCTGCAACACAGATTCTAATTCAACTGGTGGCAGGTATTTTCACAAGAACCCTGTTATCAGAAGAATTGTAATGTGCATATCACATTGAATATTCTAAATGCTAACAAAAAAACCCATATATTTTTGTCTGCTAAATCATATAGATTATATTTACTATCACTAGTTGTTCTATCATCAACATTTTTCACATTGTCCTCTTTCTTCTTATTCTTCTCATTAACTCCTTTGAGCATCAGCAATGCAGCATCCAATGTGTGTTCCATATATGCAAAAGCTTGCTGTGAAAAAATGTAAAAAACAAACAATTAGGTGAATGAGCATACCAAATAACATACTTTTTAACTGTCAGGAAAATCAGGATTTTTTTCAGACCTGCATCGCTTCCTTATTGCCTTCATCCATGGCCCCGACAGCTTCAGATGTTTGCTTAGTCAGCTGTATTTGTGTCACCAGGTACACTATCTCACACACATGATCTAACGTCCATGACTGATTCCCCACACTTACTGAGGGAGGTGGAACTGACTCATCACCAATGTCAGCTGGAAAGACAAAATAACTAACAATTGACATATAATGCACAGCTGAGTTCTGGAAAATCAATAAACAATGAATACAAAAGCAGGAATTGTATACGAGTATACATATGTACATATTGCATTAGGGGAGATAAAATGAAAACAAATATTATTTCTATCAATACTTATAAAGGAACAATTGCTGACCCTAATGAGATTTTCAAGATCTATACATTTTATTTAAGAATAATGGGAAATAATACATTTTATTTAAGAACAATTGGAAATAAAGATTAAATTATGATAATTTAGGTTATCAACTAAAATTTAAATGCTAACAAAAAATAACAACAACATGTAGATATTAGTGCAATTTTTGGAACAAAACTCAAAGCCCACAAAATCGGACCATATCAGGGGTTTCATTAATAGGTGGCCATTGCAAGCCTTGACGACCACATTTTTAAACTGACGCTGATGTGATATTTAGTTTTCTTCGTTTCGTCAATGCCTTGGCTATCAAAATATATTCTGTAGTAGACCACCAAGTGTGCTGCGCTACATAGCTGCGACTTCCTACTCTCACCACCCTCTACTTAGATATTACTGCATTCTATTTAAATGTTTACATAAAGTAAACAGCCAAGACGGCTCTCCCTTACTTTTCAAATAAAAGATATTAAGCCATTGAGATGTGAACTACCTGTAATTATTAATTTCATATGTTTAAGTGTTCAACATAAACAAATGTCATTGAAAATTAATAGAATATAAAAATGCCTTCAAATAAAACATATTAAATACATTTGACTAGCTCATATTGGTCAAACCTTTCATATACATTGCTAAAAATCCTGTCGCCATGGGAACTGTAAAATGATAAATGAGTGAGATATATCAGTACAGTAGAAACTGCCATGGACGACCGTCTTTGAGAAGGAGAAGAAAATGGTCTTACAAAACAGTTGGCTACCCATGGAAGACTTAGTTGTATATAAAGACATTTGAAGAACGGTCTTTTAGACCAACATAGGTGATAGGTGCCTGTAGAGTTTGGCCGTCCACAGCAGATTCTACTGCATGGCAATATATGTAAGAGAACACTTTAAAAAAGTAAGATCATTCCTATCTTCGTCACTAGGCAGCAGAGGTCAAAAGTAAATGGAGATACCAATGAAAATAAAATGTAATATACGTACATAAAAATATATTGTTTTTCATGTCTATCAATGTATAATTAAAACATTAGGTTAATTAGCACATATGGTAACTAGAAATGCTAAGCGATGTCAAATTGTAAGGAAGTGGGGTGGCGGCATCACAGATATACAAATTATCAATTTTCAAACTTATACAGGGTTATTTGAATTTTTTTTTGTTAACATCAAATAAATATTGGTGAGTATAGAGCATTTACTTCAAATTATTGAATAATAATAACAACAATAGACAGCACCAGTGCACGATTTTGAGGTGAGTCCTCGTGGCCTTCCCTGGTTTACAACATGCAGGACACACTAATTATTGACCCTTGTGTGGCCTGTAACCACACTGGCTTTTCTGATTGAAAATAGGTTACGGTAATTTTCATTACAGAACATAGAAATTAAAATTAGGTTGTAAAAATGAGCAAGTCCTCCCCAGCTACAACAAAGTTTAGCTGACATTAATGTTAGCAAAAAGTGATGGTTCTTCTGTATTAGTAGAGTTGGGTAGGACTCCTTGAAATTTGGTCCAAAATTGTGCACTGAGCACTAAAACAATAAATCTCCACCACATAGTGCATACAATTAACCACCTGTATGGCTTAAAACAGAAATAAATATAAAATTAAAACATCTAAAAAACAAAATCGAGTATTGCATATGCAAAAACCCATCCCACCCATTACATACCTGTTTACAAAAGTGAAAAACCATCGGACATAGAATCAAGTTACTGTTGTCTAAGGTTACTAGTAAAACACCTGAAGACAGTGTATTGATACTTAATGTCCAAAGCTTTCCACATATATTCAAAATGATTTATTTTACCAGCCAATGTATGCATATGCTAATTATATATATATTATAATAATACTAATGGTGTCAGGTAGGGAATTAAATAATCATCACAATTTTCAGTGAATATGTACCATACTAGTAGAAATATATATGCAAAAATATATATGGTAATATTCTGTTTTCATGACAGCAGCAGTAATGAAAAAATGTTATTTTCTTCAAATAATTAAACAATTTTTTTTACATTTTAAATTACTGGCAAACAAAATTTATAATATCATACGAAACAACTCCTGTTATTTACCATTGCTCTGATTACTAGTGACATCTACTTTTCTGGCTCCTGCGCTATGAATGCGCTTTGGCTTAGCACTAGATGGGGAATGCCTCATCATTGCTGATTCAACCTGCATCTCTAGTGCCTTCTTTATTGAGGATATCAACATGGGCAGCCACTCCTCTATTTGACCTTCGCATTTCAATGGCTATTAAAAAAACATTTTGCATGATCATCTCATTTGTATTTATTTGTGTATTCTACAAAATCATGATATACAGGGTATTGACAAGTTATCAGAAGCAGTTATTAAAAGAGGCCAAGGAGCTCTGACGCTCGGCAGAAACACTAGCGCTAGAAAGTAATTTTCAACATCCCTCTTTGCTGTGGCATTGATGTTACCCTGGCAGACAGTTGCTGGATGGTGGATAGGATAAAAGGTAGTTGTGTGTTAATACATATTAATGGGAAATCCCAATTGTCATAAGAAAGTTACACAAAAATATTCACATAAAAAAGAATAACATCTTACCTCAGGCAGTTCCAATTTTTCACCTAGACTGCTTTGAATAGCTGTAATCTTATATTCGTTGTTCTCCATATCATCACTTACTTCGAAGACTAAGCATCCTATATTTTCAAAAAGCTTGCTGATGTATAAATTAACCTGTTGCAGATCATAACCTGAAAGAAAAAGACAACATACTATTAGTGTTATAACTAAAAATAAATTAATCATAATGTGTGTCCACAAAGAACGCAAGGTGTTACATTCAATGACATAAGTATATTTATAATCCTAGTCTCACATCAAACTTGTTTATCGGTGGATCACATATGTGATGTGCATGCTTGGGTTCCAAATCTAAGACAATAACAGCTTGTTTATTGTTTGGTTAGATCTCAATTGTTTGCAAAAAAAATTTGGCTCACTTTTGTTAGGCTTGTTCAAGAGTTATTTATTTAAAATTTGTAAAAAGACATAATTTTCTTCAACACAATGTAGCATCAAACATTTTGATTAGTATTTTTTTGTCAAAGTTGATCACAGCAAAAACATTAGCTTAATTTTGTCATGGTATCACACTTATCCAAAGGAAGCAGTACTATAAAACAAGGCCCGTCGGCGACGGGAATAGGCATCATCGTTTAAAACTGAAAATCATTTGAAATAAGAGCACAATCGACAATAGCCCGCAACCATTATTGAAATTGTCAGAGAACTGGTTAATAGCAGCATGCAGTACAAAAACCGCACTTTTTGTGCAATAGTAATGGTCTAGCTAACTCGCACAGTTTTCCAGTTATTACGCATATTGTAGTAGAAAATGGCCGCAGGTCAGCCATTTTGAATTTGATCAAGTGGAATTATTTTATGATATATCCCTACCTGAAACTGCACATTTTGTTCAATAGTAATGGTCTAGCTATCTGGTCTGGTTTTCCAGATATTACGCATATCACAAAAAAATAATGGCCAATAATCGGCCATTTTGGCCGCCATGACCTAGTTTCTGTCTGAATCTTGCCCAATTTCAAACATATTGAGCTTATAGTGAAATTGATATATGATATAAATTTTGGAGTGATACATAAAAAAATGTTGAGTGAATTGAGTTAATGGGAAAATTTGTCGATCGGAAGTGGCCGCAGGTCGGCCATTTTGAATTTGATTAAGCTGAAATTTTTCATGGTGTATCTCTACCTGAAACTGCACATTTTGTTCTATATTAATGGTCCAGCTATCTGGTCCGGTTTTAAAAAAAATACGCATATCACAAAAACCAGAGTGTCAATGAACATAAAAGTTTTCACAATGGTCATATGAGAATACCACGAGAACCACTGACACTGCCACCAGTAATAAAACAAATCAAAGTGGTAACAGGACTGAAAGCGTCACAACGACCTCTACATCTCAACCCTTGGTGGTAGGAACTCAATGTGATTGTGAACACAATAACGTAAACCATAGTGGACAATTGGATACACGTGTTGTGGAGGTCAAGTGTGACAAAAGTATAAACATTAAGACTAACTCATTGCCGGAAACTACAAATGATCGCGAATCGTCTGATTGGTAAGTTAGACCGAATAAAAATGTGTCTTGATAATCACACACCAGATGTACTTGGACTATGTGAGACTTTTTTAAATAACAATGTAGATAATCAAATGGATCAACATAAGAACTATGTAACTGAATGAAAAGACAGATTGTCTGGAAAATCGGGTGGTGGTATACTATGTTATGTCAGAGAAAATAATAAATATAAAAGACGATCAGAGTTAGAAACTGACCTTGAGCTAATTTGGCTAGAAATATTTTTTTCTGGTTCAAAAAATCTTCTCGTTTGTTTTTTCTACAGACCACCCAATTCAAAATCCTCCTGGCTTGATATGTTTAGTGATCACCTTGAGAATGTATACGATGAATGTAAAGAATTGCTCCTTCTCGGAGATATGAATTTTAATATGTTGAGCTCAGATGATATTAATTCCGCTTCTCCACATAAACTTATGCATTTATTGAACAGCGTAAATCTTGTACAAGTTATCACAAAACCGACTAGAGTTACATCCAAATCTAAACCATTAATAGATCATATACAGTAAAACCTGACCATACCGGAATGCCATGAGGACAAAGTTTTATTCCGGTTTCGGAGAGGAACAAACAATGATGACTTGTACAATTGACATGAGCGTTCTAATTCAGGATGTGTCGTCGGTAGGTCTACAAATGACAGGTGGATGTATGCAAATTAATTGATATAATAAAAGACACAATTTTTTAAAAATGTTTTATTACATTAAAATCATAATCATATAATAATCAATTCATACATTATTTTTTCAAGCATGATTCCTATGATATATATAAAACACATGATACAGTATGCATAGTAAAACTAGTAATGGGCATACATTATTGTGTCTGTGATAATTTATAAATGTTTTACAGTTTTAAAAAATCTGTGAGACATGATTTTTTTTTACTATTTGTTTTGCACATATCTTATCCTCTGCACTGACTCTGCACTGACACAGATAGTCTGTGTCTGTGCTTAAAGAAAAGTCTTTGACGCGATTCAGCATTTCTAACACTTGCTGGTGATTCAACTCTGGCTTGTCGTCATCAACTGGTTCATCATCTTCTTCTGGAGCTTCTGCTTCATCTGGGTTGTCTTTTTGTTTGGCTTGATTGACCATCTCTCGTTCCCGATTGTCAGTGTTGTCTTCCGTTGGAATGTTGTCGTCTTGAGTGATGTAATCGTGACTTGACACTTCAACACCAGTAAGATGTCTGATGAGATCTGTCAAAGGGATGTCATTATCTGAATCATCATCACCATCGGTGTCACTGTGAGGCGAGAAACCACAGTGAGCAAAACATTTCTGAATTGTAGAGCACTGAATGTCGTTCCAAGCCTTGTTAATCCACATGTTGGCGTCTAGTACTGTTATTTCTTTACATTTATTACATTACATTCTTGTGATCGTCCGTCACACATTTCAAACACGGAGCACATTTGTTAACACCGACATCAGTCCGTTTAAATATCAAAGCGGTAGGAGAAGCTGTGCTTTCACGACAGAGTTAATCATATCGCAGCAGTTTTATTTTGTTTTCTGTTTTATGACGACAACACTCGTTTGTTTGGTAACTTTTAGATATTTTCTGGAATGCATGACGCTGGAATGAGTGCTCCGATACTGTATAATTATGTCATTTAATACATATTAATGCCTTGCCTAAGAGTAAAAAATAGCATAGGAAAAATCAAGCGATGAAAAAATGAATCAAATGTTTTTATATTTTACTTACCGTTAGTTAGTTATTTTTATTTTCGAGAGAATTATTTATGTTTATTGCACTGATATCAGTGTGCATGACTGGCACTCGCCCGCTCGCCAATGCGAGTGGGAAAAAAAACGGGCGAGTTCGGATGGCCTAAAACTCGCCCAGCTTGGCGATGCATATTTTTCCGTAATTTAAACATGCAAAGTAGTCTGCTGTGGTCCAGACTATTGTTTAAGATAATGTTTTGTCACGATAGATTTGTTTTAAAGAGTGGCGAGTTTACGGCACGATTGGATATTCGGGATCAGCGTGATGACTGATGACTGCCCGTAGTATGTACATGTAGGCCTTCTGTATAGGCTACAAACATGTGTATGCATCGCTGACCCAGTACGCATGCACTAATCTCTAAGCACGCGCACTTGTCGGAGCGATTGGTCAATTGTGTCACCCCCCTATAGGGCCAATTGTTACAGACATGCGTTAGTATGCATGGTGTTCCATACACATGCTGTTAACAAAGTTCTATGTCCTGAAACTGTAAACATTGGCAACGGACTTCACAGTATATTTCATTAACGCCCACCACTAATGACATGATTATAATTAAACTGCCACTGCGTCATAGATAAGGTATCCTAGACTCACCAGCCATCTCAGCAAGCACGAGACATATAGCCAATGTTGGGTCAATGTTGGACCGACGTCGTAGACTGCGGGCCAGCATTGACACAATATTGTCTCAATGTTCTGTGTTTGCTTGAATCTGACCTATAACTAGTACAAGTCCTCACTGAAGATCAAAGATTTGATCTGGAAAATATATACATTATTATATGTCCACCTATCTTCTTCTAAACATTTATTTACAAGTCATTAGTTTTTTGTCAATTTTCCACTGATTAAACACATCTTGGTTCAATCAGCTTAGTGCTCCTTTTTTCTACTTTTTTCGGGCGAGTTCAAATTTCGCTGGGCGAGTAGCACTTAAGTTGAACTCGTGGTATAATCAGTTAGTTATTCACACTGGATATGTTTATGAATTGATACGAAGATTTGATATTTTATTAGTCAAAGATTTTGTTATTTTATTTTGCTAACCAATGTTAAAATATCTTACCAATCTCAAAGTAAAGGCGCTAACGCCGAAAGAGTGTTACCAACACTAACTTCGCACCTTCTCCATTGCATAACCAGATAACAAGCAGGATGTTACGTCACCTTGCCGCCCCCTGTTTAACCCTTAGTGCACCGCCTGCGATTTATAAATAATCTTAAAAAAAAAAATTGATCCCGGTTTGGACAGGTGAAATACAATACCATTTATGCATCTGGGGGAAATAATGAGTCCGGTATTCAGATTAGACAGGTTCCGGTTTGGAGAGGGTTTATTAGTATTGTTTTGAGTGTGAATAATTCTGGACCAAATAATTGTTACGGTATAGACAGGATTCCGGTTTGGACAGGGTCCGGCATGTACAGATTGCACTGTATATACTTCTAATCCCGATTATATTGTAAATCACTCTGTACCATGTTATGCTATTAGTGATCACTACCCCGTGCGTGCAATTAGAAGATCTGTTCGTCATAAAACTGAGAATAGCTGTAAAATAATTTATTTTACTGTTTATTGTTCGTAAAAAAGTTAAACGTGATAGTAGTCAACCAAACTGGATTAATGATAAAATTAGGAGTGCGATACAAACAAGAAATTTTCATAAAAAAAATACAATTTTACAGAATATAAATCATGGCGAAATAAGGTAGTACAGTTAATCAAATGTGCAAGGCGAAATAAGGTAGTACAGTTAATCAAATGTGCAAAAAAGAAGTTTTATATCGAAGCTATTAAAACTAACAAGAAACATCCAAAGATTCTATGGAAACAGCTGAAATGCGCCAGCTCCAAAAATACACAAGAAGCGGCACCTGTACCATAAATTGGTGATTTAAAAACAGATCCCAGTGAAGTAGCCAATGTGTTAGATGGTTATTTTGCAAGCATTTCTAGTAAATATATAGCCGTACGGCAAAGACGTCTAGATACAAAATCCGTTAGTAAAATATCAAATTTTATTGACAGTAAAATTGGTGATAAAAACCGTTATTTTTCTATTCCCCCTGTCACTACTGATTTTGTTCTACAACAATTAAAACACATGCTCAGCACAAAAGCAACTGGACTGGATGATATTAGTATTAATGTATTCAAAACTAGCCGCACCCGAAATCGTTTCCTCAATCACTTATATATGCAACCTTAGTTTAAAAACAGCAACGTTTCCCGCGAAATGGAAAGAAGCTAAAGTGACGCCACTTCATAAGGGCGGTTCACGACACGATTGTTCAAACTACAGGCCTATATCAGTTCTACCTATTTTGTAGAAGATCTCAGAAAAACACGTATTTACGCACATCTAAGACTCGCCATAGATGTTTTTATGGCGTATCCCCTGGAAGTATTTGTTCTTAAGTTGACCATCCTTGATTCACCAGGTGACTCTGGTGTGCCCTTGCTCTGAGTTTAATGTCATTCGCCAGGGATCTCTGATTTGACCATTTGGTAATGTATGCATTCCTTCAAAAACACAATCTACTGACAGATAGTCAATTTGGTTTTAGAAAACAAAACACGTGTCAGACTGCTTTATTAGCACTTACTGAAAAAATGTATAAAGCCATATACGAAGGAAAATATTTTGGAATGACTCAACTCGACTTGAGCAAAGCTTTTGACTTGGTCAACCACACTATTTTATTAGAAAAACTTAAGTTGTACAGATGTAATGTTGAAAGTTGCAGTGGTTTACTTCATATTTAGAATCAAGGTCACAAAAAGTATGTATACATAAATCATTATCAAAGTCTATAAGTATTATATCTGGTGTTCCTCAGGGATTGATCCTTGGTCCATTATTGTTTATATTATATATTAATGACATACCTTTATTTTTATCAAATACTGAAGAAGTGATATATGCTGACGACTTGACTTTGACCACGATGTGCAACAATGTAAAAAAATTTGAATCAAATCTACGTATTGACACAGGAAAATCTTTTGACTGGTGCAAACAAAATGATATGGTTTTAAGTTTGACAAAATGCTGCTCCATGCTGGTAGCCAGTAGTAATTAGCAGTAGACAAAAACTTTTAAAAAATAACTCTAAAATTGATATAGACATTGATGACACTGTCATACCAAGTGTTTCAACAACCAAAATGCTAGGAGTTAATTTTGATGATGCTCTAGTCTATCATGGGAGGTGCACATTCAAAATGTGTACAACAAAATTTATAAACAACTCTACAACAGATTAAACAGTTTCTCCCTCTTGTTCCTCGAAAATTGTTCTTCAACAGCTATATCCTGCCCCATTTTGACTACAGTAGTATAATTTGGGGAAATTGCTAACAAACCCAGATGTACCGTCTTGAAAAATTACAAGAGAGCTGCACTAACAATTCTTGATAAAAACTATCATGACTACTGCATTAGAAGCGGATATCTATTTGCTGAATTAAAATGGATGCCACTAAAAGAACGAGTAAATTATAACATAGCAATTCAAGTATATAAATGTATCAATGGTTTGAGTAGTCAAGGTTTAGAGAATATCTTTACACATTGTAATGAAATTCACAGCCATAGCACGAGATCTGCTAATAATTTGCGGCAATATTGTAGACCGACTCATCACAAAAGCTTTTCATCAAGAGGTGTTAATGTGTGGAACAATATCCCTGCAGACGTTCGCTTAGCCAAGTCACTTTCCAAATTAAAAAAAAACTATATATCCTATTATTTCAATAGCAAGACTATGTAGAAGCAATGTAATATTGTTTTTATATACAGCATATGTATGTATTTATGTGTGTGTATTATATGTTCAGCACGAATATAATAATCATGTACTGTGTAGGCCTTGAACCAAAGTTATAAAACATATTTGTATGTGCATATATGCAGTCGGAATATACGTGTATAAATAAATATTATACTTATATGTATATGCAACTATGATTATGAATATTTGTATCTATATGTCTATTACATAGAAATAATAATGTGTTTCACGTGTCTATTTGTATCATATCTATATTCATGTGGGCTTAGATATATCTGTGTATGCATGTATATTATATGAATGTATATGTAGGTACATATATATGGGTAAATATGTGTGTATGTTGGCTATTTGTGTATAAATGTATATTATATGAATGTATATATATATATATGGATAAATATGTGTGTATATGGCTATTTATGTAAATATGTTCGTGTATGTATTTATAAGCTATATGTATTGTATTTGCATATTTTTATTATGTGTATATATAACACTCTCAACTTATATCACGTCATAGCTGCCTGTTTCATAAACATTTTAGTTAAAGTTATGAAAACGCCTTGCTTAGCAAATAATTTTCATTACTTTAACTTTATGATTATCATGATTAGGTGTACATTATAACAATCTTATGTGTATATGCAAATTAGTGCTATAGCGCTAAATGGTATACCTTCTGGAAATAAAGTATATTTGATTTGATTTGAATGACACAGAAGCTCATCCTTAATTAGGGCAAGTTGATTACGAATTAAAATTTGTGAAATCCGTGGGGCAGCTGTATGTTCTTTCAAATAAACTTTAAAAAATTTAAATCGGATAAGAAGTGAGGGAGGAGACGCATTTCTTGTGAATTGTGGACAGAGTGCCCTAATTAGTCTTAATTAGATAATAAGTTAAATAATAATTACAATTTCTGAAATCCGTGAGGATGTTTAATGCACAGGCCTGAGCTCTTTCAAAAAACCAAACAAAATTGAAATCGAATAAGAACTGAGGGAGGAGAAGCATTTCTTGTGAATCGAGGACAGACGAGCGACAACAGACGACAGACGTAACATGATGGCATAAGAGCATCTTAGGCCTAAAGGCCGGATGAGCTAATAATGGCCGATAATCGGCCATTTTGGCTGCCATGACCTACTTTCTGTCCGAATCTTGCTCAATTTCGAACTCATGTGGCGGACAGACGGATGGACGATGCGCCTGATGACGACAATAGGCATCCGCCAAAATATTGGCTGAGGCCTAAAAAATACCATGCAAGCACACAAACAGCCCTCCGCTGATGCAGTGACTCAAAATGGGTACACATCTTACAAAACTGCTGGTAATTTGCGCTATTATTATTATAAGTAGCGTTATTATAATAATAATTTTTGCGAGATTCCCAAACTTGTCCTCTTCGCGAAAATTTAAACCTTGCTAATATCACCAGATCTACAGTATACCATGTTTCAAAGAAATTCCAAAAAAAAATTAAGTCGAAAAAAACAAATTCATTCGCCAGCTGCTCGGTGGAAAGCTGAAAATCTAATCAGGTCATCTCTCACATAAACAATTCGAAAGATCCGATTATTATTTTTCAAGTTATCGCCTAAACAAGGAATTTTTAAATTAAAAAATCAAGATGGCTGCCATGTCCTCGTTTTTCGGTCGCACATGAAAAACAGACAATGCCAATAGACTGGCAGACCTCGAAAACCTATATACGCCAGGTTCCAAGGTAATTCTAAATAAAATTTAAGTCAGAAAAAACATGTAGTCACCAGCTGGCTGCCATTTTGGTTATCGATGAAAAGCTGAAAATCTAATCAGGTCTTCTCCATACTCATGAGTAACTTCACATAAAAAATTGAAGGGATCCAATAAAGCTTTTCAAGTTATTCCACTAACAAGAATTTTTTTTAATTTTTGACCTTGATGTTAACCTTTGACCTTGACCTTGGGTGAAAAATATTTGCCTGAGGGGTGAATATTTGCCTGATTTATGTTCAATCTGTTGGACCATGTTGGCGTAGTAGCCAAAGCTGATGGCATGCAGTAACAGTCTCATGCAGTAGATAAGACTGTTTCCATTAGGACTTTATCAAAAAACAACAAGATGGCTGTCGTCAGTTTTAAAAAAACTCTTAAATTTGCAGAGACACCTAAATTATTATCCTCGGGTCAGATAGTCATCCAGAGTAACAATAGTTAAGGGTAACTTCATACTGTCCTACATGAGAGACATATTGTCAAACATTCTATTGACGTTTAGTTTAAGGCCCTACCACGGCCAACATCCGTGCCCCCAAAAAAGGACTCCCAATATAAAAATAAAAAATCATAGAAAAAATGTCTGTCGTCAGCCATTTTGTTTCACATGGATTATCCCCAAAAGTTATTCAGATCATCAGAAATACCTTGAGAACCACACAATCCAATTTGAATACGATCCAACTAACAGTTCATAAGATATCACACCCACAAGCTTTATGGATGGGCATCTTGAAAAATTGCAGTTTACAGAGGTCATATCAGCGAAAAATAAACAAAAATTCATCAGGGAATTTAGTGGGAGCTAAATTGCAGATACTGTGGAGATGGCAGCGGCGCGGCAGAGACAAAAAAATGCTAAACACTATAAATCAAGGTAGCACTACTCAAATGATATTACTGACCATTGCAAACAATATGAAGTACATCATCCATTGATAGAAAATAGAAGCGAGGAAATTTCTGTCTGCGCCTCTCCAAGTGTGCCAGCAAAGAGCGATGACAGTATTTTAAATTGTGGTTCATATGTTCAAGTATTGGCAGGACATCTGAAACATATTAATATATCATGCTGCATTATAATAATAAGCAAAACTCGGCAATGAAGCAGAACGCCACCAAGAACACATGTGCAAAACACTGGGGAGTGAAGATTGAAATCCGGCCCAACGCCGGCACCTACCTACAGCAGGGAACCAACAGAAAATGAGCTAACTCTCAACCACCGCTCACTGATACCTGACAACGCACTGCCAGCATGCACAAACCAACAGCTTAACCGGTCTATGCCCAAAACTCCCTTAACATTCAAGGCTCTCAATTAAACATCCTGAACAGCACATTTAAATCAAGGTACAGACAATTATTGTCATTAATATATAATGTACTAGTCGTCAATTTCAGTTTTAACAAAATTCTATGACTGCATATAATACAAGCTGCATTTGTGGGACATGTATAGCCAAGAAAAAGCCCAGCATCATACACAAGGATATCAAGTACTTACTCTTTCTCTGGCAGCATTGCAGCACATTATGATTTTTCTCTGTAGCTCTCATAAGCAGTCTAAAATCACGATTGACTGTAGCAAACCTGTTAGCATCTGAAGAAAGAGCTGTGCGAACTTCATCAGTTGTGTATATCTATTTGAAAAATCAAATTAAAATATAAAAATTATTTACTGTGAAAAAACTATGCCAAAAACATTTCTCAAAAAAAAAAAGCTTAATTTAAGCAATGAATTCAGAGTAAAATATTAAGGTATATCTTAGATTAAAAACACTTTGATCAGTTTGAGCTTTGAGAGATGAAAACTATTTACATTGAATAAAAAAATTACCTCTTCAAGTTCCACCCATTTATCTTGTACTGCAAGCCAATTAGTGAGGACTGCTTCAATAATTTGTAGTCTTTTCTGCCACTTGAGGACTTCATCGAGAAAGCTACCGGCAGCACTACTCACCTGCATAGCCTGCAGTGATATTTGATGAATTTCTAACTCATCAAATATGGGCTGTGTGTTTTTTAATAGCTGTAAAAGACCATCATCCTACAACACAAGTCAAGCATGATCAGTCCTACACAATTAGATATTGCCCCCTTTTTTTAGGCAAAAAGGATTACTGGCACACAAAAAAAATTATTAGTGGAATAAGATGAGCGACCCAGAAAACAATTTTTATTTTCTCAACAAAAATACAGAATTCTAACTAAAATGTAGTTTTGAAGATGGTGCAATGATTTAGGGTGTCTTACTTCAGCAAGATTTACAAGTGACTGTGGTAGTGAGGAAATGCTGGTACGTCTAGTACGTCCAAGAGAGCTCTGGTTAGAGAAGCGGCTTGTAGTTCGCTGTTGGCTTCGACTTGCACCCGTTGGAAGCTGTTGAGATACACTCTCACTATGGTGAGACATCTCACTCTGTGTGTCCTTCAAACAACAAGTTTTCGTTATTCCACTTATAACATTGTGATAAAAAATAGGAAAATTTCAGAAATCAATTATTTACTGATGAATTTCTTTGTACTCAAAGAAAGGAACAAATGAATGATAATGACCAGCATAAAACAACTTTTTCTTTTTTATGCATAGATATGTACATTTGGATATCATCATCAAACTCACGGCTAAGGCATCAGGTTTCTCTTCACTCAGCTTGGAATTAGATGTAACTGTCTGACTACGGACATGCTGTCGGAGTTCAAAAACCTTGCTGAGCCATACCTCCTCATATGTTTTTAATGATTGCTCTATAGACAGATCTTTCACAGCTCGATTGACAATTGCTCTCACATCATCCACATGTGCTGTAAAAAAACCCAGAACAATTATTATGTGAAATAATTCTTTAAATGGAAGTATGCATAAAAATGTTACGATATTATTACATAACAGTCTGATTCTACCAGTTACAATATATTTTAAATCAGAAATTATGTTTACAATAAATATCGGACATGTATAAAATAAAATAAACAATTCAAGTTACATAACCTACTTTGAAGACCGAGACTAAGTAATTCTCCCAGAGTCATCCTCTTCAAAGTATCATTGTCTATTGTGATTGCACCTCCAGTTACACGTACAAGCTGCTTCCAGTGGCGAGTTCTCATGGCTGGATTACTTAAATCCTCAATTAGGGGTAGGCAATTCTGTACAACATGTAATAGATCCAAATTGATCTTAATGAAGTCTAGAAACTCCTATATAGTGACCAATCGAAATAAATATCATTTAATTGAACTAAATTAATTTAAAAAAAATTGAAGTCTTATGCTGAAATTATGTGGATGAACTGTACATCTGAAGGATGTGATGATACAGTTTGATCAGTATTTACAAATGCCATGCATCACTTAATTATTTCTTGTCTAAGAATATTTATTCCTAGATATAATTGCATATGAATAAACTGCAACTATGCTAGGTCATGATAATATCTAAACTGGGTATGCGCATGCTCATGTACAATACGGTTAGCAACACTAGGTTCCTTTCTGGTACACAGTAAAAGACAAAATCCTGAAAGACAAGTGTTGTGGCACAGGATCTGCAAATCCAGTCATACACTGCTCAAATTGTAGCTTTTTGGGTGGGATGCAGAGCTCATTTATTCCAGTATCAAATGGAATGGTCATTCAAGTGGCTTTGTAATATGTGAAAAACAGTGC
Source organism: Flabesymbios commensalis (assembly GCA_964017125.1). NCBI lineage: Eukaryota > Metazoa > Annelida > Polychaeta > Terebellida > Flabelligeridae > Flabesymbios > Flabesymbios commensalis. The sequence goes on along the minus strand of OZ024905.1, from coordinate 34,510,957 downwards.
AATCTGCATACCTAAAATGAAGGATGGACAGATCATGACATGAGGGTGGGGTGATAGGGCATGGTGGGTTATTGGGAGTGTTTTCATTCACACAATAAGGGTTCTGGGAATGTCTGTTGAGCAGTGGAACTAGGGTAGACTGCTGGCAATCAAAAACAGACAACTCCCTAGTGAGCTGCAACATGGCAAAAAGTACTACCACTAACATCCATACCAGTGGGTTGGTGTTTCCTTTAATCACCCGATAAGGACAAGGGTTTTTCTGGGTAAAGTAATTCTGAAACACAGTGGCCTTTGGCACAGCTCCGCTATCCTAGGGTTGGATAGTCCCAAGAGTAACAATAGTTGAGGTTAACTCCATTCATCCCACATGAGACACCTAATGTCAAACACTCTATTGCCGGTAGTTAATCCTTACACTGCTGCATAAAATTTGCAACATGTGTGGTTTCCTACTGAGTAATATCTGGCACTTTTTTCTTAAAAAAAGCATCTGATGAACAACTGATATTAAAAGACATTATATTACAAAATCAGTCAGTTAGCTATCTTCAAAGCGCAAATAAAAAGACCACAAAACGAAAAAGAGAAAAAAAAGAGAATTTTTTTTTTTTTTTAAAGAATTTACTCTGCGATTCACCCACAGCAGGCTGCGCTTGGTTTATTTTGGCGACTATAGTCGCCCATAGCAGTGTAAAGGTTAAGGCCTTACCATGGCCACATCAGTGCACCGATGCGGAAGCGGTATTAGCACCACTGTTGAGTGGAGGAACCAGTGTACACACTGCCAATCTGCCCGAAGATTATAGCCAGACACGTGGAGGCTGCAGCTTCCCTTGGATGATCGCTGAAGACCAGTATAGTATAGTGGAATTGATATTGCCTAATGTCACTTTTCGGCACAGATGGTCATTTAACCATTACGCCGCTGAATTATTTTTGTTTAAACCATGGATACCATTGAAGGGTTTTTTTCCAATTTGAGATCATAATAAGTGTCTTAGTTAGCCCTTTTCGGTTCAATTAAATACCTATTTCATTGGCCTACGGCCATTATAAATATTTTTATTCTTTCAGTGTCATTATACGTCATATCCTGACGTATAATGACGGTCCCCGCACTGTAAGTCATTGTCATTGTCATTGTCATTGTAAGGGTTAAGTAACATTGTAATATGATAAAAAAGTGTAGTACATTGATGAGCTGTGTGATGTGATAGTCGGGTAATGGGTGGCATGGTGGGTTTAAGAAAGGGTTTTGCCTCACTCGCCAGACAAGGGGTTCTGGGCATGTCTAGGGGATTTACCCCCCAGACATGCCCAGACGGTCAGAGACATGGGTTTCATGCCATGCCCTACATCATCCAACAGACGGAACAGATCCCTAGGTGGGGGCAAAAAGTACTACTACTAGCAACCATCCCAGTACCCCAGATAGTCTCTGAGCTATTATGGCTACATGTGCACAGGTGGGCAGAGAGCCAAGGATTGCATAAGAGCACTGGTAGCACTAAAGAGAAATTGAAGCTACTTGTCGTCGAGAGATCTGCAGAACCGAGAGTATTCCCAAGAGTACGAGATTGAGAGGCTGGGTGCGAGGTATTGCTTCAACAAAAAGGCATGGATGACAAGTGGCTGAATTCCATCAATAACAAGATGAAGATTTGTAGCAGGAAAATAATTCTCTTTGTTGACAGCTGCAGCGCCTAATTAAGCAAGCAAGTAAAATTGTGGCTTAACATTTCTTATCAACCGGGACGGTTATCTATTTGACTAATACGTCACTAATACAAAACAGTGCAATCTGAAAAATGATTGATTTACAGATGATGACATGAGGGTGGGATGATTGGGCATGCAGGGTTATTTAGAGTGTTTTGCTTCACTCAACTGATAAGGGGTTCAGGGCATGCCTAGGGGATTTATCTCCAAACATGTCCAGACTTGGGGTTTGCAGTGCCCACCGGAAAATACAGCTCAGCAATGTGAAAGTCATGTTCCTGGCAGCAAACACCACAAAAACTGACTTAACTATGCGATGCTGGTATCATTTTGAACTTGACACAAATCTACAGAAAGAAGATAATAAGATATCCTGCTGAAGATGGATGGCGTGACAACAGCTTCAGAGCTTACCAATAATGTGCTTTTATTATTGCATTCACTTAATTTTTTGTTTCATTTAAAAACAAGAGCACACTCGATAATAGCCCGCCGCCGAATTATGATAAAGAAAGTAAAGACGAATGTCATCACGTAAATAACAACCCAAGATATAAATGGCATGTTAAACCAGCCGCTTTTCAAGTTATCGCGCCCACAAGGTCAAATTATGGACGTAAAATAAATGTGAAAAATCGCAATAAGTCGACCATTTTAATTTTTTTACCGGCCATTATTGAGCTTGTCCAAGAACTGCTTATTAGTAACATGCATAACAAACTTGAAGAGGATACTTGTGAAAATGTTGAAGTTATCGCGCCTACAAGGTCAAATTATTGACGTAAAATGAGAAAAATCGCAATAAATCGGCCATTTTGAATTTTTTTTCAGCCATTATTGAACTTGTCCAAGAACTACTTATTAGTAACATGCATAACAAATTTGAAGAGGATATGTGAAAAACTTTTCAAGTTATCACGCCCACAAGGTCAAATTATTGACGTAAAATGAGAAAAATCACAATAAATCGGCCATTTTTTCTTTTTTTTTTGCCATTATTGAACTTGTCCAAGAACTACTTATAAGTAACATACATAACAAATTTAAAGAGAATATGTGAAAAACTTTTCAAGTTATCTCGCCCACAGGGTCAAATTATTGACGTAAAATGAGAAAAATTGCAATAAATCAACCATTTTTTTTTTTTCGGCCATTATTGAACTTCTTCAAGAAATACTTATTAGTAATATGCATAACCAATTTGAAGAGAATATGTTAAAAACTTTTCAAGTTTTCGCGCCCACAAGGTCAAATTATTGACGTAAAATGTGAAAAATCGCAATAAATCGGTCATTTTTTTTTTTTTTTTCCAGTCATTATTGAACTTGTCCAAGAACTACTTATTAGTAACATGCATAACCAATTTGAAGAGGATATGTGAAAAACTTTTCAACTTATCGCGCCCACAAGGTCAAATTATTGACGTAAAATGTGAAAAATCGCAATAAATCGGCCATTTTTTTTTTTTTTCGGCCATTATTGAACTTGTCCGAGAACTGGTCATTAGTAACATGCATAACAAATTTGAAAAGGATATGTGAAAAACTTTTCAAGTTATCGCGCCCACAAGGTCAAATTATTGACATAAAATGTGAAAAATCGCAATAAATCGGCCATTTTTTTTTTTTTTCGCCATTATTGAACTTGTCCGAGAACTGGTCATTAGTAACATGCATAACAGATTTGAAAAGGATACGTGAAAAACTTTTCAAGTTATCGCGCCCACAAGGTCAAATTATTGACGTAAAAGGTGAAAAATCGCAATAAGTCGGCCATTTTGAATTTTTTTTCAGCCATTATAGAACTTGTCCGAGAAGTGGTCATTAGTAACATGCAAAACAAATTTGGGAAGGAAACATGAAAAACTTTTCAAGTTATCGCGCCTACAAGTAAATGTTAACGCCGACGCCGACGCCGACGACGCCGAACTTCAATTGCAATAGCCCACCTTTTTTAATTAAAATTAAAAGGCGGGCTAAAAATGTAATTACTACCAATACGTAATTTACCAATATGCAATGCATAAACGCTTCTTTGCTCACATACTATTTAGATACATGTACAATAATATGATTTTGATGCAACTGCAATGAATAACCACCTGCTTTGTACAATCTTTTTTTTACACGCAGAAGATATGGTCAATCATAGCAGGGTGTACTGTACCATAACAGTTTTACTTAGTTTAGACTATAATTGTTATTTGTAGAACACTTTAATGTTCTTTAAAAACATTCTTGCTCAATTGTTTGCCAAATGATAACCACTTAAATGTGTTCTGAAAAAAATATATTGTCACATCCATGTGTATAAGGCTAATACTGGGTTCTAACCTGTATTGATGTGATTGACTGATGTAGGCCCATGTACACATCCCAGCAGCAAACATCCTCTGGAAGCTGTCTTACTAGTCCCAATTGCTTCATTGTTTCTTCTCTCAAAAACTTAGTGTTCATTTTTTGCCATCTATGACGCTTCCATTCACTTTGTTGATCTTCCACAACCCTGTTATATAAATAATTTCATTAAATTTGAGACCAAAGCATTTATTGTCTAGTGATTTCACATAAAAATGAGAAATTGAAACACATGTACACTCTTGTCAAGATCTGAAGGACTTCTACTAACCTGACTGTTTCCCAAACTTGTCTCAAATAGTCCAGGTCATGTCTGCATCTAGAGAATTATTAAAAATATGACAAGTAATTACACAAGAAAAAAATAAACATGCCACTTTCCAGCAACAACAGTACAGTATACATGTGGCCCTACACTAAGATCATTAAAATAAGTAACCCCAAAAAACTCCAATAATAAAAGATTGAAAAAATTACTGATTATGGTGTGAAAAATCATCATTTAACTTTTTAGTGAGAATTAAATTGATTTGCAGATATGCTGTGGACCTGCTGAAAAACAGTAAGCTATTACCTAAACGGGGGGAATCTCAATCAAGATCATTGTTGAATAGTTAACTAGAAGTAAGTGTTTACCATGTGAACACCCAAGAAGGCTCCCCTTCCCACTTTTCAAATAAGAGTTATACAATTATTATAATTTTTGCAGATAATCAATTTGTACATGTATTATCAAGTAATATTATGAGGCAGAGGCTAGCAACTTTAGGCTAGGGTGATAAGGTTCTAATTTGAAGGTTCTAAGATGGCGGCGATGACCCAGATATTTTCCCAAACTTTTTGAAAAATTAATGCAGTCTAGGAAATACACTACTATGCACTATGTTGAATATTGAGTATATCGGATGAGTGGCTTTGAAGTTATCAGGGTGACAAGGTCCTAAATTGAAGAAAAAAAGATTAAAGATGGTCGCCATGACCCGAATAATTTCCCGAACATTCAGAAAAATTGATGCAGGCTAGGAATTATCACTACTATGCAGTATTTTAATTATTGAGTATATCGGATAAGCGGCTTTGAAGTTATCAGGGTGACAATGTCCTAATTTGATGAAAAAAGAATAAAGATGGCCGCCATGACCAGAATATTTCCTCGAACTTTCCTAAAAATTGATGCAGCCTGGGAATTATTAGTTGCATCCAGTATGTCGAACACAAAGTGAATCGAAAAAGCGGTTTTGTAGATATCAGGGTGACAAGGTCATAATTTGACAAAAAAAGATTAAAGAAGTCCGCCATGACCCGAATATTATTTCGAACTTTCTGAAAAATTGATGCAGGCTAAAAATTAATATTACTATGCAGTATGTTGAATTTTGGATATATTGGATAAGTGGCTTTGAAGTTATCAGGGTGACAAGGTCCAAATTTGACGAAAAAAGATTAAAGATGGCTGCCGTGTCTCGAATATTTTCACAAACTTTTTGAAATATTGATGCAGCCTAGGAATTAATATATGCATCCAGTATGTTGAACACAAAAAGAATCGAAAAAGCGGTTCGGTGGATATCAGGGTGACAAGGTCCTAATTTGACGAAAAAAGATTAAAGATGGCCGCCGTGACCCGAATATTTTCACAAACTTTCTTAAAAATTGATGCAGCCTAGGAATTAATATTTGCATCCAGTATGTTGAACACAAAAAGAATCGAAAAAGCGGTTTGGTAGATATCAGGGTGACAATGTCCTAATTTGACGAAAAAATGTTAAAGATGGCGGCAATGACCCGAATATTTTCCCGAACTTTCTGAAAAATTGATGCAGCCTAGGTATTAATACATACTTGTATCCAGTATGTTGAACACTAAATGAATTGAAAAAGCGGTTTTGTAGATATCAGGGTGACATGGATGAGAGGCGGTGTCCATGCGCGGCCGCCGCTGCCGAAACCGTACATAAACTAAAAGCCTCCCCCTGGTAGGGGGGAGCCTTAATTACCACCCAGATGGCCATAAGAATAAGCAATCACATCCTGATAGAAGAATATGCTTGAAAGTGTGAGATGTTGAATACATTAAAAGGTCTAAAGATATTTTTCATCATAAAATTTGTGATTGGTGGGAAAATTCGTGAATACAGTGAAGCCTGAGCGCAGCGACTTTTTGGCACCAACGACTTCTCTTTTGCACGGATCAGTTTTATATTATTAACAACCTGGGACCACTGACATTCTGTCTAATGCATTGTAGGCATTAACCCTTGTCCTGCTATGCCCTTGTCCTGCTATATACGGGGTTAAGGATGTTTTAGATCAATAAAAATATCACTTAATTTTGATAAAATAGTTTTTAATAAACGCTTTGTTGATCCAATAATTTAATTTTAGACATGTCTATTTTTCATAAATAGTAATATTTTTCGTCATTTGAAGCTAGAAATTGCGTTAGCAATTCCAGCTTCAAATGACGAAAAATACAATTGAAGCAATTCAGCAGGACAAGGGTTAAAGTGTCTGATTACAAGGCTATCCTTACTGTTTGCCATCTACTGGCTGAAGTCATTTAGTCTCCACGATTATCAGACATATTTGTAAAATACATTAATGTAACAATATTCCTGGAGTGCTGCCTTGCAGGATTCATGTATAAAAATTAAAAAATGGTGATGATTATCAGACATATCTGTAAAATACATTAATGTAACAATATTCCTGGAGTGCTGCCTTGCAGGATTCATGTATAAAAATTAAAAAATGCTGATTTTACAAAATTGCCACTGTTATTGCTACTGAGAAAGCTGTTATTTTGTATCATTAACGTTGAATATTTATGATGTTCACACCTTGAGATTTTAACAAAAAAAAATTTAAACTTTGAATGACTCCCTAATCTTTAAAAAAATCCACTAAAATTTTATTGGTAGTTATTTATATGAAATCTAAGGCTAGCTTTAGATATTTTAATAGCGCTCCTCAAGAGAAATTGTGGGTGTTATTTCATTTGTGTCGTGAGACCATGCGTAGTTTAGTAAGCAGTCACCAGATGGCGTGGAGATCAGTTTTGATGCTGGCTGAACTCTCTCGCAAGTCCAATATAATTTTGTTATTTATCAGCCACATTTTAGCTGATTTTACAGCAAAAAGGAGCAATCTAGATACACCATCAACATAAAAACGAACAGCAGAGTTCACGTGAGTTTTCGACCTATAACGCCTGTCGTTTAGTGTGATAAAAATAATTTTAGTGAGACATATTCAGGCTATCTCGAGACTTTGGCACATTTGCCCAGCCGTAATGGCGGTAGCTTACTGAATATAACTACGCAAATTCACATAGAGACAGCTCAATAATTCTAAAAAGTCAACACTTTTGTAAACAACTTTTTGTCACCAACGACTTGTTTACCTGGCAACAAGAAGGTCGTTGGTGAAAGGTTTCACTGTACCATTATCTTTATGTTAACTCACTGTGGCAGCAAAGAGAAGTTGACAACAGAAGTCTCCAGCAACTCCTGTAATTCTATCAGATCTTGAGCCTCATTCTCCAACACATCTAATCTCTTGGCAAAACTGTCTATTGTAACCCATGCATCACCAATTGCACATTCTCTGCTGTATACTTCAGAAGCATCTAGCTCTTCATGTAAAGCAACTACCCTCTCACCAAATGTTGTAAGATCCTTGAAGTGAACATTTATAGAGCAAATTAAAAAAAATTATTTTAAAAGAAATAAAATTTAACAACAAGTTTAAGTATAAGTTTCTGTTAAAATAAAGTTGAAGAACAAGTTTCTGTCTAAACCATACACCAAAGAAAAAGATGTAAAAACATATCATGTTTTCAAAATCTTACGAAGTTATGTTTAAAAGATTCAGATAATGGGAAGAACCACCTACTTGTGTAATTACTTCACTCTCCTCCTGAATTCGTGGTCCTAATCTCTGTTTGGCGAGAGATACTTTGGTTTTGAGGTTATTCCACCGAGCTGGAGCAGCATCAAACAATCTCTGTGTTGAATCAGGCAGCTTTTGTTCATACTTTTTCACCAACAAAACTGTGCGGTGCATAGCAGCAAATTTACCATCCATTTCTTGTTGTTGCGCTGATACCTATCACATAAGAATTTGTTAATATCAAACAGGATTTTACATCTCCGGCATTTTTTATTCGCAGCTAGAATTTAAAATGTTTCATAATACATGTAATAATCATTAAGTATGTTATTCATTAAGTTCGTTATTCAAAATGCGGCCATGATCATGATTGCTCATTAATATTTTGTGAAAAGCGTTGTGCTTTTCAAAACATCCCTGGCAATATTATTACACATGTAAAACTAAAAACTGACAAAGTGTCAAAAAGATCACCGATCACACAAATGGTTAACCTTGTCTAGGTTATCAAGAGGTTTGTCATATCTACAAGTTACCATTTTTTTAATACATCATTACATGCAAAATAGCAACTTACATGAGGAAGCCCCCAACTTAATTTAGTATTAACCTGACAAAAATTGTATAAATTTGAAAACAAATAATAATTCTAGACAAAATAACAGTTTCACATAGTACTCTGGTGTAAAGGGTACTGAATCATTGTTTATTAGTCTATGTATAATTATTTTTTTTTCAAGTTTTCTTTAATCTAATGGTAAACAACATGAAAACAATGGAACAATTTTCAAATTCTAACCTCATTAAACAGTCTCATCATCTTCATAAAAGAGGCTGTGTCTCTCTCTTCCCCTGTGATACTCTCTATCTCTGGTTCAGTCTTTTTCAGAAAATAGTCTAAACTTTCAAGCATGTGTGTCACCTATATAATATAAAAATGTTGTGCAAAATTAAGAAGAAAACTAGATTTGCCTGAGAGGCAAAGCTTGCGTCTCCACCGGCCTGACAAAGATCTAGCAACCAAAATACATTAACAAGACTACATAAGTCCAGGAGCTCCCGCTCCGAATTAGAATTTGATTTAAGCAATTTTGTGTAGGGCTATTAATGTAGTCCTAGGCTAGGTCAAAAATCAAGACGCAAGACAACTAGGTCTAAGAAGCTCAGTCTAAGAGTAAGATAAGAACTAGACAGTCTCTCAGAGATTGCAAACCTCCATTGAAATTAATGATTCTAATCAGTATCCCAGTAATGGTCTACCTATCTGGCACGGTTTACCCGATATCAGGCCAATCGAGGTAACTAATAGCTGATTTACGGTCATTTTGAATTCGATATAAACTAGTTAAAAACTTAGGGTGCATCCTCCCCCGAAACCTCAAATTTTGTTTTATAGTAATGGACTAACATCTAACACAGTTTGCAAAATATTAGGCATGTGAAAGTAAATAATAGCCGGTAGGGGGCCATTTTGAATTTGATCGAGTCAGAATTTTTCAAGATGCATCCTCAGCTGAAATCTCACATTTCATTCTATAGTAATGGTCTAGCCATCTAGCACGGTTTACCAAATATCGCCCATGTGAAAGTGAATAATGGCCGATAGGAGGCCATTTTGAATTTGATCAAGTCGAAATTTTTCAAGATGCATCCTCTCCTGAAATCTCACATTTTGTTTTATAGTAATGGTCTAGCCATCTAGTACGGTTACCAAATAACGGCTATGTGAAAGTGAATAATGGCCGATAGGCGGCCACTTTGAATTTGATCGAGTCAATTTTTTTCAAGATGCATCCTCTCCTGTAATCTCACATTTTGTTTTATACAGACAGGCCTCGGAGATCCGTCCTCCGATGTTCCGTCTTCTTCTACATCCGTCTTGGTTTTGATGGGAACGGATCTGCCCAATGTATTTTTGCTTCTATGTTCCGTCATTTCGATGTCCGCCTCCATCATCAAATTTCGAGGACAAAAGGGTTAAATCAATGAATAAGTGTCCCGTTGCTCCGTCACGTTGCCCGCCTCAGTCATCAAATCTCGGTGACGAAAAGATTAAATCAATGCTAGACGTAAGCGTCTCATTGTTCTGTCACAGTCAGTCACGCTAATTGTGTGAACGCCACTTGTTTGTATAGTTTTCAAAACATTTCTCCAACGCTGGCTAAATGCACCTAACATGTAAGGGATTAGTGGGGGGCTAATGAGCAAATGAAACCCGGCAAACACATCCTCACGATGTGAGCATTGGTTTAATGCTGGGCCACTGCCTTTGACACCGTACCCCCAACAAAGGAGGAACCGCTCGTTCTACATAACACTTCTTGACGGCAGTAATATGATACAGCCCAGCAAACACGAGACGTTCACCCAATGCTAGTACAATGTCGGACCAGTATCTGAGATGATGGGTTCACATTGTACCAACATTGGGTGAATGTTTCCTGGGTCAAAGCCAATGTCTCGCACAGTCATAGGCCTGATTGGCACAATGTTTAATTTCGTGTGTATATAGCCACTAGTTAAGCCGATAAAGATTAATTAATTTGACCTTCAATATGTCTGGTGTAGATATCAGTACCGAAATGTTTGATTTTGTTGACTAAATCTATAGGTATCTAACAATTTTTGTGAACAGATCGTAATTATTCATGCCGTCATCTAATTTAAGTACAGCAATTTCATAGATTAGGCCTATACTCTAAGCCGTGAAGACCTTGTGTTTCGGTTAGCAGGAAGTGTCATCACCTATTTGAGCGTTGAATGGTTTACCATTGTGAAAAGAACAGTATGTAAAGCCCTACAATAACAGGAAGACAATAGACAAAAGTCGAAGCAGTAAGCCACCTGCCCGAGTAATGGCACGATGCGATACACAGTGAAATGTGTTAGATTTGATCACGGCCATCTGTCAAAACCTGAGGTGAGTGATATTGCTTGGAGTCATTTCGACTACCAAATGAAAACATTATTATTCGGTTAAATTAACAATTGAAACAGATTAAAGCAATTATTACTCCTTTGTTCTTTTACTGTGATAAACAGATTAAGTGTATAAAAGACACAATAGGGTTATGGTAGTCATTCAGTTTCACCATGGCTTCGAATCCATGCAAACGACGTCGCACCGACCTCAATAGAGATAAAAAACGAGAAATTTGTGCTTACAAAGACGCTCACCCTAAAGCTACGTGCTCTGATATTGCCGCTCATTTTGCCAAAGAGTGGGACGTGACAGTGGGTCGCACAACAGTGGGTGATATTTTACGCAGCAAAGAAAAGTGGATGTCTCATGAGAGCTCTGGTAGAGCAGCAAAATATAGCAAGCTTGAAGAAGCACTTATGTTGTGGTTTAATTAAAAATTTATTTAAAAAAAATCATGTAATTATATATTTGAGATAATAAAATCATGCAATTATATATTTTTAATAATTAAATTATATTTGTACCATATTTATGTTGTTATTTTGTTCGAACAACCAATACACGTACTAATATAATAACATTACAGTATGAATTAGATATATAATATCCTCGGTTCCAACACAGCTTAGAGGGGGGTGGGGGAGCTGCTCCGAAACTCTGCCATATTCGAAGTTCCTTCATATTTCTTGGGAACAGATGATGACGGAACATCGAGGTCTCTCTGTAGTAATGGTCCAGCTATCTAACACGGTTTACCAAATATCAGCGATGTGAAAGTAAATAGTGGCCATTTTGGATTCGATTGAGTCAAAAGTTTTTAAAAGGCATCCTCTCCCGAAACTCCCCACATTTTGTTTTATAGTAATGGTCTAGCTATCTAGCACGGTCTACCTGATATCAGGCCTATCGAGGTAAATAATGCTGATTGTCGGCCATTTTGAAATCGTAAGCTAAAAGTTTTCAGGGTGCATCCTCCCCCGAAAACTCACACCTTGTTTTATAGTAATCAGGTAATGGTCTAGCCATCTAGCACGGTTTACCGAATATCAGCCATGTGAAAATGCGTAATGGCCGAAAAGGCGGCCATTTTGAATTTGATCAAGTCAAATTTTTTCAAGATGCATCCTCATCTAAAATCTCACATTTTGTTTTATAGTAATGGTCTAGCCATCTAGCACGGTTGATCAAATATCAGCCATGTTAAAGTGAATAATGGCCGATAAGCGGCCATTTTGAATTGTATTGAGTCAAATTTTTTCAAGATGCATCCTCTCCTGAAATCACACATTTTGTTTTATAGTAATGGTCTAGCCATCTAGCACGGTTTACCAAATAACGGCCATGTGAAAGTGAATAATGGCTGATTGGCGGCCATTTTGAACTTGGACGAGTTGAATTTTTTCAAAATGCATCCTCTCCTGAAACCTTACAATTTGTTTTATAGTAATGGTGTAGATATCTTAGCGGTTTTCCTGATATTCCACAATAACAGGCCTGTCGAGGTGAATAATGGCCGATAGGCGGCCATTTTGAATTTTATCAACTTGAAATTTTTCAAGATGCATCCTCTCCTGAAACCTTACAATTTATTTGATATTATTGGTGTAGCTATCTTGAGCGGTTCTCATGATATTCCGCAATATCAGGCCTGTCGAGGTGAATAATGGCCGATAGGCGGCCATTTTTAATTTTATCGACTTGAAATTTTTCAAGATGCATCCTCTCCTGAAACCTCACAATTTGTTTCATAGTAATGATGTAGCTATCTTGAGCGGTTTTCATGATATTCCGCAAAATCTTTTAGTCGGATTTACCGATGTTATAAATTAGTAAACAGTGCTGGGTCAACTTCAAGGTCAAGGTCCAAAAACCTGAAAAGGCACAACTAGGGACCTTAGAGAACATGCATGTGCAATATGACTGTCATCGGCCCAGTACTTTTCGAGATCTGCTCCGGAAACGAAGTGCGCGTCAAAACGTCTAAATAGGTCATAGTTCTGAACCAAAAGTAGGTCAAAGTTTAAATACCCCAAAAGGCACAACTAGGCCCCCTAGGGGTGTTGTGTGTGAAATTTGAAGACAATCGAACAAGTACTTTCAGAGATATGCTCCGGAAACTAATTGTTTACGGACGGCCCAACGGCCCAACGCCGTAACATCATCATTTTCTCCTCTGCGACCTTGCGTATTGAATTCAGATTTAAAATATTTTAACCTGTCCATCATCCACCTGGAAGTAACCCACATACCAAAAATTGTTATCCTAGCTTATTTTCTTTCTAGCTTATTTTCTTTATAGTAATAGGCAAAAAAAGAGGCAAAAAAAAACGGAGGCGGAATCCATAGCTCCCTCCGTCTCACCTACGGTGACGGCGGAAGCTAATTATATAGCGAAATACACTACTGTCACCAACTTTTTATGTAAACCCTGTAAAAAATTGATGTCAGAATCACACCAAAATCCAATATGTCATGGGTAAGTTTCTTCCTTGGAACAAATTGGTGAAGCAGTTCAAGCTCTTGAGAGTAACATGTGATTCATCGGCCATCTTGAATTTTGTTGAAAAAATGAAAAAAGAAAAACAATTCTCCTGACAATTTTCTCAGGGCCAGTGAGCATACATGAAAAATAACATTTGAGCTGTATAGCTGTATTACCAAATTTTGATAATAGCCAAAATGAGCAAAACTGAAATATCAGCTAAAATCCTAAAACGTAAAAAAATATATGTTTTTATTATCATAATCACATCAAAAACTAATCAGCAAAAGACCAGGGTAGGGTTCTTTCTTTGAACCAAACATGAAACAAATCCATGAAGCAGTTCAAGCTCTAGAGAGTGACATGGGATTTTGGCGGCCATCCTGGATTTTGTTGAAGAAGCTGAAAAACACCAAAAAAATCTACCGAGCAAATTTCCTAGGGCCAATATGCATACTGCAAATATTTAGAAATAATCTGAGCAGGGGTGTATAGATATATTACCAAATTTTGATGAGAGTTAAAATGAACAAAACTGAAATATCCGCTAAAATTCCGAAACATGAAAAAATCAATGTTTTTATAATCAGAATCACACCAAAAACTTAATCAGCACATGTGCAGGATACCGTCTTTCCTTTCAACCAAACATGAAACAAATCCATAAAGCGGTTCAAGCTCTAGAAAGCGACATAGGATTTTGGTGGCCATCTTTGATTTTGTTGAAGAAGCTGAAAAACGCCAGCAAAATTTATGGGGCAAATTCCTTAAGAGCCATTATGCATATAGCAAATATTTAAAAATAATCCGAGCAGGGGTGTATAGCTAAATTACCAAATATTAATGATAGCCAAAATGAACAAAACTGAAATATCCGCTAAAATTCTGAAACGTAAAAAATAAAAGTTTTTATTATCAAAATCACACCAGAACCTTTCAGCACACGTCCAGGACTCAGCAAAAACAATACTGTAAAATACTTAATTTTGCGGGTATAAATTTTCACGTAAACCTGATTTTTTACCGTTTCGCTGTCTTTTAATTTCGTGTATAAACATAATGTATGGTCACCAATTAACTGGAGAGGGGTGACTAACCATTGAGGCTAATGCACTTGACACGCGCTGCTCATTAACCCTATCAATCCAACAGGTTATCATTTAATTATTATTCTGCTGCTGATTTACTACATGTGTCGTTTCAGTGAAATATGTCTACTTTAATTTGATTTTAAAAAAGCTCATCGTATCTGTTTGATTGTGGGAATTTAAAATAGCTGTATCTGTGCACATATTTGTGTAACATTTGCATAAATTTGGGAGTAACTACTGTCACCTCAGAAACTTAGAAAAACACATGCCAAGAAACGTGTCCACAGCTCCCTAACAACATTGAGTCTGTCCCTGGTGAACACAACGCGTTGATCCAGTGTTGGGTAAATGCTGGCCCACTGTCTTTGACGCTGGCCAAGTATCACGCCAGCACTGGATCAACAGTTATGTTTTTTGTCATAATAAAAATATATTTCAGATGTTGTCATTCAGTCATTTAAATATAAGTCCTAGGACTTAAACTTTCACAAGTTAGCGTGAACATCGCACAAATGGATTACATAACCACGGTCGACTGCACAGTGTCAGTCACACCCTTTAAAACCCACTCCCAAAGTTCATGAAACACTAATGTGATAAACAATATTCGCTTGGAATATGATTTCGCGCTCACAGTCCTTGCGCGAAAATTAATTCCACGCGAAATAAAAGTATAGTACAGTAAGTCTCCACCACCACATAGTGGGTGGAGACTTAAAAAGAAAGTCAGAAAGTAAAGAAATTTCTAAATTTTGCATATCCCCGTCTAGAATGCGATGTTTTTTTCTTGGCTATACATGTCCCAAAAATGCACCTCGTATTATACACAGATGTAGAATTTTGTACAATTTATTGGGTGCTCAATGATCAGTTAATTTCACATCCATTGTCAACTGATCAGTTAACTTCACACCCATTGTCAACTGCTCTAGTGGTAAGTATGAAACACTAACAACAGAAAACTTATGACAGGAGGTTAGTCATTATCATGTTGACAGTTAAATGAAATGGTAACACAAACATGATACACATTTGGAAAATAAATAATTTACTGTTTTTAATCTACTGTAGTTATTTATTATTTTCTAACCAATTACATTTTACGGACAGGCGGTCAATCAGCCGCTGGTGAGAACTCACTTCAGATAGCCATCTAGACGACATAGTTAGCCTGCAAATAATTTACCCGCCCATTTCATCCTAGAATGTTCTTATTTGGGCATGACGGTATCTATATAGTCTTTGTGTTTAGATACATTGGAATAATAGGAATTTGGCGAAATATAAATATATTGAGACAGTCCCAATGACCTCTACCGATGCCGAAGTTGGCGCAGTATTAAGGAAATGGTAGTACATACAATGTACATAGTCTTGTGTGGGGACATGTGTACTTGTAAGGCTCGCTGTGGACGCTGTAGCTGACAAACAAAATTTGAGGTCGCATTATAGACAGAAGGATAGATGTCATGTCATCAGAGGCTTAAAATTTTACCTATTTTTATACATGGCATCACATTATCTACAGGCATCATAATTATTATCCTTTCTATTAGATCGTTACTTACTTAGCATACTCACCTGCACAAACAATATCTGAATTTTTAACCCTGAAAGGGCTGGAATAATTTTATATAAACCATGGAGACCAAAGGGTTTTTTTTATTTTGAAATCATCATAAATGTCATATTTAGCTCTTTTCAATTCATTTTAATACCTATGTTATGGGTCTACGGTCATTCGAAATATTTTTACTCTTACAGTGCGGGGATCGATTTTAGTCGTCAGAATCTGACGTCTAAAGATAGTCTTTGTGTTTAGATCGACTTTAGTCTAAAGTCGATCAACGCACTGTAAGTTTAAATATATAAACCACATTAAAAAATAGTTTTGGTTACAAATCATGCATACATGCAATATTTATTGATAAGAATATGGAAGTTAATTTGTTATCACGTTTCAGAATGAAAAATAACAGAGCGTATCAAAATGCATACAGAGCATAATATGTACTTTAAAGCTATTTGTTTAAAACCATTTTTATTGAATTTCCCTTTCATTCATGATGTATTATAAAAAGTGAAATGTATATTAAGCACATATCAGTATAATAAACGATTACTACATTCAATTCAATAGAAAGTACTCTTCAAGACTATTTTTGAATATTTAAAACAATTACCTGGTCAGAAAGATATTTTGTGAAAGTCCACATCCATTTGCAGGCAAATGTGACGAGTACTTGCTTTATTGGTTGCAAGTCAGCTCGCAACCAGCCAAAATCCTGTTCATCATGTAGTGCATAAATTTCGTCTCGAGCCGTCTACAATAAATAACCAAATCATATCATCAAATCATTTTTTCATAAAGACTTGATGACATTGCTGTGTAGTACAATCTATGAAAGGGTGTGATAATTACATCATGTACATGTACGTCTGGATGCCTTTCAAATAATGTTACAGGAGAAAAAGTGCACCCTAATTGACAGACTATACTGCGCAACTTAATTAAATTTTGAAGTGCCTGCGCATAATATGATGGGTGAGTGATATTTGTGGCTGAAGCCCTGATTAATCTGTCTCTCTGTCACATATATTCGGGTTTTTATTCTTTATTAGCATATTAAGTAACACATTTGTTAAAAATAAAATGTGACATCAACCAGCAACATTTGAAAACAGTTGACCTCCATTTTGTCAAATCTGAATAATTTTCACTCACTTGAAGTTGTGGATCGTGTCAGCGAGACACAACTTCAAGTGGGTGAAAATTCAGATTGAATAATTTGGCGGTTAAAGGGTTAAGGAAAGCCAAGATGCAGCTGTTTCACAATTAAGCAGCAAATATATTGGTCTAAATGAGGTGTTGAATCCGACAGTAGCTATGCTGTATCTCGTGTCTGACTGTCGTCAGCTCAATGTTGTTTTCAATGTTTAGTCGGGGAGGGGGGGTGGATGGGTGGTGGTCATGCGTTGCATGTGTAATGTTGTGAATTCCCGGCAAAATGAGCCATAGAGTGCACAGGGTTAGCCTTGATCTGTCACATCTATTTTTTACACCTCAAGTCGACACCTGTATTGATAGACTGCACATTGATTTCAGTGCACATAATAAACTCCTGATAAATACGCCCCCCAACTGCGTCTCTGTGTTTATTAGTAGGCCTATATACGGTCTATTAGGGATAATCGGGTAGGCCTACCCTAATGGAAATAGGTCAAATCTGTGAAACTCAATGACCTCGACCTCCTTTGTTTTCACCGAGCTGGCTAATACAATAAAGTATAAGGGATGGTTCTTATATAACCTTGTTTTCACCAAGTGACGTCACTGCGTTTTACAGAATGAAGTATGGGGGAGGGGGTGTTATATAACCTTGTTTTCATCGAGTGACGTCACTGCGTTTCACAGCTAGCTACTCCCTGTGTGACCCCGGGCTGGGACCAGGGTCTGGGACTGTGGTGCAGTTCATTATTCAAAGCTGATCTATTAAACATAAACTGTTTATATTAACCTGACAGTTTGAGTGGTATAGGCATATATGTTACTAGGCATACCACAGTCAATGACAGGTAGGGGAAGGTACAAAAATACGTGTCTAGCAAACAATTTAGTAGCCTAGGCACATTGCATGCTAGTAGGCCTACTGCTATTTGCTCAGATGTGATGGCAGTGTGTAGTGTTCAGATTGAAATAACTGAGTCAGGAGACAGATTAACTACTTTCACTGCCACAGTTATTGAGTCAATGTTGATTTGATGCTATAGACCAGCGTAATTTAACAGTGTGAGACTGCAGGACAACATTAATTAGACTCACTATAATAGAACTCACTATAATAGAACTCACAACTCGAGAAGCCTAGATATATTGAGATTGCAAAGTTATCGATATAATTAGTGAGTTAATAACTTGATGTTGAGTTGAAAACAATAATAGCCTAATTTAAATGTCACTTCTGGGGCTTCGCATATGGCTAGGAGATTCATAAAGCATAGCAGGATTAGGCTATGCATTGCCTGAGGGGTGTTTATAAAGTTTTCAGAACGTGTTCAGACTGTAGGCACCAGTAGGCCCTAGGCCTAAGTTTTTACTACAAATGAATTGTTTTTTTTTTTTGCTGGTTTAATGTTAGATCATCGTCTATCGAGTGAATGTTCGTTTTCTTGGGCAGTGAGTGGCCGATAGGCATATTATATAGGCCCCATACATGTGTATTGGCAGGCCAGCAAAGACAAGACTTTGAATCAAAGTTGACTTAACATTGGTCCAACGTCGTAGATGTCTCCTTGTGTCAGCTGAGTGTTGTTGTGTACATGCCTCTGGGACAGACTGACCATACAGGCAAACACGCATACCGCCGGACAATCACATGCAGCCAGCGTTGTTTCAATGCTGGCACACCGCCTACGACACTGGCCCACCATTTGGTCAGCGTTGCCGTATTAGGCCTACTATTAATGACAGGTGCACTTCCCAGCAAACACGAGCCGCTGACCCAATGTTGTTTTAATGCCGGGCCAACGTCGGAGACGGCGGGCCAACATTCAAACAACTTTGCATCATAGTAGGTCACGTGTCGTATACAGTACTGGCAGGTCGGTATTGCTAAGCTAGCGAGGCAGGTCAAAGCACTGAGGGTCAAAGTGTATTGCTAAGGTCACATGTGACACGTGACGTCACCTAACAGACATGGCTGACATTGATACATTACAGATAGGAATTGATGCGTCATTTATATCAGTGTTCATCTGATCAGCTGAGCCAAATTCTCAAAATCTGGCTTCGTGATGCAACGAAATTATTCTTAACACACACATGGAGTTAGATATGTAGTTATTGCCGCGAAATTAATCATACAGAAAACCACTCAGACCCACATTGACTGAAAAAGTAGAGCAAATGCTCTACTAAAAAGGAAGGTTTTATGTAACCTAGTGCTGATCGTTAGATTAAACATGGCCGTCTCAGTATATACATGTTTCTGTGAACAGACCATTTTAAAAAATGTAATTTTTATGACATCAAAAACATGAGCTCCGACTTGCACTGTAGTAAAGCATTGCCTGAGATATCTTGGGCTCTGTCTGGAATGAGTTCATAGGGTACATAGTGACACATAAAAAGAAACAAAACTGTTAAAACGGGCGATAGGCTTACCCTGTAGATGTCAATTTCAGCATCAAATTCGTCCAGTGAAGGAACTGTGCTTTCTTGATCTGAGCTCTGCTTTGGAGCTAAAAAGGACCGTTCTGCTGTACCCATCAAACCTTGTGATTCAATAGTGCTTTTGCTATGAACTGACGAAGCTCTGAGAAAAGAATTAAAACAAAATACCCACTCATTGCTATTGTATCAATTTGAAAGTACATAAAATAAAATCTGTTATGTACAAAATGCTCGCTTGTGGAAATGTCCAAGTGGCTTTCAAAAAAAAGGCTGCCCATGAGGGTGGCTGCCTAGATCAGGTTTTATTACAGGCACAATCACACAAATGTTGTTTTCTTTTTTTCACTTATCGTACTACAGTAGTCCCCCGGCGCTTATATATATCGTTCACAATAAGTTGGCCCGATGCTGTCTCAATGTGGGGAATCTGTGAGAGACCGGCATCAGTGAAAAACATTCACAGCGCACACAAAACGTTCACCCAATGTTGATTCAATGTCTGTGATGTCAGCCTAACCTTACATCGACATCTAACAAACATGATATGATCAGACATTGATCAAATGCTGGATTAATGTCGTGCCATTGGTGCAACATTACGCCAACATTGGACTAACTTCATTGGTTCACAAGAGTCGTATTGTTTGCTGTGTATAGGTAACAGTATGCATTCAGGCCTGTGCATACATGTACATGTATATCACTGTCTGCCGCCCAGATGACGTAACAAGGGACGGCAAAAAGGGGGGGGCTATCTCCCGTCTGGGTGGGGGGGAAGGTTAATCAGTAACAAGTGGGCACGCATAATCTGAGGGGAGTTTCCACGCACGCCAAAAAATACTGCACGCATAACGTGTTAGAGAGGTTCATGCATAACTCAGCGACGTTTTAGTGATGTGTGCTTCCGTGCAAAAAAATACGCATGCATAAGAAGGGTCCACGTTGTTGGGAGGGTACGTACTTGGGAGGGATTACTGTACATGCATAATCTACTTAATAACAAATCAAATCGCAGTAAGTTATAATGTCGGAAAAAAATCATTAAAAGATCATTTTTATATATATTTCATACCTTGAGTCACTGCGAGCTGAAGCAAGCATGCGAAGGTGTGATGCCCCAGCTGACCCAGGTTTATTTGAATTTCGCAGCGGGTTTGGAGATACTTTGCCTTTCAAGAAATTGTCAAAAGTTTGATTGACATCTTGTTCCCAGAGAAAAGCATAATCTCTGAAGAGTTCAAACAAAGTCTGCAACATTCACATTATAAACAAAATTATTATTCATTTTATTTCTACATTTATGACCACCCATGTGAAAAAGCATTTGAAATCATATGAACTGAGATTTCTAGTGGATTTGGTAATCTACTTTTCTTTCAGACACCGAAACATTCATCTACTTCATATGAGCATTTCATTTTATTATCACTTCTTATCATTAACATCTAATTTTAAATCAATTGAGCACAAACCAAGAGAGGCATTGTATTTGAAAAGATGTGTTTGAAAAACTAACTTTCGTTATAGTTTAAATATTTCACAAAATACTGTTAAAATATACCTTGCACTCTTCTGAATTTTCCTTGACAAGAAGAGTTATGTCTCCGACCATTTGCTGAACCTTTTCATCAACTGAGATATAATCCTGATAAGAACTCTATATGGAAAAGTACAAAATGAGAAAATGTTGGTTAAGCTATTCCATCCTCGAATAGACCTGTTTCGAGTGTAGATAATCATCGGCAAGCAGTTAGCATAAGGCTGTATTGATAATTATTTGTCAAATGGATAGTGCATCTGAGTAAAGATCACAATAATAGTGATCAATACATTCAGGTATGAATCTAGCATATGATATGTAAACAATTGATACCAATATAAAGAAAATGAAAACCATAATGGTTGTATGCTCAGAGTTAGGCAGTTGATTGCTTGAGAAACAACTGATTACAACATAAAGCTGGCAGAATAAACCTTATTTTGTTCAAAGCACTAAAAATACAATTTCTGGTTTATTAACCATACAACAAATATGACTAATAAATTCCTTGGAATAAAAAAATTATTTGCAAAATAAATCCATGCTTGATGACCACTGAATTGATGGTGCTATCAGAAAAGAAATAATGAAAATTTAAAAAAAAATGCAAATTTGAAAAAATTAAAATCAATGAGGCTATAGTACAGATCTCATCCTAGAGAATAGTTCGGCAAATGTTGGCTCTGTGCTTCAAAGCAATGTTGTGATCATATCTTGTGTTAAAAAGGATATCCCCTAAAATGAGATATCTCAAATGTGAAGTGCGGGAAGAGTGCATAAGTTTGTCGCACCAATTGGTAATATTGTACTTAAAAAGATTGATGATTTGTATCTAATTCTCACCTTCTCTTTGAATACTGTATTGCCTTCAAGTTTCCTAGTTCCAGATTAGAATGCAATAAATGTGATGATATTGACAAATATTATTTAGATGCAATTTATTTCACCTACTCCTACTTTGTATTTTCAAGTTAAAATATATCTAGCACATCAAACATATGTTGACAATGAGAGCAATAAAACTTACTTCTTGAAATGAAATTCACAGTGGGTAATAACATAAGTAACAGCCAGTGGACTTGCTGGTCAAAAACTAATAGAGAATCTTTGGCTTATCATACCTTTCCACCAAGCATTTTAACTAAGCTGCCACGCGAAAGAATTGATTCCAGCCAGGCTGCTACAGTTTCTTGCACACTAGTGGCAGCTGTACTTTCATCAAGAGGTGGACGGTAGGCAACGCTGTCTTCAATCATCTCCAAACGAATCTTCAGTATAGGTATACTGTTTTCCTGTAACTTGTTAATAAGAAATGAACAGAACTTAGCTACATGAATGAAACTGGTGTGAAAGTACATGTATGTTTAACATAGACCGTGGGCCACCCGTAACCCCCCTCCAACCCCTGTGGATTTTTCACGGTGGTTATTTTTGAAGCCTCTGAATATGGACCTATTGAAATCCGGTTGTTTGCATTTAAGCTGTTGGGGCTAAATATGCTAAAATATGCAAATTAGGCAGCCATTACCGAAAATCCAGATTCAAGCATTATCTCAGCAAACTAATCAAGTTAGAATCCTAAAAACAGTGTCTATCATACGGTTTTCATGGTCAACGAATGCAATAAAATATATCTAATTAGGATCCGAATAATAAATTAGCATAAAATATGCAAATTAGGCAGCCATTACGCAAAATCCAGTTTCAAGCAATATCTCAGAAACTAATCAAGTTAGAATCCTAAAAACAGTGTCTATCATACGGTTTTCATGGTCAACGAATGCAATAAAATATATCTAATTAGGATCAGAATAATAAAGTAGCATAAAATATGCAAATTAGGCAGCCATTACCGAAAATCCAGTTTCAAGCAATATCTCAGCAACTAACCAAGTTAGAATCCTAAAAACAGTGTCTATCATACGGTTTTCATGGTCAACGAATGCAATAAAATATATCAATTAGGAACAGAATAATAAATTAACATATAATATGCAAATTAGGCAGCCATCACGCAAAAGCCAGTTTCAAGCAATATCTCAGAAACTAATCAAGTTAGAATCTTGAAAAAATGTCTACCCTATGGTTTTCATGGACAGAGATTGCAATAAAATATATGTTATCAACATCATGAAAACATATTAGCATGAAATATGCAAATTAGTTAATAATAAGTAATATAGAAAATCAGGTTTCAAGCAATATGGGCTTATATCAAAGACCAAACAACCATAGAGTAAAACATAAAATATCTACAATCCCATTTTTGTGGTCAACCTCTCATCTGAAAACATTTCAAGAGCTCCGAAATGTCCACATTACATGTAATATATAACATTTCAACTGGTAATTGTGTACACACATGTAGTTAAGGCGTTGTGAAATAGAACTTTGTGTAAAAAGACAAAACTCAAAGACGTATTATTGCCACACACGACCTCTCACTAAGCCCCTTGACCTCTCAGCTAATACCCACGACCAGTTTAAACCTTTATTTTTCATATTTTGATCTTTTAATACAGCAGTAGACCCTACTTTGTTTTCTTTACTATA
Organism: Flabesymbios commensalis; assembly: GCA_964017125.1. Lineage (NCBI taxonomy): Eukaryota > Metazoa > Annelida > Polychaeta > Terebellida > Flabelligeridae > Flabesymbios > Flabesymbios commensalis. The sequence continues at coordinate 34,487,225 of OZ024905.1, read as the reverse complement.
TTAGGGTAACCCTATAACCCGTATCTCGTGGAAATTACCTATAATTAAAAAGACACCTATTTCTTACTTTGAATTTTGTATGGTTTCCAGCATGGTACCTTAACCTATAGTTACATGATTGTCCGATAATACATACAAAAAGTGACCAATAAAATAAGCATGTGCCTGTAGCATTTTTTTATTTAATTCTGGTGCCGATTCAGAAGTGTGGGCTTCTTAATTATAGTTCAAATAATATGTAAAAGTTAATTTAGAACCTAATGTTGATAAAAGGCTGCCCACATATCCTGCTAAGCTAGTTACCAAGCATCGAAATATGAATATTAGGGATGTCAACATGTTTATTAGGGACATCGGAAATTAAATATAAACACATCGCCCGAACATAACGTGCACTTTCTGATTGCCAAAAAACTATGGCGTTGGTTATTTCAGACAAAAGCCTTATTATGAACATGGGTTTGCATAATTATCAGAAAGGTTATGTACACTATGCATACTAGCTGGTAGTAACAAGTTATCTAGAATAATAAAAGAAAAATAATGTTTAAACCTATTTATCAGCACCTAGAGTTGAACCTGCTAATTATTATTCAGTGATAAATGTCGAGACATGCTTTAGGGTTTGAGTCACATGAACTCCAAAGTCATCAAAGAGACTTATCATTTTTTTAAGCCCTTCGTGATTTCTGAGATTCTTTTATGCCCATACCTTCTAAATGCCACTGACATGATGAAACTATTATTTTATCACACCTTGGTTAAATATAACTGACCTGTAATATAGGAGTTAATTGGTTATCACATGTATGATGTAATAATAAACAAATATTTTCTCATTTAGGTTATTTTTTCTATTTACATAACATCTTCTACGGACATAACTAGGGTGATTTTAATGTGTAATCCTTGGGATAAATAACTAGAGTTGAACAAATAGATACAACCAGTCTTTTCTGATATTAAATTTACTGTGTAAAATGACCCATTAATTGTTCTTGTCCTAATATCTTCAGTGCATACTAGCAAATATTAAATAAATATATAAGTTGTCTATATATTATTGTCTTTAAAAATCCCGCCCATGGGGAGGGGTAGGGGATGTTTTTTATGTATGGTTTTCATATACACATAGCACGGAAGACGTGTACCTTGAGATTTAAATGGTCATTATATATTGTATTGAACCCCATATTTGTTACAGCATGTCTTCTAGGAAATTAAATTTACCGCTTATAATTCAGGGGGTACATATGTTTGATGACCCGCTATTTATTCCAGCCCCAATATTTTGAGTGCAAACAAGCAGATATAGAGCAGATAAACAATAAGGTGTCTAAAAAATTATTGTCCTAAAAATACCGCACAGGAGGAGGGGGTGGAGAGGGTTTTGTTTATCTGGTTTTCATATACACGTAGCATAGAGGGCGTGCAATTTGGGATTTATAGGGTTATTACATGTATTAATAAACCCCATATTTGTTTTGTTTTTTCTTTTAGTTTCACATAACATCTTGTAACAATACTAGTGTTTAATTCTTGGATTAACTACCTGTAGTTGAGAAAATATATACAACATGCCTTTTAGTAAATTAAATTTACGCTTAAAATTCAAGGGGGTACATTATGTTTGGTGACCCAATATTTCTTCCTGTCGCAATATTTTGAGTGCAAACAAGCAGGTGTCTAAATATTATCGTCTCCAAATACCTCGCCCCGGAGGAGGGGGTAGAGAGGGTTTTCATTTTAGATTTTTATGTAAACGTAGCAAGCAATATCTGGAATTTGGGATTTAAAGGGTTATTACATATATTGATAAACCCCATATCCTTTAATTTTTCGTCTCACATAGCATATTCTTGTAACATAACTAGTGTTTAATTATTAGAATAAATACCTGTAGTTGAAAATATATATACAACATGCCTTTCAGTAAATTATATTTACCGCCTAAAATTCAAGGGGGTACATATGTTTGATGACCCAGTATTTTTTCCTGTCGCAATATTTCGAGTGCAAACAAGCAGATATTTATTGGATATTGAATAAGCTGTCTTAAAATTATTGTTTTCAAAAATCTTGCCCTTGAGGAGGGGGGTGGAGAGGGTTTTCAGATTAGATTTTCATGAAAACGTAGCAAACGATATCTGGAATTTCGGATTTAAAGGGTTTTTACATATAATTATGAACCCCATATTTTTTTTTTTATTATTTTCGTCTCACATAGCATCTTCTTGTAACATAACTAGTGTAATTATAAGTGTAATTATAAGTGTAATTATAAGAATAAATACCTGCAGTTGAAAAAAATATACACAACATGATTTTTTTTAAATTAAATTTACCACTTAAAATTCAGGGGTGTGCATATGTTTAATGACCCAGTATTTTTTTATGCCCCAATATTTTGAGTGCAAACAAGCAGATAATGAATAGTCATATAACATGGTGTCCAAAAATCACTGTCTTCAAAAATCCCCAGGGGGGGGGGGGGGGGTTTCATATCTGGCCCATGGACTAATAGGACTATAATCAAGAAACATTGCAATATTTAACAGTTTTTGGATTGTTTTGATTTTAAAATCTTGAATAGTTTAGCTTTTTGAACAATCATAATTTTTTTTTTTCAATTCAAACGAATATCTTGAAGGTAATCCGTCTTCAAAAAGATTTCCATTATTACTGTACCATAATATTTATTAGGACAAGCTCAATCAATAGATCATTAACTAGACTAATAAAAAATAAAGTATTTCTGTGCATTAGTTATCATTTAATAGCTGCTACTCCCTCATAAACATATGCTTAAGTTTACATACATCATCGATGTTGGAGTGTCCAATATGTTGCATCATAGCCTGCAGACTTTTAAGACATGCCTGTTTAAGACCATCTAGTACAATGGCATCTATATAATCAACGTAATCCTGCCAGGCTGGAGAAGCTTCACTGATGTGTACAGCCTGTAAATATAAAAAGTAATCAAACAAACATGCTTAACATGGATACTAAAAAATACTCTTGAGGTAAATAAATAATAAGTTCCAAAATTTATTCAAAAATATTCAGAATGCTACTTATTATATAAATTATTTGAATGAAAATCATATTATTGACCCAACAAAGCTAATAACCTATAGCGGCTCACCGCTTACTACTATCCATCAAAACAAAAACAAAGGGTCTTTTATGACATTGCTCATTAGCAAAAAATTAGTCAGGTAATGTGTGCCATTAGCAAGTCCCTTCAAAATATACAGGAAAGGTCTGCAGGACCTACTATTTTCACATGTTAATAGATAATGATAACCACATTTAAAAGAAATGTAATGTGATGATTTAGAACTTGAAGTACTTGACCATATTTAACACTGAACAGAATATAAAATCAAGTGGCTTTAAGAAAATGAGTCGATGACACACATTTGTTTTATTCATTGCAGGCCATGTAAAAAGAGTTTACTAACTTCAAATGATGCTTGTAGGAGACTGTGAAGCCTGTTTCCTGAAGGAACCACAACATTCTCAAAATCTTCATCCAATTTTCTAGAACAAAAAGAAGGAATGACAAGAGCACACCTGACAATAGCCCGCCGCCATTATTGAACTAGTCTTAAAACTGGTTATTAGCAGTATGCAGGACAAATTTGAGCAGGATACATAAAAATAACCTTGCCCACAAGGTAAAATTAACGATGTAAAATATCATAAATTGCGATAAATCAATCATTTTGATTTTTTTTAGCCATTATTTATTTTTTACTGAGAACTAGTTATTAGTAACATGCCAAAACAAATTTGAGCAGGATACATGAAAAACTATTGAAGTTTGCGCGCCCACAATTTAAGGTAAGATTAACAAAGTAAAATGTGATGAATCTCGATAAATCAACCATTTTGATTTTTTAATCAGCCACTATTGAACTTGTCCGAGAACTAGTAGCATGCAGAACACATTTGAGCGGGATATATATAAAAAAAAAGTTATCATGCCCAGAATTAGATATTAACGCTAACGCAGCACTGCAATTGCAATAGCCAATCTTTTTTAAAAAAAAATTAAAAGGCGGGCTAAAAAGTAGGATGTTCAGACAAAGTACAGTAGTTATACGTTATAACACGATCGGTGGGGTCTATAAGTACGATTCGTGTTATAAGCCGATCGTGTTTTACGAAATGGCCTGATTTGATCTAGTTCTACCAGGTCGATATGACTGGAGATACATGGGATGCAGTACTATAAATAACTGACACGGGACACTATACTAGCTTGTAGCATAACGTTATTTCCCGGCGTTATTTACTGAACAAATATCAGAGTTTTAGAAGTTATCTTAATTATTATTTGTGAATAAAAAATAAAAATGTGAATTGGTTTAATTTGCCTAATATGAACAGTAGAAGTAAAATTAGTTGAAGCAGCGAATACAGGACTCGCGAATAGAGTGACGCTGTGTGTACGAGACCGTGTCATGTGCAGTGTTTAGAGGGTAGAGGTGTGCTTGTCAAAATCTCATGAAATATCACTCTCAACGTGAGATCATACGAGGCCTGTCAATCATCCTGACACGGCCCGGTGCGATGGGAGGGTGTCTTGACCAATCAGTGTTTGAACTCGCCTGTCAATCAGCCCTATCTGTGAACTATCGATAATGACTGTAAGTTGTGTCAGCAGATAAAAATACTGATGCAACACCATTAAATCTATTACGCTAAAATAGTTTATAAATTATTTGAAGATTTATAATAGTTCTTCATCATTGTAAAAGTGAGATAACTACTTACTCTTGCAATGATACAAGTTGTTCCATTGAAAAACTTGTTGGAGAGGAATGAATACTGAAAACATCCAATGGTTCCTTTGACCATTCCATTGTAATTTTCATGATTTCATTGCAGTTGGTCTGTACTACATCTAAGGTTTGATGGAGCTCCACACAGACAAGAGCTGAAGCCGTCTCTAAGAAATCAGCACTTTCTTCTGTACGCCATGTGTATTCTTTCAGACCTTGTTGAAGCAGCTAATATGCATACAAAAAAATATTTAAAAAAAGATATAAATGTGTTTAGGCAAGGTGTGTAAAAGCTAGTCTAAATGTGTAAGGGGGGATGGTAAGAAATAAATACAATCTGTGAGGGGTCATGGAAAAATAATATGTATACAATAGAAATACATTAAAATATAGAAATGTGTCAACAGGGATTTAATAACAATATTAGATGGAATAATTCTTTTGTGAAAAAGCACAGTAGTTAATAACAAATTCAATTTTATAAAAAAGTGGTACTATTTTAAATGACTTACATGATCTATCTTAGTTAAACTTCTTTCAAACAAGGGCTGCTCAAATTCTGTCATTGTACGCATAACAATATTGTATTTAGACACTATAGTGTGCAATCTTGTAGCAGTAACACGTAATTCAGTGGCAGCAGTGTTTCTCAAAAGTTCCCTTGCTGTTGCGGGTAATCTGATATTGAATGGTTCATGGGATAAGTAATGTATTTCTCTCAGAAGTAGAAGCAGCTGGGGATCTAAATTGACCTTCACCACTTGTGGTCGAACATCTTCGTCTTCATCATAATCTTTTGCGATCTTAAAAAGAAAAATATTTATACAACAGAAATAATACCGCATGTACAATACTGTAAGTATGCAACACAGACAACAGTTTGGCGCAAGTTTTAAAGGCTCATGTCAATAGTCAAAAACAACAATGGGAAATATTTGGAAAATGAATGGTTTGCTGTGTTTAATCTTACTGTCGTTACTTATTTTTCTACAACCAGGAAATGTTAGTCTGTATTTCACGTATGCATTTGGCTGCGGCACCGCCACGAAGCCACGCAACATTGTTGGGAGCGCACTGCAGGTGAGCAAGTGCAAGCCCCAATCCACCCTCCTACCGCCACTAGTGAACGCTGGTAGCAGATGTCACTGGTGTATTAATACAGGCTGACACCTTATACAACCACGGCCGGCTAGACGACGTGGTTAGGCGGCGGATAATCGCAGTTCATCTTGCAATGTTCCTGTCTGGGCACGACAATATCTAAATATGGTCCTTGTATTTAGATACATTAGAACAATTTATGGTTATACGACCCCCCCCCCCCCCCAATAATAAAGCAGAGGCAGAACTATGTAGTACAAGTAGAATTGTGCTTTACGTAACTTTTCGACGGTCCTTCAAGTGATTTTGAAATAATGTAATCCGTAGATGGAAAATGAAAGATCAACGTACAGATGACATAAGGATGGGGTGATTGGCCATTGTGGGTTATTGAGTGTTACCTACACTCAGCTGATAAGGGGTTGGTTCTGGGCATGTCTAAGGGATTTACTCCCAGACATTCTCAGACAATCGCAGAATGGGGTTCTGCTGTGCAATTCAATACTGAAGCATCGTGGCCTTTTTCACTCAGCTCCGCTATCCTCATGGCAGATAGTCCCCAGAGTAACAATAGTTGAGGGTAACTCCATTCATCTCATGTAAGAGACCTAATGTCACACACTCTATTGCAGGTAGCCCAAGGCCCTACCACAACCAAACAGTTTACAATCAAAATCTCTGAAGTGCATTTCAAAAGCAGTTATGCAGGACCACACTAAAAGACAATTTATTTCACCTCAAATGGTGTACATTGGAAAAAGACCCAGAAAAAATCATCTAATCCTATGACTAAGTAAATTGTATTAAATATCACAGTATATTTTTTTTAGATATATTATATGACATACAACTAAAAACATAAACCCACCAACAGTGGTTGTTTCAGTCTCTCTGTTAGCTCTGCTGCGATGTGATTCTGCCACTCAGATGTTGTTTTCTCTTCATACTTGTTAAAATCTTCCCATGCTTCTCGGTAGGCATCACGCATTTGCCATCCTAAATCTCCCTCTAAAGAGTGAGGGCTGACTTTCTTTATTTTATTCATGGGACTCTATAAACATACAAACAAAATCCAATGCACAGAACTTGTAATGAACCAGAGTGAAGTTCAACTAAGATAAAGAAATATTTTTAGATAGACAAAAAAAGGCAAACCTCAATACGCTCTTTCAAGCCATGCACCCATAGAAGTCGAGATACAATAGGAGGCATATTTTTATGAACAGGTGGCTTTCTTAACTGAGTTTGAAACATAATTCTGACTTCTATTAGTTCCTTGGTAAAATTCCGCACAAGCTGTGTATCTTTTTCTCTAAGGTGATTCTAAAATAAATAAAAACACATTATGAGTAAAAATTACATACATCCTGATTGATCAAACACTTACATTTGACCAGTATTCCTGTGCAGTAGAACCTGTTTATGAGAAGCGTAGGGACACAAGAAAAATAGCCATAAGAGGTTTATTAGTATATAAAATGCCCTTTTGAAGAATGGCCAAGTGGCTGCTCATAAGTGTACAGTAGTCACCTCCTTATGTATGCACTTCTAGAGCCAACTCTAAGTGCATTCATTAGAAAGGTAACAGTAGTTAGTCTTTATAGCACAATTGGTGGGGTCCATTAATACGAATCGTGCTATAAGCCGATTGTGCTATACAAAATGGCTTGATTTAAACTAGTAATAGGTGGATATGACGGGAGAAACGCGGGATACGGTATTGGCTTACACGGGATACGATCATAGCGATCATAGCATAACGTTATTTAGGGCCTACTGTACCAGTATCGGAGTTTAGAAGATATATTATTTATTATTTGTAAATAATAAAAATATGAATTGGTTGAATTTGTCTGATATAAACAGATGAAGTTAAATTAGTTGAATCAGGGTTTACAGAACTCACGACACCAGATTTAGGCTGTGTAAACGAGGCCGTGTCATGAGCAGTGTTTGATTACGTCATCATTTTGAGGGTAGATGTGTGCTTGTCAAAGTCTCGTGAAATATCACTCTCAAGGGGAGATCATACGAGACGGTCAGACATGTCAATCATACGGACAGCTCTACCGGTCGCTGAGATGGGAGGAAGATGTTGACCAATGAGCGTTCGAGCACGCCTGTCAATCAGCCCTGGCGGTGAACTGCTTGAGGGTGATCTGTGTCACCATATATTTATGCAACACCATTAAATCTATTATGCTAAAATAATTTAACAAGAGGACTGAAGTCCTATATCTTCCCCCGCCATAAATTAGGCTAGACTTTTTGCGGTCACAAATATTGAAAAAGTTGATTTGTGGTGGCCATTTTAAATTTCAGTAAAATCAAATGCACATTTCCAGATGGTGGGTAATGTGATTGTACAATGTGAATTATTACTTATTTAAATTTTTCAGTTTTTGCGCCCACAAGAAAATATCCATGGCGGCCATATTGAATTTCAGTAAAACCTTGAAAAAGTCACCTGCACATCTCCATATCGTGGGGAATGTGATAGTAAAATTTGAATTATTTCTGACCTCAAGTTTTCGAGTCTTTGCGCCCACAAAAAATTTGGAGTTGACCTCTGGCGGCCATTTTGAAATTTGGTAGCATCGTTAAAAAAAACTTGCACATCCCCATGTTGCTAGGAATGTGATGTTAAAATAAATAAAAAAATTGACCAAACAAATTTTTTGGGTTCTTACGCCCCCCCAAAAATATAAAGTTAATGTGTGGCGGCCATTTTGAATTTCAGTAAAACCTTGAAAAAGTCACCTGCACATCTCCATATCATGGGGGATGGGATAGTAAAATTTCTGACTTTAAGTTTTAGAGTTTTTGCACCCACAAAAAATTTCAGAGTTGACCTGTGGTGGCCATTTTTAATTTTGGTAGCATCTCTAAAAAATCACTTGCACATCCCCATGTTGCTAGGAATGTCATGTTAAAATTTCAAAAAAATTGACCAGTAGTTTTTTAGTTTTTGCGCCCACAAGAATCCTGGCGCGACTAAAATTCCCCTTTCCCCTACAGACGGGGGATAAAAACGATGCTTGACAGTTAAAGCGCTAACAGCGATACAATTGTGAGCTGTGAAGAAGGAGCAATCATCAAACGATCAACATGTCATCACCTCTGGCCATTGACCTATTTTATCACACAAGTTAGAAAAAAAATGTTTGAATGTTAAACCTGCTGAATTAAGTTAATTTCATTGAATAATTAGATTACTAAGACAAAATCGTGCCTGTCGTATTTGTGTTATGATATTTTTTTATAACACGATTAAAAAAACATGTAAAAAAAGATAAAAACATCATATTGGTGCTATTACATGATTTTAAAAACTTGCAAAGACAAGCACACTCGTGCTATAGCCTAATACTTTATTACACGATTAAAAAATACTTTAAAAAAACACCACACTCGTGCCATGAATCCTTATTACCCGATTTTAAAAAGTTATAAAAGCATTATTACTTGTGCTACAATATTTTATTACACGATTTAAACATGCTGCATTAATTTATTCGTGTAGTCGCATTTCTGAGACAAAATTGTGCATGTCATATTCGTTTTATATTATTCTATTACACTATTCGTGTTATAACTTATAGGCCCTGATATTTAAATTGAATTCGTGCTCAGATATGGAATGAAATACTGTTATTCTGAAAGGGTGCCATCATGTGCCTTACCACTGGCTCAATCGGATGTTGAAATATTTATAGCACAATTTTTCTGGAAAAATGGCAAAAAAAGATAGTGTAAAATTTTGGGATCCATGGTTGCATCGCATTATATCCGATTCATGTAATAACGATTCGTGCTATAATGGGTAATTACTTTATTGAGAAAAAAACATTTTTTTCAAACCAATGAATATATATCGTATAATTATGCATCATACCATTGAAAATATGAAAAAAAATCATCATTTCATTTAAACAGAAAATCTGAAATACATTATCCTGCTGAATTGTACATAAGTATTTTTCATTCATTTGAAGCTGAAATAGCTAAAGCGTATAATTAAAAACTATTTTTTTAAATACATTATTTGATAAACTGTGCATCTACCGCAAAATATTATATTGATTACAGTTTGTTTTGAAACTCGGTTGAAAAAGTATTTATATATATACAGTCCAGCAGCAACACAAGGGTTTAAATATTCACACAAACATATCACAGATACACTTTTAATACTTAATTGCTGTAGTTATTTATTTAAATCAAATACTCTAAGCAGAAATATAACGAATTGACTAATCAACATTTTCATTGAGTACTATTATGCAATACATTGAATTTAATTGAGTTTCACACATTTTAAAACTGATTGAATATTTACTAAAATATGCAACATGTAGCACAGCATATTTATACATGCAACTTATACATTCAACTAAAATGTCAAATTACAAATTACATGTACCTGCACAAGTTCCCGTCCACTGATACCTTCAAAGACCTCAAGCAGACGTAATTGTGCTCCTATTGTTGGACATTGCAATAAGCTCTGTCTAAGCACAGATGCCAATTTAGTCTCCAGGTCCTGCAGATAAATATTTACATGGGTAGACACTGTTTATAGTTAAATTCACAGCAAATCCAAAAATAATGTGCAAGCACTCAAACACCCCTGTAGTGACTCAATATGGCCACACATGTGACAATGCTAATAGACTCGCAGACCCTGAAAACCTATATATGCCAGGTTTTAAGGCATTTCACTGAAAACAAGAACAATTTATTAAAATTAATAAAATCAAGATGGCCTCCGTAGCCTCGTTTTCCGTCTCACATGGACAATGCTAATAGACTCGCAGCCCCTAAAATTTATTATATACATTGTTCCAAGGAAATTCTAAAAAAAATAACAAGGAATTTTCAGATGAAAAAAAATCAAGATGTCCGCCATAGCCTCGTTTTTGGTAGCACATGAGAAGTCTAGCAAAAAAAATTGAAGTCACCAGCTGGTGGCCATTTTGATTGTCGGTGGAAAGCTGAAAATCTAATCAGGTCATCTCCATACTCATGGGTAGCTTCACATAACAAGAGGACTGAAGTCCTATATCATCCCCCGCCAGATATTAGGTTAGTGTTTTTTGCGGTCACAAATATTTAAAAAGTCGACTTGTGATGGCCATTTTAAATATAAGTAAAATCACCGGCACATTATTTGCGCCCACAAAAAATTTTGGAGTTGACTTCTGGCGGCCATTTTGAATTTTGGTAGCATCTTTAAAAAATGAATTGCACATCCACATGTAGCTAGGAATGTGATGTTAAAATTCAAAAAAATCGATCAAACTAATTTTTTGAGTTTTTGCGCCAACCAAACAATTGAAGTTGGACCGTGGCGGCCAATTTGAATTTCAGTAAAACCTTGAAAATGTCACCTGCACCATCTCCATATGGTTTGAATGAAAAGTTTTCCAGTTTTTGTGACCACAACATTTTTTGGAGTTGACCTCTGGCGGCCATTTTGAATTTTGGTAGCATCTTTAAAATATCACTTGCACATCCCCATGTTGCTAGGAATGTCATGTTAAAATTTCAAAAAAAAAGAACCAGTAGTTTTTTGAGTTTTTGCGCCCACAAAAAAACCTGACGCAGGACAGAATCCTGGCGGGACTAAAATCCCCCTTCCCCTATGGGCGGGGGATAAAAAACTGGAGAGATTCAATAATTATTTTCCAAGTGATCGAGTTAACAAATTATTTTTGAATCTTTGACCTTGAACTTTGATCTATGGCCTTGATCTATGACCTTGACCTTAGGTAAAAAAAAATTGCCAGAGGGGTTGAATGTTTGTATGACTTATGAATTCAATATGTCGAACCATGTTGACATAATAGCCAAAGCTGACGGATTGCAGAGGGCGGCGGCGCACGAAGGGAAAACCCATTAGCCCATTGACACTATCATTCTAGATTCACATCAATATCTAATACACAGTAGTGTGCATAAATTTAAATATCACATAACATTAAATGGTTAATCAAATTTTAAGTTGAATAAAACAAACATCCCACAATTAAAACTTACAGTATGCCAGAGCTCAAGTTTACCAAACAGTAAGACAAGGAGTTAAGCAACAGAACATAAGGATTTTTTTTAAACTCTACGTTATGTATTCAACTGTCAGTTGACAACTGAACGACCTAGTGAAACTTACCTTCACCACCATTCTGAACGTGAAAAAGGCTCTTTCAAATGTTTGACTGCCATCAATTGCTAATACATTATTGACTTGTGCGAAGAACCTTTCCATGGCAATGGCATATTTAATATGAATTTCTTTAACCAAAGCATCCAGACTCTGTGTTCCAGCTCCACCAACCTCAGCTGCATCTGCTAGCATTCGAAAGTGGGATGTTGTTTGCACAAGTTCAAGAACGTCATTACATCTGTGAACAAAAGTTGAAAACCATATAGCCAATTTTATTATGTTGTGGAATTTAACAACCTAGAAACTGATGGATTGATCATTTTAAATTTATTAACAAGCTCACAAGGAAAATCAATCCCAATTAAATCATTGTTATTGGGAATGCAATGAGTGTTTAAACATCAAGGTTTGCAAATGCTTGGTCTCAGCCCTTTAAGTGGTAATGGATATGACAACAAAGATGTTCAGGCTACTTACAGTTTCAAAGTCGCTATTATAGATAACCCACGTAGTTATAATGAGAGTAAATTAATTACTGTAATTGCCAAACTATAGCGCACTACTTTTTTTTAAAGCCCTCACATGCTATAGAACAAGTGTGTGATATGTTTGGCTAGAGTACTGATTAACCTGTCTGACAAGTCTGATCAATAAGGCGAGGGCATTGAGCTGTGAAACATCAGTTGTTTTGTCATCACGTTGGCGCCGTTATGACCTATGCTGCTAGAGTGTAGCCTTGTTGACACGTGAATGACCACGGCTCATTAGGCAGGGTATAATACGAAAAGATTAGTTTTGTCATGTAACTTATCACTGTTACTCTCTGTCAGAAGGATTAACTGCTCAATAAATTATAACTGACACACTGCCGTTATTCTGACACAGCTCAACATGCCGCCCATTAACAGATTAAGAGCCGAAGCTATACGGGAGGTTTCAAACTGCAAGTGTTATTTACCTGTCTGTCCTCGCAGTATAAGTCGTCCATACGCATACCCCACACGAGATGATACCACGTGGTATTAGCGCTCCAATGGCAGGAGCATGCAGGTGAAGTGGTAAACCGGGCCCGTGTACGGTCTAGTTTGTGAGGACATTCTGGGGCTTGAACGTTTGAAATTTTGCCTACTATGAAAAAGGTATTTGTTGCGTTTCTTTATACCGGTATATTTCGCAGACTCATTTCCATCATTACAATGTATCTAAATATAAAGTTCATTTTATATATTTATTATCGTGCTCACATAATAACAATTGAAGATTATATGCACTTGTAAATTAGTTACGAGTTAACCGGGGCCCGTGGCAGTAAAATGTCACACCTTGACTCAATGATGCAATTACCTGAAAACCGTCTGGCCGGTGGGGGTATGTGTGTACTGGCTATCCACCCTGTCACAAATCAATCTCACTAACACACCATTATTGGCGACTTTCGTTAACAAGAAAGGCCTATTTTGACATTTTGTGCGATATAGACTGGTGCGTGGTATCGTCTGGCAATTAGAATGCAGTAATTATTATTTTAGTATCCACACCACATCATAGCATGATGAAGGGGGACCAGTTCGGCAATCCACATGCCTTTTTTATTTTTACAGGTATCAAAAGTATTTTGCATGAAACAAATTATAAAAAAGAGTTACATTTGAAAAAAAAAATGAATTGATTTGTATTTATAAACAACAGATGAAAATATATCACTATATTCTTTCCTAGGCTGCAAACACATTTTGCTTAGAAACTTGTAGATAAGATGAAAATGGTTAAACATTGATCAACAAAAAATTCAGGGCAATAAGCCACTTGTTTAAACTGTGTCATATATGGTGGAATGTGCTTAACCAGTGACCTGTCAAGTTGACCCTGTGCCAACACCTGAATTGTTTTGAGTGTTTTGCTTGACAAAAATATTCAAATATTATTGACATGCATAAATTATCATGAATTGAAATACAAATCAATTGCAAATAGTATAGTTATAGTGAGTAATGTTTGTTTTAATATGTTGTTATTAGTTCATAGTAAGTAATGTTTGTTTTAATATGTTGTTATTAGTTCACTTTATGTAAAATTTCAAAATTGTATTTTCTTTAGTCTCTCTATAAGCAGGTCTGGCACGTCGTAGAATATCGAGATAGTCTTTTATCGCGTGTTTCAGCGACATTTTCACACATATACTTATATTATCGCTCAGGGCATCCTGTCATGTTGAGTAGCTTATTTGGTTTGTATTATTTATTAACTTACCTTTCATACATAATTAAACAATTGCTGTGCTCTGTTTAATGAGAAACAAAACTAAAATCTTGCTATTATTTTTCTTTTGCAAAAGCGACTAATAAGCACTGATAAGTGAGCAAAAGTGCGAATGAACGATAATTGATAAAGATAACCCAATCTATACTGCTGGCTGAAATTAGTAACTCGTAAAATCTGCGCCACGATCAGATGATGATAACTTCCAATCAGTTTCTGCACGCATTGTTTAGTAACTATGCCGAACAAGTTATATTATTCCGGTCGGGAAATAAAAAAAGACATGTGTACCAGTGGGATTTCATACATTTTTTGTAAAAGGCAAGCAATGGAAGCTCATGGATTCAGTTAACTGAATAACAATCTCTACCTGCTGTAAGAGATCAGCAGATGAGTAGGCCTACGAGTAGTCCCGTACAATATAACCTGATTATAACTACATGACCAGGATCCCAGTTACCCCTAGTAGTATCACTAGTATGTATTGGGAGAAGGAGGGGGCGGACATTTCTAGCTGGTTCCCAACCACATTGGCAATTAATACTCCACAGCAAAATATAACGATCTATGATGAAAGCTGGCCTATTGAAATAAATTATTGCGTTACCCTCTCTTGATCCTGAACACTTATATATACAGTTAACAGGTTAGCCTCAGCTTCAAGCTACGGATTGGTCATCATCGAATTGAAGTACATGAGGATTAGGCTATACTAGGCTTATATTATTCAGACCATATACAGTTGGCATATAGAGTCAGGGATGCTAATATTGTTTAGCTCTTTTCCGCCCCGGCGCACCCGCAAATTCATTTGCCTCTCACTCAAAGGCCTGGGAAATGTGCCATATATATTTTTTTAGCACCCCCAAGAATATTGTTTTTCAAGATGGCCGCCAGAAAAGCTTGGGAACAAGATATCTCCTGAACTGTCTGTTGGATTGCATTCAAATTTGATATGACTTTACCCTAGCTATTGTCCACGGATTGAACAATTTTTGGGAATCATTCATTAAAAAAAACCTCTGATGGTAACCATCTTGAAAAATAGCACCCCGAAAAGCTTGTGAACGTGATATCTGCTCAACTGTTTGTCGGATTGCCTTCAAATTGGTTATGATTGAACCTTAGCTATCATACACGGATTGATCAACTTTTGGGAATAATTCATATACAAGAGCACACTCGATAATAGCCCGCCGCCGAATTATGATAAAGAAAGTAAAGACGAATGTCATCACGTAAATAACAACCCAAGATATAAATGGTATGTTAAACCAGCCGCTTTTCAAGTTATCGCGCCCACAAGGTCAAATTATGGACGTAAAATAAATGTGAAAAATGGCAATAAGTTGACCATTTTGATTTTTTTACCGGCCATTATTGAGCTTGTCCAAGAACTGCTTATTAGTAACATGCATAACAAACTTGAGGAGGATACTTGTGAAAATGTTGAAGTTATCGCGCCTACAAGGTCAAATTATTGACGTAAAATGAGAAAAATCGCAATAAATCGGCCATTTTGAATTTTTTTTCAGCCATTATTGAACTTGTCCAAGAACTACTTATTAGTAACATGCATAACAAATTTGAAGAGGATATGCGAAAAACTTTTCAAGTTATCGCGCCCGCAAGGTCAAATTATTGACGTAAAATGAGAAAAATCACAATAAATCGGCCATTTTTTTTTTTTTCAGCCATTATTGAACTTGTCTAAGAACTACTTATAAGTAACATACATAACAAATTTGAAGAGAATATGTGAAAAACTTTTCAAGTTATCGCGCCCACAGGGTCAAATTATTGACGTAAAATGAGAAAAATCGCAATAAATCGGCCATTTTTTTTTTTTTTTCAGCCATTATTGAACTTCTCCAAGAACTACTTATTAGTAATATGCATAACCAATTTGAAGAGGATATGTGAAAAACTTTTCAAGTTTTCGCGCCCACAAGGTCAAATTATTGACGTAAAATGTGAAAAATCGCAATAAATCGGCCATTTTTTTTTTTTTTCCGGTCATTATTGAACTTGTCCAAGAACTACTTATTAGTAACATGCATAACCAATTTGAAGAGGATATGTGAAAAACTTTTCAAGTTATCGCGCCCACAAGGGCAAATTATTAACGTAAAATGTGAAAAATCGCAATAAATCGGCCATTTTTCTTTTTTTTTCGGCCATTATTGAACTTGTCCGAGAACTGGTCATTAGTAACATGCATAACAGATTTGAAAAGGATATGTAAAAAACTTTTCAAGTTATCGCGCCCACAAGGTCAAATTATTGACGTAAAATGTGAAAAATCGCAATAAATCGGCCATTTTTTTTTTTTCGGCCATTATTGAACTTGTCCGAGAACTGGTCATTAGTAACATGCATAACAAATTTGAAAAGGATACGAGAAAAACTTTTCAAGTTATCGCGCCCACAAGGTCAAATTATTGACGTAAAAGGTGAAAAATCGCAATAAGTCGGCCATTTTGAATTTTTTTTCAGCCATTATTGAACTTGTCCGAGAAGTGGTCATTAGTAACATGCAAAACAAATTTGGGAAGGAAACATGAAAAACTTTTCAAGTTATCGCGCCCACAAGTAAATGTTAACGCCGACGCCGACGCCGACGACGCCGAACTTCAATTGCAATAGCCCACCTTTTTTAATTAAAATTAAAAGGCGGGCTAAAAACGGCTAATGGCAGCCAGTTTGAAAAAACAGCACCCCAAAAAGCTTGTGAGCGCGATATCTGCTGAACCGATTGTTGGATTGCCTTCAAATTTGATATGCTTGTACCTTAGCTATTATCCCCGGCCTGACCAGCTTTTGGGGCATAATTCATAAAAAACAAACGGCTGATGAGTCTGTCATTTTAAATTTGATATAGATTGGCAAACTAATTACTTTCTCAAGGTTTATTTTATATTACCGCTTTAGCTATTATACAAGATTCCCAAGATAACGAGAAAAAACAATTGAAAATGACCGCCAGTCGGCCATTTTGGATTTTATTTTTGCGAAATTTGTCATGGGTAATCCTTGTGTGATTCCTTACATATTGTTCTATATGCATGGCAGAGGCGGATCCAGAGGGGGGGGCACAGCAGGCGCCCCCCTCTGTTTTCGTCAAATACTTGAAAAAGTCCCTCCCCCTAAATTGTCCTCCCCCTTTCTTCAGATCCTGGATCCACCACTGCATGGTCCAGCTATTTTGCTTTGTTTTTCAGTTACCAACTAGTTACGAAAATCACAAAATTTACCAAATGCTAAACGACCATTTTAAAATAGTTTGCTCCCAGAATTTAATCAGGTCATTAGCTGACGTTGCTGTGCATATTTGCCAAATAAAAAAAAGATCTGTTGGAATTTTTTTCTTAAAACGCACTAACGAGTATTTCTTTGCTAGTGGCCCTAGTAATTAACCCTTAAAGCGCTGAATTATTTTATGAAAATCATGGAGACCAAAGGGCTTTCTTCAGTTTGAAATCATCATAAATGCCTTAGTCAGATCTTTCTGATTCATTTGCATACCTGTATTATGGGTCTGCGGCCATTAGAAATATTTGTACTCTTACAGTGCGGGGATCGACTTTAGATTCTACAAAGATTCTGATGATCCCCGCGCTGTAAGGGTTAAAGGATTGATTATATTAGAATCAAAATGTCACCAAAATTCCCAGCTGGTATGCGAGGGCTATGTGAAGTGTGAAGGCCTGAGCAGAATTTTATAGATCAGCTATCAGAGATTTTATAAGTGCAAAAATTGACATGGGTTATCTTTGTCTGAGACCTTACATTTTGTTTTATATTCATGGCCCAGCTATTTTGCGTTTGATTTGAGTTACGTAAACATGGTAAATATCATAAAATTACCTCAATTCAAAATGGCTGCTAAACAGCCATTTTGAAATTGTTTGCTACCAAAAATTGATTAGGTCATTGGCTGACATAGTTGAGCATATTTGCTCAAGTAAAAGAAGATCTGATGGAATTTTTTTCCTGAAACGCACCAACGAGCATTTTTTTGTGTTAGTATCCATAGTAATTAAAGGGTTGATGATATGCCATGCGGATCAAAATGTCACCAAAACAATTACCCAGTGGTATGTGATGGCTATATGAGGAAGCAGAAGTTGATAGAGCTATCTTGAGAACAAATAACTAGGCCTACCTGCTCAGCAGCAGACAGGTTGACATGTTCCTTAATTTTGCTAATGTCTGTAACTGTGCTAATTTTGAAATGCGCTCTGTTTTTATCGCGGGTTTTGGCGATGGTGCAAAATAATCTATGTTCGATACCTCATTTCTAAAAAGTAAAACTAAAAAGTGAAACCAAGTAGGCGATGGTATATTCTAAACTACAACATATCAATCTTTTGGAATAAATTGTTATTGAGTAATCCAAAATTGCTGTTTACTGACATTGACTCGCATTATAGCTGGCTCTTTTTGGCCGCAATTTTTGCTTTTATTGACTTTATTTATTAATATAGCTATCTTATAGAGACACCTGGCGAAAACAGACGAACTAGTCTGAGAGATACACATCTTTTGTTTTGTGTGTACGATTCTATTTGTCTCACGTACTGATCATATTAATAGTAGAGACAATGTACGAGACGTACTCCTTCTGTATGACTAATTCTCACACACCCAGTACTATCGCGGAAACACGCGATATTTTTATTCTACGACGTGCCAGACCTGATAAGTTAGAATTGATGTTCTGTCACGTTTCTCTCTGCATATGTAGGCAAATTTTATTTCACAATTTAAAAAAAAATTGTCACATCAATAACAGGATATAATGCAGTAGCTAAAATACAGATCAGGTCATAAAATCTGTCTGTTATGACACACATATTTATAAGGTGTTAATTTCACGACCGACATCATGAGACTCCATATTAGAAATATCCTGAATTCATATTGGTATTTTCATATTGGTATTTCTCTTTTAAGGGACCCCTTGGGATGAGACATTTTCAATGTTGTCAATTTTAAACGTTTAACTTATATGAAGCTATATAGCCTACTCATCTGAACTAAAAATACAAAAAAATCAAAAAACAATTTTAAAGCACAGAAAAAGAGTGAAATAGTTATATTTCCAGGTCGTATATTGCCATGTAAACAAAATACGTCAGTAATATACAGCACTTCGCACCACATATTCCCACGTCTTGGCCGCGGAGATCAAAGCAATCGCCGCTAATTGGCGTCTGATTGGCGTCTTATAGTCAGGACATGAGGTGATATACCTGCAACACTGATTGTCTGCCCAACCCTGGGCCGACGGCATCAACATGTGGCCCATTGTTGTAAAAACATTCAATCGTCCTTCAGCATGTGTTTAGGTATACAAAAAGTTTGTTTGGGTTTTAAGCGGTTTCATAGAAATATTAATAAGAAATATTTGTAAAAATCTAAAAACTCAGAAAAAAATAAAATCATGATCTGGGGGATACACTACTTCATTACAAAACTAAAAACGAAAATTGATGTCATCCCAAGGGGCTGCTTTAAGACGTTTGCCATCAGTCATTTTTTTTAATGGATTCTACCCATAAAGTCTGTCTGTTATGACACACATATTTATAAGCTGTTAATTTCACGACCGACACCATGGGACTCTATATTAGAAATATCCTGAATTCAAATTGGTATTTTCATATTGGTATTTCCCTTTAAGATGTTTGCCATCAGTCATTTTTTTCAATGGATTCTACCCAAAAGTTACCCAGATAATGAATATGATAAATATCTAGAGAACTTTGAATGCAAACCAACAAACATTTGAGAAGATATCATGTTCACAAGCTTCATTGACAACCATTCCACACAAACTTTTTTTCAGATCAGTGCAAAAATATATGGGCGTAATTTTAAAGTATGTGAAAAAAAGGAAACTTTAAAATGAGACATAAATCAATTTATTGAGGCACCTACAGTAAAGGGAGTGGTGGGAAAACATCAAACACTTAAGTTTATCGATAAAATCAGAGATACTTCAACCCTTACAACACTGAATTAATTTTGTATAAATCATGGAGACCAAAGTGTCTTAATCAATTGAAAATCATCATAAATGTCGTGGTCAGCTCTTTCTGATTCATTTGAATACCTGTGTTATGGGGTTACGGCCATTAGAAATATTTCTACTCTTAAAGTGCGGGGATCGACTTTAGTCGTCAAGATCTGACGTCTACAGAACAGACGTCAGATTTTGACGACTAAAGTCGATCCCCGCGCTGTAAGGGTTAATAAAATGTATTTATACAAAAAAATAGAAACATCAATACCAGGATAAACGAGTAATAAACTCAAGAAAATCAGTGTCAGTGTACTAAACAAACCTGATATTTAGAAAACTCTGAAATACTTTTATTATGAAACTCACCTTTCCATGAAGCAATTGAGTAAGTCAAATGCTGGTGCATTACGAGCTGGCCAAGGACTATCTCTCCATAATTCCTCTTCTCCAGAATCTTCTTCATCTTCTCCACCTTTGCGTTTTCCATATTTTGGTTGATAAGCATATGGTCCGTACATCTTCACACTAATCAATGTAGTACGTCCCTCTGGATGGTTGATCCTTTAATAATAAATGCAAAGTGACTTACATCAAGTTACAATAATAATTTTACATTATATATTTTTAGATGATAGCTTTGAGGCCACATTTTATTATTAGTTTTTTTACCACTGGTTCTGATAATTATAGGAGTGTAAATGTAAAAAAACCAAATATAACTAGAAGGGGAATTCGAGGGATATGCGTCAATTGTATGCCTCTGCCATCACATGAGGCCTATGTAGGCCTACTCTATCTCCTCTCCTCCTGAGGAACCAAGATTTAACGACCTCTGCGACCTTGACAAATAGGTCAAGGTCATCCATCCTTGAGCTTGACCTCGAGTTTCATCATATGTATAACTGGTAGTAATATGGATGCAATACATATTGTAGGTGTGGGGATATCGTGAGGACAAACTTTTATCCTGTATCAGCCTGTTAGTGACCTTGACAAATAGGTCAAAGTCACCCCTCCTTGAACTTGAGTTCCATGAGATGCATCAATAGTGTTAATATGGAAATGGAAGCAATACAAAATCGTAGGTGTGGAGATATTGTGATGACCAACTTTTCCTTGATTAGCCTCTGTGACCTTGAAAAATTAAGGTCGCCCATCTTTGAACTAGACCTAGCCCTTCATGAAAACTGGTATTAATATGGAACTGCTATCTTAGTTGTTATTAAATGATTCTGATGACAAGAATGACCGGACAGAGAGCGCTTACAAGCTTCTGCACCACCTGCCTGCTTATTCAAAAGGAAAACTTTAGGAGTAGTACTGTATCATAATGAACCCAACTAACATTTTTTCGGCATGATCTTGCTTATTTTTCTCATTGACCTCCAATGCTTTGTCTCGATAATCCAAGTAAGTTCCACGAAATGCTGCACAAACTCGTAAAGCTTCCTTTAATTTTGAGAAGGACTAAAAAGATAAAATTATAGTCTTGTATCAGCCTGTTAGTGACCTTGACAAATAGGTCAAAGTCACCCCTCCTTGAACTTGAGTTCCATGAGATGCATCAATGGTGTTAATATGGAAATGGAAGCAATACAAAATCGTAGGTGTGGAGATATTGTGATGACCAACTTTTCCTTGATTAGCCTCTGTGACCTTGAAAAATTAAGGTCGCCCATCTTTGAACTAGACCTAGCCCTTCATGAAAACTGGTATTAATATGGAACTGCTATCTTAGTTGTTATTAAATGATTCTGATGACAAGAATGACCGGACAGAGAGCGCTTACAAGCTTCTGCACCACCTGCCTGCTTATTCAAAAGGAAAACTTTAGGAGTAGTACTGTATCATAATGAACCCAACTAACATTTTTTCGGCATGATCTTGCTTATTTTTCTCATTGACCTCCAATGCTTTGTCTCGATAATCCAAGTAAGTTCCACGAAATGCTGCACAAACTCGTAAAGCTTCCTTTAATTTTGAGAAGGACTAAAAAGATAAAATTATAGTCTTGACACCATAATAAACAAAAACAAAGAAAAAAATACAAAATTCATACATAATTATGGTAATTCAATATGAATTACCTTGAAAACATACATAATTATTTTAATTCAATATGAATTACCTTTAGTGGCTCACGGAGTACATCTTCTCCAACCATTGCTTCAGCCCGATGTACTACTTCGTTGGACAGCAATCTCAACAAGTTTTGAAATCTGTCTGTTTGGTGATAGTATCTACAAAATAAAATTTGGAATTAAAAATGCCATGCAGATTTTCAAACATGTACGCACATCATAATATAAACTTGTACAAATGTCAATTGCTGCTAGTAAATTAATTTGTGATAAGCAGCCAAATGATGCAGAGCCACAGTAAAATAATAGTCTTTCATACTAATTTTATATAGGAAATCAAATTTGCCTGTTTCAGTAGTCACAAAAATGAGTGCATTAAAGTTATTTAACCCTTGTAGTGCTGACTATATTTTACTGTAATAGGGCCCACGGCTGAGTATTCTGGGAGAAAATTATCAGAAACGAGCGTTTTTAGTGAAAAACCTTTCAAACACAAAATTTTCAGCAGTTATATGGAATGCTGCATACCAAAATAAGCAGAAATATTTGTACTACAATTCTAACACATTTTTGAGATGTCTGTGTCTGTTTATACCTGTGTTCACCTTATTTTACCCATAAAATTAGGGGAAAACAGCAAAAAAAAATTAAATCACCTTATTTTAATGTCATTTTTTTCACAAACAATTGACAAAATTAATGTTAGCATTATAAGTAAGCTAACAGTATTGTTTTCAACTATATTTTATAATATTATTTAGATCCTATGCATGCTTAGGTCAGGAAACAACCTAGTCTTAGCCTGGTCTTAACCATGGTTACTTGAAGCCAGTGTTATGGAAGTAATTCGTAGTATGTCGGCCAGTGCTGAATAAAACTGCATCAATGTAATTAGTATCTTAAAATGACTAGTATAATAATCGCCGTTGGAAAAAGTGACCCATCCAGCCCCTCATGATCGCACACACAGCGGTATTGGTTCTTTAGTCAGACTGGATGACGTAATTGCAGTGGATTTCCGAAAACGGCAAATGTCGCAATCGGCACCAGTAACGGAAAAACACAAGGTCACAGACCAGGGTATGCAGGTCAAAAGGCTCACTTCCGCGAGCTCGCGTGATTTCATCACCCATTTGACCAATCAAATAACATGTTACAAAATACGGGATGGGCTTCCCCCACATATACGATTACCGGTTAAAAGAATTTAAATGATTGTATGACATTGATAAGGCTTGGTTCAGGGTATTTCTCTAAACCGGAATATTCCGGGTTCAGCTCAAATGACTGGGATCATTTTCCCGGAATATCACGGCATCAGCACTATGAGGGTTAATATTCTTACAGTTGATAACTGTTGCGAGGTACATTAATACAGTCGACTGATCAGACTGCTTGTGAGATGGACATCAAGAGAATTGATAGCTCACGAGAGGTACATTCAGACAGATAACTGCTGAGGAGAGGTACATTCAGAAAGAAGACTGCTCTCAAGAGGTACATTCAGACAGAAGACTGCTCACAAGAGGTACATTCAGACAGATGACTGCTTATCAAAGGTACATTCAGACAAATGACTGCTGATGAGAGGTACATTCAGACAGATGACTGCTCATGAGAGGTACTTATAGACAGATGACTGCTCACAAGAGGTACATTCAGACAGATGACTACTCATGAGAGGTACTTATAGACAGATGACTGACCACGAAAGGTATATTCAGACAGAAGACTGCTCACAAGAGGTACATTCAGACAGATGACTGCTTATCAAAGGTACATTCAGACAGATGATTGCTCACGAGAGGTACATTCAGACTGCTCACAAGAGGTACATTCAGACAGATGACTGCTCACAAGAGGTACATTCAGACAGATGACTGCTTATCAAAGGTACATTCAGACAGATGATTGCTCACTAGATGTACATTCAGACTGCTCACAAGAGGTACATTCAGACAGATGACTGCTTATCAAAGGTACATTCAGACAGATGATTGCTCACGAGAGGTACATTCAGACAGATGAGTGCTGACGAGACGTACATTCAGACATATGACTGCTCGTGAGAGGTATATTCAGACAGATGACTGCTCATGAGACGTACATTCAGACAGATGACTGCTCACTAGAGGTACATTCAGATAGATGACTGCTCATGAGAGGTACTTATAGACAGATGACTGATCACGAAAGGTACATTCAGATAGATGACTGCTTATCAAAGGTACATTCAGACAGATGACTGCTCAATAGAGGTACATTCAGACAGATGACTGCCCACGAGAGGTACATTCAGACAGATGACTGCTCACGAGAGGTACATTCAGACAGATGAGTGCTGACGAGACGTACATTCAGACATATGACTGCTCGTGAGAGGTACATTCGGAGAGATGACTGCTCATGAGACGTATATTCAGACAGATGACTGCTCACTAGAGGTACATTCAGATAGATACATGAGAGGTACTTATAGACAGATGACTTATCACGAAAGGTACAGAGAGATGACTGCTTATCAAAGGTACATTCAGACAGATGACAGCTCAATAGAGGTACATTCAGACAGATGACTGCTCACGACAGGTACATTCAGACAGATCAGTGCTCACTAGAGGTACATTCAGACAGAAGACTGCTCACAAGAGGTACATTCGGACAGATGATTGCTTATCAAAGGTACATTCAGACAGATGATTGCTCATGAGAGGTACATTCAGACAGATGACTGCTCACGAGAGGTACATGCATACAGATGAGTGCTCACAAGAGGTACATTCAGACAGAAGACTGCTCACAAAAGGTACATTCAGACAGATTACTGCTTATCAAAGGTACATTCAGACAAATGACTGCTGATGAGAGGTACATTCAGACAGATGACTGCTCATGAGAGTTACTTATAGACAGATGACTGCTCACAAGAGGTACATTCAGACAGATGACTACTCATGAGAGGTACTTATAGACAGATGACTGACCACGAAAGGTACATTCAGACAGAAGACTGCTCACAAGAGGTACATTCAGACAGATGAGTGCTCACTAGAGGTACATTCAGACTGCTCACAAGAGGTACATTCGGACAGATGAGTGCTGACGAGACGTACATTCACACAGATGACTGCTCGTGAGAGGTACATTCAGACAGATGACTGCTCATGAGACGTACATTCAGACAGATGACTGCTCACTAGAGGTACATTCAGACAGATGACTGATCACGAAAGGTACATTCAGATAGATGACTGCTTATCAAAGGTACATTCAGACAGATGACAGCTCAATAGAGGTACATTCAGACAGATGACTGCTCACGAGAGGTACATTCAGACAGATCAGTGCTCACAAGAGGTACATTCGGACAGATGATTGCTTATCAAAGGTACATTCAGACAGATGACTGCTCATGAGAGGTACATTCAGACAGATGACTGCTCACGAGAGGTACATGCAGACAGATGAGTGCTCACAAGAGGTACATTCAGACAGAAGACTGCTCACAAGAGGTACATTCAGACAGATGACTGCTTATCAAAGGTACATTCAGACAAATGACTGCTGATGAGAGGTACATTCAGACAGATGACTGCTCATGAGACGTACATTCAGACAGATGACTGCTCACGAGAGGTACATTCAGACAGATGAGTGCTGACGAGACGTACATTCAGACATATGACTGCTCATGAGAGGTACATTCAGACAGATGACTGCTCATGAGACGTACATTCAGACAGATGACTGTTCACTAGAGGTACATTCAGATAGATGACTGCTCATGAGAGGTTCTTATAGACAGATGACTGATCACGAAAGGTACATTCAGATAGATGACTGCTTATCAAAGGTACATTCAGACAAATGACAGCTCAATAGAGGTACATTCAGACAGATGACTGCTCATGAGAGGTACATTGAGACAGATCAGTGCTCACTAGAGGTACATTCAGACTGCTCACAAGAGGTACATTCGGACAGATGATTGCTTATCAAAGGTACATTCAGACAGATGATTGCTCATGAGAGGTACATTCAGACAGATGACTGCTCACGAGAGGTACATGCAGACAGATGAGTGCTCACAAGAGGTACATTCAGACAGATGAGTGCTGACGAGACGTACATTCAGACATATGACTGCTCGTGAGAGGTACATTCAGACAGATGACTGCTAATGAGACGTACATACAGACAGAGGACTGCTCACTAGAGGTACATTCAGATAGATGACTGCTCATGAGAGGTACTTATAGACAGATGACTGATCAGGAAAGGTACATTCAAATAGATGACTGCTTATCAAAGGTACATTCAGACAGATGACTGCCCACGAGAGGTACATTCAGACAGATGATTGCTCACGAGAGGTACATTCAGACAGATGAGTGCTCATGAGAGGTACATTCAGACAGATGACTGCTTGTCAAAGGTACATTCAGACAAATGACTGCTCGTGAGAGGTACATTCAGAGAGATGACAGCTAAAGAGGGGTACATTTAGACAGATGATTGCTCACGAGAGGTACATTCAGACAGATGATTGCTCACGAGAGGTACATTCAGACAAATTGATTGCTCCTGAGAGGTACGTTCAGACAGATGACTGCTTATCAAAGGTACATTCAGACAGATGAGTGCTCACAAGTATGGTTGGCCATCACCCTCATAAGTAAATAAACCTTCCGAGGATAATTTAAAACCTTCCGAGGATAATTAAAAACCTTCGCGGACAATTAAAAACCTTCCGCGGATAATTAAAAACCTTCCGCGGACAATTAAAAACCTTCTGCGGAGAATTATAACCTTCCGCGGATAATTAAAAATCTTCTCCGGAGAATTATAACGTTCTGCGGATAATGAAAAACCTTCCGCGAATAATTAAAAACCTTCCGCGGAGAATTAAAAACCTTCTGCGGATAATTAAAACCTTTTGCGGAGAATTATTGTTTAATTCTCCGCGGAAGGTTTTTAATTCTCCACGGTTTTTAAGTATCCGCGGAAGGTTATAATTCTCCGCGTAAGGTTTTTAATTATCCGCGAAAGGTTATAATTCTGCGCGGAAGGTTTTTAATTGTCCGCGGAAGGTTTTTAATTGTCCGCGGAAAGTTTTTAATTATCTTTTGAAAGTTTATTTACTTATGAGGGTGATGGCCAACCATACACGAGAGGTACATTCAGACAGATGAGTGCTCACAAGAGGTACATTCAGACAGATGAGTGCTCATCTCACTAGAAGTACATTAAGAGAGGTCACAGCTCATGATAGGTACAATATGCCCCTCAAGAGAACTTACTGTGCAGTGTTTCCTGCTAATTATATGAGTACCAACATATCGTCGGCTCAGAGGTGTATCCCGAAAAAAAAGGAAAATAGACTGTACAAGGGTTAAAGTTACCACCCAGCTTTATTTGAGAGATACGTTACTATTTTAGGATTCTAAAAAACAATCAAGACTGCTGAAAATATAGCCCCCGATGTAACATTTGAACCATTAATTGTAACATATTTGCAAGAAGCTCACCTCGAGTGTGCCCAGACCAGCATAAGTGTGTGAACAATTGGTGGGAATAACTTCAGCATAGTGTGTGGGTCAGTGCAAGCATGGAGCTGATTCAACCAAGGAAGCATTGTGCTTAAAAACTTCAGTTTCTCTTCAGCATCATGAACAGACTAGAAAACAATTGTTTATAGTCAGGTAAAATCTATGTCATTATAAAGAAAAAACGTAGATCTAGTTGCACTCATGTAAATAAACATCATGCTTAATCCAACTTGCCTACCAGATGAGAATTGAGAAATTTTTTCTCCTACATAACAAAAAAACAAACAGCAAAAATTTTGATATTCAATGTATTATATTTTTATTATGTATGAAACAAAGAGATAATGCAATTGACAATGGCCTCTGACATATTGTCATAATAGCGATTTAAATCTCTTTTTTAAGTACAGGCTATTGGCAAACATAGTTACCTTGGTGATATCTTTACGAACGTGTTGAAAAGACTGAGCATATGTACTACTTGCTTCATCCAAATTTCTGAGAATGTCAGCTGCTATTGGAGAATCTAGCTGTAAATTGATTGAGTGCAGTTTATCAAGTCGACCTTGCCAGAGAGCGACTTCATCTAGAGGGCCAGGGTAAGCACCTACTTTCCGAAACAGTTCTTCTATTGGATTATGCTTCAAAACCCCCTGCAAATAATTAAAACATGCATATGTAACAAGCACAGACTTAAGAAGAGCCTGCTGCTGATGCTATCACAAAATCCCCCTTCAGAATTAAAGCTAAAAGTCAGGCTAAAGGGGTTTGAGATATACATTAATAGCATACTGGTATGTACATCTCTACTTAATTGAAGAACCAAAATGAAGCTGACATCACAAGCTTGCATCCTGGAAGTAAAGTTCCTGGAACATTAGAAAGCAGAAATATTACAGCACCCACCCCAGCTATACTACTGAATGAGCTGCTTAGAGAATGATATTCATCATCACCAGTCTCCTGAGAGCTGCCCCCTATATAAACAGCCGGAATGGACTGGTTTTGTTGTTGCCAACTGAGTTTACTAAGCTAACCAATGCTACTGACAATATCACAATACATGTATCCCGGGAAAATAAAATATTGTTATAAATAGTAAGTATAATTAATTGTGAACACATTGCTTGAATTGTAAAAAGTATTTTTTGTCTGCAATTTAAACCACATGCAAATTATAATATTGTCATAACATTCATCTCGATTCCCACATGCACATGTTGCAGTCACATCCCACTTTTCTCCAGACTAGTGCAAAGCGCTGTAAATAGCTAATTGCAACTCTTTTTCACATGTTTCGTACATTGTTGCTTATTTCATAAGAGTTAGTCTTAACACGGGTTACCTAAAATTATTGATTGGTCAATTTAAAATTGTTGTCAAGTTCAAATAAAATGCTGTACAATTTCTACATGTATATATTACCAAAAAATAAATTTTAAATTTCACTGCCAATCCAAAAAAATATCAATAAACATGCACATAATATGAATATCAGGACAATACTGATTTAATGTTGTGTTAAGTAAAATATAGTCACCTTGATCTGTTTTATCCAGCTGATAACAGTGGTTTCCAGTACATGCAAGACTGCTGCTCTGCGACTGACATTCAGTGCAGCTTCTGCCAGCACTTCTATTGATGGTAGAGACAAAGCTATGTCACCCTACACAAGAGGTTATAAAAATAAAACACAAAATAATACAAGAGGACTGAAGTCCTATATCATCCCCCACCATAAATTAGGTTAGAGTTATTGCGGTCACAAATATTAAGAAAGTCGACTTGTGGTGGCCATTTTAAATTTCAGTAAAATCACCTGCACATTATTTCTCACTTCATTTTTTTGCGCTCACAAAAAATTATGAAGTTCAAGCATGGCGGCCAATTTGAATTCCCGTAAAACCTCGAAAAAATCACATGCACATCTCCATATTGTGGGGAATGTGATAGTAAAATTTGAATAATTTACGACTAAGTTTTTGCAACCTCAAAAAAATTAAAATTGATCCGGAGGATATTTTGAATTTCAGCAAAACCTTAAAAAATCACCTGCACATCTCCATATTGTGGGGAATGTGATTGTCAAATTTGAATAATTTCTGCACCCACAAAACATTTTGGAGTTGACTTCTGGCGGCCATTTTGAATTTTGGTAGCATCCTTTAAAAATCAATTGCACATCCACAAGTTGCTAGGAATGTGATGTTAAAATTTAAGAAAAATTGCCCAAACTAATTTTTTTAGTTTTTGCGCCCACCAAAAAATTGAAGTTGATCCGTGGCGGTAATTTTGAATTTCAGTAAAACCTTGAAAAAGTCACCTGCACATCTCCATATGGTGGGGAATGTGATAGTAAAATTTGAATAGTTTTTGACTTTAAGGTTTAGAGTTTTTGCGCCCACAAATTTTTTTGGAGTTGACTCTGGCGGTCAGAATTTCGGTGGCCTCTTTAAAAATTCACTTGCACATCCCCATGTTGCCAGTAATGTCATGTTGAAATTTCAAAAAAAATTGACCAGTAGTTTTTGAGTTTTTGCATCCACAAGAAAACGTGACGCCGGACGCCAGACGCCGAACAGAATCCTGGCGCAACTAAAATCCCCCTTCCCCTACGGGAGGGGGATAATAAAGGGTATACCCAATGAGCTGAAATGAACTTTCACAAGTCTTCTTAATTCTTTTCCTGGCCATTCACCTCAGAAGGGGTGAGTGGTTGCTGGATGGTCAGATCGGGGCTGTCGATAAAATTTCCAATGTTCCAAAATAAGAAAACACAGTTCGTATTGGATTTGATTTGAGAACAAACCCACCCAAGGCCACTAATACAAAAGTACGGGACATGAGAAATTTGGTAGCAAACCCATTCTGTTTCTGAAACAAAATTGATAAGCTATATACATATCTGTAGCTGATGTTTTCATAAATTTAAAATGAAAAATACATCAGAAAACAAAAAATGCACTTAAAAAATCGCAAAACGTCAATACGAAAGGGGCATTCAACCACCAAACTATCAATAAGAACCGTGTCCTTATAGATCTTGAAACATTGTGACCTTTTGCGACGGCCCCTTACTTGTCTAGTTTAAAACACTGATCTACATACAGAGCACAAAATTGTTAATTTACAAAACAGTAAATGATCTACCCATTCAGCCTGTGTCAAACTCACCCTGGGTTGGGGCCAGGCAGAGAATAAATCTCAATCATGTCGGATGTGGGATTCAAATCCACAACCTCCCGACTTGTTGCCTGCAGCTCTAACTATTATACTATGGTGGTCAGACTATTTTATGTCACATCAGTACCTGGCTTTGTCCTTCTGTTGTCTCTACAGCAGCCATGAGACGATGTAGAACATCCATCAATTTATCTGGACTAACACCACAAGCTGCTGCATGTGGTGTCTCCGAGCATAGCAGGGGTAAGTACACCTCTC
Source organism: Flabesymbios commensalis (assembly GCA_964017125.1). NCBI lineage: Eukaryota > Metazoa > Annelida > Polychaeta > Terebellida > Flabelligeridae > Flabesymbios > Flabesymbios commensalis. The sequence continues at coordinate 34,455,810 of OZ024905.1, read as the reverse complement.
TCAACAACAGATCCAGTTGTTTTAGCGGTCTCTCACAGCAGTCAGCATACATCACTTCCTCATCTGTCAACAGTAAAGCCATGGTTGAAGCTAACTCAAGTAGGATAAATGTAAACAGTTAACTGTCAAAAAAAACCTACATTATAAGAATAAGTATAGAACTACTGTATTTTTCGATGTATAACCCGCTACTTTTTACTCCTTGGGAGGCCTGGTGCGGGCTATATAACTAATGCGGGCTATACATTGTTGAATTCCAAAATTGCAAGAGGACATTTTTTTATGTGGTTGAACTTCTAATGCTGTCTATCCCGTCTAAATGTGATGGGGTTTTTTCTGTACTTCACGAAAGGGCCGTCATTGGGCCACGTGGGAACTAGCAGCGGTGGATAGCCAAGCTGTATATCCCGTCTGAATGCGATGTTTTTTTTCTGTACTTCTCCTGAAATAAACTGTTATGTACTTCGATTTTTTTTTTATTACCCGAAATTAACTGGGTTTTTTCGGAAATCGACAACAATCTAATGCGCGCGTTGGGCAGATTTTTTTCTTTTTCTTGGAAATTCGCAGCCTAAATCTAATGCGCGAGCTCATCTAAAACAGAGAAAAAAACATAGTGGCCTAAGTGTACCGTTAGTTTAATCTATAGGCCTATAAAAAACAAAGTCAAACAAGACTACATAAGTCCATGAGCTCCCGCTTCGAATTAGAATTTGATTTAAGCAATTTTGTGTAGGGTTATTGATGTAGTCCTAGGCTAGGTAAAAAATCAAGACGCAAGACAACTAGGTCTAAGAGGCTCAGTCTAAGAGTAAGATAAGAACTAGACAGTCTGTCAGAAATTGCAAACCTCCATTGAAATAATTGATCCTAATCAGTATCCCAGTAATGGTCTACCTATCTGGCACGGTTTACCCGAAATCAGGCAAATCGAGGTAAATAATGGCTGATTTACGGTCATTTTAAATTCGATATAAGACTAGTAAAAAATTTCAGTGAATCGTGTTATGAAATGAAATGAATCGGGCTTTAGGCCACCTTTGTGCACATATAGGCTAAACTGGGCCAGGAGAACCTCCTGAGGATGGTGAGATGATTGAGATGACACTGTCCTCCAGACACAGGATTCGAAAATCGAACCCTGGCGGTCTGAGGCCGAGCACGCTACTTCTCGGTCACGGAGGCTCCCCACAATACTAACTTTCACACGTGGATGGGGAAAAAACATTTTTGTTTCTTTCAAACCGCCGAGACCGGGAACCGAACCCCGGACTCCGGCGTGAAAGGCAGCGGTGCTAACCACTACCCTAGGGCCCCCGCCCGAATCGTGTTATACAAAAAAAAAATCAACAAAAAAAAAACAATTCAAAAAACGAATGAGTAATAGGAAGACGATTGTAATTATAAGCGTCTTGTTTGCACAGGTGTAACGTGTTATGTTACAGGTATAACTTCTTATAATAACAACAATATTATAAAAAAAAATCATATTTTTTGCGGCGTAACAATTGTTACGTTTTACAACTATTCTATCGTACAAATGTATACAGAATGAACACTATAAAAATAACAATAAATTACACATCTTTAGGCAGCAGAGGAGTAGCGAATTTGCTTTATTTTAGTTCTATATTACATACTTATACATATCATTGTGCGCAGCGTGTAACACGATGTATTAAATGCCTTTATTATCATTTGCATGTAATACTACGTGAGCCTTATTATTATTTAATTGCACACAATATAATAAATGTGTATAATATATTGGCAGTGGCCGTGTCTGTCACTGCTATCAACTCTATAGTTGATGATTGACATCACTGTCCTCACGCTGATTGGCTCAAATACCTCCTCTCTTTCTGACTCCTCCCATGTCAAGAGGTTGATCTCCCAGGTCAGGTGCGGTGATTGACAGTTTATGCACCCTCACAGAATCTTGTCAAAAAATACTTCACGAGAGCTTGTGGGATTTGCTCCAGTCGATAGGCGCGAGTCTTGACAACTCTGGCGGTGTCAACACTTTATCAGGTGAAATTTGTACAACACTCAGTTCGTAGTCTCTGTGGGGGGATTAACCCTTTCCTTCAATTTGTAGGCCTAACAAGACGTATTAAATCTACAAATTCATATATAAATAAAATATGATATGTACAGACAGGCCTCGGAGATCCGTCCTCCGATGTTCCGTCTTCTTCTACATCCGTCTTGGTTTTGATGGGAACAGATCTGCCCAATGTATTTTTGCTTCTATGTTCCGTCATTCCGATGTCCGCATCCGTCATCAAATTTCGGGGACAAAAGGGTTAAATCAATGAATAAGTGTCCCGTTGTTCCGTCACGTTGTCCGCCTCAGTCATCAAATCTCGGTGACGAAAAGATTAAATCAATGTATGACGTAAGCGTCTCATTGTTCTGTCACGGTCAGTCACGCTAGATGTGTGAACGCCACTTGTTTGTATAGTGATTGTGCCATTGCTTATGTCCTTTTCAAAACATTTCCCGAACGCTGGGTAAATGCACCTAACGTGTAAGGGATTAGTGGGTAGCTACTGGTAACTGTGGACCATACAATTTTTAATGAAATAAATTTAAACTTTTTAGTTTCATTTTCATTTTAAGAAAAGGAAATAGCCACCCTATTCGAACAAATATAAGCGCTACAGTTGTTGCCACGTTAAGCCTACTTACTGGTCTAGCAGATGACCATATTATTACATTATATACACTCCAATAGTTATTTGTTGTCATCAACCCACGGGACCCATACACATGATACAGGTAAACAGAAGGCGCCAACTAAATGTTGTTTCATGGTCATGCCAGCATCGCAGTCTGTGGACCAGACATTGGCCTGCACAAAAAGTGTGTTAAAGTAGTTTTTTTCCAAGACATCTGATCAACATTAGGGGAGATAGGTGGGCGTGACAGCGCCTGCCAACTCTGAACTGAGCTGCTGGTTCAATAGTGCCAACATAATACCAACATTGGCTGAACGTTTTGTGTTTGCTGGGATAACATGACTGACAGGTGCACGCATTTCAAGACTGGAGAGGGGTGTGGTGGCACATGGGCTGTGTATACCATAATTATTACGGCATTCACACGGCGGCGCGATGTCTGTCTACCAACCCAACACACAACTAAATTACTGCTGTCATTCACATGTGTTATAGACATTACTTTTTATATAATTATTCATGGCATATCTTCTTATTACATTCTCTAAACAATTAAATACCATTACATCGTTTAATTAGCGATATGCAAAAAAAAACAATTTTATAAACTTTCGGACTAATGTCAGCATTAAATTGATTTATAGTGCATATTGATTTTTGACCATTGGACATGAAGGTTTGGGTTCTACTGGCTGTTCAGCTCAGAGTGATAGCTGCGCTGTGATTTATTTTTTCACACAAAACCTCCAATAGAAGCTGCATGTGGACTTTTAGCATCAGGCACTGGAGAATGAGAATTTACAATATAATTAAAGCTGCAGCTACAGTTAGACATTTTATGGTACTTGAGGATCTGTGCGCCTCTGAAATCAGTCTTCAGAAGATTTAGGGCTATAAAAATCCTATAGATTGATTGATTGATTTGAGTCCATGGAGGAGACTCCAAAATAAAGAATTTTAAATCCTTGCTCACAACCAAGGTAATTTCTAACATACCAGCAAGGCAGCAAATTTACATTACCAATGCATTGTAACAATTTCATCATATATAGTTGTTGTAAACAAGGATTTACAAATAACCCAAATATAGTTGTTTTTAGACAGGAAACATTCATAGGAAACCATGTGAAGTATAAATACTTGAACAGTTCAGTACCCATATTTTCTTTGGTCAGTTTGACGCCAGGTGTCGTTTTTAGAAAGAAGATTGCTTTCAACTTCATGTCATGGGGTGGTTGTAGGGATGCTATCAGCTGCTTTGGGAGTCTGATATAAACAAACATCTTTCTCACATCTTCATTGTTCAAGAACTCATGAAAGGCAAGCCTGTAAAAGAGACAGCATAATTTGACTAAAACTTATTTTCATGAGTGTTTTGAGTGCTACCCTGGCATGATCACCTAAAAATATTTGACAGATTATTTGTCAAATGTAAATAATTATTGCAAAGTGATCTGGGAGCTTTCCACTTCAATTATGAGCATCAGATGAAATCTATAGATCTAATGATTATTCAATATCTTTTTGTAACATAATGATGTTGCATAACATTTATATGAATACATACATATCTATAAATATAAGCCAAGTGGAAATTAGAGGGCAGAATTTAATTAGCCTAAGGATGCCTAATTATATATTATCAGGTGCACCAATGCATTGACATTGACTGAGAGCAGATTATATCTAGGCAGGGATCGACACTGACACTGGCCCATTGGGCCGAGGCCAGTAAAAATCACTAAGGGCCATGAAATCACCTGAGATACTGTCCCTGGGGGTTATCGAAAAAAGTCCACTCCCCTTGATACAGTGTACACTAAGGACTAGCAAGACAAGGCTAAGGGTCAGTAATTATTTGAAGTTACTGGCCCTTTGGGCTACTACTTGAGATCAATTAGTGTCGATCCCTGTCTAGGCAAATAATTATAAAAATATCATAAGTCATTAAGTGTTTATAAATACTGTATCCATGCGCGTAAATGTGCATGCACTTGTTTGAAAATGCACTCAATTTTTTTAAAACAAGTGCATGCACTAAATATTTGAACACAAAAAACACTTCAAGAAAAACGACATGCACTTATATTCGAATATGAAATGATCTTGCACAAACCATTGCAACATATACCGTATATACCCGTGTATAATGCGATGTTTTTTTCTTAGCTATTCATATGGCAAAAAGGCACCTCGTATTATACATAGATGTGGAATTTAGTACTTTTTATTAGCTCTCTAGTGGTAAGTTCAGCGGTAAGTTCTCTAGCGGTAAAACGTATCTGTAACCGTAGGCCAGTCAGCGTGTTTGGTAAGCAGGCCTATACAACAAGAACAACAGTTAGACTTGCTTTTCCAACTAGTAGAATGTCTTTTACTGTATTTCACGAACGACGTAATATTAGCGGTCTTGGGACGATTGTGATATTGCACCCACTGAGCAGGATACACTAACGCAATGCTGGGTCAAAGTTAGGACAGTGTCGTCGACGCTGGCCTAACAAATATAAAGCAGCATTGGACATTGAGTCATGTTTGTTGTGAGGCCCCCGTCTCACGCTGTCGATGTTTTATCCGCCGACGCGCGTGGCACCTTTGACAACCACGGGTAGATAAATGACGCCCTTAATCAGTGTTAGTCTGCAACCAATTCACACTCATGATCTGTTCATTTATATTAATATTGATTTAATCTAAGATAGCCTCTCATTATATGGGAGTGTTCCATTTTGTATGATCGCGGTAGGCCTATCTGAACATGATTTTTTGGAATGAGAGAAATGCGTTGACGAAATATAACAAGATATCACTGATTATATTTCCTATGGCAAATTCTATAAGTGTAGGCCTCAAAATGTCCATATTGCTGGGATAACATTAACGCCTACCGCCGTTACCGCTAATGATACGATATTGAGCAAATGGTGGTATCTGTTAGCTGTAGTTCACGGACCGCGGCTCTGTAGCATGTGCATTGTTACACCCAGACACCTTATACAGCCACGCACCTATTGTGTTTAGACAATGCGGCTAGTCTGCAAATGTTTTACAATCACATTTCATCTGGGAATGTTCTTATTTGAGCACGACGATATTGAAATACGGTCTTTGTAAAAGATAATTGAAATGATATAAATTTGTCGGCAAAATAGTAATATTTTAAAATCTGACAGATTTTATTTCCAGTGGCAATTTCATACAGTGTATATGTAGCCTATACAGTCCTCAAAATGTTTGCCCCAGACGAGGCAGCCCCGAAGACATCCACTCTGCCGTGGGAAATGAAAATACAGTATCTGCCATACCAACATCAGCGCCTGGGCACACTCAAAGCACTGACCCAGTGCTAGATTAAAATTGGGCCAGCGTCGCAGACAGTGGGCCATCATTAAAATAGCATCAAGTCGGGGTCTTCAGTTGGCTGGTGATTGCCCAGTTTTCCCTTGAATAATTGTGAACGATGTCGCAGATATTATCCCAGCATTGGCCCGTACTCTACCCTGCCTTATGAGCCTCCCACGTGTGTTTGTATATTCACAATTCGACGAGGCCATTATGTCATAGTGCGGTCATAACACACCTGTTACTATAAACACACACGTTTGTCTTATTGAGTAATCAATAAATGTTCCCTTTTTGTTTTGTAAGTTAATTTTATTACCTGTATTTTAATAAAGGCATAACTATAAATAATTAATCGATATAACTGTTATAGAAACATGCAAATATGACAACTATGATAAAGTTTGATCGTTATAAATACGATCGATTCAGTCCTGTACATAACACGATTCACTTACAACACAATTTGAGTTATTGGACCCATGGCATGACGACCCTCTTCCGCAGTTAGTCAATTTTTGTCCCTTCCAGTATCACTGGTGTTTTTGAAATCGACTTACTAAGTGGCAAGTGTCTGTTTAGATGGGCATCTGGAGGCTTAGAATGAAGGTAATTAAATCTGGGATCAGCTGAATTTTATTATTAGTTTCCTCAGTTATTTATATAGGCTTATATGCATCATATATCATTCATATATTAAAAATCTGATTATAACATAATAAAACAATTTCAAATTAGAATGCCAAATATAACACAGCTACATGTAAATTTTGGCGATAGTCACCAAGAATAGGGGTGCACTTAGTTTTCAAAAACAAGTGCATGCACTAATATTGTATAGGTATATATACAAAAATTCCAAAACACGCCCAAAACATGTGATTTTCACTTATAAGTGCATGCAGGCTTACGAGCAGGGATATGGTATGATGTATAAAAACAAACCTATTTTCATCATTGAGAAACATTTGCTTCAGCTCATCAGTTCTAGGTCGCAGAGATGAATTAATGCGGCCTTCCAACCATTTTAACTTGTCATCGGTTTCCATATTGCTCAGATTATGTTTTCAAAACACCATTGCTATAGTAACAAATAAATGATTTTATTTAAATTATACAGTGTTATTAGTAGAATTATTTTATGTTAAATTGTAAATAGCATCAAATTGCATCAAAATGATAATTGTTTAAAACAAATATTAATTATTACCCCAGGACATAAACAGGTAGGAGAGCAACCCCTCTTTAGATAGCTATATAGTATTAATACTAGCGCCCTTACTTATAACATCAGTAGCAATAGTATTATTGAGGGCGCCCTTATTTCTGTGGGTGGAAGAAACAAAGCATCTTTGCCAATTTTCACCGGTTATTTTGGAATTATAGCTATACTCAGGTAATTTGGTGTTTACTAAAGACGTTTAATGAACTATTATGATCATTTCACTTCATATTGCATACCTTCTGATAGCTTAAACTCCTATATATTTGTAAAAATGTAATATTACTCTACTCACCCCCTCGTGTTCAATTGAGTTTGTGCAAAAGTGTATAGATTGCTGGTTCATACCGTCAACACCACGTGGAAGCATACATACAGCTGAACATTTTCCATTCGGCTATTTTAAATCCTATGTGGCGTTTTTATTTTATCACGTTTTTTTTTTATCAAACACAAATTACATGTGCATAAAGCAAACTTGATAATCTAAAAATATAAATAGAGTGTAGACAATTATAATGACAAATATCTGTTTGTAAATTAAAATTGTTTTTCTGAAGGGTTACTCTTTTGCAACTAAGGGGTGTACTGTTGTGTTACAGTAAGCATCAAAAGTATTGAACCACAATCTGATGATGCTGGTGTATGCAGGGGACCATATAATCGCTGATAATTATCTTAGGCATACTTTCAGAAGCTTAGATTTAGTTCACCCTGTATAAAATGTTTCAACAAATAATAAATAAATAAATTTGTGTTCTCTTTGACGTCACCATAGTTTTTACCATTAGGGCGCCCTCAATAATGCTATCCCTAGACGACATAACCAATGGTATAAGTAAGGGCGCTAGTATTATTACAATCGCCTTCTAAAAAGGGGTTGCTCTCCTACCTGATAAAGCATGTAGAGTATTACTATATCGTTTATTCCAGGACATAAAGCATGCACACTATTACTGTAAAATGTATAACTAAAATTGAGCAGTACTCCTTTATTTGCTTTGGGGTAAAAACGGGTACCATGGCAACCATCAGTGCAGAGAAACTAACCTGGTCTCTATTAGGAATTAAACAATGGCAGGGAGAAAATAATTTCCATTCCAATACCACAGTTTCATTCAAGGATATGATGAAACATAAAATTCCATAGTGCTTAACCTTCAGAAACAGATTTAATTATAAAAAATACAATGCCACAGGGGGTGTACTATTTTCCGAAAAGCACAAAAAAAGTTTAGCTTTCAATTGATTTTTTATTACTGTTGCAGGGAGAGAATTTCGTGATTTTTTAAACTAACCCACAGGACCAGTAATGACTAAACTTTACTAGTCCGCAAAGAGTTTTACTAGTCCTGGATAATATATCCATTTAAAAATAATGGAAGACCGCAATTGTGAGACTCCCGCTTTTTTTTAACAGACAACATGTGTTACCTTTGCACTGGTCTAATATGACTGAATGCAATCACTCATTCAACTTAGAGCCAGAGAGCAACTGAAACAGTCTGTGCAAATGGCTGCAAATTAAGGCTTAGTTCCCCCCCCCCCCCCCTGGAATTTTTTTAAATGGGGATTTTTCAGTCAAAGGGCAGACTGCCCGACTTAAAAAAAAATTGAGGGGGAATTTTCAGGGTATCACATTTAAAAATCAACAAGTCAAACGTAATTGAGAAAATAAAGTGTTGTTTTTAATCTCACCATCATGCAATACTGATTGAAATGTATCTTTGAAATAACGTTGTATATAGGCCACTATGGCCAAAGTCTTGGTACATGGATCTCTCCAGCTTGTACTGGTTCACTACCAGTAAACAAGAGACGTTGACCCAATGCTGTGTGAATGCTGGCCCGCCGTCTGCGATGCCCATCAATAACTCAGCATCATTGGACCAACGCTTCGTGTTTGAAGGTTATGAACTGCCCGTGGGAATCATCCAACCCTTCACGTTCAATGGTCAAATAAAGATATGCCTAGGCTATGACTCCATTTATTACTCATATTAGTAGAAACATACAAGTTCATTTGCATAGGACCAAGTAAACACTTTTTAAACGTGACAGTATTTAATTATTGACCCGATGTATATAAATATCTGGCATGAATAGTGATGCGATGTCTAGCACATGTGAATGTCAGCATGTAGGCCTACACAGTTTCATTTTGCCGTTGAAAGACAGACAACAGTCCTACATAATTATGTTACACACAGTCGGTCAGCACACCCTTCTCAATACTTCAAAGCATGAGCTGTCAGTCATCTAGAAAGCGTTTTCACTGACTGTTGTCACAATATATTGATACAGAATTAGCTACAGGTTAAGCAGTGCCCGCCGCCAGTGAACTAGCAGTGGCACAAGGTCTTGTTTAGAATGCACAAATAAGCACAGCCTGCCATGCGCTCACCTTCCCTAATGGTGATCAGCTGTCTGGCTTGGGAAACAAGCAACGCTTACTTTACAAGTAAGTAGATAGGCCTACTGCCTTTGGGCTTTGCAGGCCTGTGTCGGTTCGCTAGATAGTGACAGGCTCGCACTGCACTCTCACGCCAGTGTTTTATTCCCTGCATGGTAACTAAGACCAATGGTTTTATTGTATGTCATCATTGAACATTTTCCTGTCAAGGGTTTACATGTTTACCATAATTGCCAAGAAATAATTAATTTAACCTTGATCGATGTGTCATATGCACCACAGTGGAAATAAAAAACAATTGCATGGTAACCATGCCCATGACTACGGCGACCAATGGTTTTATTGTATGTCATCATTGATCATTTTTCTGTCAAGGGGTTACATGTTTACCATATTTGCTAAGAAATAATTAATTTAATCTTGATCAACGTGTCATATGCACCACAGTGGAAATAAAAAACAATTGCATGGAGTAATTTCATATAGGCCTACCAATGCAGATATTATAGGCTATGTTAAAAATCCGAAGGAGATAAATATCCACGAAATAGACCGACATATCAATCTGACACACATAGCGACAATAAGTAAGTCTGGTTATTTGGCTTGGCCTCCCTAACAATTTTCTTGTCACATGAACGTCTTCTGTCACTTGAGTATACAAGGCTAGATCAGGAGATGATTGCGGGATGAAAATGGTGTTTTGCAATTCCACGAAAAAGTGGACAACATCAGTAAAAAATAAAAATCACCAAATCTGGCTTATTATCATATTTTCTTATGTAAAATGTTATATTCCTTCTTAAAAAAAAAAGTTTTCTCATCAGTTAGTCTTTTTTGTATGATATTCGCCTTCTTATAGCTTAGGGTCTCAGGTTTAGAAAATAATTGGCCCCCCACACCCCACTTGCAATGCATGATGTTTTCCATTATTATCATTGCATCTAATATTTTATACCCAGAACACATAGTTTCTGGTAAGTCTTTTACAGTGTTACTCTTAAAATAAACTTGACCATTTTATATATTCCTATGGAGCCTGTTAAAAATTAACCATCTCGAGTGTCCCGTACAACACCAAAATTCATTACCTTTTCCCCTACCATTCTCTAAGAATGCTGCACAATAAAGATTATGAATGTTTACTTTTGTTTAGTCTTTAGCAATATTATCAGCTATTCTTTTCAGTAATATTCCATACTGCTCTCAATATAAAAGTAATTATTTACTTGTCCCGTACAACACATAGGTCCCGTACAACACCTTTGTCCCATACAACATCTTTACAAATTGTATAAAATTCCCTTTGTTTTCTTTTGGAATTTATTAACTTATAAAGAAAATATTTAATAATTTTAAGAAATTACAAATATCCCTACTGTAATAGAGATCAAAACAGTTATAATAACTGTAAATAGTGGTCATTATAGTGCCATGTGCTTCATCTATCATGAAAATCTTTTGTAATGCTAAAAATATTGAAAATGCTCTATCATCATAAAATCTTTGCTATTACGTCGAGTCCGGCAAGCAATACAATACCTGTATATCTGCTGTTCTGGTAGACCAATTGTCTTCATATTTGGTCCACTTATTAAAAATATCATCCGACACACGACAAATGCACATTTGGGGTAAACATGGTTAAGTTTAGGTCATTATCCAGGGGGTCATTTTTAGGTCATTTGAGATCATTTTGGGGTCAGAAACTCGAAATATCCAACAATAAAGTTGGCCATATCAGTGAACAAATTTCTCTTTTTTCATTTCTTTGATTGACATCACCATGCATCATCATACTCACTGAGTTTGAAAGGAACCAATTCACTTTAAATTGAGTAGGCCTATATATAGGTGCCGCCTATTTTAACTGCAACTTTGGCGATTATAGAGCCGGGAAAATAGCTGAAATTCACCGATCTTTTTCGGCAAGCAATTACATAACCTGCATTTCTGGTGTTCTGGTGGACCCAAATGTCTTCATACTCCTCTCAAGACAAATGCTTTTTTAGGGTCAACATGGTTAATTTTAGGTCATGCTGGGGTCATTTGATGTCATTTTGGGGTCAGACCTGTTTGCGCAATAAAGTTGGACATATTAGTGAACCAATTTCTCCTTTTTCGTTTCTTGTATTTGTCTTGTGGGATGATATTCTTAAGAAGTGGACCAAATATGAAGAAAATGGATCCAGCAAAATGGCATATATATTGATTATGCCGGAATCCATCGGTGAATTTCAGCTTTTTTCTTTACTACTAACGCCAAAACTGCCAAAAACCTTAAAACAGGCGCCTACTCAATTTAAAGTGGATTGGTTCCTTTCAAATTGGTCTTAAAATACTCCGTTGGTATGATAAAGCATTGTGATGTCTATCAAAAAATGAAAAAGGAGAAATTTGTTCACTGATACAGCGAACTTCATTGTGGAAACTGTTATTTTGAGTTTCAGACCTCAAATGACCCCAAAATGACCCTGGAATGACCTAAAATTAACCTTGTTGACCCCAAATGTGTACTTGTCTTGTGTGGGATAATATTTACAATAAGTGGACCAAATTTGAAGATAATTGGTCTACCTGAACAGCAGATACAGATGTATATATACAGGTTATGCAGATGCTTGCCGGAATCGATCGGTGAGTTTCAGCTATGTATTTTCGTGGCTCCTAGCGCCAAAAAACATTTAAATAGGCGGCACCTACTCAATTTAAAGTGGATTGGTTCCTTTCAAATTGGTCTTAGAATACTCCGTGGCTATGATGAAGCATGGTCATGTCAATCAAAGAAATAAAAAAGGAGAAATTTGTTCACTGATACGGCAAACTTTATTGCGGAAACGGATATTTTGAGTTTCTGACCCCAAAATGACCTCAAATGACCCCAAAATGACCCTAGAATGACCTAAAATTAACCCTGTTGACCCCAAATGTGTACTTGTCTTGTGTGGGATGATAGTTTTAACAAGTGGACCAAATTTGAAGACAACTGGTCCATAAAAACAGAAGGTTATGTAATTGTTTGCCGTAATCTATATCGGTGAATTTCAGCTATTTTCTCGGCTCCTACGCCAAATTGACAAAAACACTAAAATAGGCGGCACCTACTCAATTTTTGATGGATTTTCCTAAAATTGGTCTTAAAATGATCAGGAGCGCAGCAATTGCTTTAAAATAAGCCAGTGACCTAAGAAATTGGAGAACATTGATTTGACTCCCTTGCCCCTCATGGCTTGTGTCACCTTCTTCACATAGCTTGTGCGCAACCTTAAAACATTAGGGTGTCTTCCCCTGCTTATGCTACCAGTAATTTTTATCAGAAGAAGGGTTTTTATTGGATTAGTAGCATGGTTAGGGATAAGGACAAATGTGTCCTGTACAACACATTTTCATCTGTCCTGTACAACACCCCATATTATTGGGCTTATCTGAAATTTATAACTGGATATAATAAAAGGGGGTCACTAGTCAGATTTGAGAACCCTCCTATGATATTTCAATGGGCGATTGAATGACATTGTAATGATCAATTCACAGACTTTTTCAAACATGTAGTCAAACGTCATTTTTGGTGTCTTTTCTGATGTCCCGTACAACACCATATACTTTTCGCAATTATTACTACAATATTCAGTTCCCATTTTGGATGTTGTTGTTTTTGTGTAACTCAGCCCTCAACAGTTATCTATACCAAAGTTAATTTCAGATTTTCTTTTGAAGCAGTAGGGAATCATTCGAAAAACCTGTACAATTGTCCGTACAACACCTCGTGGAATCGCCCTAATGCTTAAAACCTAAATTTGTACTAGAATTATGGATAGACTCGCGGCAGCAGAGCCAGTTTGAAAAGAGTAATAATGACTATGGATGAGGTAGGTGTAATTTGTAGGATTAAAAAATGTTTATTAGGTGTCTGGGAGGCCATGAAAGGTGATGTTTACATGCATTTTGCGGTGACCCAAGTTGGTTCCCTTGATTCCCTGTGACACACTGCGATGTTGATGTGAAGACAACAAATAACCATTGTATGTTTACAGGGATTACTCTGGCCCCCAAAATGTTATGTGCCCTTTTGCTTATCATTATGGTGTACACTGTAAGTTAACTAACGATTCTTTTTAACTTTGAACTCCAGAATCAGAGATGAACAATGACGTACTGACACATTGTGACCAGGCGCGGATCTAGAGGGGGGAGTTGGGATTTCAAATTTTTCCAAGAAAGCATGCTGCATGACCCCTCTGATAGTGTGCAAGTTGAAACTTCGGAGATCCCGTCAATTTTCCAAGAAAGCATGCTGCATGACCCCTCTTATAGTGTGAAAGTTGAAAATTCGGAGATCCCGTCATGCAAATCCTGGATCCGCCACTGTCCTCTTTTAGACACAACAGAATATTTATAAAAACTGATGACTACCATAACAACAATAAAGCCTAGGTGGTATGCTACGTCCCGGTGCAGGTAGGTCTATGTATTCTCAAAATGTTCACTAATTCATTTTTGTATCTATGTTGCGGGGAAAAATGTTATAAAGTTTTGAATTTAGTAACATCAGTGGGCCTGACTTCCTTTGATAAATAGCATGAATACCGGTAGGCATATAACATTAATTTCGTATTTTGTTTCAATTTTATTTAAAACGCACCCTCTGCCCAAAAACTCCACCCCTTACTTTCTCAGCAGCAAACACGTGGGCGTTTTGAGAATGGTGGATGCATGGGTTTGGTGTTTTACTTACAAAAATGCAAAGAACAGGGTTTTAGTTTATTTTTTTGCACAACTGGGTCATGAAGGCTCCACACAATATTTATTCTTTAATAATGGCGTCAAACATTAAGCAGGGTTCCCCACAGAAAAAAACATCATCTGTTTTTTTTGTTTTTTTTTAGATTTCATCCGGTTGGGTGGTCAACATTGTCAACCAGTCCCGCCCACGGTTGACAAGCTGCCTATTGAAAAAACAGGCGAGCACCAGTGTGATGTCTGCACACCCTCATCTGACTGTCTAGTGGTGTACAATCAATTTGTGACGCTGAAAAAGTGTATGGCCGCCACCGTTAATAAGTTTTTAAGGTCGCGTCAGGAAAATATAAACAATTGAAAATTCGAATCGAGCTGGTATGAACAGTATAAACGGCAGCCATTTTGTTTGAATTTCTGGAGTCTATAAACAACATCCAGCTCCCCTTCTGGAAACGAAGTGCCAGACGGGGGCCCCTTCTACCGGTCGGGCAGCTGGCAGTGCCGGCACTGTGGTGAACACTGCATTAAGGGTGGGGGTTTTAGAAAGTTTCCTTGAAGCTTTGTGACACAGGAACATTCTAAAACACTAATGTTTGTGTTCATATTGCTGGGAGGGGAAATATTACGAATCAAGCATTTTTTATATTAAAGAGATATTAACACTAGTTCTTATCTTTGGAAGCGATTGGTCATGACTGTATATTTAAATCGATGGTGGTTCGACTTTTAGTCATCCATGAATTTATATGGTCTCACCACCCTAAATAAGCCGAAATCACGGCAGGTGTATACTAATGATGGAATCATCACACAAAATATTTTCAATGCGGCTGTCTCAACCGAGCTGTTAAATTAAAAACAAATACAAAGAAGTTATATTTCTGTGAATATTCAATAAGTACATGATGTCTCCTTCATCCCGGATATCAGATATGACTGTTTCGTGATAATCTGACAGGGAGCCTAAAAGAGATCTGTGAAGGTCGTGTTTTGAGGATAATTCATAGATAAAATACTTGATTTGTAATTTGAGAGTCATATGGGAGCAAATAAAAAATCAAATATAACGAATTTGAGAGCGCATAATAATAAAAACAGTTCTCTTCCATCAACAATTTTTTAAATAAAAAGTAACCATGACAACTTTTTTTGACGAAATAGTGGCGGGAATAGTCACTCTATTTAAATTTTGTATGCACTGCAACATTTACGAAAAACAGACTGATTTTCAGTACATCTAAGATTTTTCAAAGTACTGCCAGGGCAACAGTTTTTACAAGATCTACTTAATTCAAAAAATATATTGCTCAGAACAACTTGAAGCTTCATCCCAGGCTGAAAAAAAATTAACAACTACATATACATCTATATATATGGTCTCACCACCCTAAATAAGCCGAAATCACGGCAGGTGTATACTAATGATGGAATCATCACACAAAATATTTTCAATGCGGCTGTTTCAACCTCTGTTAAATTAAAAACAAATACAAAGAAGTTATATTTCTGTGAATATTTAATAAAAGTACATGATGTCTCCTTCATCCCGGATATCAGATATGACTCTTTCGTGATAATCTGACAGGGATACAGTGGGTTAAAAGGATGTATGTCTGGTCTGTGAAAGTGGGTATGAATTTAAGCGTAATTTGAACTATAGTGACCTTTTTGCACACTAGGGGGCCTAGCTCACAATCTGTCTGGGTAGCAACCCCTTATCGGAGCTGTTTTTGAAAATGCACAGTCCAGGCTTCATTATGATATGCGGCACTAGATAGGGGGGAGGGCAAAAAGAAGTAAAATCTGCCAGTGGAATTGAGGTATTTTACATGTATTTCAATGGGACTGGCATTTGGGGTGGTGAGACCATATGCATCAAATTACAATGCATGATTTTGTTCACATAGCCTAGGCTAGCATAGTGTTAAATTTAGGTTAAAGCAGTTTTGCTTTATTAAACCATAATATTTTTTTCATTTTTTTTGGTTTTGGAATTTTTTAAAAGTTTTTCTAAGTTCTGCTTATTTACTTATTATTTTCAAGGGATCACATTCAGTCACGATTCAGTGATTCACCCCTGGCCTGGCCCTGACCCTGTCAACTGTGCCTGCTCACTGACAGTGTCAGTGACACTGATTAACTTAACTTAAGAAACAAAAATGTATGGAATTGGATGGACTGCGCCCCGTGCGAGAGAGGCGAGACAACACTTTAAGCTTGATAAGTTTAAATAAAGAAAAGGCTGCTCAACCGGAGTTGACTATCATTCCCGCCTATCAAGTATCATTCAGTGTGGGCGATAAAACGTGAATACCGAGCTCTGGTCATTATCTCTGACGCGAGTAACGTTAACTTAGGCCTAACTGAGTGAAACTTGAACGACGGTTAACTGCGGTCGTGTAGCCAATCCGTTTAAATAATTAATTATAAATAAATGTTTACAAGTTTAGGCCTAATTTCTATATATTTTGTTATCTATTGTCCTCCATTATTCAGCGTGATTTATATAAAACAACAGTAATAACTAATATGCAGACATGTAAATTCAGAATATTGTTGACATGTTGTTGCTAAGTCTGTTGAATTAATGAATCAGTCAGCTGTAACGTTAGCTGAGTTAGCTCTCTGGTTATTATATTAGGGACTTTTAGTGCAGCGGCCAGGAGGGTGAAAAAAAGTGAACCCCTCCCCACGGTAGAACAAAGCAAAACCATATTTTTTTGAGTGATATTTCGGGGGTTCAAAATGGATGGTTGTGAAAAAAATATTTGAGGCGTTGCCATGGTTACGGCGTTATTCCAACAGTCTCTTTTGTGACATTGACGCCATTTTGCGCACATATTTTCCAAGGCTATGAATGAAGCTGAAGTGATAAGAGACATGTAAGGGGCATCAGCGATTTGGGACGAGCTAAATATATGTAGCATTTATGATCATTAATAGATTTCTGCATTAAAAAAAATATTTTACTTGAGCATGATTATATTTTATTACGCTCTTATTTCACATAATGTGTGGAATATCCAGTGTGTTTTTGCTTAAAAGTTATATCTTAAACTGGTGGAAATTCAAGAATATGCTGACCAATATTTAGAAAATAGGTTAAATAATACTGAGTTAAATATCATAATGTACATTGCCGTATATCAGTTGATTGAATACCTGACAAAAAGTAGTTAAAATCTAATTTTAATTTTCAAAGTCGTCCAAGGTTAAATAACAAAATGACTGCATCCGGAATCAGTGAAATATTAAAAATTTCAGCGTTCTGAAATTGTACGACCAGATTGTTATGTAGTATATCTTTCTGATTAGTTCAATTTGGACCTTATCTTTAATAGAACTATTTCTAATGTCGTACATATATCACAGAAAACAACCTCCCATTTCTGAAATTAATTGGATTATTCAAGGTCATCTTCAAGGTCGAAAGGTCAATTTTAGGGTCAAGTGAGTGAAAATATCATTTTTGAACAAATAAAGCTGGGAGCATGTGTAATACCGCTTTTTCGTGTGATTTTGAGTGGAAAAATCCATTTATAGCCTTATTTTTGTACAAATATTACAGAAAACGACCTCCCATTTCTTGGATTATTCAAGGTCATCCTCAAGGTCAAAAGGTCAATTTTAAGGTCAAGTGAGTAAAAATATCATTTTTGAACAAATGAAGCTGGGAGCATGTGTAATACCTCTTTTTCGTTTGATTTCGAGTGGAAAAATCCAAGGTCATCTTCAAGGTCATATGCAAGGGTAATTTCAATTCAAGGTCATAAAAATGTCAATTCCGAGGTCAAAAATGTAAAAGTATGATTTTTAACAAAAACAAATAGCCGTTTTGATATCATCTTGACTGAATAATCTATTTGTGCTACTATTTTGCTGATTAAAGAGGCCATTTCCAAAAGGCCAATGTGTCAATTTCTAGGTCCGGTGATCGAAAATATGATTTTTAACAAATAGATCTAGGTACAAGTCATACATCTTGATGTGATCATCTACGTCAAATGGACAATTCCAAGGCCAAATATGATTTTAACGGACTATACAGTGCATAATAAATTTCCTCTTCGAAAATTCGTGAATAATTAAAAATAATTATTTCCTTTTTCGAAATAAAACGAAATTGCTTTATCTTCTTTTTTTCTTTAGAATGGAAAAAACAAACAAAAATGTTTTTGCTTTAAAGACAATAATTTTCGTTTTTGATAACGAAAAGAAAAATAAATCTTCAATATTCTTTTCTGAGAAAATAATTTTCGTTGTTGGTAACAGAAAGTAGAAAAATGAGAACAAAACCGAAAGATACAAATATGCAGCGACCGCAAACGACTGCCAATGGTCACTTAGTCACACATATCCACCTCATCTTATCCTTGAAAATTCGTTAAAATGACAATTCGCGCGACTAAGAATTCTCAAAATTTTTTTACAAATTTGCTTTTCATGAAAAAAACACGACAATTCTTCACAAATTTTTGAGGGAGTTTATTATGCACTGTAATGTATTTGCTACAAATTGGAACACACATAATACATTGTTTTGGTGTGATTTTGACTGGATAATCACATTATGGCATAGTTTTGTTGATTTAACATCATCGAAGTGAAATTTTCAGGCAACGGTAAAGCATTATAGGTCGATGGGGAGGCATTAAAAGGTGGAACTAAGGCATTAAGGGACAATGGGGGGGCGTTAGAGCGCGGGCCGAGGCGTTAAGGGGCAAAGAAAATGCGTCAAAGTGTGTCCGGATGCATTAAAAGGTGGTGGGAAGGCATTAAAGGGCTATGGAACGGAGCTACACGTCAACCAGGAAGCGTGAAAGAACAATGAAGGTGTGGTAACGGTCGATGGGGAGGCGTTAAAGGGTGATGCGTGGAGGTCTAAGGGCAAAGAGAAAGTGTTAAAGACAAAGGAGTGTCGCTAAAGGGCAACAGAAAAACGTTAATTGTCGCCGGAGAGACACAAAAGGCGACGGAAAGGTATTAAAGGTCGGTGGAGATGCATATAAGAATGACTGAAAGGCGTTAAAATGCCCCACAGATGCTATAAATGGTCATGGGGAGGCATTAAATGGTGATTACAAGGTGGTAAAAGGCGATTAGGTGTCATTAAAGGGCGACCATGAAGCATAAAATGACGATGGAAAAGCATAAAGGGCAGGAGTTAAAGGGTGATGTGTAGGCGTTTTGGAGTGGGCAGAAGGCAAGGATGATGGAGAGGCGTCAAGTGTCGACAGAGAGGCATTAAAGGGCGACAGAAAGGCTTTAAATGGTGACTGAGAGGCACTAAGGAGCGACGGGAAGGTGTTAAAGGGCGAAGAAAATATGATAAAGGTCGACACAAAAGCATTAAAGAACAATGTTAAAGGTGCTGCTTTGACGTTGAATAGCGATGGGCAGGCATTCAAGGGCGATGGGGAGGTGTTGAAGATCAATGGAGAGGCGTTAAAAGGCGACAGAGAGGCGTTAAAAGACAATGGAGAGGCGTTCAGGGAAAAGATCAGGCGTTAAAGGGTGATGGAAAGGCCTTTAATTGCAACGAAGAGGTGGTAAACTAAAAGCATATTGAAGTCGAAGAAGAGTCGTTGAATAGCGACGAAAATGCACTCAATTGCAAAGAATGTTAGACTAAAAGTGCTACAATGATGCAGATAGAGCGACAAAAAATCTTTAAAGCGTGACAGGAGTGTGTTTACAACGCCCTTTAATGCCTCTCCATCCCCTTTGACACATTCCTATTGTGAGTTTGTCGTCGCCCTTTAATGCGTCTCCATAGCCCCATCACTTTATAAAGCATCCAGTCAATCAATCAATACAACTTCTATATCGCCTAAAGCCTCAGCGAACAGAGCTCAGAGGCGCACAGATCCTCACAATGATCTCGTGTTCCGTCAACAGGGAGGCGAGCCATCAAGGGGCTATGACAGGATAACCAAAGATATAGGGAAAGCTTTTGACCCAGTCTTAGTTTTAAGGGGAACAAAAAATGTATTGAATTTGTGGAGCATAAATATTTTGAGCATTTCTACCAAACAAGTAAATCTGTAAGATATGCAGGCTGGTTTTCTCTTGTGGTTCAGAACATTATAATGCATATTTTAAAATGAATGCGAAATTTGACAGGACACCAGTGTAACTGTTTTAAAAAAGGAAGAGAAAGATTAAAACGTGATGCTTTGGTTACCACTCTAGCAAGACAGCTCTGCACACTAGTGATGTCCTTTTCTGAAATGTTGTGAAAGAGCGATTTTTAAATAATCTAATTTGCTACTAACTAGTGCTCTCTGGATGATGCAGATAAATTTGTGCCTTGACCTAGAATTCAGCATGAGAAATTAGTTAAGGATTTTTCTCGCTGAAGTTTGGACCCAATGAGAAGCCAGTGTTAAGCTACAGCTTGGACCCTGCCATCCAAGCCGATACACCCAATAAACAATGTTGCGACTTTTCTTAGAGATTCTTTAAATGATAGGGACATGTAAATTTGAATATCATCGACATAAAGATGATGGTTTATATCTAAACTGGAGATTGTAGCGCTGAGTGGTGTGGTGTATAAGACAAAAAGTGGTCCCACTGCAGAGCCCTGTGAAACTCTATAATAATATGAGAGTGTAACTATAATCTGTCAGAGTGTCTGCAATTGTTATCCCCCGCCCGACGAAGCTGGGGCAGGCTATTAACGTCACCTCTGATGTCCGTCCGCCGTCTGTCTGTATTTCGTTTCGAATTCCGGAGCAGATCACTGAAATCCATGGGGGTATTTTTTCATATTGCACACACACATCCATTAGGGGGTATACAAGCGCCTTTTGGGGTATATGAACTTTGACCTACCTAAATAGCCGACCATCAGCCATAATTAACTGCAAAATGCTTGATATCTGACAGCTATCATTCCCGGAGCAACTCTGGGAACACACCCCTTACCGTTAGGTGGTGTAGATGTGCTATTTGGGGTTTAAAAACTTCGACCTACTTAAATAGCCAACCATGATCCAAAATTACCTTTCATATGCCTGATGTCCTGCAAACCGTGCCAGATAGCCAGACCTTTACTATAAAACCAAATATGCGGTTTCAGGTAGGGATATGCACTGAGAAAGTTCAACTCGATCAAATTCAAATGGCCGACCATCAGCCATAATATTAGCTTTAATATGCATGATATCTTGCAAATCATGCCAGTTAGCTAAATCATTACTACCTTGCAAATCATGCCAGTTAGCTAAATCATTACTACAATAGAAAATGTGCGGTTTCATTGTAGGTTATGCCCTGACAATTTTTAATTCAATCAAATTCAAAATGGCCGACTCTCGGCCATAATTACCTTTAATAGGCCTGATATGTGGCAAACCCAGACATTAAGTAGGAAACAAAATGATTGTGTGGTTTCAGGTAGAGATATGCTCTAAAAAATCTCGATCAAGTTTAAAATGATCGACTTGAGGCCGTTATTTACCTTAATATGGGTGATATCGGGATAACTGTGCCAGATAGCTAGACCATTTCTGTAAAATCAAAATGTGTGGTTTCATGGAGTGAAAAGCCCTCAAAAATGTCAACATTATCTAATTCAAAAATGGCTGACTTGTGATCATCATTGATTTTAATACCTGTAATATGCATGACATACTGTGCTAAATAGATAGACTATTACTGTAAAACAGAATGTGAGAGTTCAGGGAAGGATGTACCCTCAGAAATGTCTAACACGCGGGCGGGTGGGACAGGGAATTATGATGGCCGACTGGCCTCTTGGTACCGATTGCTGCCTATTTTTTAAATAAGAAGAAACCCAAATTTGAGTCTGAGCAGACATTCCATACCGATCTGAGAGTCGATTTGTTAATGTAGTATGGTGAACGTTGACGAAAGCAGCGCTGATTCTGTAGAATGATGTTTCGTGTAGGCTGATTGTAGTGGATTAGATGTATGGTTATTTTTTAAATAAACTTGTAAACGAATGGCTATTAACTTTATCTAAGATTTCACTTCTCCCGAGGCCTTGGAAGATGTATATATCCAGTCATTAGTATGTCGAGACAATTTTTAGCACGCTTGTAGGAATGGGGTCCAGATCACACGATGTTGGCGATGATGGAATATATGGCACTTTATCTGAACATTGGGATCCAGCAGTTTCAATTTTATCTACAAAGTATTTCGAGAAATTGTCACAAAGTGATTTTACTGCTGTGAATTCTGGCAGAGCAGGTGGTGGAATTCTACGCAGAATATTATTTATTATAGAGTTCCATAGGCGACTCGGATTGTCCGAATTGTCTGAAATGTCATCAACTAAAAATTCAATTTTGCTTTAGTTATTAGTCTTTACATAGGTGGCACTGATTGCACTATAACGCTTCTTCTTCGCCCTTTAACGCCTCCTCATCGCCCTTTAACATGCTTCCTCGTTGCCCTTTAATGCCTCCTAATTGTCCTTTAACACCTTCTCATTGCACTTTAGCAACTCCTCATTGATCATTAAAGCTTTTTCTTCGCTCTTCAACACCTCTCCATTGCCCTTTAACGCCTTCTCGTCGCCTGATCATTTCACCTGAAGCATGTTTAATCATTTAAAACTAACAGAATTAGATTATCCAGTCAAAAGCATACTCAAACGAGGTATTATATTACGTGCTCCAATGTGTAGCTCATATGTGTTACAAATCATATTTAAAAAGAAAATGATTTTACAATCAAAATCTTCTAGCTTTATGTGTTCAAATCATATTTTTCTTTACTTGAACTTGACCTTTTGACTTTGAAGATGACCTTCAGTCATTAAAACAGTACCAGAATAGGTTATTCAGTCAAAATTACACAAAGGACCTCGGAATCGACATTTCGACCTTGAATATGACTTTGAATGACCATAATAATACTATAAATGGATGTTCAAGTCAAAATCCTATGAAAAAGAGTTATTAGGCCTACACATGTTCCTTGTTTCACTTTTAAATTTATTTTTTGACCTTGAAGAGTCATGAAAATAATATCAGAAATGGATTGCCCAGTCAAAATCACACGGAAATGAGATATTACAGTTGTTCCTAGCTTCATTTGTTGAAAAGTCATATTTGACCTTGCAATTGACATTACATTCACAAAAATGCCTGGCAAACTGTTGGCTTTGTGTACTCGACGCAGACGCACACGCAGACGCACACTCGGACGCACGATCAGACACAGTAAAACGTTCCCATGTTCCGCAGTTCCCACGTTCCGATAACCATGATAAAGTTCCTCAGTCGGTTTGCCAGGCCACCACATTTAGTTGAACCTTAAAATTCATGAAGTATGTTTTTTGCTCCAGACGTATAGTTGATAGGTCTAGATTGTAAAACCACCGGGTGCAATTTGTTCACCATTAATCATTTATTTTTATTTTTCGGACTTGGTGGCCATTGCTGAATATCTTGTTTTCGCTCATAACAGTTTGTTCCGGTTTCAAGCTCCGAATTTCTGAAAACATGTCCCCCAAGATTATTGACAGCGCCCAGCAAACACAAAACATTTGCATAAAATTTGTACAACATCCGCCAAACGTCTTCAACGTTGGTCCAAAATTGTAAAAATGTTATACAAATGTTTTGTGTTTGCTAGGCATGCCGCAGATGGCAGCCAATATCAGAATATTCTGTGTAACGCAGTGACGTCACCCGGTGAAAACAAGGTTATATAACACCCCCCCCCCCATACTTCATTCTGTGAAACGCAGTGACGTCACTTGGTAAAAACAAAGTTATATAAGACCCCTCCCCCATACTCCATTGTATTAGCCAGCTCGGTGAAAACAAAGGAAGTCAAGGTCATTGAGTTTCACAGAATATAGGTCTAGGCCTAACTAGCATGCTAAATGTCGGCTATTGATCACTCTAATAAGTTACGTTAAAGTTAACATGATCAAGGAGATAGAAACTCATACTCGATCAGACCGATGTTGTTGTCACGAATCCATCATCACAAAACAGCACAAAACATTCATCCTATGTTGACTCAATGTTGGTCCACCGTCCGCGATGCGATGCTGGCATATAGGCTACTGAATCAGAATAAAGTAAACTCATGCTTGCATATATGTTTGTTGGTCCAGTTTCTTAGTCGGTGACTCAACTTTTGAAAAAAACATTTTGTCAAAATGAAAATGGAACCAACAGGTAAGGTCTGCTTTGAAAATGACGAATGAGAACTCCCGTCCTTTCCGTCAAAGATCGACATTGTATTCAAACAACGAGAGTCTTTTGTTATAGGCCTATTACCGCCTTGCCATAAAAGATATAATGACCCACACCCCCCCTCTTTCGCAAGGTCCGATTCCATCCCCACCACATTGTTTTATGCGTTTGAGTCTGCGTGTGCGCCTGCGTGTGCGTCTGCGTCGAGTACACAAAGCCAAATTTTTCAAGTTGAGACTAATGGGATTTTAATTGAGCATAAAAACATCAAAAACATTGTATATGTAACAAAACAAGGTTAGGTCATTTTTATAAAAGCCCTCGAGCTCGGATTACTTTGCTTGATATCTAATTTCAGTGAATTCAATTGTTAATTTGTTACTATTTAAACTTCCATGACGTCATACATCACCATAAGACATATTTTTGTGAATTTAATGAAACCACCTGTGAATCATTATTCAATTTATTTCGGAAAAATGTCGAAAATCTGTTAATAGCAATAAACAATGTCAAAATAACAAAAAAAAACAATATTTTTTAAATATTAATACAGCCATAATCCGGATCGCTATAAGCTCTATTTTATCGTATTCCTTGACCTCGAAAACATAGGGTTAGACACTTTATTTGTGCATCTGCGACGATTAGTCTTTAAATTAGGGACACAAATACGATCTGCTATAATGGCCGCTCTAACAGAGCTGGTGACGTGTAACTTTTGAACACGTTCAGTAAACAAATTAATTATGACGTCAATATTATATTAGAAATGAACAATAAAACGTTGCACAGCGTCTCTGTAATTTATAAATCACATGGACTAATATTTATTATTGCGATTTCTCGCTATAATTATAACGCAAACAAAACTTGATGGTATGTGAACACACTATCATTTAACAAGACCTATATAAATGTAATACGATGTTTAAACGTTTCTGCGTATGAAATATTCCTACTATATTAAATTATGAAAATAACATGAAAATACATCTTCAAGATAACTTCATTACATATTTTTGCGCTTCCCAAATCGATTGTACAATGTATTTGTTTTATTAAATGCGTATCGTTAGCGTCAACACATCGATTAAATTGTAGGAACTGCACACACAAAGGGCATATTTGGTGCATTTTCAGGATAAGAGGTTGTACGGTTATAATGCCGTTACCATGGCAACGTCCCCGATTTTTTTTCACAACCACCCATTTCCTAGTCCAGACATATCAAGCAGTCAAAAAAATATGGTTGTGCTTTGTTCTACCGTGGGGAGGGGTTACTTCTATTTCTAAGCCTCTTTTAGAGAATGGCCGCAGCACTATTTAGTGTCATAAGGTTATTCACGACTAATCGACGCTCAGTTTACAGAATTTTTACAGAAAATCAGTGAATAGACTATAGGCCTTGTAATCTATTTTTTCACATATAGTTTTATATGCATTCAATAGAACAGTTTATTTTTATTGTGTGTTGTTTTTTATTATATCATGACGTCATATTCAATACATTAATTTAATAATCGACCTATAAGGTCTCACCACCCCAAATGCCAGTCCCATTGAAACACATGTAAACTGCCTCAATTCCGCAGGCCGATTTCACCATTTTTCACCCTATTAGATATTTAGTGTGACATATCAGGATAAAGCTTGAGATGTCCTTGTTCGAAAACAGGCTCGCTATGGGTATGATTACCAGACAGATTTTGAGCTACGCCCCCTAGAGTGTAAAAAAAAGTCAATACTGTTAAAATTGGGCTATAATCCGTGCTCTCTTTCACAGAACAGACACACATCATTTTAACCCACTGTATCCCTGCGAGGTTATCATGAAACAATTATTTCTGATTTCCTTGACAAAGAAGATAACGTGGGCTTATTAAATATTCACAAAATTATTACTTCTTTGTATTTTATTTTGTTTTAATAGAGGTTGGAATAGCCGCATTAAAAATATTTTGTGTGATGATTCTATCATTAGTAGACACCTCCCTGGATTCCGGCTTATTTAGGGTGGTGAGACCATAATCCCGTCTCTATATGTAGCCTAAAAGGTGTCATTGTGGGGGGAGGATGGGTGCATATTTCCAAGAGCGAGATCCTCTTGTGCACTGTGGATTTGGAGTCAAGACCTAGCTAGCTAGGTGGTTCTGCAGCCAAGGTATGTCAACTATATAGGCAATGCACGACTTTATAAATCATGCATAGCCTAGCTCTTTCTCTCTGTCTTGCAAGTGATTCCCAGCTCAGCTCATGTCAGGAGGCTTGACTCTGTACAAAGGAGGACTGCTCGCTATAGCGAGTAGTCCTCCTCTGCACAGAGTCAATTAAGCCTCCTGACATTCACTTGTGTATGAGGGTTCCACGCCGTGCAGGCATACCCCAAATGTGGTCTAACCAATGCTTCATAAGCTTAAGTGTTTTTACAGCTTTTAAAGCTATCCTCAGGTTAATTCCCTTCCAAGAGCCCTAACACAAAATTGGCCTAGCTTAGATGTAACCTTCTGAATATGGCTATTCCATTTCAGATCAGAGCTAGGTGATTGTAAGTCTTAGGTATTTTGTGGAGTCTGTAATAGAGCACCTGGCTATGGAGTAGGCCTCTATACGTGGGTAGATCCATTTTCGATCTAACTCTCTGGCGACCAAACCTCATCGCAAAACATTTACCGACGTTGAATTCCATCAACCAGGTCTCTCCCACTTGGAAATTCTGTCAAGATTCATTTGGAGCAGGTTGATGTCGTTCTTGTCGGTAACATGTCTACACCGACTACAGTCATCTGCGAACAGGCGGACTGTAGGCCTACTGTGGGTCACACCATCAGGTAGATCGTTAATGTGGATGGGGAAGAGGATAGGGCCCAGAAGCGAACCCTGAGGTACTCCCGACAAAACAGGTCCCAGAAGAGACTCTGTAACATCAAGAACTACCCTCTGAGTTTGATCTGTCAGGATCGAAGCACTTGATCCAGTCAAGAGTTCCACCCCTGATCCCATACCACTCAAGCTTGTATAAGAGTCTCCTGAGTACGTGGAATCTTATCAAAAGCCTTGCTAAGTCAATCAATCAATCAATCAAAAAAACTCTATAGCGCCTATATATCCTCAGCGAACCGAGCTCAGAGGCACACAAATCCTTAGCGTGATAATATGTCATAATCGAGGCCAAAGCAGGCTCGTCAACAAGGAGCCGGGTTGCTCAGCTGAGGGGCTAGGGTGGAAAAGCCAGGTCAAACGGGTGCGATGCAAGTAATTTCCGGAATGTTAGTCTTTATACAAAAAACAACAAATCAATTTGAATTTGTGGAGCGTAGATATTTTGAGCATTTTGGCCGAACAAGTAAGGCAGCCAGATATGAAGGTTTGTTGTCTTTTAGGGTTCGGAAAGTTATTGCGCATATTTTTAAATGAATGCGAAACTTGACAGGAAGCTAATGTTTCAATCGTTTTAGAATTGGAACGGAACGACTAAATCGTGGGGCCTTGGTTACCATTCTTGCAAGGCAGTTTTAAATGCGTTGTAATCTAGCGATATCATTTTCTGGCATATTGTGAAAAAGTGACTTACAGTAATCTAACTTACTACTGCTGAGTGCGATTGCAATTTGCTTCGCAAGATCTAAGGACAGACTTTTTCAAATTCAACGCAGGTCACGGATATGATAGAAGCATGCTCTAGCTACATGCTTGGGATATGTGTTTTCGGAAGTTCAGGCTACTTTTGAGTACTACACCAACATTTTTAGCTGATGTAGATAGATTTGTATCTCGCTCTAGAATTAAGCATGGGAAATTATTCAAGATTTTTTCTCGTTGAAGTTTGGTCCCAATAAAAAGAAATTCTGTCTTGCTATGATTAGGCTTCAGCTTAGACCCAGTCATCCAGGCCGACACATCCATTAAACAATGTTGCAGCTTCTGAAGAGATTCCTTAGCGTTTGAAACTGATAGAGACATGTAAATTTGAGTATCATCGGCATAAAGATGGTGGTTAATGTCAAAACTAGAGATAATAGCGCTGAGTGGTGTAGTGTATAAAGTAAAAAGCACTGGTCCTAGCACAGAATAATATAATAATATATAATATATATAATAATTGATTTTATTGCCATAATATTCCAACATTCAACATAATCAAATAACCGTAATAATAATGGTGGCAACGGGAAAAAGGCAAATTTGTCTATATACCCTTTAAACTTAAACTTCATATTGATACTCATTCATTCTGTATGCGCGTACAGAAAACAAAATCACAAAATCAAATCTAAAGTACACACAAAATATAACTACTCACATAACGATACATGTGTTAACTATATATTATAAGCTTATATATAAGATAAAACAAGTCAATGTTGAAAAATGGCCATACAATAGTTATACATAATATATTTTTTAAGGTTTAATTTAAAAAGTGCAATTGGCACTTTATGATTTATATTACCCTTAATTCTATTCCATATTTTGACACCTATATATCTAAAATTTCTTTTCATCAAGTTAATACGGGTAAGTGGTAACCGAAATAAGAATGCATGTCTGGTATTCTAATTGTGAAAATCTGCATTAACATTGAAATAATCAATAATATGTTTTGGTACATGCATTTTGTTAACTATCTTAAACATTAACAATCCAACCTTGTAAAAATATAACTCTTACAGTGTTTGTAATTTTAATTCGCGAAAAATTGGTTTTGTGTGTGTCATCCGAGACGAGCAGGTGATCAATCTAATAGCTCGTTTATGAAGAATAATTGGAGATTTTATATGAATATCTTGAGCACCACCCCAAACCTCTAAACAATAATTTAGATAAGAAAAACTAAGGAATTATACAGTGTAGCTAACATATTTTTAGATAATAATTTTCTTAGAACTCCTATACCTTTAGATAATTTATTTTTGAAATAGGATATATGTTGACTCCAAGATAAACTAGAGTCAATGTAGATCCCAAGAAATTTAGTGTCCACAGTGCGCTGTATAACTCCATATGAGAGTGTGACTTTATCTGAGTGTCTTTATTTTTTACGGATAGGTGCTTGTTTTGTAAATAAGAAGAAACCCAAATTTGAGCCTGGCTAGATACTCCATACCAATCAGAAAGTCTATCTGGTAATGTAACATGGTAAATGGTGTCGAAAGTGGCCAACAAGTCAAGCAAGGTCAAAGCCCTTGTCCATACTAATAATGATATCGTTATGTACTATCAGTAGAGCCGATTATGTAGAGTGATGTTTCCTGTAGGCTGATTGTAATGGATTAGATAGATGGTTATTTTTTATATGAGCTTGCAGCCGATTGGCTACTATCTTTTCTAACAGTTTGTAAATGAAACTTAATTTGGATACAGGCCTGTAATTTTTCAGCTCGTTTTGAGGAAGAGATGTTTTTTTATGTGGTGGTCTTACATGGGCTTCTTTGAAATTTTGAGGATATGTACTAGTTTCCGTTGAAATGTTAATTAGGTCAGTGATGGGAGTTTTTAATATGTCAAAACAATTTTTCAACACGCTTGTAGGAATATGGTCCAGATCACATAATTTTGATGATGAGCTCAAAATGAGCTTTTTAATTTCATCTTCTGACGTACATTCAAAAACGTTCATTTTGAATATAATTTCTGTTTTTTTTTGCACTTGTGAAATATTATGTACTTCATCTGGAAATTTAGAACGGATAGTTTCAATTTTATAAAAATACCTAGAAAAATGTGAATTCTGGCAGAGCAGAGATGGAATTCTATGCAGAATGTTATTTATTGAGCTCCATAGGCGATGGGGATTGTCCGATTTTTTTTAATAACATCAGCTAAATATTTCGATTAAGCTTTTGTCATCATTCTATTACACAGGTGGCATTGATGAAGGTTTGTGACAATTCGTTACATATATGGTTGGGCCATCACTATCATATCTGTTTCAGTCGGCACACTGGTTAAGTCGTGGTATAGTGACAGTAATTGGCTGTCACAGGATAGGCGTTTCCTAAAGCCATGTAGTAGTGGATTTAAAATGTTATTTGTGTCCAAATGGGTTGATATGCTGCTCACAATAATGTGCTCCATTCACTTACCCAAAAATACAAGTTAGGGACACTGGCCTATAGTGGCTGGCTTTATGCTTATCACCTTTCTTAAAAATTGAAGCAATATTGACAGTTTAACTTTTCCAGTCACTGGGCACAATGCCGCTTTGGATTGATCTGAGAAGCTCCAGGATAAGAATCAACCTGATTTCAACATCGTTTCAAACATGACGTCAATACGACGTTGTGAAGTTTTCGTGTTTTTTTGTTAATACAATGTCGGTAATACGACGTCGATGCGACGTTGTATTGAGGTTGGCCTACGTTGCAACGTTATTTCAACCTCGTATACTGAAACTCGGAACGAAACGGAACGCTGAGAATCACGGAACGGAACGAAATATCAGAATCACGAAACGGAATGATTTTATACAGATATTAGCAAGGATATTGATATAAGCTGACGACAATGTATTAGAAAAAAGATATACATTAATGTTGTTGTTGCAGACTATATTACACTTTTGCAATTAAAATAATAGGCCTACAGTATAACTTCTAAACCCCCTACACATAGGCTGGTCTGTTTTTATTTCTTATAATATTTAATTGCAAGGGCTTATAATAATTAGTGTATAATATTTTATTGTATTTTGTGTATCCAAAGTAATATAGGGGGGGGGGGGGGCTTACTAAGTATTGAGCAAACAAGCAGAATCACGGAACGGAATGATTCTATATGAGCAAGGACATAGGCTGATGACTAATTTATTGAAAAAAAAGAAATATTCATTTATGTTATTGTTGTACGTTATAGGCTTAATAGTTGTACATATTTAAAATAAATATAAAAAATCTGTATATATATATATATATATATATATATAGGCATAATATGAAAGCCTACCGAGAATCACAGAACGGAACGAAATATCAGAATCACAGAACGGCAATGTAATGTTAGTCAATTGTAGATAAATTAATTTTGCAATGGTTTAAAAAAAGTCAAATTAAAATTTCTAAATTACTAAATAAACGTGTGTTCAGTGCTTAGAATGTTGTCACATTTAGGCGGGAGCAGATCAGGTATCAGATCAGGCTCATCAGGGCCGTATCCATAGTTTCTGAGTAGGGGGGTGTTACAAAATTGCGAAACGCCGGAGTGGGGTAGACCGTCATGTTTTTATAGGTGTATTGTAATGTCCATATATGATTGTGAATATGAGTCGAGCGCAGCGAGCCGAAATTAGCAGCTGGGGGTTCGGGGGGCGCTCTAAGCCCCTCATAGGATTCTTTTTTTGGAAGCACTTGAGATTAATCTCTGGAGACATAATTGAGCTGTTAATTGACCACCCCGGCCCCATCTCTTGATCCGGTAATCCTCCCCAAACTTTTTTGTATTTCCGACTACTTTTAGTTGCAATTTCCTTGTACTTGGCAACATGATTTTTTTTCGTGTATTTGTAAACATTATTTAATTATACATTTTATCTGAGGCTATTGGTAAGCCTAACGTTACTATCCATGAATTTAGCGAACATACTTATGCCAACCAATAGGAATTTCCTTCCATTACAAAATTTAAATTGCTGAAACAATGGAAAGCTTTTAGTGAACATGTGAATAAAAAAAGAAAACTAGTATAACAGACCCCAATAATTTATGTCCTAATTCACATCGATTTGATTCCGATTTAATTTATCTATAAGAATCAGATTGGCATCCTAGAAATATTATTTTTACTCTTCATAGTAAAAGTATTTGCATTATGTTTTCCCAAGTAGCCTATGAATTCTTATTTTTCCAAATAAAAAACGCTTGCGATGGGCGCATCAGCACAAATCATATTGAAATAACCTTTAAGAACCTTAATTTAATTTAGGGAGTGGCTATCCATATGGCAGTGTTATAATTACAGTCACAATGGGATCCCGTCATCCTTGAACGAAGCCGTCCATATAGAGTTACATTATAAAGAATCACGTACAATTAGACACTGCCATTTAATTAACCATTAACCCTCATGATGCCTCAAAGCATCATTTTGCTCCCATGTCTTCAGTACTTTTATTCCACAATAAAAAATGATTTGTACAGTAATTTAATATAGTGCAGTCTATATTAACACATGTTACTGAGCTACATAGGCCTATACTACTGACAACTATCCCAGCAGGCAAAATCATGTTGAATCCACGTGGAAACCACGTCACCCTTTCACGTGGAATATTGGTGGATATTTGGTCACAGGTGAAAAAGCATTCCACGTGGTCATTTACACGTGGATTACACGTCGGACTTCCATGTGGAATCAATGATCTAAATCCACGTTGACTCCACGTGGACATTTCCACGTGGAATCAACAATCTAAATCCACGTTGAATACACGTGGACATTTCCACGTGGAATCAACAATCTAAATACACATTGAATCCACGTGGACATTTCCACGTGGAATCAAACATATAAATCCACGTTGAATATTGGTGGATATTTGGTCACAGGTGAAAGAGCATTCCACGTGGACATTTCCACGTGGCTTACACGTCCGCTTTCCACATTGATAACTTGAATCAACAATCTAAATCCATATGTTATTTACAACTCACACTTCCCATGTTCCTTCCACATTCAGTGTCCGACGCGGTTCCACATTGATTCAAAACACTTGTATCAATTTGTTAATTCCATGTGCGATCAATGTTTACTCCACACAAACCTTTGATATTAGTAAACTCCCAGATAATTATCTAACAAATTGATCTAGGAACTGGTAAAAATAAGGACAAATTGTAGAATGTAAATTAACTTTATTTTCAAAGAACAAAAATTTCAAGTTGATAACTTCTATCTCCTATCTTCTGCTTTAACTACAAAAAAAAAACAGAAACGAAATGAGATTATTACTGACATTTCAATGTTATACAATACACGGCCCTACGTGTTCTGGGACGATCTTAAGAGCTAAGCTAATAGCTAAGTCCATCTTAACGAGTACATTTATGTAGTGACTTAGCAGCTTAGCTATTAACTTAACTCTTAAGATGTTCTCAGAACACAGGCCTTGGGCTTACATTGGAAACACTAATAGTTATGTTAGCATGTTTAAGTCGATACAGTCAGATTTGGAACCTCAAGTTGGACCAGTGAATCATTTGCAATATTACAAAGGGTTGCTAGAAGTAGCTCAGCCAATAAGGATTTTATCGAGTAATCAAATACTGATATTTGATTTGTAGCCCACTATTATGGAATATATAAGTACCGTACCATTACCTCGATCCTTTGTGCTTTGAAGCATATTTCAGAATATTTACCACCACAGCCATCACCTCACTTTCAGTGCATTTGTGCACTTTGAATACACTCTCTACAAGAACGAAGACAAGATCAATATAGATAGGCATTATCAATCAATTAAAATATGAAATTACATGGAAGGTTAGTTTTAATCATTGAGTACTCGATTTGGAACCTCAAGTTGGACCAGTGAATCATTTTTTTATAATGTTATTTTGAAACATGTTAAATGAGTACGTAGGCATAACGTCATTATGACGTTGTTACATGTTTTAAAAATCGGCAGCACTGTAACATGGATTTCAGCACTGTATCGCGAATATAATTTTTTTATTGTTTTTTTCTATGGAATAATATCTAAATGACAATGTTTAGATTATAATTTCATAAAAACATACAATGTATGAGTGTAGATTATCACAATGTTTCGAAACGTCCCTCTATCAAAAAAATACAAAACCCTTAGAACGATTTCAAGTTTCTGTGCCACTTTCACAGATTTAAAAATCGTGTTTCTGTAGAGTGGCCCTGTCATATATACATACAAGTCTACATTGTTGTCTTCTCTTGTGAGTAGATACGAATGGTTTCATCACTGTGCTAAGCTGCCTGATACAACTCACTTTTTCTGCTCAGTAAATTACATAGAGTTTCTGATGCAGCTGAAGTGCAGGCAGAAATGAGTGCATGGCTGCACCCTTTCGCCATCACAGTAATGTTAAAGTGCCTGCCAAAAAGGCACAACTTTGGGGTGTAACAAAACATTTTTCTAAAAAATGTCCAAATGTACAACCACATATTCTCGGATTGCTGAGGATATAGGCGCTATAGACGTTTGATTGATTGATTGATTGATTGATTGATTGATTGATTGATTGATTGATTGATTGATTGATTGATTGATTGATTGATTGATTGATTGATTGATTGATTGATTGATTGATTGATTCATTGATTCATTGATTGATTCATTCATTGATTCATTTATTGATTCATTGATTGATTCATTGATTGATTCATTGATTGATTCATTGATTCATTGATACTCAGAGAATATTGAGACACCACAGCTCGTAATTAAGAGTAATCTGATGATGGTAACCCACAGAAAAGGTGATAAAAGTGCCATTCAAAACAAATAATGCTTTTAATTCTACAATGATGGCTTCATTTCCACCAGTAATAGTGAGCAAAAAAAAACAAATAAACATAGCAAAATATGCCTTTTATTGTGGTGTCTCCCAAATTTACATAAATCAAGCAAAAAAAACAAAAAAAAAACAAAATGACTTTTTGTGATGTACCTATACCTATACCATGACCACGTGGAAACAACGATCCAAGTGGAAGCCATGTTGAAAATGCCACGTTAATAATACCACGTGGAAACAACGTCGATTCGACGTCATTCTATCAACGTGGATGCAATTGGTAGTTAACCACGTGGAATGTACGTGGTAATCAGGTGGATCCACGTGTATCTTTCCACGTGGAAAACACGTTGAAAATGCCACGTAATTATACCACGTGGAAACAACGTTCAAAATGCCACGTTTAAATATACCATGTGGAAACAACGTGGATTCGACGTCATTCTATCAACGTGGATGATATGGGTAGATAACCACGTGGAATGTACGTCGTAATCAGGTGGATCCACGTGTATCTTTTCATGTGGAAACCCCGTTGAAAATGCCTCGTTAATGATACCACGTGGAAACAACGTTGAAAATGCCATATTCGTTATACCACGTGGAAACAACGTTGAAAATGCCACGTTAATTATACCACGTGGAAACAACGTGGATTCGACGTCATTATATCAACGTGGGTGTAATGGGTAGTTAACCACGTGGAATGTACGTGGTAATCAGGTGGATCGACATGCACCTTTCTACGTGGAAACCACGTTGAAAATGCCACGTTAATTAAACCACGTGGAAACAACGTTAAAAATGCCACGTTAATTATACCATGTGGAAACAACGTGGATTCGACGTCATTCTATCAACGTGGATGTAATGGGTAGTTAGCCACGTGGGATGTATGTGATAATCAGGTGGATCCACGTGTCCACACAATATCCACCACAATTCCACGTGGCCTGCTGGGATTAGATTAGTCGGGTGATGATAAAGTTATATTTAGCACTGTAAATAAATATATTTAATTAATTTATAATATCGTACATTATTGTGTTGTTATATAATACTTTGGAAGTGTTTCTTGGTGGTTTCAAAGTAATTGCTGTAGGCCTATCATTCCGTTCCGTGATTCTGATATTTTGTTTCGTGATTCTCTGCAACTAATAAATTACTCGGTGCTGATAAAGTGATTTTAGCACTATAAATATATACCGTATTTAATTAATTCATTATATCGCTCAGTATTGTGTACTGTAATTTACTTTAATTTCGCGAGTACGAATTTTCGAGTAAACCCAATTTTTGACCATTCTGCGATCTTTTAATTTCAGGTAAAAATACTTTTTAAGATTGATTTTTTTGGTCTGGAATTCTGAAACATGCAATTGTTATTGCGCCATGACGACTGTCAGCACATGTGCAGGATAAGTTCTTTTATTTAAACCAAACATGAAACAAATCCATAAAGCGGTTCAGGCTCTAGAAAGCGACATAGGATTTTGGTGGCCATCTTAGATTTTGTTGAAGAAGCTGAAAAACTCCAGCAAAATTTACAGGGCAAATTCTTTAGAGCCAATATGCATATAGCAAATATTTAAAAATAATCCGAGCAGGGGTGTATAGCTGAATTACCAAATTTTAATGATAGCCAAAATGAACAAAACTGAAATATTCGCTAAAATTCTGAAACGTAAAAAAATAAAAGTTTTTATTATCAGAATCACACCACAAGCACACGTCCAGGACTCAGCAAAAACAATACTGTAAAATACTTAGATTTCGCGGGTATACATTTTCGCGTAAATTCGATTTTTGACCGTTTCGCTGTCTTTCAATTTTGTGTAAAAATATTTTTTTAAGTTGATTTCTTGGGTCTGGAGACATGCAATTGTTATCGCGCCGTAACGACTGTCATCACCCTTCCCGACTAGTAATCACTATGACGCAACGTCGTCGGTAAACATAATGTATGGTCACCAATTAACTAGAGGGGGGTGACTGACCATTGAGGCTAATGGATTTGACACGCGCTGCTCATTAACCCTGTCAATCCAGCAGGTTATCATTAAATTATTATTCTGCTGCTGATTTACTACATGTGTCGTTCCAGTGAAATATGTCTATATGTATATGACTTTAATTTGTTTTTCAAAAAGGGTCATCGTATCTGTTTGATTGTAGGAATTTACAATATGTGCACATTTGCATTAATTTGGGAGTAACTACTGTCACTCAGCTCCAAAACTTAGAAAAACACATGCTAAGAAACGCGTCCACAGCTCCCTAACAACATTGAGTCTGTCCCTGGTGAACACAACGCGTTGATCCAGTGTTTGGGAAATGCTGGCCCACTGTTTTCGATGCTGGCCCAGTATCTCGCCAGCACTGCATCAATGTCTCGTGTTTGCTGGGTCACCACCCCTCAACTTGACATAGAATGGATCAACGTTGACATCAAAACATCTATCATTAAACCCCTTCATGCCCGCTGGTTAATAGCAGTCATCAAATAAATCAAACAGAAAACATACCTGTTATCAAGGCCTTTATACAAACAGGTTTAGAATAAAATGGGAATAGAATAAAAAATATTGGTTTTAAGTTAGGTTTTTTGTCATAATAAAAATATATTTCATATGTTATCATTCAGCCATTGTCATTTAGTCATTTAAATACAAGTCCTAGGACTCAAACTTTCACAAGTTAGCGTGACTATCGCACGAATGGATTACATAACCACGGTCGAATGCACAGCGTCAGTCACACCCTTTAAAACCCATTCCCAAAGTTCACGAAACATTAATTAATGTGGTGAACAATATTTCGCTTCACATTGAAGTATATTCTAATATAGAGTTTCCAAAACATGACTTTCAGTTTAATTGTGATATAAAATGCCGCGTATATGTGGTCATACTGCAACATTCAGGCCTCTCATATAACATGTTTTAATGATTGCATCGCCGAATTATATTCAAACTGTCGCCATTTGAATTTGTGTGTAAACACGCCATATGCTAATTTTAGTCACGTGAACGTGGTGTAAGCAAAACGAGCGAGCAGGTGGACACAGCAGAGTTCATATGTAAACACTGGTAAACGCACCATCCACATGTCATTTTTACAATAGAGGGATATCTGCTATATACAGATATAGAGGAACATGCCCTATAAAATGTGGCGTCGCCGTGTGTTAAAATTTGTCAATCGGAACTAGCCCAAGGCCTATTCAACAATACTTTATTATATTCGCCCACAGTGTAGGCCTACGGTAGCCTACTATATTCACATGCGCCCGTCGGCTGCATGGGTATTAGCCGCGATGCACAGTGCTTGATATGCCCACCATATGAGCAGGTGAGGTCGCCGGTCACAGCCCGTCCCAGAAAGGAAGTGTCAGACAGGCACCCCATGCTGTCTCAGCGCAGCGCTAAGGAATTAATTATTTATCTGATAAATCGTTTTTTTATCTAATTTATAATAATAATATTGGCCTACTATAACACCCACTTAAAAATGCCACCAGACAACAACTTATCGTCATCTCTGAGATTCTGTGTCTGTGAGACTTAGAAGTCAGAACACACGCTACAGAGTTTGACAGGTTGGCTCAGCCACACACCACACATACATGACAAGCCGTGTGTACAGGTGTATAGATGAAGACAGTGGTGTCTGGGCCGCAGCGCCAGCTCAAACTATCTGCCAACAGTAGCGACTGCATCTGACCTCCCATTGGCGCCAACTTCGTGGAAGACATCGGCTTCTACCTACACCTATCTCACATATAACTATAGGTTCCTATCTCAGTTCAAGTAAAGACATCATCTAACAGTAATAACTGTAGGCCTCCTATAGACCACTCGACTTGAAACACAGTAGGCCTACTTGAAAAATCATATATCATGACTCTGCCGTTGTTTTTTTGTTTGTGAACTGTCAGAAAAAGACAAGCCTACATCACATGATCAGCACATGACATGCATGATCTATATTGCTGCTGACACAGTGGAGAATTGTTGAATGAGAATACTGCATTGTGAAGTCGTTTTGGGGGTGATATTTATCAAAATAAAAATCAATGATAGGAAAATCAGGCATTATAGCCAATTTTATAGTCTGGTTACTTCGAAGTGGGTAGCTTTAATTCCACGCGAAATAAAAGTATATCACAGTATTTTATATAATACTTTGGATTTGTTTCTTGTTGGTTTCAAAGTAATTGCTGTGAGCCTATCATTCCGTTCCGTGATTCTGATATTTCTTTCCGTTCCGTGATTCTCAGCGTTCCTTTCCATTCCGTGATTCAGTATACGCCTAGATCATATCCACGTTGAAACGACGTCACATGCGGAGAATCGCCTGCTGGGAGGAGACGGTAATTGTTCCCTCTGTAGATGCCTTTAAAGCACGCCTAACTGCCTCAAAGACCACGTCACTACGCCAAGCAGCATCACCCGTTAGCCTAATACTCCACTAGGAGGAATGCTGACTACAGATAAAGATACAAAAAATACATTAATTGCGGTACGAGTTGACATATATTAGTGGTACGAATTGACATGGGTATGACTTGACATAAGATATCTAGCTGACTGATTTATTCATTCATTCATATTTACATTATCGCCCACATCAATAAACATATATTGAGAAAAAGGAAGTCTGTAAAAATGTGTAAAGTATGTAACCAGGTAATTAGCTTGCACTGTGCAGTGAGTGGAAACTATTTGATGTAAAGTGTAGGCACTGGTAAGTAGACAGACTCGAACTTCGAAGATATGGGTAGGCCTATATTTTTTCTATACCCGGATTCACCTTTCACCGTGGTGGATGCTTTTTCGCTCTTATATCAATATTTACCGTTTTTAGTCGATTTTTTTTACATATTTACTTACTTTGTATGATGGGGCGATTTTATTTTCAGACGATTATTGAATTCAGTGTGATTACTGGCTGTGAAGTGAGAAAATAAAAAATTATCTCCCCAAAATTCCGCCCAGCATGTTTGTTGATCTTTCCTCTTGTGCACATGGGCTGTAATCCTGGTACTTTGGCTCAGCCCACTCATTGGAAAAGGTGCCGAGGGTTATCTCCCGGCTGGGTGGCGCGGGGGTCTACATTCTCATTTTCTATACCATTGGCGTATTAAACAAACGGGTCATTCTCATGCTACGCTAGCAATTTAAGCATTCTAAATGGAAATAGTTTGGAGAACTATTTAATGTTAAAGGGACTGGCCCAGGCTAAAATCATCAAAAAATCGGTGATTTTATTTCGGGTTCTTAATATGACCATATGATGTAAACATGTACATAGACTAGAACTGCAAATTTTTATAATTTTTGTGCTGCGCATTCATCAGTTAGACTAGATATAGAGACGAAATTCCCGCATTTCCTATTTTTGACATGGTTGTCAATAATTAGAAATCAGGAATTTCGTCTCTATATCTAGCCTAACTGGTGAATGCGCAGCACAAAAATTATAGAAAATTGCAGTTCTAGTCTATGTACATGTTTACATCATATGGTCCTATTAAGAACCCGAAATAAAATCACCGATTTTTTGATGATTTTAGCGTGGGCCAGTCCCTTTAAGTAAATAAACTATGACAATCAACGCTTGTTTTGCACGCATGGTAGCACACACAAAATATATATATAATATATTTTTATGGATTTATCAGATAAAGACATCTAGGCCTATTTGCCGTGATGCACTCTCCAAAATGTGCCTGTTCCCGTTGTATCCTAAACGTCCAGGCACATTTGGGACTATATAAGGCCTATCTGGTATCAGTTATGTGCCTTTATAATAGGTTGTAGCTTTTTATGTAGCTCATTTTATGATTATGAGAAAAGTAGCAGACTTTAATTCATATTTTTGTATACATAGGGCCTACCGGCTATACCGGTAAGACAAATATGGAAACTATCAGAAACTGTTATAGCCTGCATGAATAACAAAATTACCGGTAATGAGGCCCTAGATCTATGTATAAAACAATTTTTGGGTTGACATTTTTTATAAGGAAAAGTTAGGCCCTACGGAGATAATATTAATTATAATAGGCCTATATAAATTATTAGGCCCATACCTACATTTTATTTTTCATATTAATTAGAACACCCCCCTGTACGTGATTGGAGGGGGTGGTGGAGTATTAGATTAGGCTATTATTTAATTATCATATATAGTGTAGACTACATGCTATATCGTGGGTTTTATTTTCAAATCAGGGGTGCACTGAGCGTTTATTTGATTATGGGCATTATTAGATTGAATACGGTAGGCCCTATAACTAAACCTTAGAAAAATCACAAAGAAATTCCTGACTGTACACTTATCTTATACACGTGTGATTTCCTTTATATAAACTCAATTTGTATCATGTACATATGGTGGTAAGAGCGTGATAAACAGTGATATATCAGAGTGACTAAAAGTACCACTGTGTTGGAAAGTGAGAGACACTTGAAGATGCGACACTGTAGGCTAGCCCCAGTGGCTGAAACATGTTTCAGCCACAGATTTACTGCATACAAAATCGTGGGACATTTCTTTGACTGTCATATCGGAAAATACGGGCCATGATCGGGTCGAAAATAGTTTTTTTTAGAATCAGCAACATCTCAGTTCCATGCCGGCATGCTCAGCTCAGAGGTCGCACAGTCACTAAAAAGTTATGGACATTTATCGAACCTTGGGGTCGCGTTCGCTCTCAGTCACCGCCTTGTTGAATTTTTCGGGTAAAGCAAATACATCAATCCACGGCCTGGGAGGGGACGACAAGGCTAACTGTAGGCCTGCAAGAGAGGCTCCAGAAACCCAGATGACGAAAAATAAGAGACACAGTGATTTACAAGCAAGACGGAATTATCATTTATTTTCAAAGAAAAGGAAGAGATAAAAAACTAATAGCTGATGGTACAAATTTGACATTTTCAGGGAACCACCGGGGCGCGGATATATAATCCAGCCCCTCCGCCTCCCGGAGATTGAATAGTGCCCCCCCCCCCCCCCCCTAACAGTTATGTTGACTATAATTATATATAGTTAATTTAACTGCCTGCAGTGAGTCACATATGGGTGACTTGAAGTCTCGGGAGCGTGTGGACTTCCGAACAACTTCGGAACTTGAAGCGTCCAGATATAGATTACTTGAAGTAGAAATATTTGGTTAATAGATCTACCATATAATGGGATAAATAAAAATATGCTTTTGTTGTTGTGGGTCGAGGCGGTTGTGGGTCTAGGATCGAGGGTTTGTGGGTCGAGGGGGTTGTGGGTCGAGGCTTGAAGGTCGAGAGTTGTGGGTGTGGGTTCGAGGATGTCAAGGGGGATTTGAAGATAACTTGCGATTAGGAACATAAAAAAATTGCCGAGCATAGCCCGTGGGATTACAGCTCAAAAGGCCTACAGAAATGCCCAAGAAGCCCCTCCTTTTCAGGCGAGGTTTCGAATCATTGATTCAAAATATTTACTTCTTGGGTTAATTTACCTCATGGGGGTGGGCCTACAACCTGTGCACAAAGACCAGGCACCTACTAACTAATCAATTAAAAGAAACTAGCCCACCACCCAATTTAATTCAAACTTTGCAAGGAGTATCGAGATTCTTTCAGTTTATGTTATTTTGTATTGTTGAAATGCTTTAATCTAATGATATTTTAGCAATTCAAACTTTTAATGTACCAGGCAAGTTTCGACTTTGTAGGTGGACTGGTACCTTTAGCCCCAGTAGCTGAAACAGGTTTCAGCCACAGATTGACCCCGTACAAAATTGGACGATCATATCAAAGACTTGCCCTTGAATAATCAGGTCGAAAATAGTTTTATTACATAGAATCAGTAACATTTCAGTTACATGCCCGCATGCTCAGCCCACAGCCCGCGCAGCCATTGAAAAGTCTTAATGGACATTTTCAGGCCTTGGGGTCGAGATTACTTTTAATGATTTAGGCCAGGCTCTCTGGTATTTTTGTCTCTCGCTTTTCATAATCATGATAATTGCTGCTTTTCTTGGCTCTCTTGTATTTCTTCACTCTCCATTTCGCTTTCCAGCCTTTTGTGACTGAAAAAAATTGCGTCGCCGAATTATAGCCCTGTTTCATCTGCAGTAGAGGATGTGAACCGTGTGAGGTGCGATTATAATGTTCATCAGTTATTGGACTTATATCCATTTATGCTTGGTTATCAATAATCAAAGACAATATACATATATTTTTGACCGTTTAGGCTACATGTCAACTTTGACATATTGGTCATTTTGTTTTCTTTATTTCTTTATAAGTTTTTTGATGCGGCGCAAATCGGTTATAAATACGTTTCTGTCGTCATTATCCCACGAATTTGAACAGTTTGGGTCACTGCATGTGTGTACCAAGGAAAGATATCGGCCGCAGCGGGACTCGAACCCGATACACCCGTGCCCTGAGTTAGCCAATGAGCCTGGCGCCACAATATACCAATAATTTGTATTGTCAACATCAATCAATCACCTATATTATATAGGCTATGTCGGTCACTTATTAAGTGAATTTCTGGCGATATATATATAGGCCTATGCCCAGCAAACTTATGAGACGTTGGACCAATTTGCAACGCTGGTTTACCGTTGGACCAGCGTTGCAAACAGTAAACCATCGTTGGGCAACGTCTCATGTTTTCTGGGATAGGGCCCATGCGTCATCACCAAATAGGCGTGTTTTTTTTTATTCTTTATATAAAAGCTATTGAATTCAACATCTATAAGTAGGCTAGATATCCTAAATCAATCGGTGTAGAGCTATTTTGTTATGTTTATGATGAAATTCTTCATTACCAGTAGGCCTAGCCTATATTGCACCGTTGTAGAAAATAGTTTCATTCTATTCACTTATCTTGTTCAACATTTTGCTAATTGTTGCTTACCGGTTATACATAAGCCTATACTATAATAAATCTAATCAAATCAATAGGAAATTCTTCATTACCAGTAGGCCTAGCCTATATTGCACCGTTGTAGAAAATAGTTTCATTCTATTCACTTATCTTGTTCAACATTTTGCTAATTGTTGCTTACCGGTTATACATAAGCCTATACTATAATAAATCTAATCAAATCAATAAAGTCTATAAAATGTTTATATACAAACATATCAAATTTGATAATAAAAATAAATAAAGTAAGGCACCTTACATTATATTGGCATGAAATTATTGTTTGAAAGGAAGTGAAATGAAATCAATGATTATGTTCACTTCCCATTTACCATGTTTACATTGAGTAATAGCCTACATCTGTGATTGACGCTAAATAAGTAATATTATTTTACAACAACATTCAACTATTGAAACAGTTAATTGAAAAGTAATTGCGCGATCAAATTGCACATGGAGGTAATGTTACCCACTCTTCAGGAGCCCCCGCCACCCCTCACCTGCAAGGCGGTGCTAATCAGCTCATGCTGGTAATAGCATACACAATAGGCTAAGTGGATCACAGAGCCTGATTATTATACAACGCACCTGCATACCTAACAATTAAAACAACCTACTCAACCCGTCAGGCTTAATTGACTTGTCCACGTGTACACGTGTGAACGGCTGCAGTGAACATAACTTGTTTATTTGGTTGAGTGGCGGACCGTAACTATATCAAGTAATATTTTAACCCTTTCCATCTGTGGCATTATTCAAACTAATCAAATGAAAATAAGTTGTGTTATGGTAGAACATATGTTTTATACTGACTCAAAGTTTTAGGTC
The DNA here is from genome assembly GCA_964017125.1 of Flabesymbios commensalis. NCBI lineage: Eukaryota > Metazoa > Annelida > Polychaeta > Terebellida > Flabelligeridae > Flabesymbios > Flabesymbios commensalis. Next base: position 34,410,991 of record OZ024905.1, on the reverse strand, counting down.
AATATTGTGAGTACTTTCCACGTAAATAGCGAATCAGTAACACCATATGATCCCCCTAAAATGCGATTTTTAATGTGAATGCCACTATAGTAACAGTAGACTACTTAGACTTAGTCTTAACATAACTTAAGTTAAGAGAACGATCTCGCCCTCCAGTCCACCGTAACACTAACAGTATGAGTAGGTAGATTCAATAAATTTTAAAATTGTCCAATAAAATTATGCTGAGCCTTTTTTCGTAACTGCCGACATGCTAGAATAAATATTTGACCACATTCCACAGTTTTCACTGTCACTGAGGCTGAGCAAGAAAAATGCTGTGCCAGATCAAAATCTGAGCTAGTAATGATGGCTTTGCCCATATACCTCATAACACGCAGCATGAAAACAATGTGTCCTTGCAAATAATCCACATAAAAGCAACACTCCTGTATTTTTGTTAATTCACCAGAAGCGATAACAACCAAATAAAGCAGTAATTTATGACGCATACATCAGTCAGAGCCACCCACAAGCATTTAGGGGAGTGAGACCTTACTACCTGTGAATGCCAGTCGTTTCGGCCCCTTTCCTGTTTGGCCCCTTTCCCGTTCGGCCTCTTACCCGTTCGGCCCCCTAAGTATACACAGGGCTGGGCAGGTGATCGCTGGTGGGGGCCGAACAGGTCAACATGCCATGTCACCCACGACACCTCTGAACTTTGACTTTGACCACGCAAAGTCAAAGTCAAAGTTCAGAGGTGTCGTGGGTGACATGGCATGTTGACCTGTTCGGCCCCCACCAACAATCACCTGCCCAGCCCTGTGAGTGTGAGTTCACAAGTGCGCTAATAGTAAGTACATTTAAACAGTCATTATGATGGGGTTTTTCGTGTTTTTTCAGGATTTATGTGAATTTGTGATACACTGCAATAAAAGACATATTTTTCTCTGTTTGTTTGTTCTTCTTGCTCACTATTACTGGTAGAAATGAAGCCATTATTGTAGAATTAAAAAAGTAATTTTCTTTGAAAGACACTTTTATCACCTTTTCCGAGGGTTCCCATCATTATATTTCTCGTAATTATGAAAAATGGTGCCAGTTCTCGCCTTTAATTCTATAATTGTTGCAGCAAGTGCTTGAAGAGGTAAGTGGAACAGGCATGCTGTGGTCCCTTCTGATAATTTTTTTTACGGAGGTGCCATTAAAAAATTATTGTAAAAAAATGCAAAAAATTAAAATAGACTATGTCCAATGCCCTATGAGGAAGTTCTGGAGGACATCATTAAGACCGGTTGGACAGAACAATGTGGGCATCTCAAAGAATTGAGATGCCTGGGGAAGGCTGCACTAGTTTGCCCATGGTAAAACCTGGGTGAAGTTTTGTTTGCCTACCCTGCACTTCCTCATGGGGCGCATGGCTATTAGGATGAGAATCCATTAAAAATTTTCTTCTTCCATGACCCGCTGGGGCCGGAGGCTATGCCCAAATTTCTGATTGTTGTGTGACCTATTTGTCACAGGGGACTGTCTCCAGGGGGTGGTGTTGTGATCCTCCGGTAAGCTCGTTTGACAGCTACCCTATTAGTGTTCAGTGGGTTCAATCAGCGGGGTGTAAACAACTCGTAACAATATATCTTCACATTTGGTCAGATGAACATTTATTAAGTCCGATCACATGAACAACCAAACCAATCAAATAAAGAACAAGAAAGAAAACCTGCAAATACAAAATTAATGTCAGTAACAATACCGGTACAAGTTTGAATTTAAATGTCTTATTTAAATTCATTTGTTTAAACATGGATGATAATTAAACTCACCCCACTTTAGAATTGGCAGAGTTCAGTGGCTGCCTAAGCCGCCGAACAGTCACACAAATCACAATATCTGCAGATAACAATATTAACAATTAAGAACAATGCAATAGTGACTAGAGCGATATAAATAAAAACTTAATAATTTCGCTTAGATATAATGCTCAACACATACCTAATTTCACTCCACCCATGACGCTGTAACCGTGAGCACTGGTGTTAACATGCTCACTCATCGAAGGTTAAACGTGAAAGAAATTAACACTGAAGATTTGCTCCCAAACAGGATTGCAAATTGTAAATCACGGACAGGAAGTTGCAACAGGCTATTCACCAGATGTCGCTCATGACTTTCCAAAGCCATGACACCTGGTGAAAAAGCCTCTGCCACGTACTCCCCTCAATTAAAAAATGATGTCTCTATCACTGGCAATGTTAAAAAAATTATTACTAGTCATAGCCCTTGCTTAGCCCTTTGATATAATGTTTATTAGAGCATTGTATGCATCTTCGGATGGGCCAAATTGTTTCATTAAAGTTGTCAAATAATCAGCTTTCTGTTGCCAGTCTGGAATGGGTGGAGAAGCATTAAGTGACTGAACAAAATCACCCGACCTTAACCAAGCTGGTGGTCTACGATCACGCTTCGATCGTCTAGGGAGATCCAAGTCTGCTTCTGGCAATACTGGCGGTAAAACATCATGGTCATCAACATCTGCCTCATTCAAATTTGCTTGAGGCATGTCTTGCTCGTCGTCCAAGGCAGGTGGTTCATCACCAGCGATAGGCTGAGCATCTCTAACTATATTATCGTGAGTGGCTATGTCTGATAAGGACTTATTTGGATCAATCACAGGATCTACTATTTCTTGCTGTAAAATGTCTAGATCTATACTTCCATGATCATCTATCAGAATCGGAGTATCATCATCAGATGAAGCATCATCTGTGGACTGCTTAGGACCATCAGATATTTCCTTACAGGTAGTCTGCTCCTCAGTGTTATCCTCCGAATTGGTTATGGGTAGAGATCCTATGGGCAACAAGTGGTTCCGATGCAGAGTCCTACGTCCGCGACTACCAGTTTCAGGTTGAACCACATAAACCGGGATATTTGGATCTGCCTGCTCCACTACAATGCAAGGTTCAGGTTCCCATTTATTCGCAATTTTGTGCTTGCCCTCATATGCAAGAATACGAACAAGTCCTCTATCTCCTACCCTAACAGCACCAGCCCTAGCATGTCTATCATAAGTTGTTTTCTGTCGAGTGGCAGCTTTGCTTGCTTCCTGTGATGCAAGTTGGTAAGAGTCCTTCAGAGTATTTCTTAGATTATCGATAAATTTTGCATGACCTCCCTTCCCCTCCTGAAAATCTGGCAATCCCAGGGCCAGGTCTATAGGTAGCCTCGGCTCTCTCCCAAACATCAACAAGAATGGCGAATGTTTAGTAGAGTCATGCTTGGTAGCATTGTAGGCATGTACTAACGGTCCTACGTGGGATTTCCAGTCTGGTTTCTCTTTGGGATCCAAGGTACCGAGCAAATTTAAAAGAGTCTGATTAAACCTTTCAGTTACCCCATTACCCATGGGATGGTATGGTGTAGTTACAGACCTTTCAATGCCAGTCATTTTGCACAGTTCGCTGATGACCTTGCCAGTGAAATTTGCACCTTGATCACTGTGTAATCTTAAAGGGTAGCCATAATGAACGAAGTAGTTGTTAAGCAATGCATTCGCAGTAGTTTTAGCTGTCTGGTTTTTGGTTGGGATGGCCTGGGCGTATTTGGTAAAATGATCCACCACAACCAAAATATTTTCAAAGCCACCTTTGGAAGTTTCCAAGGAGAGGTAGTCCATGCAGACTAGCTCCATAGGCTGTGTACTTGTTATGTTGACTAAAGGTGCTTTAAAATGAGATGGTGTTTTTCTCATAATGCATCTGGCGCACTTGTGTACCCAATCATCTACGTCGGTAGCCATACGCGGCCAGAAGAACCGATCTCTCAGGAGATTTAAGGTTCTATCGCGTCCTAAGTGACCCATATCGTCATGCAAACCTCTGATTGCTTGAGCTCTGTATGATTTTGGAAGAACTAGTTGCAATTTCTTCTTACCATCAACAATCGTTGAACGGTAAAGTACTCCGCGTTGGAGTTCGAAATTGTCTACAGAACGGTAAAGTTGTAAAGTTTCTTTGTGAGCATATTTATTTTTCCTCAGTTTTTCACCATTGGTTACACAGCGGTGAATAGGAAAAATATGGGGATCATCTAATTGAATTTTCCTCCAATCTTTGGGATTGAATTCTCCATGTACATCCAAGTCTTTCGCTATTTGAGCAGAAAAACAAACTACATTTACCCATGGACTGTAAATGGCCGACTTGCACAGAGATTCAACAGCTCCCGAACTCATTTCTCGTCTGTCTGGATTTGCAAGTCTCGATAGACCGTCCGCATCTGCGTTAGACTTTCCAGGTCTGTATTTCAAAGTAAAGTTATAAGCTGCTAAAGCAGCTAGCCATCTGTGGCCAGTAGCATCAAGTTTAGCACTAGTTAGGACATATGTCAGTGGATTGTTATCAGTCAGCACAGAAAATTCATGGCCATATAGGTAATCATTGAATTTTTCTGTCACTGACCATTTCAAAGCCAGGAACTCTAGCTTGTGAGCTGGGTAGTTCCTCTCAGATTGGCTCAAACCTCGACTAGCATAGGATATGACCCTTTCCATCCCGTCACTCTCCTGACACAGCACAGCACCTAGACCGGATGCACAATCATCCACATGAAGGACAAATGGTCTTTCATAGTCTGGGTATGCAAGAATAGGTGGGGACATTAATCTATCTCAGGGAATTAAAAGCACTTTGCTCTTCTTCCCCCCATTTCCAATTGGCCGATTCAGCTGCTAACTTTCCCTTTTTGCCCATAACGCCGACAAGTACATTTGTCAAAGGTTTCGCAATAATTGAAAAATCCTTCACAAAACGGCGATAATACCCAGCAAAACCGAGAAATTCCCTTACTTTAGCAGCATCAGTTGGGACAGGCCAATGCTTGATCTTCTCTACTTTTTGAGGATCTGTCTCTACTCCTGAACTAGATACTACATGACCACCATAAACTACTTTGTTCTTAAAGAAAGAACATTTCTGGGGATTGAGCTTTAGGTTATGTTCCCTGATCTTTTGGAACACACGCCTAAGCTTGTCTAAGTGGTCTGGAAAATTTTTGCCTGGAACAAGTATGTCATCTATGAAGGTAAAACAGTCTACCATGTGGAGTTCGCCCATTACTCGCTCCATCAACCTTTGGAAGGTCGCGGGCGCATTGGTTAAACCAAAGGGCATTCGTTTAAACTCCCAGAATCCCATTGGACCTGTAGTGAAAGCGGTTTTAGCTTGGTCGTTATCCTCAACTTCCACTTGGTAGTAGCCACTCCTCATGTCAAGTGATGAAAAGTATGTGTTACCTGCCAAGTTGTCTATCAGCTCGTCAATCCTTGGAAGGGCATAGGAATCTTTAACAGTCCTCAAGTTCAATTGCCTGTAATCTATGCAAAAGCGAAGACTGCCATTGCTCTTTCTTACCAAGACCACAGGCGAGGCCCAAGGACTGAGGGTTTAACTATCCCTGTATCTAATAACTTCTGCAAATGATCTTTTACCTCCTTGATCATTCCAGGAGGTATACGACGGTGTCGTTGTTTGAAAGGTGCGTCGTTGTTTAGCACAATGGGGTGTTTTACTGTGCTAACATGGCCAATGTCAAAATCACTGTGAGAAAATATGTCTTTATATTCTACTAAAAGATCACGAGCTTGGGATAATTCTGAGCTGCTAAGACTCGCATCCTCAAAATTGAATTGATCTAGGAATATTTGATTGTCTGTCTTAACATTCTCATCTGTTGGACAAGTGTCAAGGACTACTTGCTGCAGCTCACACACAAGTTGATGTGGCTGAATTAAAAGTGGGTGTGTGGACATATTACTAATCTCAACAGGCACTATAGCCTTATCTCCATTGTACCACACAACAAAAGGTGCAATTTCTACAGCAGCAGGCAAATTAGCTTCCACTGCAGAATGAACCATGCAGAGACCTTCACTAAAATGTACTCCTTTAGCAATTGCACAATCTACTGTAACGCGTTGGTTACGAGGAATACGCACAGTTTCAGACACGGCACTTTTCAAAACACCTAAGCGTCCCTTCCTTTTACCTAGATCTTTCCGAAATCGATGGATACTTTTAAAAGCTAAATTCCAGGTGGATGTTAATGCAGGGTAAGCTCGTTTTGGTGGATTACTTTTTGAAAGATCATCCATCAAAGGCTTCAATACATTAGTTCCCAATAAGATAGGAACCTTTGCATTGTAGGGTGTATCTGGAACAACTAATAGTAGAACATTACGAGTGGAATCTTCTATACCAGGAATTTGTAGGACTGCTTCAGTATAGCCGAAATATGGTAGATCTTGGCCATCTGCACACTCTATATGCAACATGTCAGCTAAGGGGTAAAGTACAGAATCTTTCATCTGTGAATGACATTTCAAGCTTACTGTTGAAACAGTTGAGCCTGTGTCGAGTAGTGACTTATAAACGTTACTATTCAAGTTTATATTAGTCTCGTTAGGTGCACCAAATAAATCAGGTGGATTATCTACGGAGTCTGATTTGGGACCTTCTACCTGTACACTAGCTATTTGTCCCTCAATGCTAGTGGTTTCTAGTTTTTTGATGAATGTTTTTTTATCAGTCGTGGACACTGCCTCTTAAAGTGCCCAGGTAAATGGCAGTAATGGCATAAGGGGTCATTATTATCAGTCTGATCATAGTTTCGACTGGGTGGTTTCGAAACTGAGGACCTCTGGCCTTTATTATAATCTCCCTGATCATTACGAGAGGAATATTGAGGTCTTTTATGAGCAGAGTCTGATAACTTCCTGACATCTGTCTGCAAGCTGTCCAACCTATGGCTAAGTTTGGCTATTAAATCCTTTAGCTCTGTATTGGCAGCATCTGATTTCTTACAATCTGCACTAATGGACATCTTGGCTGCTGGGCCAGATGCTCGGGAATCACTGGTGGAAGCACGTAGCTTGCCATCAGTCTCCACTATCCTTAATTCAAGCCTTAGTTTATCAAAATCTGTGATAGAATCAAATTTATGTTCTGTGCCAGCCCGTAATTCTGGCCTAAGACCAGACCAAAACTGTTCACAGAGCATTTCATTAGCATCCTTAGGCTCCACTTTACCAAGCTTTTTGGCTTGATCTAGTAGTTCCTCCAGCCTACTACTCCAAGTAAGTACATCTTCTCCTTGAGATTGAGATTCACAATAAAAGTTTTTCATTATATGACGCTTACGAGAAGCTAGCCCAAATGCATCTTCTAATTTATCCAATATTTGAGGTACCCTGGCCTCAATGCCTAATCTCATAGATATGCGGGCTGCCTCTCCACGAAGAGATTTACGGGCAGATTTTAAGATCTGTTGCTCTGAATAGCTACCATCTTTCATAATATAATCTACTTCGTATCTCCAAAGATCATAACTAGTGTCCTTTACTCCTCCAGAGAAAACATAAATATTTAATTTCTCTGGGACTGTCACGTGAACCGATGGGGTAGGACTACTGGGACTGGACTTATCTGGCTCCTGCTTGACCAAACTAGCGGTGTCAGGAATTTTACCAGATGATTTTAAGTGTTGCAGCATCCATGACTGCAATTCTTCGGGGTTAGATGCTTTTGGTTTTACACCCATTTCAGCGAATATTTTAATCAAACCCTTCCCCTCTTCGTCAGAAAAAGTGGCCATAATCTATTTTATGACGAACAGCAAGGTTATGACTAGTAGAAAGTTTTGAATTGATTAACAACGTAGTGTCAAAGCAATAGCTAATCAATTATAGTCTCATTTGGACTTCAAATGTTGTATTAACGAGAAGTTATGCGACTATTTCAAGACTATGTAAACAGTAATTACTCGTAAATGAGACTTATGAATACAATTTTGAATAGTTTTCAATCTTCAGTTAATTCAAAAATAAACATTGATTAGTTATGCTTGGTCGGAATGACGACTGCACAAGTGATAACTTTCAAATTAGTGGAACGAAATTTCCAATATAGTCTAATCCAAGAGAATTATGTGAAGAGCAGCAAAATTTAAATACTGTAAAATAATGCTTCTTACAAATTAAAATTTCTATGAATCGAAATTTCAATCAATTATTCAACAATATCGAAATCAGAACTTTAAAGTCAATAATGTTACTTTTAAGTATCTAAATGCGCATGAATTGCGGATATTTAATGTAATACTGGTGAAAGTTATGTGCAACTACCGTCTGTCTTTTTTCTCTGAGACAGCAGATGCTATTATTATTCACATTCAACCATTGTCTGATTTTTTTAGACAGTAAGTTATAAATATTGCATATACAACCGCAGTTTTTTGACTGCTTAAATACAGAGTTGAATATCAGCAATATTGTACAAATGTTCACAAAATGACGGAAACGACTAGTTCATAATATAAAGCTGGGGTTTAAACAACACAAGCTGGCTGCAAATTTCTGGCAACGTGATGAGCTGTCAGACAGCTGTCAAAGTTCCCCGTGATGTCAGTGAAACGTTTTAAACGTCAAAAAATGTACTGACCACCACGGAATGTTCACTCTGCAGAGCCCACAAGTGTGCGGGTCAATGAATGAAGTCCGTATAGCGCGCTGACACCGGCGTTTTGCTGTCAAATCACTGCGTCCACTGATGCGAGACTGTAGAAATTGAACAGGTACCACCGTCTTGATACTGAAGTGTGACAGATAGTTTTCACACTGCCTCCTCCCGCGGTTAAACGCTGTCTCCTGGCAGTATCACCAACAAACAATCAATGCCACGAGAATCACACGTTCCAAATAATGCCACTTGAAAAATGTCATAGGTGAAAAAAAATCAAGTGAAGGTATAGACACACACACAAACCGCTGATCCGTTGCTGGGCGCCATTGTCACAGGGGACTGTCTCCAGGGGGTGGTGTTGTGATCCTCCGGTAAGCTCGTTTGACAGCTACCCAATTAGTGTTCAGTGGGTTCAATCAGCGGGGTGTAAACAACTCGTAACAATATATCTTCACATTTGGTCAGATGAACATTTATTAAGTCCGATCACATGAACGACCAAACCAATCAAATAAAGAACAAGAAAGAAAACCTGCAAATACAAAATTAATGTCAGTAACAATACCGGTACAAGTTTGAATTTAAATGTCTTATTTAAATTCATTTGTTTAAACATGGATGATAATTAAACTCACCCCACTTTAGAATTGGCAGAGTTCAGTGGCTGCCTAAGCCGCCGAACAGTCACACAAATCACAATATCTGCAGATAACAATATTAACAATTAAGAACAATGCAATAGTGACTAGAGCGATATAAATAAAAACTTAATAATTTCGCTTAGATAGTAATGCTCAACACATACCTAATTTCACTCCACCCATGACGCTGTAACCGTGAGCACTGGTGTTAACATGCTCACTCGTCGAAGGTTAAACGTGAAAGAAATTAACACTGAAGATTTGCTCCCAAACAGGATTGCAAATTGTAAATCACGGACAGGAAGTTGCAACAGGCTATTCACCAGATGTCGCTCATGACTTTCCAAAGTCATGACACCTGGTGAAAAAGCCTCTGCCACATATTTGCTCTGTTACAGTATTACGGGGCACTCATTTGGTGCCCTAATGTATCTTAAGGATTGTTTAAAAACTTCACGACGTTTCGACTCACTTGCTACGGCAATTTTCCAGTAATTTCTGCACTTTCTGATTTGTTCTATAGATTGTTCTAGGGCTGGGGCTGAACGTACATAATTAAGGATAAACAATTTTAATGATTAGGCTATATTTTATCTGGTATTATTCCGGCCTGTTTTCACAATGTAGGCCTAGGAGCAGCTAGATGAGCAGGCTATTCAGACAAGTAATTTTCAGCCACTTGAAGTTGTGTCTAGCGGTTCAGTGTAGTAGTAGTAGGCCTATAGCATAGCTGTATACCACGATAGGGGGCCGAACGGGTAACGCTCTGACCACGCTGGCTGACAGGCCAGGGGAAGCATTGTATATTAGGGGGCCGAACGGGTAAAGGTCCGAACGGGTAAGGGGCCGAACGGGAGGGGGGCGAACGGGTAAGAGGCCGAAACGACCCGATACCCTACGAATAATAACTAGTAGGAACTACCACTAAAGTGCTAGTGAGTTTAGAAGGAACTACAGTGCTAATGAGTTTGGACGGGGACATTGTTTCTGAAGTAGCTAAAACCAAGAAAGATAAGAACAAGAAAGGTGAAACACAGAGACAGAGATAGAGAAAGTGATGGAGAGAGAAAGAGAGAGAAAGTGATAGAGAAAGAGACTCTGGCTCTGTCTCTGCCTATGACTGTGTCTCTCTTTCTCAGTCCCTGTTTCTCTGTCCCTGTTTCTCTGTCTCTGTTTCTCTGTCTCGTTGTCTCTGTCCCTGTCATTGCCTCTTTCTCTGTATCTCTGTCTCTACCTCTGTCTGCCTATGTCCCTGGCTCTGTCCGGAGTATAATGTATCCTGAATGTTGAATTTTTGAACCATCATACCCGGTTAACACTGTTGCACATTTTTCCAAAGTTGGTTGATATGTCCCGGGAAACATAGCCTTAAATATTCTATCAGGTAGAATGTTGCCTTGAGCACCGGTGTCTACGTTAACTTTTAATGTTGCCAGCTCAAGTGTTATCCCTATTGTTGCGTACACTTCGTCTTTGTTGTCGTTTGACAATACTGGTTTTGACTTCAAGATACTGAAATTAACAGTCTCTAAATGATCATACATCTCATCGTTTAGATCACCAACTGTACGCACTACGGTACATCAATTTTTGATTTACTTTTCTCATTGTCTTTGCGCTGAGGCTTGGTTTTGCTTTTGTGCTTGTCTCTGAATTTTTCGTCATCAAATTTATTTGACTTATGCCTATATTCTGTTTTGCTTAGACATACATTGGCCCAATGATTTTGTTTCTTACATGAGTGGCACACACTGCCCATCGCTGGGCATTGCTCAGTTTTACGTGGGGTTTACCACCACATCGATTACAGTTTTTGTGTCTGACTGCATTAACAGATACTGTGACATCAGAACTAGCAGATGCCTGGACTTTTAATTCTGATAAGTCTTTCATATGCAACAGTGACGCTTCTTCAGCTCGGCCCATATCTAATGCTTCATCTAATGTTAGAGATTTTGGTTTCTGGAGCAAGTCCTTTTGCAACTCTGAGTGGCGAGTTCCAGCAATGATTTGTTCTATGACTCGTGTATTTATATCGTCATCATCACGCAAATCACATTTATATGCTTGTAACTTCAGGCTTGATACATAGTCATCGATGCATTCATCATCTTTTTGTGTAATTTTCTGCATCTTCAAACATGATACACGGGAATTTTCAGTAGGTTTAACAATCTGTTGGCTGAATTTAGACCACACAAAATCAGGTTTTGTTTTGTCTGCGTTAGAGAGCCTCCATGAGTTATATCTACGCAAGCCTTCTTCCCCACAAAAATAAAAAATGTGTCTGACTTGTTTTTTCAATAATTCTGATATCAGAAAATATAGCTCAAACCTTTGCTTGAATAAGTTAAAGGTTTCGGGCATGTAATCTGCAGACCAGTTCATATGGGGCTTATCAGACGGTTGTGACATTTTTCGTGTTTTCCCGATATTTAGCGGGACACTTTAAATTTCGAGGGAGGCTTTTGTTTTAGCGTCGTAATCATGTTACGCTCAGTAGAAAATTGACAAAAATGCACCAATTAGGAGTCTATTATCTTATTAAAGCTATCATCTCATTTTCATTAGGTTTTTTACCGCTGCCACCATGAAATATGTTGTTTTATTAATGTAACAAATCGGTAACACATGTTAACAACCATGTTTATTATACAAGACAAACGTCCAACCGGATGGTTTAGCAGCACGTTTTATGTCCATGTTTAAGATGTAATCTAAACTTATGACAGGTACCCCCATATAATTGTTACTCTGGGGACTATCCGACCCGAGGATAGCAGAGCTGCACGAAATGCCACAGTGTTTCAGCATTAAATTGCACAGCGAAACCCAAGTCTCCGGCCGTTTGGGCATGTCTGGGGGTATATCCCCTAGACATGCCCAGAACCCCTTATCGGGTGAGCGAAGAAAAACGCTCTCAATAACCCACCATGCCCTATCACCCCCACCCTCACATCATCATCTGTACATCATTCATCTCATCAATTGACTACAACGTTTTTATCGTATTATAATATCAATTAAAAGATCTTTTGTGCCGAAAAGTGACGTAAAGCAATGATTTACTACTACTACTATATGTCACGAACTACTTGTCTTATTGTCTTCAAATTTTGCTCACAACACCTCCAGGAGGTCTAGATGTGCATTTTGTGGTAACTGTACTTTTACCTACTATTAATTGTGGGGTTTGCGTCTCACCGTCCGTAACTGCTCTGCTTTTCCCGAACATTGACAAGTGACGGGGATCGCCGAGCCTCGTTCTGACTAGACCACGCCACGAAGAGCACGCCTGTAGCGAGGCTCACCAGCCAGTTAACTCAAAGCCGCTGAAGCGGACGGACGTACGTCAAGAGCTCAGGGGCCTATCCGCATGGCACCAATCGCCGCGCTCCGCTTGGGAACTGTGTGTTATATGAATGTCTAGACTTCAATAAAGTGAGATATACTTGGAGAATGATTTAATGAGCATTATTTAATCCCGTCGTCCCGACGGAGGAGTTAATGAAAGATGGTGGAACGTAAACCTTCAGCATATTTATGTCGGCAACACGATCGATCCATCACCCACCCATATTGGTGACCTGACGTTGAACTTAATCGCAGCTTCATTCACGCATATTGCTTTCACTGAGCAACAAAAAACCATCGATTTTGAGCCAGAAAGGATAGTTTTTTTGTTTTTTTTAAATAAGGAATTTTTCAAAAAATGAAACTTCATTTTTTGCAAGGTACGTGGTGATCGTAGGTCAAAAATACTAATATGCCAGTGAGGTTGGTCAGAAAGGTTATCTGAACAGAGGTTTTCGCGTTAAAACAGCGAAAAATATGATAGATTTTTCCATAAACCCACGTGGTTTCGACATTTTCAAGATGGCGGATCTCGCAGACATCCAGCCAAGACTTAGACAAATTAATATTAGACGGAATAGTCTACTCTCATAAATTATAACAGATTTCAATGTTATTCTCTCAATTACGCCACTGTCGGCGACTGAGAGGATGATATTTTGAAATTTTAGTATATTAAACCATTTTTGACACCTCATTCGGGTGAAGCGGTTTTTATGAGAATACCCGCCATAATTTTTAATGGTTACGCAATATTTTTCTACGGATCGAAATTATGCCTCGATTCAGACAGCTTTCAAATAGCATTAGATCCACTTAAAACTGTTCGACTGAAATATATGTGAATAAAAGGTCCTATTTGGTCTATAAAACATCATTGTTAGGACTGTAGGTCGATATTTTATGACTGTAATCATAACTTTTATTTCAGTGGTAGCAGTGTTATTTTAATGTGAATCGGTAAGTGGCCGCCATTTTGGCAGCCGGTGACCTTCATTTAGCTCCATTGGCTGCGAGATAGCCTCACGTGTTCCCGCCCACCCGCCATGCATTGCGGTATCACCCCATCTGCTCAGGTCGGCATAATTAGCATAAATTAGGCCGCCATTTTGAATTAGTGACACGAACGGCCAATGGCACTCACATGTCAAGGCCACATAGACCTACACGGCGTCTGGAAATAAAATAAGACTATAATTTTTTTTTTTCAAAATATCTTTCTCAGTCAGGAAAGAGAGACTGCTTTTATTTTAATTGTATTACTAAATATTGCAAATCAGGTCGCACATTGGGCGCTATTTTTGTGAATGACAAATTAGTAGTCTACCTTTTCCAGACAGCCCTGAACTGCTAAATATGTTAATGAGTCCTGAGCCGGTGCGGTACGCCAATCGACCACACACACACCGCGTGCACAGTGCACGGTAGCCGAGACACACACCAACGACAGCGTACTGCCATGCATACAACCCGCACATTATACGAGCGTACAGTCTAAATTGTTGAGCACTAGACTACAAGCACCGATACAAATCGGAGCGAGCGAGCGATTCGGACGTCGATAAGACTAATTCTCATGGTGAACATTTAAAAAAAAAAAAAAAAAAAAGGGAATGTTCATTACGGAAATATTCATCAATATAATTATTTAAGCAGTCTTTATAGATATTTGTCAGTTAAAATTTCAATAAGACAGTGATTCTATAAATTAAGACGAACTGTACACGCATTCAGCCTATTTTTAACGAGACTGAAATTTTCTAGGGATGGGCATGATTTAATTAGCTCCCGCCGTCACCGTAGGTGAGACGAAGGGAGCTATGGATTCTACCTCCGTTTTTTTTTTGCCTCTTCTTTTGCCTATAACTTTGTAAGAAAATAAGCTAGGATAACAATTTTTGGTATGTGGGTTACTTCCAGGTGGCTAATGGACAGGTTAAAATATTTTTAATCTGAATTCAATACGCAAGGTTGCAGAGGAGAAAATGATGATGTGACGGCGTTGGGCCGTTGGGCCGTTGGGCCGTTGGGCCGTCCGTAAACAATTCGTTTCCGGAGCATATCTCTGAAAGTACTTGTCCGATTGTCTTCAAATTTTACACACAACACCCCTAGGGGGTCTAGTTGTGCCTTTTGGGGTATTTGAACTTTGACCTACTTCTGGTTCAGAACTATGACCTATTTAGACGTTTTGATGCGCACTTCGTTTCCGGAGCAGATCTCGAAAAGTACTGGGCCGATGACAGTCATATTGCACATACATGTTCTCTAAGGTCCCTAGTTGTGCCTTTTCAGGTTTTTGGACCTTGACCTTGAAGTTGACCCAGCACTTTGACCTAATTTATAACATCGGTAAATCCGACTGAAAGATTTTGCGGAATATCATGAAAACCGCTCAAGATAGCTACACCATTACTATAAAACAAATTGTGAGGTTTCAGGAGAGGATGCATCTTTAAAAATTTCAAGTCGATAAAATTAAAAATGGCCGCCTATCGGCCATTATTCACCTCGACCGGCCTGATATTGCGGAATATCATGAAAACCGCTCAAGATAGCTACACCATTAATATCAAATAAATTGTAAGGTTTCAGGAGAGGATGCATCTTGAAAAATTTGAAGTTGATAAAATTCAAAATGGCCGCCTATCAGCCATTATTCACCCCGACAGGCCTGATATTGTGGAATATCATGAAAACCGCTCAAGATATCTACACCATTACTATAAAACAGATTGTAAGGCTTCAGGAGAGGATGCATTTTGAAAAAATTCAACTCGTCCAAGTTCAAAATGGCCGCCAATCGGCCATTATTCACTTTCACATGGCCGTTATTTGGTAAACCGTGCTAGATGGCTAGACCATTACCTGATTACTATAAAACAAAGTGTTTTTGCGGGAGGATGCACCCTGAAAATTTTTAACTTACGAATTCAAAATGGCCGACAATCAGCATTATTTACCTCGATAGGCCTGATATCAGGTAAACCGTGCTAGATAGCTAGACCATTACTATAAAACAAAATGTGACGTTTCGAGAGAGGATGCGTTTTAAAAACTTTAGACTTAATCAAATTCAAAATGGCCGCCTATCGGCCACTATTTACTTTCACATTGCTGATATTTGGTAAACCGTGTTAGATAGCTGGACCATTACTATAAAACAAAATGTGAGATTACAAGAGAGGATGCATCTTGAAAAAAATTGACTCAATCAAATTCCAAATGGCCGCCTATCGGCCATTATTCACTTTCACATAGCCGGTTTTTGGTAACCGTACTAGATGGCTAGACCATTACTATAAAACAAAATGTGAGATTTCAGGAGAGGATGCATCTTGAAAAATTTTGACTTGATCAAATTCAAAATGGCCTCTTATCGGCCATTATTCACTATCACATGGGCGATATTTGGTAAACCGTGCTAGATGGCTCGACCATTACTATAGAATGAAATGTGAGATTTCAGCTGAGGATGCATCTTGAAAAATTCTGACTTTATCAAATTCAAAATGGCCCCCTATCGGCCATTATTCACTTTCACATGCCCAATATTTTGCAAACTGTGTTAGATGTTAGTCCATTACTATAAAACAAAATTTGAGGTTTCGGGGAAGAATGCACCCTAAGTTTTTAACTAATTTATATCGAATTCAAAATGACCGTAAATCAGCTATTAGTTAACTCGATTGGCCTGATATCGGGTAAACCGTGCCAGATAGGTAGACCATTACTGGGATACTGATTAGGATCATTAATTTCAATGGAGGTTTGCAATCTCTGACAGACTGTCTAGTTCTTATCTTACTCTTAGACTGGGCTTCTTAGACCTAGTTGTCTTGCGTCTTGATTTTTGACCTAGACTAGGACTACATTAATAACCCTATACAAAATTGCCCAAATCAAATTCTAATTTGGAGCGGGAGCTCCTGGACTTATGTAGTCTTGTTATTATTAAATCTAAGTCCGGACTTGACAGTTGAACTACGGCAACTACTTTGATACAGTGTATGTTTTTCGACTTGTGTTAAATTTTTTTTTCAACACTGGTCGAATAACCAAAGAATAAACATATAGTTTAGAATAGCAATTTAGCATTTATTCTGGCATTTGTTTTGCATTCAGTCGCATTCAGCCTATTTTTAACGAGACTGAAATTTTCTAGGGATGGGCATGATTTAATTATTATTAAATCTAAGTCCTGACTTGACAGTTGAACTACGGCAACTACTTTGATACAGTGTATGTTTTTCAACTTGTGTTAAAAAATTTTTTCAACACTGGTCGAATAACCAAAGATTATAAACATATAGTTTAGAATAGCAATTTAGCATTTATTTTGGCATTTGTTTTGCATTCAATTAACGACCTACAATCACCACGATTAATATGTTTAATGTCTTATTGTAAACATTTCCACACGTACATTTCTGCATGAAGACTTCTCAGTCATTTCAGCAACCCCTGCACTCTACTACCTGCGAATCTACATGGACAATCTTCATAAACAGAATTATCTCACATGTAGACTTTTCTCAAGCTAGACAACTTAATAATTATAATGTTATGTATAATAATGTATAATAATATAGAATGTATAATATTATAATGTCACTTAAAAGACCTTTTGTGCCGAAAAGTGACGTAAAGCAATGATTTACTACTACTACTACTAGACAACTTAACACACAGTTTTCCACGCGGAGTGCGGCGATGAAACTAGTTGGTATGTTTCACATGCATACCATTTCAATACCCGTCTGAGATTGCACAGTAGCCAATAGGCCAGCGACTCAGACGTTTTACTATTTGAACTAATTTCAACAAATAACTTTACAAGATGGCCGCGAGAGGCGACAGTGAAGGTTTTGTGTCATCACCCCTCGACGGACAAGGGGCACGTCACGAAGATTCGTACGACCCGATGAGTGATGAAAATGCAGCAGAACTTAGAGACACGGATGCTGAGTTTCGCCGATTAAAAGCTGATTTCCTGCGGATTGCACGCAATAGAAGTAGGAGAGGGTTGTCACGGAGTGATTCATCAAGAAGCCCTACGCTGGTCAGACGTCAAACCTTGGTTTAATCAAATCGAAACACAATTTGATTTACACCAGATAACAGACGATGATGAACGTTACAGATTGACATGTGCTGCACTCTCTGGCGAAGTAGCGTCCGATGTTAGAGACATATTATTACAACCGTTCCTCACTCATAAGTACGAAAATTTGAAAGCGATCCCAATCGAGCGACGAGGCTTAACGACACCGGAAAGAGTCAACAAGGTGATTTCAGGTGAAAAACTTGGATCCGACATACCATCTAGATTTCTTAGGCGGTTGCAGAAGACAGCTGGATTTGGTACAAAAGTGGTAGTAGGCAAGGCCGTTATCCGCCAAGCCTTCATTTGACAAATGCCGCCTTCAGTACGTGCGCACTTAGCTACACAACCAGATAGTGCGTCGCTCGAGAATTTGGCCATGTTGGCCGACCGCGCTGTCGCCGCTGAGAAGGACGTCGATGAAGCTAAGCCGGGGGTTGCTGAGATAAACGTCAGTGAGAGCGGAAAGCTCGTTGGACTGTTGGAAGACCTGTCTCGCAGGCTCAAGAAACTAGAGACAGCCACAACCAAGGCTACAAAGAAGAAGACATACGGACACTCACAACCAACCGAGAACCGTGCCGCCATGACACAGTTTGTTCCGAATGTTCAAGCAAAACCTTTTATGCCCAATAATCAAGCTGTTACTAGGCAAGATGTATCAAATAATAACAAAAAAGATAGTCGTCCTAACGCACCGCCGCCGCAATCGACGCAAAGTAACGTTGTTCAACCGATCGACACAGCCGACGCACCTGTTTGTTGTTATCACAAAACATTCGGTGACAGAGCACGCATGTGCAGAGAACCTTGCGCGTTTTCTTCAAACTAATCGGCCAGAGCAAGGGAGCGACTCTTGCATCTGGCGAAATAACCTAGGCGCGACATGGCTCTGCGGAAGCTTCCTTTCCCAGCTTATCCCCCTCTAAGTTATTATACGTGGCAGACAAACACAACAAGTGTAACTATTTAATTGACACAGGCGCAGCGGTCAGCGTGTTACCAAAGTCTTGCGCTAACAGGATTTCAGACGCTGCCTGCCTGCCCCTCGTTGCAGCTAATAATACTACTATAAACACCTACGGTAATTGTAGACGCGTCGTCGACGTTGGTCTTAAACGAGATTGCGCGTGGACTTTCATAGTAGCGGACGTCAAACAACCAATTATAGGAGCTGATTTTCTCATACATTACAGCTTATTGGTAGACTTAAAAAGTCGTTGTCTGAGAGACATGCAGACCGGTTTAGCCATACCAGCTACCTTATCGTCTATTAAACCGTTATCACTGAATAGAGTCGACACCGTTCAGAATGACTACACAAAGTTATCAGGTCAGTTTCCGGAACTGACTCCTCCTACAACGAAGGGCGAACCGGTTAAACACGGTATAACACGCAAGATAGTGACAAAACGCCACCCAGTATTCGCGCGCCCACGACGTTTAGCACCTGATAAACTAGTCACTGCGAAACGCGAGTTCAATGACATGATTAGGTTCGGCGTTATCAAACCCAGCGACAGTGTGTGGTCGTCAGCGCTTCATATGGTGCCTAAAAAATACGGAGATTGGAGACTGTGCGGAGATTATAGAAGTTTAAACGCTCAGACAGTACCGGATCGATACCAGATTCCACACATACAAGACTTTACCCAACGTTTAGCGGGGTCGAAAGTTTTTTCAAAAATAGACTTAGTAAGGGCATACTACCAGATACCGGTCGAACCGTCCGACGTGCATAAAACAGCGGTTACAACACCTTTCGGTTTGTTCAATTTCACTAGGACACCGTTTGGCTTAAGAAATTCCGGCCAAACTTTTCAGCGTTTTATTGATCACGTTACGCGCGGATTAGATTTCGTGTTTGTATATTTGGACGATCTATTAGTGGCAAGCCCTGATCATCGTTCGCATAAAAAACATTTGAAGATTCTTTTTGCACATCTAGCAGAATACGGGATAATTATAGGACCAAACAAATGCCAGTTCGGTACTACCGAATTAAGTTTTCTAGGACATCATGTCAGTGCAGCAGGCATTTCGCCGTTAGCAAGCGCTGTTGATGCAATAGTAAATTTTGTTAGGCCGGAAAAGCAAAGAGCTTTACGTAGATATTTGGGAATGATAAACTATTACCATAGATTTATTCAAAAATGTGCGGATAAGTTGACACCGTTAAATCAATTGCTCACGGCCGCCAATGAAGGTCATACAAGATTGTCACCTAAGTCAAATTTCAGCGTTTTACAACAGTACATTAATAATGTCTGGCAGCCACTTTCATTTTTTAGTAAAAAACTAACTCCCGCAGTCACCAAATGCCCGTCACTGCGCCAAACAAGGCAGTTGGCTTTTATCGCCGAGTTTACAACAGATATAAGATATGTGAAAGGAGAGACAAATTTCTTGGCCGACGCTTTGTCACGACCAACCGTGTCCTTCATTGATAATACATCAACCATAAATTATAAAGATTTAGGTACAGATCAAGCTTCGGATACAGAGTTCACACGGTTGCGACATTCAAAGTCATCTACCATGAATTTTAAATTGCTCAAATCATTTGATAACAATTTGATTTGGTGTGATGTATCAACAGGACACATTCGGCCGTACGTTACAGAAAAATTTCGAAACCAGGTTTTCTCGAACTTACACGGCCTAGGTCATCCATTGCATAGAGCTACGAAGCCGTTGATTAATACAAGATTTGTCTGGCACGGAATGAATATAGACATTGCTAAGTGGTGCCGTTCTTGTAAAGGTTGCCAGACCGCTAAAATATCTCGCCATAATAAGCCAGTTTTCGGCAAATTAAACGAACCCACCGAGAGATTTGACCACATTCATATAGATATAGTCGGACCCTTGCCTTATGCCGATGGTTTCAGATATGTACTGACTTGTGTAGATCGATTCACACGTTGACCGGAAGCTATACCGCTAGTGAATAGAAGAGCCGAAACGGTCGCCGATGCCTTTTTTAGCGGGTGGATAGCACGGTTTGGGACTCCCGCCACTATCACCATGGATAGGGGCGCCCAGTTCGAATCAAAATTATGGGATGGTTTATGTAACCAGTTCGGGATAGTACAAAAGATTTGACCACATTCATATAGATATAGTCGGACCCTTGCCTTATGCCGATGGTTTCAGATATGTACTGACTTGTGTAGATCGATTCACACGTTGACCGGAAGCTATACCGCTAGTGAATAGAAGAGCCGAAACGGTCGCCGATGCCTTTTTTAGCGGGTGGATAGCACGGTTTGGGACTCCCGCCACTATCACCATGGATAGGGGCGCCCAGTTCGAATCAAAATTATGGGATGGTTTATGTAACCAGTTCGGGATAGTACAAAACCGCACAATGAGCTACCACCCCCAAACGAACAGCATGGTCGAGCGTTTCAACCGTCAACTTAAAGCAGCTATTATGGCACACGAATCACCAAATCCATGGACAATAACACTACCTGCCGTATTGCTAGGCGCACGTTCCGCCGTTAAAGAGTTATCGGGTAGGTCAGCCGCCGAAATCGTTTACAGAACGACACTTAGACTGCCGAGGGAATTTTCACATAAATATAACAGACTTATATAACTATTCTGATGAGCTCCGCGTGGCCATGTCGCATCTCTGTCTTTATCCACCGCGCGACTCAACTCAGAACAACATTCTCCAATTTAAGGAAATCGACACATGCTCACATGTATTCTTGCGACGAATCGCAATTGCACCGAGGAATCGCAATTGCACCGCCTTTGACAGCCCCTTACGACGGCCCGTATAAAACTATCGTGAGGAGCGGCAGTCATGAAAATCCTAGTTAAAGGCAAGGTAGAAACGGTCTCCCTTGATCGAGTTAAACCTGCACACTTAGACAACGAGCCCGCCATAAGTACAGAAAAACAGCGTAAAACGCAAACTAATGCGGAGAATTCGAAAAATACTGCGACAGTTCGAAGGGAACCGGCTCCCAAACAGAATTCCGAAAAGAAGAGAGCTGAATCGAAAGCGAAAACACATACACGGTCTGTGGCGGTTCAACATGGTACGAATTTGGCTACTACTTCACAGCATAATGCTAATAGAGTAAATTTGCCTCAACAATTCACCCCTTATGTAGCGCCTCATTCGCGAATCCCCGCCGTTTCCCACGCTGACGGGAGCGCCGGAGGTTTGCGAACGTATTCACGTATACCTTTGCACTTACGGGTGAAAACCCCTAATTCAAACGAAACGATCAAACCACCAAATGTTCAAAACAATTCGAATATCGGCAAAGGCAACCAAATTGTACCAGACGTAACCGTAAAACAAACTAGAGTTGGCATAAAAATCCAGACTCCAGCACGTTTCGTGCAGATGGTCCACGCTTTAGTAGCGCCTAACGACATCTACTGCGGGACCAGCCGCACGAGCCGTGACAACCATAATTTGTAAATATAAAGTTTGACAGGCCTGGCATAATTATAATAACGATGTCAAATGTTGCTTAATTAGGTTACTTATAGAATTAATTTTATTATTAAGTACTAATGTATTAATTAGATTTACGAAGGTTTGCCGTTACCGGTAGCACAGCAGCATAATTCGCAAAAAAATTAGAATGGAACATTGGTGTTAAGAGGATTGGAACATTGGTGTTAAGAGGATGGAAACTCAGATATAATTATTAAATAATAACTCGTTATGCTGCGCCTGCGAGGTTACCAACCACCAACGCTGTATTTTCACAAGTGACTGTTTTTACTCTTTTGATTACTGTATATTGGTTTTATGCGTTTCCTGGACGGAGCGACGAACCGACGCTACCACCACAAGTTGGCTTGGTTCATACGTTTACACTTAACCCGGGGGTAATGTGGGGTGAGCGTCTCACCGTCCGTAACTGCTCTGCCGATCATTGATGAGTGACGGGGATCGCCGAGCCTCGTTCTGACTAGACCACGCCACGAAGAGTGCGCCTGTTGCGAGGCGCACCAGCCAGTTAACTCAGAACCGCTGAAGCGGACGGACGTACGTCAAGAGCTCAGGGGCCTAGCCGCATGGCACCAATCCCGCGCTCCGCTTGGGAACTGTGTGTTATATGAATGTCTAGACTTCAATGAAGTGAGAAAGACCTGAAGAATGATTTAATGAGCATTATTTAATCCCGTCGTCCCGACGGAGGAGTTAATGGAAGATGGTGGAACGTAAACCTTCAACATATTCATGTCGGCAACACGATCGATCCACCACCCACCCATAGGCCTACTATAGCCTTATTAGTTGTTTTAAATTGGCGTGCACACTTTGATCTACTTCACAATGTTGTATTTAGAATATTTGTCATCCACATATTGGAAGGTAAATGTCTGAGCTTATGTCATCAATTTGATGTAAATAAGAGGATAAAATATGAAACATTGCGGAACACCAGCCTTAACAGGCTGTTAGTTTGTGAAGATGCCCTTGTGTGAGACCGATTGTATTTAACATGTCTAGGAAAACTACCTATGTAAATATATCCTTTGTCAATGGCTTTGTATGCTATGCTATGCGTTCTACTGGTTTATGGCACTATCGTAAAATTGAAAACCTGAATTTTTAGACGTGAGGAGTTTGTTGTGATGTAGTGATTATATATTTTTTATTCCCTGTCATATTTCTGAGATATAACATGGCAGGGATATTGATTTATGATTTGTTTTATATTTGGGCTTATCTTTCTTATCTATCTGTACATATGGTTAATCTATGATAACACCCCAGTTCTGGTGATATGTTTTAGGTAATGAACCACTTAAACTAATTATCTGATTACGGATCATCTTAAAACAATTATATTTTGCTGAATGCGCTTCTAACGCTGTTTGTAACACCTCCAAAATACATTTCTTCTTCGTATTAAACTTTTGAAGTCGCAGCTTATCCAACAGATTTCTTTCATATGAACAGTTAATGTTTTTTTTTGTGAAATATAGGCATCAATTTCTAGACATGTCTTCCAAAGGGCTGTCTAAAACCCCTTCTCTTTTTAATTTTAAACGGTACATTTCAACCTCTTATTTAGAGGAAGAGCAACATATTGTATGATCACGATTTGATATAGGAGAGTGACAGAACGTCACAGTATGTTATTTTATCTGTTGAATCAGCTGATATCCTTCACAATCTGTTGAAATGCCTGTTAATTGATTATCTACAGAAAAGCATATGTCATTGACACAAGTCCGTAGCTTGATACATGATTATCATGCCAGAACTTACACTCGTCGTTGAAATCTCCTGTTTTGATGATGACTTGCGCCACGATCATATGCAAGGTCATTTGGTGTGTGAAGAAACGAAATAAGAATATTACATTACGTGACAATTTGGCCTGGTGATCTGTAATAAACACCTTGTGTTATAATTTCATTACCTGTACTCTCAATATCATGTATCCGCAAGCTGGGATGTGCTTTGCATAGTATACAACCACACCACTCCCTACCCTGATGGCATCACAATGCTCTGACAAACTGACCACCATGTTTCAGCGGGCCTGGCTCTACGGTGATCACCAGAGCGCGCTAGCTGACTAGGTCCAACACCGCTACCGTCTTATCGGTAGGCGGAGTCACTGTCTTTTTTACACGGGCAGCTGTGGGAAAATGTTAGTCACTGCGGCCGAGCTCCACGCAATGTGAGTAGCTTGGCTTAGCCGGGTAACCACTCCCCACATCTCTGATTTTAATGCCTCCGCGAGCCTGTAGTCGGGTTGTCCGGCCGTCCGTCCGTCTGTCTGTCCGTCCGTCCGGATTACATTTTTTTTCGAATGGGATGGTAAGACAGGAAGGGGGCTGATCAAAGGCTGTGGGGGGTTCAAAACAATTTTGAACAAAAAAGTAGGGCGTCAAGGCAAATTTTTAGCTCCCGCCGTCACCGTAGGTGAGACAGAGGGAGCTATGGATTCTACCTCCGTTTTTTTTTGCCTCTTCTTTTGCCTATAACTTTGTGAGAAAATAAGCTAGGATAACAATTTTTGGTATGTGGGTTACTTCCAGGTGGATAATGGACAGGTTAAAATATTTTTAATTTGAATTCGATACGCAAGGTCGCAGAGGAGAAAATGATGATGTTACGGCGTTGGGCCGTCCGTAAACAATTCGTTTCCGGAGTATATCTCTGAAAGTACTTGTCCGATTGTCTTCAAATTTTACACACAACACCCCTAGGGGGTCTAGTTGTGTCTTTTTGGCTATTTGAACTTTGACCTACTTCTGGTTAAGAACTATGACCTATTTAGACGTTTTGACGCGCACTTCGTTTTCGGAGCAGATCTCGAAAAGTACTGGGCCGATGACAGTCATATTGCACATACATGTTCTCTAAGGTCTCTAGTTGTGCCTTTTCAGGTTTTTGGACCTTGACCTTGAAGTTGACCCAGCACTTTGACCTAATTTATAACATCCGACTGAAAGATTTTGTGGAATATCATGAAAACCGCTCAAGATAGCTACACCATTACTATAAAACAAATTGTGAGGTTTCAGGAGAGGATGCATCTTGAAAAATTTCAAGTCGATAAAATTAAAAATGGCCGCCTCTCGCCCATTATTCACCTCGACAGGCCTGATATTGCGGAATATCATGAAAACCGCTCAAGATAGCTGCACCATTAATATCAAATAAATTGTAAGGTTTCAGGAGAGGATGCATCTTGAAAAATTTCAAGTTCATAAATTCAAAATGGCCGCCTATCGGCCATTATTCACCTCGACAGGCCTGATATTGTGAAATATCATGAAAACCGCTCAAGATATCTACACATTACTATAAAACAAATTGTAAGGTTTCAGGAGAGGATGCATTTTGAAAAAATTCAACTCGTCCAAGTTCAAAATGGCCGCCAATCGGCCATTATTCACTTTCACATGGCCGCTATTTGGTAAACCATGCTAGATGGCTATACCATTACTATAAAACAAATTGTGTGATTTCAGGAGAGGATGCATCTTGAAAAAATTTGACTCTATAAAATTCAAAATGGCCGCTTATCGGCCATTATTCACTTTCACATGGCCGATATTTGGTCAACTGTGCTAGATGGCTGGACCATTACTATAAAACGAAATGTGAGATTTCAAATGAAGATGCATCTTGAAAAAATTTGACTTGATCAAATTTAAAATGGCCGCCTTTTCGGCCATTATTCATTTTCACATGGCTGATATTTGGTAAACCGTGCTAGATGGCTAGACCATTACCTGATTACTATAAAACAAAGTGTGAGTTTTTGGGGGAGAAAGCACCCTGAAAATTTTTAACTTACGAATTCAAAATGGCCGACAATCAGCATTGTTTACCTCGATAGGCCTGATATCAGGTAAACCGTGCTAGATAGCTAGACCATTACTATAAAACAAAATGTGACGTTTCGAGAGAGGATGCCTTTTAAAAACTTCCAGCTCAATCGAATTCAAAATGGCCCCCTATCGGCCACTATTTACTTTCACATTGCTGATATTTGGCAAGCCGTGTTAGATAGCTGGACCATTACTATAAAACAAAATGTGAGATTACAAGAGAGAATGCATCTTGAAAAAAATTGACTCGATCAAATTCAAAATGGGCACCTATCGGCCATTCGTCACTTTCACATAGCCGGTTTTTGGTAAACCGTGCTAGATGGCTAGACCATTACTATAGAATGAAATGTGAGATTTCAGCTGAGGATGTATCTTGGAAAATTTCGATTTGATCAAATTTAAAATGGCCGCCTTTAGGCCATTATTCGCTTACACATGGCCGATATTTGATAAACCGTGCTAGATAGCTAGACGATTACTATAGAATGAAATGTGAGATTTCAGCTGAGGATGCATCTTGAAAAATTCTGACTCGATCAAATTCAAAATGGCCCCCTATCGGCCATTATTTACTTCCACATGCCCAATATTTTGCAAACTGTGTTAGATGTTAGTCCATTACTATAAAACAAAATTTGAGGTTTTGGGGGAGGATGCACCCTAAGTTTTTAACTAATTTATATCAAATTCAAAATGACCGTAAATCAGCTATTAGTTACCTCGATTGGCCTGATATCGGGTAAACCGTGCCAGATAGGTAGACCATTACTGGGATACTGATTAGGTTCATTAATTTCAATGGAGGTTTGCAATCTCTGACAGACTGTCTAGTTCTTATCTTACTCTTAGACTGGGCTTCTTAGACCTAGTTGTCTTGCGTCTTGATTTTTGACCTAGCCTAGGATTAATAACCCTACACAAAATTGCTTAAATCAAATTCTAATTCGGAGCGGGAGCTCCTGGACTTATGTAGTCTTGTTATTATTATTTTCTATAACCCCCGTCCGGATTACTTTTTTTTTAAATGGGACCAACAGGAAGGGGGGTGATTAAAGGCTGTGGGGGTTCAAAACAAATTTGAACAAAAAAAGTAGGGGGGTCAAGACAAATTATTTTTTTTGTCTATAGCCTCTGTTCAGAATACATTTTTTTTTTAACGGGAGGGTAAGGCAGGAAGGGGGTGATAGCCTTTACAGCGGAGGCATAGTCATCAATACACCTTTCTAGTTTAAGAAAGGTTTTTGAAAGCCAGGTGAAGTTACAATTCATCAGGTACAAAGGAGCTTAGCGATGTTTCGAAAAGTGTCATAACAGAAATTTTATGTTCAATTTGTAATTCAGCTAAAATGTGAAATGTGAGATCTTGGGCGTTGACCAACACATTTTTTCGGGAACTACTTCTCCAATTGTCTTTAAATTTTGCACACAACGCCTGTAAAAAAATAGATATTTTGACATTTCATTTCGTTTCGAAAGTAGTGACCTAGTGAAATAGACTGACTAGACTAGACCTGAGCACCCTGCGAAGGACAGAATATCAAATATCAATGGACCAGATGTAAATGGGAATATTAGTACTTGCTGTACTAGACATCTAGAGGGGAGGCGTCTACAAAAATGTTGACCCTTCTAATTTTTAATTCATGTAGGACCCGGATTTTACTTTATATCTCAGCACTGTTGAAGAATTAGAATTAGACAGCGGTAATGAAATTCAGGTTGTCGTTGATGTCCATGTGCATCTTCTTTTAAACAGAGATGATGATGTCGTATGTACTTTCCATTTTTAGCTTGTCTACTAGCAGATAACCTTACAGTCTGAGGTACTGGGATGATTGCTAGTATTAGTATTTTTCGCCCCGATCTGGGGAGGGTCATTAGGGATCTGTTCCGTAAGTTACATGCTGTATGGCATGGTATGGAGGCACTAGTCTACAGCAATCATCCAAGGGAAGCTGCAGCGTCCTCGTATCTGGCCATAATCTTCGGGCGGATTGCCAGTGGTGTACCCTGGTTCCTCAGCTCAACTGCTGTGCTAATGCAGCTCTCGCATCAGTGCAGACGCTGGTGTGGGCCGTGGTAGTCTCAAATAACCAGCAATAGAGGATAGCGGAGCTGTGCGAAATGCCACGGCGTTTCAGCATTACATTGCACAACGAAACCCAAGTCTCCGGCCGTCTGGGCATGTCTGGGGGTAGATCCCCTAGACATGCCCAGAACCCCTTATCGGGCGAGCTAAGGAAAACGCTCTAAATAACCCACCATGCCCTATCACCCCCACCCTCACATCATCATCTGTTCACCATTCATCTCATCAATTTACTACATCGTTTTTATCGTATTACAATGTCACTTAAAAAACCATTTATGCCGAAAAGTGACGTAAAGCAATGTTTTACTACTATTACTACCTTACAGTCTGTAGTTTCAGGAAAAGTGTATGTTGGTTAACTTTCGGTCTCTCTGCTCTGCCTATGCAAAGCTAAAAGGCTGCTGGATGGTTAAGTAAGCATACTGCTTTTTCACGGGTGTCGATCCCTTCGTGTGTGTAACAGTGCTGCCAGAAAGCTGTATTTTGCTTAAGTATATACTTCCATTGCGCTCCTTCTTGGCCCACTGATGGCGATGCTGGCCCAGAATAAAGCCAGCAACAAAACATATGGTGTTTGCCGGGTAATGTGTTAACACTCGGTCCTCTGGTCCTCGGAGCGTAACCAATCGCCCCCCCCCCCTCTGACCTCTACAGGCCAGTCGCTGTTATAATGTAATATAGAAGTTAAGTCTGGACTAAAATATTATCTTCAAAAATATCAAATAAAATATTATTAAAAATAGATTTTTGACCATGGCGGGGGACGGCATTGCAGATTGATATAATTTATACAGTTCTAGCGTGAAATACGATCTAATAACAAAAATTTGCGAGTGCGGCCGCTGTCTTGATATCAGAGACATTTGCCCACCATGGACTTATTGTGATTATCTTGCAACATTGCAATGCCAGTTCATATAGTAATTAGCCTTTTCATTACGACGATCTAACTTGAAAAAAAACAAGGACATGCATGTCCAAAATAAGAAATACGGGAATTTCGTCTCTATATCTCGCTTAACTGGTAAATGCACATCACAGAAATTTAAAAAAATTGCAGATTTAGCCAATGGACATGTTTACATCATATGGTCAAATTAAGAAGCCAAAATAAATTACATATTTTTTGCTGATTCTAGCCTGATTGTGTCGCTTTAAGAATATATAATACCAAGTTCATAGCCATATTATTTAACTAGCTAAATTGAATTTATAATAACCATGTTGCTTTAGAGTCAGGCAAACAGACTAGAGGAAGGTCCAAAAAATGAACGCGTTAATTGGGTTTAGGCCACCTTTGTGCACTTATATACAGATATAGGCTAAACTGGGCCAGGAGAACCTCCTGAGGATGGTGAGATGAATGAGATTAGACTGCTCTCCAGACACAGGATTTGAAATTCGAACCCTGGCGGTCCGAGCCGAGGTCGCTACTTCTCGGCTTCTTGGTCGCCAAGGCTCCCCACAATATCGAATATAATTAACAAATGAGCAGGGAAACAACATTTTATCTTTTTGAAACTTCAGTGCCAGAGCGGGGCTCGAACCAGCGATCTCCGACTTGCCAAGCAGGCAGCTTGTTAACCACTTTACCAGGGACCGGATGGTCCAAGAATGACCTATCAACATCAGATGCGGCTATAAGATAAGAACGAGGCTGCGATCACGATGGATCAGTGAAAATGTACAGCACCGAAATCTCATCCTCTAAGTTCCTTTTAATGCGTTTTTTCTTGCCTAAAGGTGATATTTAAAACTATAACTGAGAGACGGATACGATCTGGTGTTTTTTGTGCGACGATGGCAATAGAAAAACGTTGATTTTTTCAGATTAAAGTTGAAGCCTGAATTGATCATAATTCAATGGTGGTTGAGCTGGGAGTGACCAGAGCGAGACTTAACTGGCCTACATAATACATGTCTATACGAAAATCGGTGCATAACGGAGCTCTTAATATTCAAATTTATATGGAGTAATGAACTATGACATTTCGTCAGATTCCAGTGCAACATCGCCATTCTCAACCACAACAAAGCCAGCTGCCAAAATGCAAAAGTCGGCAACGTCACAGGGCCCGCATAACGCCACTACTAAGCATACTACCGCTGTTAGTGGCACAGAGTCAATCAAAGACGATATCAAAAGCCTACGTAAGCTGGTGGTGGATATACAGAAGGAGCAGAGAGCTATTAAGGTTCCGATACACGCGAAAATTGACTCTGTTGCAGAGGACATGAAGAAAAACATTGAAAATGAAGTGAAATCTATTCGGGAATATGTCGACATGAGCTTAGCCAGTGTAAATGACAAACTGGGCCAATTACACCAGCGAATTAGAGGACTAGAAACATCACAGAAAGCACAAGAACCATACACAACAGAGGTATCTATCGTAGCATTTAATGTACCATTTACGACAGAAGAAAATATCCTTGCCACGGTAGAGCACATGCCACACAACATTCAAGATGGTCTTGGCCTGCGTGATATCCGGGTTATACGAGCAGAGCGTACGCCTATGAGAAATGGAAAACCCGGCATTGTTAAAGTTGAACTGAGTAGCCTGGATGATAAAAAGTTTGTGTTACGAGCCAAAACAAGCTTACGAAACACCATAAAGTACAAAAAAGTGTATATGAGAGGAGCACAAACCCACGCAGAGCGCCTAAACGAGTTGAATTTCAAGGCTATTCTTCACGATATCCCGGGAGGAAACCGCTATCGTATCACGGGTAGTGGTAGACTTGTCTACAAAGATCAAGGTGAAGCTAGAGATACAGCCATGACGCAGGAAGGAGAGGACGCAGCTGAAGGTGGACGTGACGCTGGGGCTAGACAGCGCGGTGGCCGTGGTGGACAAATTGGACGTGGTCGTGGTGGACGTGGTGGACATGGACTACGTGATTTCAGAGGGCAGGATAGGAATGCCGCTCATTTCAATTGGGACGACGAAGCACGTGATTCAAATCGTTGAAGTTATCGACCTCAGCGTGACAGAGACATGCCATGTGGACGCCGCCGTACTGCGTCAGCCGACGCGCGTCATGATAACCGTGATTATGGTGCTGGTGGTGTTCATTAGGACATTTCCCAGCCCTGTGCGCAGGACATCTCTTTATCCACATGGAATGTCAACGGATGGACAAAAGAGAACGAACTATTAGGACAAAAGGTAATTAAACATATTAATTCCGATATAACATGTATAATAGAGACTCATTTAAAAACCGATATCGATAATACAGGTAACCAAGGTACTACTATTGCAATGAATAATTATACATGGATTGGGTTTTCTAGACCAAGAATAAATGTGAGAGCACCAAAAGCTTCAGGGGGTGTTGGTATTTTAATTAAAAATTCTTTTTTTGACTGAATATAATGTAAAAGTGATTGACAAATCTTTTGATACTTAGTGTATAATTTCGACATAAATATACAGATTTTGTTTTTATTGTATGCGCATGCTATCTCCCGCCAGAAAATTCAGTATGGGGTAAAAACAGCCTTCTTTTCCCACCTTATTTCGCTGATGTACACATGTAACTATGCTGATGGTATGTACCTGTGTGGTGATTATAATGCTCGTGTTGGGAGAGGCAGTGACATAATAAATAATGTTGATGATCTACCAGATCGTAAGATAATAGACAATGTTAAAAACTCCCATGGAGATGTACTTTTAGAATTTCTGAGAGATACACAAAACTGTATTTTAAATGGAAGGCTGACAGCTGATTTTGACAACTACACATCTCTCTCAACGCGAGGTAAATCAGTAGTCGATTATATAATCACTCCATATGATTGTTTTACATGTTGTAAAAGTTTAAAGGTTGATCTGCTAAACAATATTATTGACAGTTACAAGTTAACAGAGTTAATAGGTGAGCGATGTAGACCTCCAGATCACTCTGTGCTTACTTTAACGTTTACAAGTCATCTACTCAGCGGTACACACACTGACGATCGTAATGTGGTTTTAAAAGTTGTTTATGACGATAGTGATTGTGACAGCTACCAGGGTCAGCCCACAAAAAAACGATACTTGTTTAAAAATGTACCTTCACAGTTTTTTAATAATGAACTATGGCGACAGGCGCTCCTGCATATGATAGAAAAAATAGAATGTTGTCATGGTACAAGGACAGCCCTTGATCATCTGTATGAGGACGTTTGTCAGACAATTTCCTCTGAAATGGATAAATATTTTAATGTTAAAAATAATAATGTAACACGAACTCGAAGAAAAATAAAAATATCTAAACCATTTTGGAATGATGAGTTGACATGTTTATGGAAAGACTTGCGTCGTCATCAAAATATTTTTACAAACTGTACGGGTAATAGTAATCTCAAAACAAATTTACGTGAGAAATATCAGTCAGCTCAGAAATTACTGGACAAAAAAATTAGGCAATATGAACGGAAATATCAACAAAATCAAATTTTAGAAATTGAAAGACTAAATAAGCATAACCCTAATGAATTCTGGCAACACATTAAGAGTTTGGACCCAAGAAAGCAAAATATAATTCTCATAAAAGTGAATACGGAAGAAGGTGTCGTTGATACTACTGATGAAGTACTAAATGAATGGCAACGTGAATTTAGTAATTTATACAATCATGAGTGACAGCCCTTGATCATCTTTATGAAGACGTTTGAATATGATGTTCACTTTTTTAACCAGTGTCAAAACCGAACACTTAGATTTCAGTTGGAGCCTGAAAATCACTTTATTGATGAACCAATATCATACGATGAAATAAATAACGCAGTACAAGAATTAAAATTAAATAAGTCACCCGGAGAAGACACGATTCCTAATGAAATATTAAAGCTTAAACCGGTAATCTGTATACTATATAAGCTCTTCCATTTTTGCTTTGCTAATAGCATAGTCCCAACAGCATGGTCGAAAGGTGTAATTACACCGATTACTAAAAGTACATTTAAAGATCCATGTATGCCACTCAACTACAGAGGAATAACACTTTTATCTTGTATGAGTGAAGGTCATGCTTGAATAATCTTTTTAGTTTGACATCTATAATACGTAAAGTTTATGCCGCATTTTTAGATATGCAACAAGCATTCGACTGGGTCGACAGAGATTTACTGAAATACAAGTTATTAAGTATTGGAATAAATGGAAAAATATTCAATGCAATAGACCAATTATATAGAAAAACTGTTTCCTGTGTAAAATTAAAACAAACTGGTTTGAAGTTAACAGTGGCGTACGCCAAGGAGATTCATTATCACCAACCTTATTTAACATTTACATAAACGATTTAGTTAATGATTTAAATTCCATGAACTTGGGAGTTGATATAAATGGAAGACGAATATGTTGCCTTTTATATGCTGATGATATTGTGATTTTCTGTAACACTGAGTCTGACCTGCAGAAGTTGCTTGATCGGGCACACATATGGTGCTATAAATGGAAAATGCAAATTAATCATGAAAAATCAAACATTGTTCATTTTCGACGCAAACGTGTTAATAGATCATCACGCAAGTTTAAATTCGAATCAATAGAATTGTCTATTGTTAACAGTTATAAATATTTAGGATTTTTACTAGATGAACATTTAGATTTTGTACAGGGTGTTGATGTCCTTGGTAGCTCAGCAGGTCGCGCTCTTAGTTCGGTCATTGCAAAATTTAAACTCCTGAGAAACATAGGCTTTACAACTTACACAAAACTATATAATTGTTGTTGTAAACCAATTTTGGAATATTCATCAGCTGTGTGGAAAGATAAAAAGTATATAGAACACATTAAAGTGTTCAACAAAGCTATTAGATATTTTCTTGGGCTACCAAGGACAGCTCCAATTGTTGGAATGTGTGGTGACATGGGGTGGATTGCGCCAGCATACAGTATTAGTTTAAATAGATTGAGATTATGGAATAGATTATGGGCCATGCACCCAGATCGACTCACAAAACGAATATTTGAATAGGGCTGGTTGAAGAAAAATAATAACTGGTCGGTAGATATTTTATATTTGTTAAACAAGCTAGACATGGCTGATTTATTTTACGAGCAAAACTATTGTGACCTTAAAGAAACTGAAACTAAATTATATGAACTTTGCGCCCTACAGTGGAAGGAATCGTTGACATCATTCCCAAAACTACGTACCTCTATTAAACACAAAGTAGAATATAAAGAGGAAAGTTATTTGACGTGTAATTTATCAAAATCTAGAAGATCTTTGTTAGCTCAGCTTCGGTTAGGGGTGCTTCCCATAGCCATTGAAACTGGTAGATATACAGGCAAAATAAAAATATCGAATTGAGAGTTTGTGTTGTATGTGACAGTAATGAGATAGAGAATGAATTGCACTTTATTTGTCAATGTTCACGCTACAATGAATTACTAAAAGAATTGTATGATTTTATTGATGTCACAATACAAGACATAAACTTTTATACGTTAGGTGATAAAGATAAATTGTGCCTCACAATGTCAAACCAACATATAACATATCAACTGGCCTGGTTTGTACAGACAGCTTGGAATGAGGACAAAATATTTTGTACAATAAATAGTAATCGGTGATGATTTGGTGTTGGGCCAATGCTTTTTACATTGAACCAGCACTCAATCATCACCACATTGAATATCATTGTTATATAATGTTTCTTATTCACACCTTCGCTGTAAATGAAATGAAATGAATCGGGCTTTAGGCCACCTTTGTGCACATATAGGCTAAACTGGGCCAGGAGAACCTCCTGAGGATGGTGAGATGATTGAGATGACACTGTCCTCCAGACACAGGATTCGAAATTCGAGCCCTGGCGGTCTGAGGCCGAGCACGCTACCTCTCGGTCACGGAGGCTCCCCACAATACTAACTTTCACACGTGGATGGGGAAGAAACAATTTTGTTTCTTTCAAACTCTCTGGCGTGAAAGGCAGCGGTGCTAACCACTACCCTAGGGCCCCCGCCCACCTTCGCTGTGCTCTCGTGGTTATGCTGGTAATCATCTCACAGCTGGCACTGGGCGCTGACCCTGTGTGTTGAGTGTTGACCCAGTACTCAGACATGGCATTGATTCGGCATTGGGTCAACGCCTCGTGTTTGCTCTGATTGTCTTTAAAATAGTTCATTTACATGTTTACCCAGCTGACACGAGACGTTGAGCCGGAGTTGTTTTGATGTTCGACGATGGCCAGCCTTAGAGCGGCGTTGGTTCGGCGTCTCGTTTCTGCTGGGTGGCTTGTCAGCACTGTTGACCTAATCGGCAGAGTTAGGTATACTCCCAACTTCACACTGCAGAATCAAGAAGACGCCTATTGGCGCAAAGTTAACGCTTCTTGGCGAAGGATGAACGCTTCTCGGCGCAAAATGTCAATTTAGAGCACTGACGGCTCACAAAAAGTGTAAAAAAAAAGACATAAAGTTCTATTACTTAGTATAATGACCCCATCCACGGAACACTAGATTGTATAAGGACAATGCTGGTGTTTATTTTACTCGTATAGCGACTGTAGTTTGTTCAGACGAATGAAAAAAGTTGGCTACCCATCCTGATATTCCGGACTTCTAGTCCTTTTCAAACCCATTTTTGCTGGTAAGTAGCTATATGAACGTCATAATATAATCGAATGGTAGAGATTAGAGTACAGACTGTACAACTAAACAACTGGAGAGCAAACTGGTAGCTTTATTTTTTAATTATTCTTGTCTGGTTGAACGCCTATTGGAGCAATGTGCACACGCCTATCGGTGCAAATAAAATTTACCGAAATAGAAAGCATGTTATTTTCAAGCATTTTTCCGTGGCGTATCCTCGCTCAGTATAAAGAGGGTAACGCAAGGGGTTTCTCCCCCCCCCCCCAATATGTTTTTGTTATATTGCCTACACTGTTTTTTATCACGTATTATCGATAAATGTAGTAGGCCTATTCAACGTTATATTGCTAAGACTAGTCATATACGTCTACCAACACATTTAGATGATTAGGCCTATGTTAATTACCAAATCCACACAGCCCACACTTTCTATTAGAAACATTTACTTCAAAAAAATCAGATGGAGGAGGTCTTGTGTATACATTTATTTGTAATATAAATAATATTTATCACCATAACCATGGTAATAAGGTACGATGGGGATTATCAGATGTCAGCTATATAAAATAAAATCAGGCCTAAATAAAGCTATTTTGGCCAAGAAAGTTCATGTAGCGTCACGTCCTGAGTGATGCTGTGGGGGGGGGGGGGGAGTGGCAGGCCTAACATCTGCCCCCAACCTAGCTTGTTGGACAGGGATATAATATTAAAAAGCGCAGAAGAATACTAAACTAACGTAAGTTTAATTTCTAATGTCTAGGCCTATATTGCCATAAAAAAACGGGTAATTATAAAATAATTATAAAGGTTAAAATAAGTAAGCAGGGGCGGATCCAAGGGGGGTGGTTTGGTCGAAAAAAATATAATCTTATTTAGGGGTTTCCTTGTGAAATGGTTCCACACTCACTGAGGGACAAGCAGTACCCAATATGCCTTAGATTGCAGGAGAAAGCCTTTGAAAATCAAAGACCCCGCGCTGCAGTTAAATATTCCTTTGTTTTAACCCCCCCCCCCCCGTCAGTGAAAAGCTAGATCCGCCCCTTACTAGCAAGGCCTAAGCCTACAACGGTTTGTGATAACTAACAGGACTGTCGCACCCAACAAACATTAGGTTTACTAGTGAGCCAACGTCGTAGACGATAGGTTAACGGTGAACCAACGTTGGGCCAATGTCTCAAGTTTGCTGGGTAGTGAAAGGGTTTAGGTCATAATGCCTATGCGTAATAAAAAGATTTAGACCAAATGCATAGCCTTGTGTCGGCTACATATTAACCTCATCCTCGTCTCCCCATCTCCCAATCCATAGATTTTAACTACACCGTGCACTCGTGTGACCCTGTAGACCTTGTAGTACACTTAGGTGACACAATAAGCAGTGGGTAAGTATAGTCCAATCATGGCTGAAACAAAACTTGAAATTGAATATTTCATCCACAGATGGCTTCCAATAAAAGATGTGTTAACCTACTTTACATTTTGCCTTCATTGTTATGAAAGACTAAAATTGGCCTCGATTAATCAGGTCGATATTAGGACTGGTTGGTTAGAATCAGTGACAT
Source organism: Flabesymbios commensalis (assembly GCA_964017125.1). Taxonomy (NCBI): domain Eukaryota; kingdom Metazoa; phylum Annelida; class Polychaeta; order Terebellida; family Flabelligeridae; genus Flabesymbios; species Flabesymbios commensalis. The sequence continues at coordinate 34,373,808 of OZ024905.1, read as the reverse complement.
TAGAGCTAGGCCCACATGCTCAGTTCATACGTTATAAACAACATTAAAAAGTTATGTAGGCCTACTGTATCTTGAGTCGAGATCGCTCTCAGTCACCCCCATATGTTAAAAAACTTTCATTTTCTTGAATAAAAGGAGCACAACAATCCATGCTCCACGCCTTTATTGTGTAGTAAATCGCAGGTCTGGACTAATATCAGACCACCATGCCTCGTGTAGACATATAGGCCTACCTATCAACAGATAAATGGCAGAACAGTGATAGGACCAGTAGACTATGTAGTAAGATTAATAACTTGTCCGTAACTAGAAAGAGTGTTGTTTGGAAACGAACACGAAAGCAGCCCTTCGTTATTGCGAGTCGGCCATTTTAAATTTGATTTAGATCAGCCAACTTTCTCAAATTTTATTTTATATTACCGCTTTAGCTATTGTGCAAGATTACCAAGATAATGAGAAAAAAACAATTAAAAATTACCTCAAGTTGGCTATTATGGATTTTATTTCTGCGAAATTTGTCATGGGTTATCCTTGTGTGACTCTTCACATTTTGTTCTATATGCATGGTCCAGCTTTTTTGCTTTGTTTTTGAGTTACGTAAATAGCACATAATTTCTCAAATTCAAAATGGCCGCTAAACGTCGGTTTTAAAATCGTTTGCTCCCAAAAGGTAATCAGGTCATTAGCTGACATTGCTGTGCATATTAGCCAAATAAAAAAAAGATATGCTGGAAACTTTTTCCTGAAACGCGCTAAAGAGTATTTCTTTGTTAGTAGCCCCAGTAATTAAAGGGTTGATTATATGGGAATCAAAATGTAACCAAAAATTATTCGGTGGTATCATGTGATGGATATGTAAGGTATGAGATAGCAGAAGTTCTTAGATCAGCTATCATGCAAGATAAAAAAAATTGAAATGGCCGACTGGCGGCCATTTTACATTTTCTTAGTGCAAAATTTGTCATTGGTTATCATTGTGTGAGACCTTCCATTTTGTTTTATATTCATGGTCCGGCTATTTTGTATTTTTTCGAGTCCCTTAAATATCACAAAATTACTCAAATTCAAAATGGCCGCTAAACGGCCATTTTTTAATTTTTGCCCTCAAAAGGGAATCAGGTCATTGGCTGACATAGCTGAGCATATTTGCCAAATTAAAAGAAGATCTGATGGAAACTGTTTCCTGAAACGCGCTAACGAGCATTTCTACGTTAGTGGCCATAGTAATTAAAGGGCTAATGATATGAGGATCAAAATGTCACCAAAACAATTTGCCAGGGGTAAGGGATGGCTATGTTAAGTATAGATAGATTATGTTGATAGATTAGTAGCTATCTTGAAAACAAATAACTGCGCCGGCGGCGGAGGCTGCTCAATTATTAACGCACATTCTGTTAGGCTATAGTCTAGACTATCAGGTTATATTATAAATATCATTTAAATGTATTTATTCCAGCCGTAGGCTACTACATGGCAGAATGATCTTATGGTCTATCCCGTTAAAGAAAATAGCCGTAGATTATAAAACAAATTCGTACCTAATATAGCCATATAGGCCTACCAATACTAACAAAAGTATACATAGTTGCACCAATAGGCGTCTTCACATTGCTCCAATGGGCGTGCAACACCGATTTTACAACGTTTCAACGGTTTATTGTCTACGCAGGTCATTAGACAAATAAATGAGATATCAGTGGCGTAGAACAGACTGAATGTAGCATAATCTATCACATTATAGAAGATTTAGATGCAAATAGATTAAAAAAATAACATTTCAATGGAGTCGTGTCCAGTTTTGAGGTAGGGTAGCAAAACTGTTTTCACTAGTCTGAGAAATGTATTGAACTTTTCCATGTAAATTTCATGTGTGGAGGTTCGTATTAAAGATGTACTATTGTTCCGTGCACACCTTTATTTGACATAAATTGAACATTTAGGCCTTTTTTCAGACGATATTTTGAAAGATTTCTGAAAAAGTTGACAATTTGGCGCCGAGAAGCGTTGCACTTCGCCAATAGGCGTCTTTTTGATTCTGCAGTGTGAACTTGTTATTCTACAGACCTCTGCTTCAGTGCTGCGCCAACGTCTAGAACATTGGCCCAGCAACTGACAAACTATTTCACGTTTTAATACTTACACATTTTTATATAAAGCAGATGGTGTACTAGGTACGTTTACACGTTTGAACATGTCAATATATTTTATAAATTATTTTTGTGTATTAGGGGCAGCAGGTTCTAGCTCATAGATGTTTATAACAGAAAAAATATACATAATATTTCTAGCCGGTGTTATATTATAATCTGCTGCTTCAGTGCTGCACCAACGTCTCACGCGTTGGCCCATCATTGAAGCAGCGTTGAACCAACGGTGGCTTTCAGTATTTCACATTTGCATACACCTGCTATATTGTTCAACTCTGGCGAACACGAGATGTTGCGCCGGTGCTGGTGAAGAGACGGACCGACATTGTAGACGTTGGTCCGTCGCTTTGCCAGGGCCGGGTCGATGAGGTGTGCTCGCTGGGGGAACATCACCAAGAATGACCTATCAACATCAGATGCGGCTCAGGATGTATGGTGAAGCGTTATGGTCGTCTTGATTGTTTCACCGGCAGCTGAGGTTAACCATCTGTATCCCGATGTCAATAAATATCATAGAGAAGAATACATAACTATCATAGAGATGTAGCAAAGGTAATAAATAATACGTTTTAATACACATGTATAACAAAGATAATAATTCACAGTGTTGAATTAGGCCTAGGCCTATGACGATTGATTTTCGACGCCATGAATCTATTACATGATTATATTGTGATCCCATGTAGGACTGACAGAGTCAGCCTCACCATACTGACAAGCATCACTGAAAGAACAAAGCGACTCGCGGCGATAGTGTTATAACACTTCGGACCAACAAAAACTGTCATTTTGCCGATACTGGTTTAATGTTGATCCACCGTTCGAGGTATCGTGTTTGCTGGGATGCACCTAAAAGTATGCATACTTTAGAAATGGATATATTTATATTAAAAAAATCATGTCTCGAAGTAATAATATGTAATAATATATTTGACTTATTATTAAAAACCTTGCGCAAGTCCAGGTACAGAGCATCCTCTGTAAGTGTCGGTAGTGTCGGTGTGTATGTATTTGTTTCAAAAATATATTGATTTGCTATTCTATATGACTTGCGATGTACACCACACTGTGATCGATAACAAGAATTAATATCGTGTTCGACTGTGGCAGCATCTGGCATAATGACGACTTCCTGCACCAGAAACATAGGCCTACTCAATATAATGTCATATAGGCCTATATTAGTCACGTGTATAGTTTTGGGCATGATCATGATTATACTAACTTCACTTATCATGTAACTATGGAATAGCACAGCATATCGCTTCAAACCAAAGAATAAAACGACTGTAAGTTTTATTTGTTATGATCATCTAATCTCTACATATTAACACTCGCCTTCCCTGGTCTGTTCAATTATATTCCTTACTGTCTACGCCTTACATTTATGTTGGGTAAATAATTTTAATTCCGGTAATCTTCAATAGACCGCGTCAGTTTCGGCGTTAACATTTCTTGACATCTCCTTTTTTAATGAATGTTCTGTATGTTGTGACTATTTTTATTAACATTGTTTGATATAAACAAATGGACGAATATTAACGTTTAATATTTGATTGTACTTCGGCGGTGGGAATTCATGAGCTACAATATTAACTTGTCGCTCGACGCTCATGATATTACAAATCCCACGTAATCAACCAACCCTTTAAGTGGAGGATGCCAGCAGCAGCCGGATGAATCGCCAACTAGCATCTGCATGCCATCACGAGTATAATATCCACGTCAATCTACCAGTAATTATTATAGGTCCTAAATCGTACCATCGCTGTTGCTAATAATTATTGTCACCCTGTCTCACCCACTAGCCTGATCAGCATGATGTAGTACCCAATGAGTTCCATATTATGGTATTACATCGCTACGTATCCGACCATTGAGGCTAATCTTTTCAGAATCCTATAAGTGGTCCCGATTAAAACACATCATAATTTGAATGGCTTTAATTTTTTAGAATAAAAATAGAATAACTGAGGATAGCATACGATTTGAATTTAAAGGGACTGGCCCAGGCTAAAATCATCAAAAAATCGGTGATTTTATTTCGGGTTCTTAATATGACCATATGATGTAAGCATGTACATAGACTAGAACTGCAAATTTTTATAATTTTTGTGCTGCGCATTCACCAGTTAGGCTAGATATAGAGACGAAATTCCTGATTTGTAATTATTGACAACCATGTCAAAAATAAGAAATGCGGGAATTTCGTCTCTATATCTAGTCTAACTGGTAAGTGCGCAGCACAAAAATTATAAAAATTTGCAGTTCTAGTCTATGTACATGTTTACATCATATGGTCATATTAAGAACCCGAAATAAAATCACCGATTTTTTGATGATTTTAACCTGGGCCAGTCCCTTTAAGTTATAAAAATAATACATTTTATGTTTTAATTATCTTTTGATTTGTTTTAAAAAAGTTTAGGGGACAAATCATTCTTCACAATCACTGATGTCAACCCCTGTAACGAAATAGCCAAAAATACAGATAGTTTAAACTATAATAAACGTGGAACACAAATTCAAACATAAATAGCGAAAATAATTCCAATTCAATTCAAATTCCAATTCAAACATAAATAGCGAAAATAATCCCAACCGAAATTTAAGTCTATTAGGGCTGTATGCCAGAAGGCATGTTAGTGAAGATTTAACAATCAATCAATCGACCCGAAGTCGTTTACTGCGAAATTCGTTTATTACAAACCACTTTTTTATCCCCCAAATCACATTTTCATGCCTCCGCGCGCTTGTGGCATTATGTAGTTGGGTTGTCCGTCCGTCCGGTGGTCTGTCCGTCCGGATTACATTTGTTTTCGAATGGAAGGGTAAGGCAGAAAAGGGGGTGATCAAGGTCGATTAAAAAGCGAATTTGAATTTGAATCAAAGCGAATTTGAACGAATAAGCAGGGGGGTAAAGGCAAGTTTGTACAATTTGTTTTTCAATAACCTCTTCTGGTTCCATTGTTTTTAGTTGGGCGGGAGGGGTTGTCACAACAAATTTGAACAAATAAAGGTAAGGCAGGAAGGGGGGGGGTGATCAAGGCTAATTAAAAAAATTCAGACAGGGTGCCCCGGTGGGCACATGGGGGGGAGGGGTTAACAAATATTTATTTTAAGGGGCTTTCTTTCATTTAACGCAGTAGCCTCTTTGGATTATATTTCCTTACGGGCGTGGAGGGTGGGGGTCAAGGCCAATTTGACAATTTTTTCGCCAGGGGGGGGGGGCAGGCGGGGGGTCAAAACAAATTTGAACAAAAAAGGGGGGTCAAGGCAATTTTTTTTTTATATAACTTGTTTGGATTCCATTGCTTTAGGTGGGTGGGGGAGTCATAACAAATTTGAACGAATAGGCAGGGGGTGGGGGAAGTCTAATTTTCACAATTTATTTTTGTCAATAATCTCTTCGGGCTCCATTGTTTTTAGTTGGTTGGGGGGTCACAACAAATTTGAACAAATAAGCAGGGGGCAATTTTTTACAATTTCTTTTCTTTTTCAGTAGCCTTTTCAGATTTAATTATTTCGGGTGTGTGTGTGTGGGGGGGGGGGGGGTCAGGTGGGTCAAGCTAATATAATAATTTACTTTTTTTTTTATTAAAAAAAAAACATTTTCGGATTTATTTTTTTGATGGGGGGCAGGTAGGTCAAAAGGATATTTTTATTTATTTTGACTGTCTTTAGAAAAAAATATATGGCATCTTTGGTTTCAATTATTGCTGAGCGGGGGGGAAGGTACGATGTAGATCAAAGGAATATTTATTTTGACTGTCTTCAAAAAAAAAAATAGGGGGTGCGGTAACAACGAAGTCAACAGAGGCATAGACATCGACACCTGCGTCGATACACCTTTCTAGTATCCTCTCATTACGAAGTAAGAACAAGAGGCCCTCCCGCCATAAATTAGGTTACAGTTTTTGTGGTCACAAATATTTAGGAAGTCGACTTGTGGTGGCCATATTAAATTTCAGTAAAATCACCTGCACATTTCCAGATGGTGGGTAATGTGTCTGTAAAATGTGAATTATTTTTAACTTCAATTCAAAAAAATATAAAGCTCATCCATGGCGGCCATTTTGAATTTCAGTGAAACCCTAAAAAAATCTCCTATCCATATCGTGAGGAATGTGATTGTAAAATTTGAATAATTTCTGCCTTGTTAAAATTTCAAAAAAAATTGACCAACCCAATTTTTTGCCCCCCCCCCCCCAAAAAAAAAAAATTCAAGTTGATCTGTGGCGTCCATTTTGAATTGCAGTAAAACCTTTAAAAATCACCTGCACATCTCCATATCGTGGGGAATGATAAAGTAAAATTTGAATAATTTCTGACTTTAAATTCTAGAGTTTTTGCGCCCACAAAAAAATTTGGAGTTGACCTCTGGTGGCCATTTTGAATTTTTGTAGTATCTTTGAAAAATCAATTGCCCATCCCCATGTGGCTAGGAATGTGATGGTGAAATTTCAAAAAAATTGACCAAACTATTTTTTTGAGTTTTTGCGCCCACAAAAAAATTGAAATTGATCCGTGGCGGCCATTTTGAATTTCGATAAGAACTTGAAAAATCACCTGCACATCTCCATATCGTGGGGAATGTGATTTGAATAATTTCTGACTTTAGGTTTTAGTGTTTTTGCGCCCACAAATTATTTTGGAATTGACCTCTGGCGGCCATTTTGAATTTTGGTAGCATTTTTAAATGCTACCAAAAATCACTTCCCCATGCTGCTAGGAATGTCATGTTAAAATTTCAAAAAAATTTACCAGTAGTTTTTGAGTTTTTGCGCCCACAAGAAAACGCCTGACGTAATCCTGGCGCGACTAAAATCCCCCTTCCCCTACGGGCGGGGGATAAAAATGCGACTGAAAAGAACTTACTGAATATCAAAATGTATTACTTAGAGAGCTCGTCAAGATTGTTAACACAGCAATGTGTCAACGGGTTTCGCATCAATGATTATTATACCCAGCTGACATAAGTGGCCGATGACACAACATTGAGCCAACCTTGATCCAGTCAGAGCTACTATTTTTTAAATCAGGATTTTTTCCACTGTAAAAACTATTCATTTGCTGACCATTTTCACTGACTTTGTATTTTACCAAGTATCGAATGCAATAAGTAGTTGCATATTTTACACTTATGACACTTATTCAATAGTGATCGTATTTGTTTTTAGTGTGAAAGAAAACGGCGTTGAGTATGCAAAATGACGTTTACCGCTGGTCGCATTCAATATTTACTTATCTAAAATGATAGATCCAATGAAAGTATCATAAGAATAAAATATATAAACCTTCATGCTGGCTAAAAATTATAGGGCAATTGGGGAACAGTGGAACTCGCCCAGTGGCTTACCCCGGTTCCTCCGCTCAGCAACGATGCCAATGCAGCTCCCGCATCAGTGCCTTTTAAGCAACTGGTAATAGATTGTTTGCCATTAGGTTTCTCACGAACGGAAGTTACCCCCTGCTATTGTTACTCCGGAAACTATCAGACCTGAGGATACTGGAGCCATGTTTTGAACAAAAAAACGAATGTGAGGACGTCTGGGCATGCCTGGGGGTAAACCCCATTGACATGCCCAGCACCCCTCTTCGAGCGAGCGAAGGATAACACACTCAACCACCTACCAATGCCCCATCACCCGATCTTCACATCATCATCTGTACATCATTCATTTCACCAATTGACTTCACTGTTTTTTATCGTATTGCAATGTCACTTAAAAGATCATTAGTGCCTAAAAGTGTCATAAAGCAATAATTCACTAATATCAAATGTCCCAAGATGGAGGGTGACTGGATGATAATAATAGTTTAAGCAGTAAGTGACACAGGATTTGTGGGTACAGTGTTATTTATTCTTTCATTTCATCATAATTATACACCATCACGCACACTAGACTTGATGACGTCTCAATAACTCACCATGCCCTATCACCCCACCCTCACATCATCATCTGTGCAGCATTCATCTCTTCAATGGACTGCACTGTTTTTATCGTTTTGCCATGTCACTTATATGGCCATTAGTGCCGAAAAGTGACTCAAAGCAATATTTTACTACTGCTACATTTGAGTTTACCTCAAGTATAGATATAAAGATAAAGATTTTAATATTCAAAGGGGTAATTAGTAATGGTTGTCGGAACCCTTACATACAAACGTGTACGATTACGCTTTAACCACAGCGATTACGGTGATGACTGTTACGTCTTATGCTTATTAGTCCAAGGAGCTATACTTGCTTGTAATAGTGATACATTTTATTTCAACGTTTGCTTTGTGAAGTCCGCATGGTACCATTTTAAGTCTATCATTTAGAAAAGCTGTATTCAGTGTTACACAGAAGAGAATTACAGATTATGTATCTTAATGAACATTTATATAATGACTGGATTACTATATACACTATGATAGTGCTTCATGCTATTATTTTTTTTTATCCTTGATTTATTAATAAAAGCTTATTTTTCATGTTACCATAATTAGTTTTTTTATTCACATTATACTTTAATTCATACAGAGGAACAAGAATCGTATACAAGTATACAGCTTATATATCTCCACATAACTAGGTTATACGTGCATTATCAAACCGTAGAATGCTCAGACCGAACTTAGATGGGGAAGGAGTGGGGAAGATCACGCTTAAAGCGAATTTCGGATATTACGAAGTAATTTTTTAGGTCTCTGGTATGTACTTCGTTTTAATGAGGTTATACTGTACTACTAGCCAGCAAAAGTGATCAACACAATTATTATTGGGGCCTTCACACAAAACAGCTCTGGCGGCTAATCGGAAACATGCCTGCCCTCCAAGGTGATCCATGAAGGCTGCCACGAGATCCCATTTAAGCGGTTATCTCACTAATCTCTGGCACACGTTCCAGAACGCATGAAACACCGGGGAACGGCGGCCCAAGGTTGGTGAACCATTGCCCCCGCCAAACGCCAGGACACCGTCCACCACCCCAGCACACAGGACGTTAAAAGCATTAACCACTATTACTACTACTATTCCCAACTGTGATGGCCTATTTTTATCCAAACTTTTACACCATTATGTAGTTTTCTGATTAGTGAGAGTCAATTGATTTATTGTGAAATCATTATATTTAAAACACCGGTTTAGATATTAAGACAGCATTTGTAAAGACAATCTTTTTAAAAAAATCAGATAATAGACAGTATAGCCGTCTATGTTTTTATCCCCAACCAACGGAGTGGAGGGCAGGGGGTTAAGCGTCACCCTGGATGTCCATCTGTCCATCCTTATTTTTTCATTTCCGGAGCAGATCTTGGAAACCTATGTGGGGATTTATTTCACATTGCACACACATACACATCCCTTAATGGGTGTAGATGTACCTTTTGGAGGTTATGACCTATGACCTACAAAGCAAGAGTAGCTTTATTGTGTTATCAATCCCGGCTTCAAATGAATAAAAAATAGAAGCAAATACAATGTTTGGAATTTAAAACAAATTGGCTACATGAACCAGGATGTAATATTTCCAATTAAAAAAATCATTTAATCATGCATATAGGATGTATTTATTTTTTCAGGTCATCTACAAACAACACAAATCAAGAATTAGAAAATGACTGGTGTATTTTTGTATACATCACAACGACTTTACTTCTATTTATTGAAAAGAGAGTGACATGAAAACACAGCCAATTTCATACAAAATCATAATGCTACGATTAGGATGGAATTGCCGTGGCTGCTTCTGTGGAGTGTCAATTCAATTATTACTGATTTTACTGCTTTCAAATTGTGAATCAAATAGTGAACCTATTGTGCGTCTTAAACTCAGACACAGCACTCGTTTGGTTAGATTGGATACAGTAAGAAATGCTAATACAGTCCAGAACTGGGTACATGGGAATTTATATGGAGAGCCTGGCGAGGGATATTACATGGACATGGGAATTGGCACACCTCCCCAAATAGTAACCCAACATTTACTTCTTTTTAATTCATTTTCACAATAAAACGAAATATGTATTCTTCAGCATTCTTTTAATTAACTCAGAACGTTAACTCAATGCTTAAATACTACCGGGGTAATAATATATCACTTGTGTATTTTTGACAGATGCAAGTACTTGTAGACACTGGCAGTAGTAATTATGCGGTAGCAGCTGCTGCACATCCATTTATTCCTTACTTTTACAACATTTCAAAGTGAGTATATGAACAACACCGTTTTATTATATAGAATTTTGCACATAGATAAATTCCTGCTGTCAATAACTTGTCAATAACATTCACTAAAATAACGAGAAGAGTTCATTATGTATTTTATAAATCGCACATTTCTAGTCTTGAAAGAAATAAGTGTTATTTGAGATTTATTTCCTTATGTCATTTGTAATGTTAATGAAAAACTAAAATCTATCATTTTTTAAATTTTCTCAACTCTGCCTAACCCACATCTTTTATAAATACTGTATTCACCCGTAAGTTGCGAAATGATAAACATGTTGTTTAACAGATCTTCAACCTACAAAAGTCTTGATGAAGAAGTTAGAGTTCCTTACACTCAAGGAGAATGGGATGGAGATCTTGGAACAGATATTGTCACCATTCCTTCTCTTCCTAAACTAAATTGCACAGCCAATATTGCAGGCATAACTAGGTCAGAAAATTTTTATGTGAATGGTTCACACTGGCAAGGAATTTTGGGAATGGCCTATGATGTTGTGGCCAGGGTAAGTAAATATAGTAAATTTGAATTATAAACCATTTAAGTGTGAGTGACACTTATAAATGCATTTGATTATTTTAAAATAAAAATATCGACCAAAAATGATTATTTGTGTAGGTGCAGATTTAATTTTTATATGACTGTGTATTTTGTATTAATTCGAAGCTGACAATTGCAACAGTAATGACTGCCTAAAAAATGAAAAATCACGGTGATGCAGGTAATTGGCGCAGTTTGACAAGATGTATGTGTGGTTTGCTAGTTGTTGTACCACAAAGAATAATGGTTTCTGTACTTAATTTAAAAAAGAATTCATGTATGTATGTATGCACTCCTGGTGTCTATTTCTTCAATTCCAGCCTGATTCTTCGCTACAACCATTTTTTGATTCTCTGGTAGAACAAACAGGTGTCAAAGATATATTCTCCATGCAGCTTTGTGGTCCAATAGACATTACTGATGAAAATGAAAATAGCACAGGAGGAACCATGGTTTGTTATAAATCAATACGTTAAAATGAAGCATACATATAGAATTTGAATACTGTATATTGCAGGCTCACCATATTATTCATATTAACAATCAAGTTTCATCATTTTAAACACTTTGACAAAACCAAATCTGTTTTCTTTCATAGGCCTACATCATATATTGGATCTTGTGGTTATGTGAATACTTCAAATTAAGAGGAAATATAAAACTGTTTCATTGAATATTATTTGATACTTTAGATAAAAGATAATGTATATCTTTTCCTAACCAGTGGGGGGGGGTGCAAAGTGCAAATGCAGTCAGGGATACTTGCTGAGGTAGTCACTAATAAATGTTTATGTGGGCAGTGTTAAGTGCAGATGTACTCAAGGACACTACAAGTGTACATGTAGACAGGGATAAGTGAGCATGTAGGCAGGGATAAGTGTGCATGTAGTCAGGGATAAGTGTGCATGTAGTCAGGGATAAGTGTGCATGTAGACAGGGATAAGTGTGCATGCAGTCAGGGATAAGTGAGCATGTAGTCAGGGATAGGTGTACATGTAGACAGGGATAAGTGTGCATGTAGACAGGGATAAGTGTGCATGTAGTCAGGGATAAGTGAGCATGTAGTCAGGGATAAGTGAGCATGTAGTCAGGGATAAGTGCACATGTAGACAGGGATAAGTGCACATGTAGACAGGGATAAGTGAGCATGTAGTCAGGGATAAGTGTACATGTAGACAGGGATAAGTGAGCATGTAGTCAGGGATAAGTGCACATGTAGTCAGGGATAAGTGCACATGTAGACAGGGATAAGTGCACATGTGGACAGGGATAAGTGTGCATGTAGTCAGTGATAAGTGTGCATGTAGTCAGGGATAAGTACACATGTAGTCAGGGATAAGTGTGCATGTAGTCAGGGATAAGTGCACATGTAGACAGGGATAAGTGTACATGAAGTCAGGGATAAGTGCACATGTAGTCAGTGATAAGTGCACATGTAGACAGGGATAAGTGTGCATGTAGTCAGTGATAAGTGTGCATGTAGTCAGGGATAAGTGCACATGTAGTCAGGGATAAGTGTACATGTAGTCAGGGATAAGTGCACATGTAGACAGGGATAAGTGCACATGTAGACAGGGATAAGTGTGCATGTAGTCAGTGATAAGTGTGCATGTAGTCAGGGATAAGTGCACATGTAGTCAGGGATAAGTGTACATGTAGTCAGGGATAAGTGTGCATGTAGTCAGTGATAAGTGTGCATGTAGTCAGTGATAAGTGTGCATGTAGACAGGGATAAGTGTACATGTAGTCAGGGATAAGTGTGCATGTAGTCAGGGATAAGTGCACATGTAGACAGGGATAAGTGCACATGTAGACAGGGATAAGTGTGCATGTAGTCAGGGATAAGTGCACATGTAGTCAGGGATAAGTGTACATGTAGACAGGGATAAGTGTGCATGTAGTCAGGGATAAGTGTACATGTAGACAGGGATAAGTGTGCATGTAGACAGGGATAAGTGTACATGTAGTCAGGGATAAGTGTGCATGTAGTCAGGGATAAGTGCACATGTAGACAGGGATAAGTGCACATGTAGACAGGGATAAGTGTGCATGTAGTCAGGGATAAGTGCACATGTAGTCAGGGATAAGTGTGCATGTAGTCAGTGATAAGTGTGCATGTAGACAGGGATAAGTGTACATGTAGTCAGGGATAAGTGCACATGTAGTCAGTGATAAGTGCACATGTAGACAGGGATAAGTGCACATGTAGACAGGGATAAGTGTGCATGTAGTCAGTGATAAGTGTGCATGTAGTCAGGGATAAGTGCACATGTAGTCAGGGATAAGTGTACATGTAGTCAGGGATAAGTGCACATGTAGACAGGGATAAGTGTGCATGTAGTCAGTGATAAGTGTGCATGTAGACAGGGATAAGTGTACATGTAGTCAGGGATAAGTGCACATGTAGTCAGTGATAAGTGCACATGTAGACAGGGATAAGTGCACATGTAGACAGGGATAAGTGTGCATGTAGTCAGTGATAAGTGCACATGTAGACAGGGATAAGTGTGCATGTAGTCAGGGATAAGTGCACATGTAGTCAGGGATAAGTGTACATGTAGACAGGGATAAGTGTGCATGTAGTCAGAGATAAGTGTGCATGTAGTCAGTGATAAGTGTGCATGTAGACAGGGATAAGTGTACATGTAGTCAGGGATAAGTGCACATGTAGTCAGTGATAAGTGCACATGTAGACAGGGATAAGTGCACATGTAGACAGGGATAAGTGTGCATGTAGTCAGTGATAAGTGTGCATGTAGTCAGGGATAAGTGCACATGTAGTCAGGGATAAGTGTACATGTAGTCAGGGATAAGTGCACATGTAGACAGGGATAAGTGTGCATGTAGTCAGTGATAAGTGTGCATGTAGACAGGGATAAGTGTACATGTAGTCAGGGATAAGTGCACATGTAGTCAGTGATAAGTGCACATGTAGACAGGGATAAGTGCACATGTAGACAGGGATAAGTGTGCATGTAGTCAGTGATAAGTGTGCATGTAGTCAGGGATAAGTGCACATGTAGTCAGGGATAAGTGTGCATGTAGTCAGGGATAAGTGCACATGTAGTCAGGGATAAGTGTGCATGTAGTCAGGGATAAGTGCACATGTAGACAGGGATAAGTGTACATGTAGTCAGGGATAAGTGCACATGTAGTCAGTGATAAGTGCACATGTAGACAGGGATAAGTGCACATGTAGACAGGGATAAGTGAGCATGTAGTCAGGGATAAGTGTACATGTAGACAGGGATAAGTGCACATGTAGACAGGGATAAGTGAGCATGTAGACAGGGATAAGTGTACATGTATTCAGGGATAAGTGAGCATGTAGTCAGTGATAAGTGTGCATGTAGTCAGGGATAAGTGCACATGTAGTCAGGGATAAGTGCACATGTAGTCAGGGATAAGTGCACATGTAGTCAGGGATAAGTGTACATGTAGTCAGGGATAAGTGTACATGTAGTCAGGGATAAGTGTACATGTAGTCAGGGATAAGTGCACATGTAGACAGGGATAAGTGCACATGTAGACAGGGATAAGTGCACATGTAGTCAGGGATAAGTGAGCATGTAGTCAGGGATAAGTGTACATGTAGACAGGGATATGTGCACATGTAGACAGGGATAAGTGAGCATGTAGACAGGGATAAGTGTACATGTAGTCAGGGATAAGTGTACATGTAGTCAGGGATAAGTGCACATGTAGACAGGGATAAGTGAGCATGTAGTCAGGGATAAGTGCACATGTAGTCAGTGATAAGTGTGCATGTAGTCAGGGATAAGTGCACATGTAGTCAGGGATAAAATGCAACATGTAGTCAGGGATAAGTGTACCATATTTTCTTATGTATAACCCACTAATATTTATCCTACGGCTAATGGGGGATAATGGTGTCGGATGTCCGTCTGTCCATCTGTCCACATTTTCGTTTCCAGAGCATAACTCTAAACCCATGGGGGATTTCTTTCATATTGCACAAACACATCCCTTGGCGTGTGTAGGTGTGCTTTTGAGGTGTGTTATGACCTTTGATCTACTTTTTGACCTAACGGCACATCTCTCGGCCAAGATTATTTAGTTTAATTTTGCTGATATCTGGCAAACTGTGCCAGATAGCTAGTCCATTATTATAAAACAAAATGTGCGGTTTCAGGTAGGGATATGCCCTGACAAATTTCAACTTGAATAAATTAAAAATGGCCAACTTGGGAAACTGTGCCAGATAGGCCTACAGTAGGTATTTGTTATAGCACGAATTGTTACTTCATGAATCGAATATAACACCATGGATCCCTAAATTTTACACTATCTTTTTTACCATTTTCCGGAAAAATTGTCTTATAAATATTTTAACATCCGATTCAGCATGAGATAATACCGTAGCTAGACCATTGCTATAAAACAAAATGTGCGGTTTTAGTCGGGGTTTCTAGGTATGCCCTGAAAAATTTCAAATTGATCAAAATGATCGACTTGCTGCCTTTATTGACTTTAATATGCATAATATCTGGAAAACGATGCTAGATAGCTAAGCAAAATGTGCGGTTTCAGGTGGAGATATTCCCTGAAAAATTTCAATTCAAAATGGCTGACTATCAGCCATTATTCACTTGAATATGCCTGATATCTGGCAAACCGTGCCAGATAGCTGGACCAATGTTACTATAAATCAAAATGTCAGGTTTCGGGGAGGGATATGCCCTGAAAAATGATAGAGTGTCAAGTTGAAACTGGTTGAGTATAGTGTATCTGGAAAATCATGCCAGATAGCTAAACCATTATGGTACAATAAAACAAAATGTGAGGTTTTGTCATCTTTACTTGGCCAGTATGACGCGAGTGTTACCGCAGGAGCATGGCCGTATCGAGTACTATATCCGTCTATGTGGGCATTTTGGGGGTGTGTCTGAGATTCAAACCTCATCGGATGTTTCAGATTTATTCAAAGATCACGAAGAATTTACCTCTTGTTCAGCTCTAAGCACAGTTACCTGTTTTCGTTGCTAGATGTATTATATATACAAGTTGGGAATCTCACATTTTGGACAGTGAGGTGTACTGAACTCCTTCATGGCGGCCAGTAATCATATATTGGCCGCCTTTAGGGAGTTCGATACACAATGACATCAGCGTGAAATTCTGAGCTTTTCCATATCTATCATATCAACGGAAACAAGCAAGCCCTGCTCTCAGGCAGCTGTCAAGCGCTGTCTGATTGGCCGGTCTTGAGACGCAGCGCACGCAACATTCAAGCTATCTCGCTATTTAAAATGGTTGAACACTAGGCTCGATACAGCAAGGTATCGTCGTGGGTAAGATAACTTGTTAGGGAAGATGGGTTTTCTGGGCATTCATGAATACAGCCTACCTAGCAAACATGAGAATTGGACCCAATTTTATATCAATGTCCGGCCAGTGTCATAGACGGTGGCCCAACATCGAGTCAATATTCTGCACACATAAGATATCAAGCCAATTCATGTAAACCATCTACGATGCTTGCCTAACATTGACCCAACAATGTGCCAATATCTTGTGTTTCCTGGTTACTGGCTCAGCCGAATCGATATGCCTATGCAATGACCTTGAGGAGTCAAACAGAGTTCAACCACACTTAAATGGCTTAGAACTTCAAAAATATGCAAGATAGGGCTATAGTTTCTATTAACCATCTATAGGAAACCATGTAGTGTGCATCCAGCAGTGAAGTAGAGTTCAATGTCACTTCCGTGACTTAAAACTATGTAATATAGGCCTATAGGTCTCATTACTCATCTATAGCAAACTCTACAATGGGTATCCAGTACCTATATGCTTGACCTCTGACAGTACAATTTTTTGTATTGTGTCACTTCCATGGAGAAATACTTTTTAGGGTTTGCGACAAACCCAATCCAATCTCTAGCTAAATTTTTTTTAATTTTGCGTAATCTATTAAATATGTCATCACACTTGTGTACTCATCATGTAGCATTATTCTATTCACAACAATCCTAGCAAAATGGTAACATAGCTAATTATGGTGTGTAGTGTTTTAAATTCATTTCTTTTCACAATTGTGAATTTATGCATTTTAAAAAATCTCCAATCAAATCTTGACAAAACATTTGTAGTGTAATTTTGTTAAATGAAAAACAGTTTTTTTAAATAAATATATGACTCAACTAATGTGTGACATATAAAAATGAGTAACCCCTCACAGATATTAGTGGACTGATATATTACATGTACACGTATTAGCACTTGAGTAATGTTATCTCAAGGTTTATGACTGCTAGCTGCAAGTGCTGTATTCCTTTCATTAGATCAGTAAATTTCTACATTCATCATAAATATGTTTTTTATTCAGACTATGGGAGGCATAGACAGTAGTCTTTACACTGGAGAGATTAGATATGCACAGATGAATAGACAGTGGTATTATGAAGTTGTTATCACATCTATTGCTGTTGGTAATGATATCATCGGTTTGGACTGCAAAGAGGTTAGCATTTTTTTTTAATTTGGTAAATAAATAGCTCTGGAGCTAGACTGCTTACTGTATTACACATGGTCTGCCCGCCGTCGCCATGTTTTTTTTGTTTTTTTTCTAAATAGTAAAATAACCTTAAATTTATTTTAAACTAACATTTTAGTGTATTTGGAAACAGAATGTTGAAAAAAAGCTGATATATCATCATAAATCTAAATGCCGGACGTGCGCCAAAATATATTAGAACTTTATTAATTAACTTAGCAATAAGGTATAAATTTGATTGACGGCAGCCAATTTTTATTCATTTTTAGTTTGTCAACTCGACAAACTTTTAGGTTGACTTTCCAGACAAACGTCTGTCGTTAACTTCCGCTACTATCTGTTCTGTTTGTGCATTGTCAGAAGGCAATATGTGCTCCCTGGTATACTAGGCATTTACTGCTTTTTAACTGGCGTCCCGTCTCTTCCTACCATAGCGCTGCCAAAAGGCCGTATTTGCTCACTTGTAAATCAAGTATATACTTTCTTTTAGCTGATGTCACTGCCTCTTTTTGACTTACACTGAGCCAATGTTGGTTAAATGTTGTGCCATCATCTATGACACTCTTCCAACATTGAACCAACATTGTGTCAGGGTATCGAGTTGCCGGTGTTCCCTGCAAAAATGAGACCTTTAGCCAATGCTGTTTTACAGCTGAGCCATAGTCGTAGACGATGGGCCAGCAGTAAGGTAGCATTGGGTGAACGTTTATCTTGATAGGGCCTATATACTGGTATGCCAATGCTGGGCTAATGTCGGCCCAGCGTTGTAAACGGTGGGCCACCATCAGGCTAACATTGTGTCAATGACTTGAGTTTGCTGATCAGCTGTGACCGCAACCCAGCAAACACGAGGCATTGACCCAATGTTGTTCTTATGCTGGCCCGCCGTCTTCGACGTCGGCACAGCATTAAAACAACATTGGGTCAATGCCTCGTGATAGCTTGGTGGGTGTTTATGAACGACAGCAGTCTGTCTCCAGAAGGCTCTAGCCACCTTCTCCCACCCCTCTCTGACTCCCTTGACACAACTGTGTTATATTACTCAATATAACATTTATTAGGTCTTGGCTAAGATATTTATCTCCAAAAATAGCAAATTTTGTATTATTAAAAATAGATTTTTGGACTCGGCAGTAAAAGGCATTGCACATTGATATAATTTATACAGTTCTGGTGTGAAATATGACCGAATAATGTAATGTGTTGCAATGCGCGATCATGTGGTAGGGTAACCCTTCCATTACGACCATCTGACATGAAAAAGGGACATAGTATGGTGAAATATACATTTTTATTTATTAAGGTTATTTTGCCTGAGTTTGTGTCCTTTTTAGGGGAAATATGGGTGCTGTGTGTGAGAAACGGTTGACATTTCTGTGCACCAGTCCTTATGAATATGTCCAATATAATGTTTGGGGTCCCTAGGTTAGATAGGACTACTTTCGTCTTTAAGAAGTGTTCAGATAAAATATATGTTCATGATTAAATATATATAGTGATAAGACCGTAAAGGGTTTTGATTGGAATAATATTGGCCAAGCGTCGCAGACAGTGGCCCAGCATTACATCAGCATTGGACCAATGTATCGTGTTATCTGGTGTTTCTGGGCCTGATGTAAAGAATACCCAGTGCCTGACTTATAAAGAATAGGCCTAACTGCGGGATTC
This sequence comes from Flabesymbios commensalis, assembly GCA_964017125.1. Lineage (NCBI taxonomy): Eukaryota > Metazoa > Annelida > Polychaeta > Terebellida > Flabelligeridae > Flabesymbios > Flabesymbios commensalis. The sequence goes on along the minus strand of OZ024905.1, from coordinate 34,354,717 downwards.
CCACAAAAATAAAACTGACCCGACATCATTCTATGGCTGCGCCACACTTTGAGCAATATCTTTGTTTTTGACGCAATAAGTTAATTTTAGTGGGCCATAGGATTTTGCAAGATAAGTTCTAGGCCCTGCCTGCTGAATTAAAGGGACTGGCTCAGGCTAAAATCATAAAAAAAACAGTGATTCTATTTTGGCTTATTAATATACACCATATGATGTAAACATGTCCATAGAATAGAACTGCAAATTATTTTTTTATTTTTGTGCTGTGCATTTACCAGTTAGGCTAGATATAGAGACGAAATTCCCGTATTTCTCATTTTTGGTAGTGCCGCCAATAGATGCCCATTACGGCCCACACTGTCAAATTGTGAGCTGTGTATCGCTGTATTAGTTTCAGTATTAGTATTCAGCGTTGTTAGAACAGAGTCAAGGCTCGGCATCCCATGATCCAAAACATAGGCCTATATGCTTACCAATAAAATTTAAATGAAATAAGGCAGAAAACGAGTTACTGAAACCAAAATGTAGTTGAAATGCTGCTGATTCCAACGAAATATTGGACTGTAACATGACTGTAACCTCGCCGCAAGATAACCTCGCCACAGCTTTGGTAACCTCGCCACATGGGGCTAAGTAACCTCGCCACAACTTCGCCACACCTGTTGTATCCCCATTTATTAGCTCCCGCCGTCACCGTAGGTGAGACGGAGGGAGCTATGGATTCTCCTTCCGTTTTTTTTTGCCTCTTCTTTTGTCTATAACTTTGTGAAAAAATAAGCTAGGATAACAATTTTTGGTATGTGGGTTACTTCCAGGTGGATAATGGACAGGTTAAAATATTTTTAATCTGAATTCAATATGCAAGGTCGCAGAGGAGAAAATGATGATGTTACGGCGTTGGGCCGTTGGGCCGTCCGTAAACAATTCGTTTCCGGACCATATCTCTGAAAGTACTTGTCCGATTGTCTTCAAATTTCACACACAACACCCCTAGGGGGTCTAGCTGTGCCTTTTGGGGTATTTGAACTTTGACCTACTTTTGGCTCAGAACTATGACTTATTTAGACGTTTTGACGCGCACTTCGTTTCCGGAGCAGATCTCGAAAAGTACTGGGCCGATGACAGTCATATTGCACATACATGTTCTCTAAGGTCCTTAGTTGTGCCTTTTCAGGTTTTTGGACCTTGACCTTGAAGTTGACCCAGCACTTTGATCTAATTTATAACATCGGTAAATCTGACTGAAAGATTTTGCGGAATATCATGAAAACCGCTCAAGATAGCTACACCATTACTATAAAACAAATTGTGAGGTTTCAGGAGAGGATGCATCTTGAAAAATTTCAAATCGATAAAATTAAAAATGGCCGCCTATCGCCCATTATTCACCTCGACAGGCCTAAACCGCTCAAGATAGCTACACCATTAATATCAAATAAATTGTAAGGTTTCAGGATAGGATGCATCTTGAAAAATTTCAAGTTGATAAAATTCAAAATGGCCGCCTATCGGCTTTTATTCACCTCGACAGGCCTGATATTGTGGAATATCATAAAAACCACTCAAGATATCTACACCATTACTATAAAACAAATTGTAAGGTTTCAGGAGAGGATGCATTTTGAAAAAAATCAACTCGTCCAAGTTCAAAATGGCCGCCAATCGGCCATTATTCACTTTCACATGGCCGTTATTTGGTAAACCGTGCTAGATGGCTAGACCTTTACTATAAAACAAAATGTGTGATTTCAGGAGAGGATGCATCTTGAAAAAATTCGACTCGATAAAATTCAAAATGGTCGCTTATCGGCCATTATTCACTTTCACATGGCAGATATTTGGTCAACCGTGCTAGATGGCTAGACCATTACTATAAACGAAATGTGAGATTTCAGATGAGGATGCATCTTGAAAAAATTTGACTTGATCAAATTCAAAATGGCCGCCTTTTCGGCCCTTATTCATTTTCACATGGCTGATATTTGGTAAACCGTGCTAGATGGCTAGACCATTACCTGATTACTATAAAACAAAGTGTGAGTTTTCGGGGGAGGATGCACCATGAAAATTTTGAACTTACGAATTCAAAATGGCTGACAATCGGCATTATTTACCTCGATAGGCCTGATATCAGGTAAACCGTGCTAGATAGCTAGACCATTACTATAAAACAAAATGTGACGTTTCGGGAGAGGATGCCTTTTAAAAACTTTCGACTCAATCGAATTCAAAATGGCCGTCTATCGGCCACTATTTACTTTCACATTGCTGATATTTGGTAAACTGTGTTAGATAGCTGGACCATTACTATAAAACAAAATGTGAGATTACAGGAGAGAATGCATCTTGAAAAAAATTGACTCGATCAAATTCAAAATGGCCACCTATCGGCCATTATTCACTTTCACATAGCCGTTATTTGGTAACCATACTAGATGGCTAGACCATTACTATCAAACAAAATGTGAGATTTCAGGAGAGGATGCATCTTGAAAAATTCTGACTCGATCAAATTCAAAATGGCCCCCTATGGGCCATTATTTACTTTCACATGCCCAATATTTAGCAAACTGTGTTAGATGTTAGTCCATTACTATAAAACAAAATTTGAGGTTTCGGGGGAGGATGCACCCTAATTTTTTAACTAGTTTATATCGAATTCAAAATGACCGTAAATAAACTATTATTTACCTCGATTGGCCTGATATCGGGTAAACCGTGCCAGATAGGTAGACCATTACTGGGATACTGATTAGGATCATTAATTTCAATGGAGGTTTGCAATCTCTGACAGACTGTCTAGTTCTTATCTTACTCTTAGACTGAGCTTCTTAGACCTAGTTGTCTTGCGTCTTGATTTTTGACCTATCCTAGGACTACATTAATAACCCTACACAAAATTGCTTAAATCAAATTCTAATTCGGAGCGGGAGCTCCTGGACTTATGTAGTCTTGTTATAATTGACTTGATAACAGAGCACTGATTTTGTGTTCATTCTGAATACTTTTTACTAATGAATGTGATAGGCATTATGTGTCATTTTTCATGGCACGCACACTAATGGAACCATAAACACAGGTTTAAAATCACAATTTTGAGTACAGTAGAATCTACTAGTACCATGAACTTTCCACTTTTGTCCTTTCAAAGAAGGTGGCTGCCCATTGGAGGATGATTTGTATACAAAATGCCATTTTGGAGATTGGTCAAGTGGCTTCCCATTTGAGGTTGACTGCCCATATAATATAAGAGTGGCTGCTCAAAGCATTTCCGTTGGAGAGTTACTTTGTTCATGTGAAGGGTGGATTTTTGTTCTTTTTAGTGAAAGAAATTGCAACCAAGTATACAAGTTCAGTATGCCCCACAACCCCCTGACTGTAACATGAGTTATCTGTAATGAACTCATGTTGCTGCACTTAACGGGTCAAATTATTAATGTTATGGACACACACAACCATATAGTTTGTATGGTGAGCAAGGTTTTCGCCAGGGGGGGGTCCGGACCCCCCCTATCAGCACCACAGGGGGGATATCCCCCCTTGTTGGCAATGAAATGAAAATATATTCCTGATTATGCTGTCTTTTCATACCCTTATGACATCGCAAGGCTCTGACAAACTGACTGCCATGTTTTAGCGGGCCTGGCTCTACGGTGATCACCAGAGCGCGCTAGCTGACTAGGGCCAACACCGTTACCGTCTTATCGGTAGGCGGAGTCTTTTTTACACGGGCAGCTGTGGAAAAATGGCAGTGACTGCGGCCGAGCTTCACGCAATGTGAGTAGCTTGGCTTAGCCGGGTAGTCTTTTCAGCTAAAATAGGCCATTTCAAGCCCTCAAATTTAAAACTCTGAATTTTTTTTTCTTGGGGGAGGACCGACAACCCGTTTTGAACCCCCCCCCCCTTTCAAACATTCCTAACGGAAACCCTTCCTGAGTATGAGCTAGAGAGCTTTTAGAATTGTATTCCCCCCTCATATGATTTTGTTTCATACCATTCATACTACTGGTAGATATGAAATAGTTTCAAATCATGATGCCTAGTTTTTGCTTTTACTTTGTTAAGTTAAGCCAACAATATTTTCACATTATTTGTAACACAGTTTGTTTTATTTTCTCACAGTTCAACTTTGACAAGACTATAGTAGATAGTGGTACAACGAATCTCAGATTTCCTGTTAAAGTCTATGATGCAGTAACTGAACTCATCACTACACAATCTGGTGTAAGTAGCATTTTTCTCTTTTCTGAACCATAGATCGCCTGTAAAGGTCTACATAAGTCTAAATTGAAAAAAAAGATTAAATAGATTTTAAATATATAGGAAAGACCTTCAGGGATAGTGCAGAAACATTTTCATCACTGTCATTGCTGGAGCTGAACCAGGATGGTCTTGGACTGTCCCAAGAGGTTTTAAGCGTTTCAAACACTACAAAAGAATTTCCTAACCGTACTAGTATGCCGATTTTGACATTTTCTATAGTGTGCAAAGGAGGCATACGTATGTAACGCACGTTAATGGAGGCCTCATCGAGTTAAGGTTGAAACAATTATTTTATTTTATTGATTTTGTGTTGTAGCTATATATTACTGATGATTTTCTGAAGGGTGAGAGCATGCTTTGCTGGAAACGTGGGGAAATACCATATGATCTTTTTCCTAACATGACAATTCATTTAGCAATCTCAACATTGGAGTCCATGGCATTAGGCTTTGGGCCACGGCAGTATTTACGACCAGTACCTGACTCAAGTGGAGATATAAATAAAGATTGTGTCAAATATGCTGTTGCTCCATCAAAATCAGGTTTGTTATTCTTCAATGGCTAGTTTGACAAAGATTGATTTTTACAATGAATGAAGAGTTGTGCTATTAAGTTCTAGACCTGGCATATATGCTTTATAGACCTCATAGTACATGTAGAGGATAAGACCAGATGCAGTGCATTTTTAAATTTAATGTATCTGCACTGAATTATTTGAAATCATACCCAATTTAAATTAAAAATCACACCATTCAAAAATGTCAAGCAGAACCATTTTTACATTATTGGAACTCATTCTAATAATGTTTTAATATGGTTCACAAAACGGATTCTGGGCACTGCTTTTTTGTGTCTATATAATGTGTGTCCCAAATGACTATCACTCACATCTTCTCAAATAAGGCAAAGCGCATAGGTTCAGTTTTCTGTCATTCTATAGCCTACAGTAGACCCACCAAACTTTGTTTCTGAATAAGCATAAATATCTGTATTTGCTGAGTTAATAGGATTTTCGTCGTCAATTTTACGATACAGTTAGAGGTCTCGAAATTTTGTGGGTTGGGCTATAGATTTATACCCTGTAGATAGCCAGTAGATTTTACTGAGAACAATGCCTACCTTGGGATCAAACTAGGCCAATAGAATCTTAAGAAACGACCAGAATGAGAGTTTAAAACTGGGGAAAGCTAACAGATGTTTTGCTCTTGAGACCAAATGTATCATGATATCGATATAATATTTTGCAATAATATATATTGCCTTTAAAAATCTAGCCCTTGGTTAAAATGCCTCTGATACCATATCTACAATTGTTGTAAAGGACATTCTGAGATAGGCTGACCTACATCTTAAGCAGATCATAGGACGAGATAGACTTTCCTGACCAATCAACACACACAGAATCTGGGTCGTCACATCCCTGGACATTTTAGTATATATGCACGGTATACCAGTAAACATGTCACATTGATCCGTGTTGTTTCAATGCTTGGCCAACCTCTCGGAATGGTCCTATTTACGATAACATCTGCTGATTGGCTTTCAGCGACCACGTGATAGCGTGTAGCCTCATTGTACATGTTGTATAGGAGTTCTCTTACAGCTGCCATGCAAAGCCAAAATGCAGTATCTGCTTACTTTACTAGTGAGCACATACTGCCTTTGCAGACTTTGTAGAGGGGATAACGTACTACAACGGAGGGGGATGTTCATTCTGAGGCGTATACGCCACTGATCTGCATGTGGGTGGTACGTAGGCCTATACACACTGTGTCACGCTGTAGGCCTACCCACCAGTGATTATGTAATATGTTACACTGTGACATGACTGAGCTACTGACTGCGGATTAAATTTATTTTATTTACAAATATCTAAGGAATAAAAATGACATTTGTTCTTTTCATTTAAAACTATCCGAGATTGATACATTATATAATCCTCTAGCTAGAAGATTGGGGAAATGATGATTTATTTCCCAGCAAGCACAAATCCATCACTGTATGTTGTTATATGGTAATTATGTTATTGTTTATGCTGGATAAATGTTGTACCAGCGTTGTTGACGGCATTGAACCTGCATTGGGTCATTGTCCCGTTGTCGGTCGCTGTGTGGTGTATCAGTGTATAGGCCCACATCCAGGTATTAAGGTATTATCAGCTTGGCTGTCTAGGCATTCCCATCCCGAAGTGAATATATATCATAGAGATGAAAAAATATCATTGAAATTAACTAACTATATTTAAGTAGGATCAAACGTCAAAGTAAATAATAATGAACATTACCAAAATATCACGATGGAAAGTGATTTTCAACGTCACATAAGGGATGGATATATGATTATATTGAGACGACTTATGGGACTGGGAGGGTCGGGTTAAGCACCCTAATCACACGGCATATTAAAAAAACACGCAAATTTGGAGCAAAGTTAATGCTTCTCGACGAAGGATGAACGCTTGAGGCTTCTCAGCCTCAAATGTCAATTTAAAGCACTGACGTCTTTAAAAAAATGTAAAATGGCATACATTTTCATTATTCAGCATCATGACCCCATCCACGGAACACTAGATTATATAAGGACACTGTTGGTGTTACTGTATAGTTTACCCGTGTATGCGTTAGCTTGTAGACCATGCTTTTCATCTTGGAATGTTCTTAATAATATATGTATCCGAGACATGTGGGTGACGAAATAAATGAATGGATATAGGCCTATATGAAATTTCTATAGCGCCTAGGTAACTCCGAGCTCATAGGCGCGAAAATCAGAAGGGGTGCTCAGTATGGCAGTGTTATCTCATTCCGGGTCTTGCTATATTGGGGGGGGGGGGGTGTCCAACTATATTCTGGTCAATTTAATTTTGTTATTTATAGTACAACTAGTATAGTAGTCTATGGTATTAAATTCAAACCTAATTATATTACCGTAATCGTTTGTATATTATACATGTAAGCTACACCCGTGTTTGCATGTTAAGTTGCGTAATAAATCAATGTAATAACTACAACCACAAAATATTTAGCGATATTAGAATTATGACTAGGGCAGATACTAAGTTATAATCATTTTGACTACAATTGCGTGTCTCTCACTTAATATGACTGTCGCCCAATGGGAATTATCCGTTCATGTAATATATACGCTAAATAAAAATATATTGACATACTATCGTGCTCTGCATTAGCTCTTGGCTATAAAAGGTGTCGGCTATTTAGGTGTTTACACACTGGCTACGTGTTGCGATCGAGTGGCGGTATCTGGGTATAGCGTGCATGTTAAGTTGGTAATAAATCAATGTAATAACTACAACCACAAAATATTTAGCGATATTAGAATTATGACTAGGGCAGATACTAAGTTATAATCATTTTGACTACAATTGCGTGTCTCTCACTTAATATGACTGTCGCCCAATGGGAATTATCCGTTCATGTAATATATACGCTAAATAAAAATATATTGACATACTATCGTGCTCTGCATTAGTTCTTGGCTATAAAAGGTGTCGGCTATTTAGGTGTTTACACACTGGCTACTTGTTGCGATCGAGTGGCGGTATCTGGGTATAGCCGGCAAACACAGAAGTTCAACCAGGGTTGACAAAATGCTTGGTCAGCGTTGCCGACGGTGGAACAAAATTGAAGAAACGTTGGCTGAATGGCAGGTCAATTTTAGACCTTTTACACATTTATTGTAAGTATTAAAGAAACGCATACTTATTTCGTCAACCGTCGATGAGCAGTGAAGATATGACAGTGCATCAGATCACTGAGCAACGACATATCTCAGACACGGTGTCGACGTTTTTCATAACTAGTGGTCGCTCATTGTACTATACATTCAAAATAATCATGAAGAATCATTGCAAAAAAATGGGCAGGGGCACTAGGGTAGTGGTTAGCACCGCACGCCAGAGTTCGGGTTTCGGTTCCCGGTCTCTGCGGTTTGAAAGAAACAAAAAATGTTTCTTCCCCATCCACGTGTGAAAGTCAGTTATGTGGGGAGCCTCCGTGACCAAGAGGTAGCGTGCTCGGCCTCAGACCACTGAATTTCGAATCCTGTGTCTGGAGGACAGTGTCAACTCGATCATCTCACCATCCTCAGGAGGTTTTCCTGGCCCAGTTTAGCCTTTATGTGCACAAAGGTGGCCTAAAGCCCATTTCATTTTATTTATATATTTAAAATAATCATGAAAAATCATTTATTTTAATTTGAAATAAAATCATTTTTTTAACAAACTACATATATATACAGATATACTAGTATCAATAACTAAAAAAAACTAATCTTTTAATTCTGCTTTGTTATCATATAATCATGTAGTCATCTACCGAGTAGCGAGAAGAATTAAATCTACCATTTTTTTGTCATTTCACATCCCCTTGGATACGACGGACCCCCTTCATATAGGTCGGTCAGCGCTATGTATTACCATGCTTACAATTGTAGCATTTTCGCTTATATTGTAAGGTGTGATGTTGGTACCCAGCAAAAACGAGACATTGATCCAATGGTGCGCCAGCGTCGAAGTCGTTGTGCCAACGTTAACCCAACATTAGGTCAATGTTGCAACAACAACGATTCTTGTCAATTTAAAAGTTTTTGTCAAAACAGTACTACCATGGGCACTTAATAATGCTGGAACAGGTTATTTTATGCAATATATATATATTTATATCATAATGAAGTATGCTGCTCTAATTTTATTGAATTACGAGTATATAGTATACCGTAGTCATTTACCTCGTCATTTAAGTACCGGTAGTTCTAGTTACAGTGCATGTATGAGGACTTGATGACCACAAGGGTGTGACCCCAGCAAACACGAGATGTTGGCCCAATATTGGGTAGACGCCGTAGACGGAGGGCCAAAATTGAACCAGCATTGGGTCAACGTCTCGCGTGGGTCTGCAGTGCTGCACTGTGTATTGGCGCTGGTTATACTTTCATGTAGTCTGCTGTTTGATGATTGCAGTTGTAAGTACAAGGATTAAGTTGTTGTGTTTATTGGAGCGTGTTGAACCCTGCTTATAGAGGCTTGGTAGTTATCTTATGAATAGTATAATATCAGTGATGATTATAATATCTTATAACACGATTTATTAAAAAACATCATGTAAGTTTGTTTTATAATATTTATTACACGATTTTTATGACAAGTCACTACATTTGGGACGGGGTGTTAGGAGTGCTTGTACAGTATTTTAATATACTGCTATCATGTGAACTAACAAAGAAAACATATTGCACTTGTGCATCTAATTATTTTCAAGCAAGTTTTTGCAATCTAAAGTAGTTATTGGCGGAAAATATATATTTGTTTTGATTACCGTTTTACATGCATGGTCCATTGCTTTAATATCGACTTCAGTCAGTCAAAAAATTACTCTCAATAATGTTTAGAACCGCAGGGTTCTTGTTATCTTTGCTCATTATAAAGAATTCCCCTTCCCCCACTAATTACCAGTATTTGTGAATCATTTCTAACTTTAATATAGATTGACAACTGAGGGCTATACCCATTGCTGATGTATTTCGAAATTATCAATAATTTTTTGACAAACAGTTAACACCTGTTTATAGTTAGCAGCACTGTCTTATGTGTGGAGGTTACCATAACAATTTTTGTTCTGCAGTAGGGGTGCATGAGTGTGAAGAGGGCTAGTATGATCCTAAAACTGTGGTGCTTAAAATAACATTTCAACCTCTTTTTCAGGTACTGTTTTGGGAGCAGTTCTGATGGAAGCTTATTATGTTGTGTTTGACCGTGCTAATGAACGTGTGGGGTTTGCTAGATCTACATGTCAAAAAATACAATCATCAGACAGCTCAGTGTTTGTAAAAGGACCATTCAATAGTTCTGGTAAATAAATAGCAGATATTTTGTTCATCCCCAAATTAATTAACCTGAAGTTTTCTAATATAGAGTGACATAGTTTTCCACATATGGAAGTTAACAGTACGGTAGGTATCAATCAACAATAGACCATTTATAGATCTCCAAATAACTACACATGCATCAAAGGTTGAAGCTAGTGTAGATTATAATTATGAAGAACCCGATGTGTTGACTATTTGTTAGATTCAATATGTTTAATGAAAGTGAATACATATTACGAAATTAAGTCATAATCAATTTTTGATATACGTGTACACTTATACTGGTATGTTGACAGTTTGTAATGATTTTTTGATATACTACTATTTGATATATTTACAGTTGATCCTGATGAATGTGCCTATCACAAGCCGACTCACAAGAGTGAGCCACTAATGGTGGCAGCTTACATCATGGGTGGGGTCTGTATATTAGCTCTCATACCACTGGTTGTCTTCTTCATCAATTGGCAGTTTCAAAGCTGCAAAATGCAGAGTGAGGAATCACACCAAGATTTTAATGACTTATTATCGCAAAGCACAGAGTAAATAAGTAAATGTGGAACATTTCACAAACGAGGATCTGAGAACAACATGACAACAGACAATCAGTATTATACTGGTTTCATTGTTTTTGTCCTGTGACAATATATTGTATAATACCAGTACACTACACTATTGTATAGTACCAGTACATTGTACTGTTTTATATCACTGGTACACTTTAATCTCTTATAATACCAGTACACTGTACTTGGATGGTCTGGGACTTGTGAATACAAGGTAATCTCTCTGGGGATACTAAAATGTAAAGGTTTAATTGATATTATCTTATGAGAATATTCATCACACTGTTTCTGGCAGGATGTTGTATCTATCATTTGGACCATTTTGTAACACACCAGACAATGACTCCTAAAAAAATAATCAACTATTGTGATGGTACGTCTTGATAGACAGAGATAATAATAATATATTTGAGGTTTTAAATGTCAGATGAGAGTATTATTCTAGAAATATGTGGCGGGTGTTTTTACCAGGCCAAGTTGGAAATCATATTCTTCATTTTCAAATATGTGACTCCTTGGCACCAAAGCAATTGGACTTTATAAATTATTAAGCAGCCCTCGCAGCCACATGATCCGCCCCCACAGTTATTTGTTTTCAAAATAGAGCTCTACTAATCTCTCAACTTCTGCTTCCTGATACTTCACATAGCCATCACAAAGCTCTGGGGAATTATTTTGGTGACATTTTGATCCTTATATCATCGGCACTTCAATTACTGTGGCCATTATCTATGTCTACTAACGAAGAAATTAGAAGAAATTATCTTTAGCGTGTTTAAGGAAAAAGTTTCCAGCAGATCTTCTTTTAATATGGCAGATATGTACAGCTATGTCAGCCAATGATCTAATTATCTGGCTATGTCAGCCAATGACCTAATTATCTTTTGGGAGAAAACAATTATAAAATGGCTGTTCAGCGGCATTTTGAATTTGAGTAATTTGTGATATTTATATAACTTAAAAACAAAGTGAAATAGCTGGACCATGAATATAGAACAAAATGTAAGGTATCACACAAGGATAATCCATGACAAATTTCGCAGATATAAAATCCAAAATGCCTAATCTAATCATTTTTTTCTCATTATTTTGCAGCAAGATAGCTAATCTATCAACTTCTGCTTCCTCATACTTCACAGAGCCATCACATGCCACTGGGGAATTTTTTGGTGACATTTTGATGCCCAAATCATTAACCCTTTAATTACTACGGCCACTGACAAAGAAATGCTCGTTAGCGCCTTTCAGTAAAGAGTTTCGATCAGATCTTTTTTTAATTTGGCAAATATGCTTAGCTATGTCAATCAATGATCTGATTAACTTTTGGGAGCGAACAATTTCAAAATGGCCACTTGGTAATTGACTTAACATTTACTTAGACATTTATTTAACACAAAAACAATGCAAAATAGCTGGTCATGGATATAAAACAAAATGTAAGGTATCACACAAGGATAACCTGTGACAAATTTCGCAGAAATAGAATCCAAGATGGCTGACTGTCGGCCATTTTTAGTCTGTTTTACTAATTATCTCGGAAATATTGCATGATAGATATAGATCGTAATATGAAATAAAATGTATGGTGGTACACAAGGACAACAGATGACAAATTTTGCAGATATAAAATTCAAAATGGCCGACAGGTGGCCAGCTCATTATCTTCGAATCCTTGTATGATAAACTGTCCTGTGTTATAAGGCTAACTCTTAAGAAAGTTTTCTGATCTATATCAAATTTAAAATGGCTAACTGGCGGTAACGGAGGGCTGCTTTCGTGCTCGTTTCCGAATAATTCTTTCTAGTTATCAAATGTGAAATAGTAGACAGGACATGCTATTACTTATTGTTGATTTATTTATCATGGTTATGGGATATATTTATCATAGGGAACATCATGTACTTGTGTACCGGGTATTTGACAACGAAATCAAAGTTCAAGGTTCCTTATATCTAGGTACAAATCATGTTATCGTATATATTTGCAAGTAACCAGTCTTAATGTATGCCACAACCTTAACTGCATCGTGTTTAAAATGGATGTGTTCGTAATAATACTCATTGACTAACTGCTCAGCTAAAACAAACAGCAGCTATATCCGCTCAAGCGCTACTTACATGTTTTCATCAATCTGGACAATTTAATATATTGCAGTACCATCCAGAAAGTTTTTTATGTGGAATAAAATGCAATATGTTCAAAATCATATTTATCGTGATCTTTCGTAGTTTATATCCATACAAAGCAAAAAATGTCAAAATATATTTTATTTCTTCATAAGCGTACTACTAAAAATTCAATGCTTTGAAACTACTCGTAGGCCTACTCGTCACCAAAAAACTAAATGACGACTGTTGATTGGTGACTTAACACTATGTGACGTGAAAATACCACCGTCATTGGATGAGTGATAAAAGCTACAATTTGGCATATGGACGTGTCATTTTGGCCAAATTATGATTTTTCTCTTGAATGGTATTAGAATAGCATGATTATTGCTGATGAATATCGCTCAGATTTATTTATTTTGCTGAATTCCATTAAGTTTTTAGATACATTGAATTATGCCTTGAAGTCTAATAGTTTGTATATATTTAATATATATTTAAAGCAATGAAACATTTCTAGATTTAACATATTTTTTCCACTTGGAGGTATTAGTCATAATGTCTACCATGTTTTGTAAACATGTATATCTCTCTTTTAATACAACTAGCTGCAACATTATTTCATTTTAATACAGTGGATATAGATAAAATGAAAAGGTGAACATATTTTTTAATACATCGATTGTATATATTATATGTGATATTTTCATGAATAATATCGTTTACTATATAGCGTACATGTACTGTAAAATGTATTCTATTGATGCTTCTACATTATGCGTGTATTCCAAAGTTTTTTGTGTCTCTCCAGGTTGTGCATAAGTGATTATAATTATATTGTATTAATTTATAAATAGTTATCTTTATACAATTGAATATCAACTTGGCCAGATGTTAACATCCAATTGTCTGTGTTGCTGTTTTAGTTTAAACGTGTTATTCCAGATTGTACTGAAATGACGACTTAAATATTTACTTGTTTTAAATAAAAAACAATTTCTATTAAACACTCATCTTTAACTTTGTAAACTGGTTTGTCTTCCAGATTAAAGTTTATTCATGTACTGTTATTTTTATAACAAAATATTTTACAGAAAAATAGACAAGACACAAATATATCCGCAATTGTTTAAAATTATTGTGTTATAGACTAATGCGGCATTCACTAATGACTATAGGGGGTGATTCTCTGACTATGTCCTCATACGGAAAAAATGAAGAAGGAACAAAAGTATCATACGAGAAAATGACAAAAGTTAAACGATGATACAATCCGTTACATTTTCATACTAGCTTAACCATTGACTGATATTATTTCACTATGGAATAGGTTCTCTTATTGTAATGATAGCATAACCAATACTCGGGTGTTTAAGATCTGATGATAGCTCTCATGTAAACAATATAAACGACGAAAATGAACCCTTTGTAAAAATGATAAAGTTCTAGTAATATTTGAATTATTATGCGAAAATGAAAAAAAGGTAATGTAAGTAGTTTGTGGTATAATTGTAAATATATTACTTGTTTCTTGATATTATTTCAGTCATTCCCAATTATTTGCATTTGTTGTAAAGATAGGTGAAGCATGTATTATTATGTATAAAGCCAAATAAAGTATGACACCAACTTGTAAATACAATGCTTGTAACATTTCTGAAACAACTATTTTCTCATGCATTTTTCAGTAAAATTTGGTGATATGACAATGTCGTTTTCGACTTGCTGAGCTCGGAAAGTTACAGCACCATTTAAGCGTAGATGTACTGTGATGGCATAAATGGCTTAAAATTACGATTTGAAATGATTGCCATGTTCAGGTAAAAATATTGTCATAACTGCCCCAAAACCACACAAAGAGTTGACTTTGTGGGTCACATGTTTAGTAGGTCTATGGAGCTGGTATGACCAGACGAGATATCATTGACGAGTAAAATAAAGAATTAACATTAATGAGTGTTGGATACAAGATACAAAAAGATATTTTAAAATAGAAGGTTTTAAAACACGCATTTGCAGGTTGTGGTTAGAGAATATGCAAAAATATTTTTTTCAACCTAACACAGGTCTAAGTGCAGGGGCATATGTTTTCATGTTGGCACATTAGGTTAATTTGTGGCTCCATTATTTCTCTCACTCTCGAGAGACCCACTGAACAATAAAAAAATATCTTCTCTTTCACTCTACCTGTGTTAATGTATTTTACTGTCGATTAATTTCACGAAAATGACGTTAAATTCATTGAACTGAGAACATATCTAACACCATGTTTCTGTTGAAAAGTACTTTTTTTATTGCACCTCGAACGCCGATTTTAAGATTTGTCTTTTGATTCCCAGATAAACAGAGTTAAATATCTGTATTTCTGTGAGACAATGGCAGCTATCATGGCATCAGCCATTCAATACGTTATAGAGTATATCTGTATATAGGTCTACATACCTCCTCTACTGGTTCATAAGTGGGTCATAAGGTCAGCTCGGTGACGTCACGTGTGACCCAGCACTGCAGCATGTTCATTAGGGAGGAGCATTGCCGCCGACGTGGCCGTTTCTGTAGGAGGGAAATAATGCATTCATAATGCCTTCTGGCGACATATAATCACACAAAATTAAAGAATCAAGCAACTGACGGCCAAAATATGAGCAAGTGCAATGAACAGTCACTTTTGTAAACAAACCTGACACGCGCAGCTGCAGCCCTGAGTGACACAACTCAAGTGCAGCCAACGCAGGTGCCGACGTTAGGTGTGAAAAATAGCTGTGATAGATCAAGGCTGACCATGTGCACGTTATGGCCCTGTTAATGTGTCACACATTACACTGTAACTCAACGCGAAACACCTGGATTGATCGATAATACGATTGCCAAATAAGAATTTAAAAGCAAATGTTATGGATGTATTCTCATTGAAATATTATTTACTCTAGATTGCGTGTTTCTTCAAACAGATGATCACCAAATCCTACAGGTTGAAAGTTGGTCCTATTAACTGATTAACTTGGTTGCATATTGTAGGCCATACCATGTTAATAGTTTGGTGGGACTGTAAGGATCGTTTTCAGGGCAGACGGGACTGAGGTGTTGATTAATTACCCAACAAACATAGATATGTTATTCAATGCTGGTTTCATGCTGAACGTTGGCCCATTGTTAAAACGACCTAATATAGGCCTACAACAACTACATACATAATGGTGCTTACCACTATTTACAGTAAGAGTTCTATTAAAGACTTACACCCACGCTCAGAACATGGCTGACCCGTGGCTCATCCATGTAGGCCCTGCACACGTCTACCGTCGCAGCAAGCTGGTGACTGATTTTTTTCAAGCCAGCTGACTTTCTGGGTAAACAGATTGCTACACTGCCATCATTAATTCTAATAGATGGTCAGAGACAGAACACTGAGAATTAGTGTAACAGATTACCTGAAAACGAGGGTGCGCATTTTAGGAGGGGGGGGGGTGCGTTTATTAGGGATAATACGTAGTGTAGGCCTACTGCCGGACTTAGTTTAGGCGTGAAAAAAGTCCAATGTTGGTCTACCATCTACAAGGCTGGCCCAACTTTGGTCCAACATTGGGTGGATGTCTTGTGTTTGCACTCTTAAATCAATGCGAAATATCTGGATTGATCAATAAATACGATTGGCAAAATAGGAATTAAGAAACAATGTTATGAATCATGTAGGCTATTATCATTGAAATATTCAATGATTAGATCTATTCTTATTTTTGAAAATAGATATCACCAAAGGCAGAGCCTACAGGATGGGCGAAAGTAGGCCTATTAACTTGCGTGTAGAGTGTAGGCCTAGGCCCCCACAAATAGACCGTGAGCCACCCGTAAACCACCCCCACCCCCCCACCCCTGGTGATTTTTCACGGTTGTTATTTTTGAAGCCTCTGAATATGGACCTAATCAAATCCGGTTGTTTGCATTTAAGCTGTTGGGGCTAGATATGCTAAAATATGCAAATTAGGCAGCCATTACCGAAAATCCAGTTTCAAGCAATATCTCAACAACTAATCAAGTTAGAATCCTAAAAACAGTGTCTATCATACGGTTTTCATGGTCAACGAATGCAATAAAATATATCTAATGAGAATCAGAATAATAAGTTAGCATAAAATATGCAAATTAGGCAGCCATTACGCAAAATCCAGTTTCAAGCGATATCTCAGAAACTAATCAAGTTAGAATCCTAAAAAACAGTGTCTTATCATACGGTTTTAATGGTCAACGTATGCAGTAAAATATATCTAACTAGGATCAGAATAATAAATTAGCATATAAAATATGCAAATTAGGCAGCCATTACCGAAAATCAAGTTTCAAGCAATATCTCAGCAACTGATCAAGTTAGAATCCTAAAAACAGTGTCTATCATACAGTTTTCATGGTCAACGAATGCAATAAAATATATCTAACTAAGATCAGAATAATAAATTAGCATAAAATATGCAAATTTGGGCAGCGGCCATTACGCAAAATCCAGTTTCAAGCAATATCTCAGAAACTAATCAAGTTAGAAACTTAAAAAAATGTCTACCTTATGGTTTTCAGGGACAGAGATTGCAACAAAATATATGTTATCAACATCATGAAAACATATTAATTAGCATAAAATATACAAATTGGCTAATAATAAGTATTATAGAAAATCAGGTTTCAAGCAATAGGGGCCTATATCAAAGACCAAACAACCAAAGAGTAAAACATAAAATATCTACACTCCCATTTTTGTGGTCAACCTTTCATCTGAAAACATTTCAAGAGTTCCGAAATGTCCACATTACATGTAATATATAACATTTCAACTGGTAATTGTGTACACACATGTAGTTAAGGCGTTGTGAAATAGAAATTCGTGTAAAAAGACAAAACTCAAAGACGTATTATCCCCACATACGACCTCTCACTAAGCCCCTTGACCTCTCAGCTAATACCCACGACCAGTTTAAACGTGTATTTTCCATATTTTGATCTTTTAATACAGCAGTAGACTCTACTTTGTTTTCTTCACTATAGCAGGGTAACCCTATAACCCGGATCTCGTGGAAATTACCTTTATGTCTGACGGAAAATTATGGTAATATACATCTATATCTCAAAAATTCAAACAATGCAATAATTGAACGAACACATGACAGCATTGAAATGGTCATTTATTAAATGACAGAGTTATACAAAACTTCCCCGGGGATCAACACAGATCCTTCTTGTATTTACTGAAACCATTCTGGTTCTTAACCAAGAAGATCCCCGGGATAAAGATACAGGAAACAATCCTATTGTATCTAACTAGTGATCATTACGTTATATGATATATACACTACTATGACAATTATTAATTATTAATTATTATTATTAATTATTAATTATGAAAATTGATTTAAGCAATTTTGTATAGGGTTATTAATGTAGTCCTAGTCTAGGTCAAAAATCAAGACGCAAGACAACTAGGTCTAAGAAGCCCAGTCTAAGAGTAAGATAAGAACTAGACATTCTGTCAGAGATTGCAAACCTCCATTGAAATTATTGATCCTAATCAGTATCCCAGTAATCGTCTACCTATCTGGCACGGTTTACCCGATATCAGGCCAATCGAGGTAACTAATAGCTGATTAACGGTCAGTTTGCAAAATATTGGGCATGTGAAAGTAAATAATGGCCGATAAGGGGCCATTTTGAATTTGATCGAGTCAGAATTTTTCAAGATGCATCCTCAGCTGAAATCTCACATTTCATTCTATAGTAATCGTCTAGCTATCTAGCATGGTTTACCAAATATCGGCCATGTGAAAGTGAATAATGGCCTAAAGGCGGCCATTTTGAATTTGATCAAGTCAAAATTTTCCAAGATGCATCCTCAGATGAAATCTCACATTTCATTCTATAGTAATGGTCTAGCCATCTAGCACGGTTTACCAAATATCGCCCATGTGAAAGTGAATAATGTCCGATAGGAGGCCATTTTGAATTTGATCAAGTCAAAATTTTTCAAGATGCATCCTCTCCTGAAATCTCACATTTTGTTTTATAGTAATGGTCTAGCCATCTAGTACGGTTTACCAAATATCGGCCATGTGAAAGTGAATAATGGCCTAAAGGCGGCCATTTTGAATTTGATCAAGTCAAAATTTTCCAAGATGCATCCTCAGCTGAAATCTCACATTTCATTCTATAGTAATGGTCTAGCCATCTAGCACGGTTTACCAAATATCGCCCATGTGAAAGTGAATAATGGCCGATAGAAGGCCATTTTGAATTTGATCAAGTCAAAATTTTCCAAGATGCATCCTCAGCTGAAATCTCACATTTCATTCTATAGTAATGGTCTAGCCATCTAGCACGGTTTACCAAATATCGCCCATGTGAAAGTGAATAATGGCCGATAGAAGGCCATTTTGAATTTGATCAAGTCAAAATTTTTCAAGATGCATCCTCTCCTGAAATCTCACATTTTGTTTTATAGTAAATCCAAGATGCATCCTCAGCTGAAATCTCACATTTCATTCTATAGTAATGGTCTAGCCATCTAGCACGGTTTACCAAATATCGCCCATGTGAAAGTGAATAATGGCCGATAGGAGGCCATTTTTAATTTGATCAAGTCAAAATTTTTCAAGATGCATCCTCTCCTGAAATCTCACATTTTGTTTTATAGTAATGGTCTAGCCATCTAGTACGGTTACTAAAAACCGGCTATGTGAAAGTGAATAATGGCCGATAGGCGGCCATTTTGAATTTGATCGAGTCAATTTTTTTCAAGATGCATCCTCTCTTGTAATCTCACATTTTGTTTTATAGTATTAGTAATGGTCCAGCTATCTAACACGGTTTACCAAATATCAGCAATGTGAAAGTAAATAGTGGCCGATAGGCGGCCATTTTGAATTCGATTGAGTCAAAAGTTTTTAAAAGGCATCCTTTCTCGAAACGTCACATTTTGTTTTATAGTAATGGTCTAGCTATCTAGCACGGTTTACTTGATATCAGACCTATCGAGGTAAATAATGCTGATTGTCGGCCATTTTGAATTCGTAAGTTAAAAATTTTCAGGGTGCATCCTCCCCCGAAAACTCACACTTTGTTTTATAGTAATCAGGTAATGGTCTAGCCATCTAGCACGGTTTACCAAATATCAGCCATGTGAAAATGAATAATGGCCGAAAAGGCGGCCATTTTAAATTTGATCAAGTCAATTTTTTTCAAGATGCATCCTCATCTGAAATCTCACATTTCGTTTTACAGTAATGGTCTAGCCATCTAGCACGGTTGACCAAATAACGGCCATGTGAAAGTGAATAATGGCTGATTGGCGGCCATTTTGAACTTTGACAAAATGAATTTTTTCAAAATACATCCTCTCCTGAAGCCTTACAATTTGTTTTATAGTAATGGTGTAGATATCTTGAGCGGTTTTCATGATATTCCACAATATCAGGCCTGTCGAGGTGAATAATGGCTGATAGGCGGCCATTTTGAATTTTATCAACTTCAAATCTTTCAGGATGCATCCTCCCCCGAAAACTCACACTTTGTTTTATAGTAATCAGGTAATGGTCTAGCCATCTAGCACGGTTTACCAAATATCAGCCATGTGAAAATGAATAATGGCCGAAAAGGCGGCCATTTTAAATTTGATCAAGTCAATTTTTTTCAAGATGCATCCTCATCTGAAATCTCACATTTCGTTTTACAGTAATGGTCTAGCCATCTAGCACGGTTGACCAAATAACGGCCATGTGAAAGTGAATAATGGCTGATTGGCGGCCATTTTGAACTTTGACAAAATGAATTTTTTCAAAATACATCCTCTCCTGAAACCTTACAATTTATTTTATATTAATGGTGTAGCTATCTTGAGCGGTTTTCATGATATTCTGCAATATCAGGCCTGTCGAGGTGAATAATGGCCGATAGGCGGCCATTTTCAATTTTATCGAGATGCATCCTCTCCTGAAACCTCACAATTTGTTTTATAGTAATGGTGTAGCTATCTTGAGCGGTTTTCATGATATTCCGCAAAATCTTTCAGTCGGATTTACCGATGTTATAAATTAGGTCAAAGTGCTGGGTCAACTTCAAGGTCAAGGTCCAAAAACCTGAAAAGGCACAACTAGGGACCTTAGAGAACATGTATGTGCAATATGACTGTCATCGGCCCAGTACTTTTCGAGATCTGCTCCGGAAACGAAGTGCGCGTCAAAACGTCTAAATAGGTCATAGTTCTGAACCAGAAGTAGGTCAAAGTTCAAATACCCCAAAAGGCACAACTAGACCCCCTAGGGGTGTTGTGTGTAAAATTTGAAGACAATCGGACAAGTACTTTCAGAGATATGCTCCGGAAACGAATTGTTTACGGACGGCCCAACGGCCCAACGCCGTCACATCATCATTTTCTCCTCTGCAACCTTGCGCATTGAATTCAGATTAAAAATATTTTAACCCGTCCATTAGCCACCTGGAAGTAACCCACATACCAAAAATTGTTATCCTAGCTTATTTTCTCACAAAGTTATAGGCAAAAGAAGAGGCCAAAAAAAAACGGAGGTAGAATCCATAGCTCCCTTCGCTCACCTACGGTGACGGCGGGAGCTAATAAACGTGACTCTTATTACACATAAGATGTTATAAGCATAGGGGTGGCAAAAAACCGCCCTACTAAGTACAATGTATTAGAACAATTAAAATTATAGTAAAAGGAGGGAGGTTGGGGAGGATGTGGAAACAATTTTTCATAGTAACTAGAGCTGAACAAATAGATAAAAACAGTCTTTTCTGATATTAAATTTACTGTGTAAAGTGACCCATTAACTGTTCTTGTCCTAATATCTTGAGTGCAAACTAGCAGATATTAAATAAAAATATAATAAGTTGTCTAAAAATTATTGTCTTTAAAAATCCCGCTCATGGGGAGGGGGTAGGGGATGTTTTTGATGTATGGTTTCCATATACACATAGCACGGAAGACGTGTACTTTGAGATTTAAAGGCTCATTATATATTGTAATGAACCCCATATATTTTTTTTTTTTTTTCACGTAACATCTTCTAGTAACATAACTAGTGTTTATTCCGTGGAACACATACCTGGAGTTGAAAAACAGTCACAACATGTCTTCTAGGCAATTAAATTTACCACTTGAAATTCAGGGAGTACATATGTTTGATGAACCGATATTATTTTCCAGCCCCAAAATTTTAAGTGCAAACAAGCAGAAATTTTATAAATGATAATAAGGTGTCTAAAAATTATTGTCCTCAGAAATCCCGGCCATGGTGAGGGGGTGGGGGATGTTTTTAATTTCTGGTTTTCATACACACATAGCACGAAAGACGTGTAATTTGGGATTTAAAAAGTCATTATATATTATAATGAACCCCATATTTGTTAATCTATTTTATTTTCTTGTTACATAACATCTTCTAGTAACATAACTAGTGTTTATTCCATGGAACACATACCTGGAGTTAAAAAACAATCATAACATGTCTTCTAGGAAATTAAATTTACCACTTGAAATTCAGGGAGTACATATGTTTGATGAACCGATATTTTTCACAGCCCTAAAATTTTGAGTGCAAACAAGCAAATATTTTATAGATAAATAATAAGGTGTCTAAAAATTATTGTCTTCAGAAATCCCGGCCATGGTGAGGGGGTGGGGGATGTTTTTAATTTCTGGTTTTCATATACACATAGCACGAAAGACGTGTAATTTGGGATTTAAAAAAGTCATTATATATTATAATAAACCCCTTATTTGTTATTCTATTTTATTTTTTTGTTACATAACATCTTCTAGTAACATAACTAGTGTTTATTCCATGGAACACATACCTGGAGTTAAAAAAACAATCACAGCCTTTTAGTAAATTAAATTTACCGCTTAAAATTCAAGGGGGTACATCATGTTTGGTGGCCCAATATTTCTTCCTGCCGCAATATTTTGAGTGCAAACAAGCAGATATTGAATGGATATTATATAAGGTGTCTAAAAATTCTCGTCTCCAAATACCTCGCCCCGTAGGAGGGAGTAGAGAGGGTTTTCATATTAGATTTTTATGTAAACGTAGAAAGCAATATATGGAATTTGGTATTTAAAGGGTTATTACATGTATTCATGAACCCCATATTTTTTTTATTTTTTATTTTAGTTTCACATAACATCTTGTAACAATACTAGAGTTTAATTCTTGAAATAACTGCCTTTAGTTGAAAAAATATATACAACATGCCTTTTAATAAATTTAATTTACCGCTTAAAATTCAAGGGGGTACATTATGTTTGGTGACCCAATATTTCTTCCTGTCGCAATACTTTGAGTGCAAGCAAGCAGATAGTGAAAGGATATTAAATAAGTTGTCTGAAAATTATCGTCTCCAAAAACCTCGCCCCGGAGGAGGGGGTAGAGAGGGTTTTCATATTAGATTTTCATGTAAACGTAGCAAGCAATATGTGGAATTCGGGATTTAAAGGTTATTACATATATTGATGAACCCCATATTCTTTTATTTTTTTTCATTTTCAGCTCACATAGCATATTCTTGTAACATAACTAGTGTTTAATTATTAGAATAAATACCTATAATTGAACAAATATATACAGCATCCCTTTCAGTAAATTATATTTACCGCCTAAAATTCAAGGGGGTACATATGTTTAATGACCCATTATTTTTTCCTGTCGCATTATTTTGATTGCAAACAAGCAGGTATTGAATGGATATTGAATAAGCTGTCTTAAAATTAGCGTTTTCAAATATCTCGCCCTTGAGGAGGGGGGTGGAGACTGTTTTCATATTAGATTGTCATGTAAACGTAACAAGCGATATAAGGAATTTGGGATTTAAAGGGTTATTACATAATCAATGATCCCCATATTATTTTTTTATTATTATTTTCGTTTCACATAGCATCTTCTTGTAAAAAAAACTAGTGTTTTTTTATTAGAATAAATACCTGTAGTTGAAAAATATATACAACATGCCTTTCAGTAAATTATATCTACCGCTTAAAATTCAAAGGGGTACTCATGTTTGATGACCCAGTATTTTTTCCTGTCGCAATATTTTGTATGCAAACAAGCAGATATTTAATGGATAATAAATAAGCTGTCTTAAAATTATCGTTTTCAAATATCTCGCCCTTGAGAAGGGGGGTAGAGATGGTTTTCAGATTAGATTTTCATGCAAACTCAGCAAGAGATATGTGGAATTTGGGATTTAAAGGGTTATTACATATATTAATGAACCCCATATTATTTAATTTTTGTTATTTTCGTCTCACATAGCATCTTCTTGTAACATAACTAGTGTTTAATCATAAGAATAAATACCTGCAGTTGAAAAAAATATACACAACATGACTTTTATGAAATTAAATTTACCGCTTTAAATTCAGGGGGTGCATATGTTTGATGACCCAGTATTTTTTATGCCCCAATATTTTGAGGGCAAACAAGCAGATATTGAATAGTCATATAACATGGTGTCCAAATATCACTGTCTTCAAAAATCCCCAGGGGGGGGGGGGGTTTCATATCTGGCCCATGGACTAAAATGTTAATGGTTTGGGAACTGAGGGTCTGTTTTACAGCAGAGCAGAATAAGACTGTGTGAGACGCCCCTTTAAATTGGCTGAACATATTTTGCAGAATTTGGGATCATAAAATGTTGCAATCAATAAGCACTTTGGCCTACAATAAAAAAGGGTGATGTCGGATATAAAGCGTTAGGCCTACACGAAAAACAATATTTTTATGTAGTCTATCGGTAAAGATGACTTTTTGTTGACCATACCCCAACTTACCCCAAGTTAATTTGCAAACTAGAAGGTAACTGTGACTTTTCATTTTTTATTATGACAGATTGATTAAATTTTTTGCTTGGGCCTATGCGTTTTTTTCAGCCATTTTGAATTTTGGTGGCAATTTTAGACTTCAGAATTCGGTCTTCAGAGGTCAGACTTCGGACAGACTTTGGGCATAATACTTCGGGCTTCGGACAGATTTCGGAATTCAGACTTTGGACAGACTCCGAACGGATTTCAGACAGACTTTTTATTTCAGACTTCGGACAAACTTCGAATTTTGGACTTTGAACTTGACATACGACTTCAGACAGACTTTGGGCAGATTTCAAAAAGACTTCGGACATCAGACTTCGGATTTTGGGGTTTGGACTTCGGTTTTAGACTTTTTAGAGACTCCAGACTTTGGTTTCAGACTCAGATTTTGGACTTCAGATTTCTGTTTTTGTACTCTAGGTTTTGAACAGACGTACGTAGTAGGCCTCCTTCAGGAATACTTCAGACAGTTTTTGGACCCCGGACAAACTTCGGATTTCTGTTTTTCAGACAGACTTCATAGGCCTACATCTGCAGACTTAGGATTATGGACTTGACTTCGGATTTTAGCCTTCGAACATACTTCGGACTTCAGACGTCAAATTTTAGATTTCGGATGGACATATTGTAGGCCTACTGCAGATTTCGGACAGATATCGGGTAGTTTTCAGACCTTGGACATACTTCAGACATGTCAGACAAGCTTCGGACAGATTTCAGACGTCAGACTTCACACTCCCACTTCAGACATTGGACTTCGGACAGACTTCGAATTTTAAACTTCTGACTTCGGATTTTGGACTTTGGTTTCAGATTTGAGACAACAGATTTTGGACTTCGGACAAAAATCTGATTTTGAATTTCAGACTTCAGATTTGTGACTTCTGACAGACTTCGGACTTCAGACATCAGATTTCGGACTTCAAACTTCGGACAGTCTCTGGATTTCAAGCCTTGGTCAGACTTCCAACTTAGGACTTTGAACTTCAGTCTTTGACTTCAGACTTCGGATTTTAGACTTTGAATTGACTTCGGACAGACCTCGCCCGCAGACTTAGGATTTTGAGCTTCGGTCTTCGCAATCGGTCTTCAAAAATCTACTTCAGATTTCCTTGGACTTACAACATTGGACTTCAGACTTGAAGAGTTTAGACTTCCGACTTTGGACTTCAAGCTTCAGAGCTCAGGAGCCCCCATTGGGTTTTAATACTTTAAATAGTAAAATATAAAATTAAAACACAATTTTATATGACCTGATCTCTTGATTAAAAAAAGTAAAACAGTTATGCAGCTTTAATTGTAAGACAGCTGCATTTTAGCTGTCCTTAGAACACTGAACCTGAAGGTCGGCGCAAGCTCTACTTCAGTGCCGTCAGGCTCTAGTTAAGAGATATTTTTGTCCATTTTTTTTCACATATATAGGCCTACATAAGGTCCCTATGTTTATTTTATCTGTTTTGTTTTAGATGAGAAAAAACGAAAGGTAAGAAAGGAGGGCGAGAAAGAGAACATTCGAGGAAAAAAAACATTGAACCTATTTCTGGAAAAGTTATGCGGCGACGAAATAAAATAAACTTTTCACCTATTAAAAAAAGGTAATGAAAAAAACGAAAATAAAACGAGCAAAAAACAAAGATGGATTAATGTTTTTTTATCACCTGAAATGAACTGGGTTTTTTTGAAAATCGGCAATAATCCTATGCGTGTGCTGGACAGAAAAATATATATGTTTTTTATTGGTAATAATCTAATGTCCGCGCTCATCTAAAACAGAAAAAAAATAGTGGCTAATGAGATGTGAAGTACCAATCCGCGGACAATGGCACAAAGTCTACAGCATAGACCCAACACCATGCCAACCCCGGCCCTCTTTCAAAACCCAGAAATGTGGGAGCGCACAAATGGGTACACCGACTATGAATTTGGTCAGTGTCAATCGCACTAAAATGGCTTACGACTTGAAATATGCAAGATAGGGCTATAGTTTATATTAGTCATCTATAGGAAACCCTATAATGCATATTCATGTTTGACCTCTGGTGACCTTGAGAGGTTAAACAAAGATCAATCACACTTGAATCGCTTATAATTTGAAATAGGGCTATATCTTATATTATTACCATCTATGGCGAACCATATAGCTTTATATGGCTATATAGCTTAAATTATAACCATTTATAGGTCTCAGGAAACCACACAATGGGCATCCAGTAGCATAATTTACGTTTGACCCCAGATGACCTTGAGAGGTTAAATAGAGGTCAACTACACCTAAATGGCTTGAAAACTCCATTACCCGTCTATGGCAAACGGTACTTCAAACCGTACAATGGGTATATTCGGTAGCATATATTAAAAAAAAGATGCTTGACATCTGAGGGATGATTTGTAGGGTTCGCGATCAACCCAATCCGATGCGATCTAGTTACGCCAAAGATTATTTTTAGTATATTTTCCCCCAATGTGAAAGAAAATGAATACTAAGCACATCTTCTTTTGTTTTGGTAATACTTTGTCAATTATATAAACAACTGAGAAAGAGGTACATACCTGAATATTATTTTAAAAGACCAAATATGCATAAATTTATAGAGCTCATGTCGAATGACGATACTAGAACTGTATGTAACCTTGCAAATTTTGTTTTTAAAGCTTTTTTAATTCGGAAGTCTCATATGGCTATCTCAACTTGAACTGTTTTGTTTAGTTTCAAATGTGTTTTTTGACAATGTATTGTACTCTTGTTGTGTTTGCACAAGGGCCACAGGCCTATTGCCTAATAAATTACTACTACTACTACTACTTATTATTATTAAATTTCACAGTATAGGCATACTTGTAAAATTGTTGAAAATTGTCTCCACAAATTTCAACAAGAGGACGATGTCGTCAGCAAATAGGAAGTAGGCGTACGGCCTAGGCTTACGTCAGTTATATGTTGCATATCTTGAAACCATACAAAAGATCATGTACAAATACAATAAGATGGTCGACTTGCGGATTTTACTATACAAATGCGTGTAATACATTAAGTATAATTTCATCACTTTAGCCTTCAAATAAAAAATATTGTTTTTCTAGGCTTGACAGATTTTTTTCGACTGTTTTAGTCATGGCTACAAAAATACTTGTTTGTTTACAAGTGCATGCACTTATATTCGAATGCTACGTGCATGCACTTATATTCGAAATTACTACGCGTACCACTGTGTAATTCAAGTATAATATCGATATGCATTGCCCTATAGAGACCATTAGGCCTACTAGTATATGTCCATAATAATAATAACAAATATTATGTTGATCGTAAGCACAAACTACATTAATATGTTTATTTATTAACGGGTATTAACGGGTGTATGCATGGGTGTGATAGCTAAAAAGCGTGGACAAATGAGGTGTAATATGACAGTTCAGGTAGTGTCAACACCTATTGTCTGGAGTCACTCCCGCAAGTTAATTTCAAAGTAACAGTCCGTGATTACTAGCGTCAGCTTAGTTTACTTTGGATTGGAATGAATGAAATAATTACGATTTTAACGAATTTGAAGAAATGTAAAATGTATTTTTATGTTCCTTATTTTCGAAAACTAAGTGCATCTTCAAATATAAGTGCATGCACGTTAACAGTGGTTAATGCGCGGAGATACAGTATCATGTTTTCAAAAAATAGCAAACCAATTTTACCCATTTGGGACACCTCACGGTGGAGACAAATCAAGCATATTATTTCAAATGAAAACTTGATTTTCTAATATAAATGTTTTTAAAAAAAAACATCTGAGTCTCAAATAGGCCCACATGTCTGTAGGGCCTACCTAATGAAATTATAACAATTATGAAATAATGCAAACTTTTTGTAAAAATGTTGAAGACATGTCTTTACCGTTTCTGCTAAAATATTTGGAAAATGTCCGATTTTTATATATGGAGTTGTAAACTCAATATATCGACTTGTAAACTCAATTTATCGAGGTGTAACTCAATATATCGAGTTCTTAGCTCAATATATTGAGGTAAAAAAAAATAATACTGAAAATGTCGCTTCTGGGGCTTCGATGTTTTCTCATTAGACTTGTAAGAGAGATAAAATATTTAAAATAACTAATACATTGTGATTATATGTATATAGACCTACTGTCGTTTAACTTTCTGCAAGATCAGAAGACAAAATGTTAGAAGCACGTGTCGTAGCCGTTCTTATCTGGCGATACAAATGGTGTGGGCCTATCATGTCGTATGATAAATACGGAGAATATTTTTTTTGTTAAATGAATCATAGGACCTACATTATTTTTTTTGTAGAAATATTTACTTTGATATGCTATTCATGCAATAGTGGTAAAAAAGGCTAAATAAAATATTTTTTCAACATTTTTGGTGGTTTCCACGTGGAATTCACGTCATGTGTAACACTGTCTTAGAGAGGATTAGACAACTACCCGTGTTTAACGGGAAATTTCAGCATTGATAGGCTACTAGGCCTTGAATTTTTTTAAATTAGGCCTACATACTAATTGGTTTGGTGTAAAAAACTGTGCTAAAATAATCAGTCAGGGTTCCCACAAAAATCTGACAAGTGAATTCAAGGACTTTTCAAGGACCAAATGTATGTTTTCCAGGACTTAAATGCCACTATTTTCAGTCAAATATACTAGCTAGTAGGGGAGCCACCATTCAATTACTGGGGGGGGGGGGGTGCAGTTTTTTAATTAAACAAATATTTTTTTTCACTTCCTATCTGCACAACTTTATTTTTTTAACACTCCGCCTCAGGCAAAATATTTATTTTACTTTCAATACTTAAAAAAAAAATCCTGTCCACAAAGTTTGATCCCAAACGAGCCCTAGTATTGACGGTTAAGGAGCACAGCGAAGTCTCCACAAATTGAAATGGTTGCTCAATTATGCCGAGCGAAGCTAGGCTCAAATTTTTTTAAGGACCAATAAATATTTATTTACAATATGTCCTTCAGACAATTATTTATAGCAGCTCCTTGGAATGACATCAATTTTCTTTTTTATTTCCGTACTGAAGTAGTGTATCCCACGGATCATGTTTTTATTTTTTTTCAAAATTTGTATATGTTTACAAATATTTGTAATCAGCATTTCTATGCATGCAGAAGTAACCCAAACAAATTTTTTTGTATACCTGAAGGACGATCGAATGTTCTCACAGCATTGGGCCACATGCTGATGGCATCGGCCCAGCGTTGGGTAGACAATCAGTGCTGCAGGTGTGTCCTCCCGTGTCCTGACTACAAGACACCAATTAGCGGCAACTGCTTTGATTTTACCGTCTGATACGTGGGAATATGTGATGTAAAGTGCTAAATATTGCTGACTTGTTTTGTTTACATGGCAATATACGACTTGGAAATACAACAATTTCACCCTTCTCCGGTGCTTTAAAACTGTTTTTTGACTTTTTCGTATTTTGAGTTAAGATCAGTAGGCTATATAGCTTCATATAAAATAAATATTCAAAATTGACAACATTGAAAATGTCTCATCCCAAGGGGTCCCTTTATACACTGTATAATTTAAAGAAAATTTATAAATCTTATAATTGTATTTATTCATATGGCCCCTTTCATAATTCCAGTTTTTTAAGGACCCGTATAATGCATAAAACATGAAGAAAAATAGCAAACTGGTCACTGAAAGACTGCCATGGACCAAAGGAATTCCAGGACTTTTCCAGGACATTTAATCAGAATTCCACTGTTCCAGGACAATCTGAAATTTTTTGTTTTTCCAGGACTTTTCTAAGACATTCCAGGACAGCCATAATTTTCCAGGTTTTCAAGGTTTTCCAGGACGTGTGTGAACCCTGATCAGTTCTGATTTTGAGTGGACTAGGCCCTATAATAATTATTGCCCTACTAACGTTAGTCTGTGAGTGGAAAATAGAATACCGATCATGTTAGGCTAGATATAGAGACGAAATTCCCGTATTTCTTATTTTGGACATGCATGTCCTAAATAAAAAATCGGGAATTTCGTCTCTAGGGGCCTATAAAATAAAATCACCGATTTTTTATCATTTCAGCCTGATTGAGTCCCTTTAATCCGCCCCTTTTCCCTAGATCCTGAGAGTAGCCCTTTTTAGGCCTCAGCCAAAATTTTGGCGGATGGCTATTGCGCGTCCGTCCGTCTGTCTGCCACTTTTAGCACTATAACTTGTTCCGCATAACTGCAATGCACATTAAACTTCACATACAGGTTAATCATGACTCAAGCTTAAAGGGACATGCCCAGGTTTAAAATCATAAAAAAATCGGTGATTTTATTTTAGCTTGATAATATGACCATATGATGTAAACATATTCATAGACTAGAACTGCAAAAGTTTTTTAATTTTTGTGCTGCGCATTCACCAGCTAGGCTAGATATAGAGACGAAATTCCTGATTTTTAATTATTGACAATCATGTCAAAAATAGGAAATACGGAAATTTCGTCTCTATATCTAGCCTAACTGGCAAGTGCGCAGCACAAAAATTCAAAAACTTTTGCAGTTCTAGTCTATGGACATGTTTACATCATATGGTCATATTATTAAGCTAAAAGAAAATCACCGATTTTTTTATGATTTTAGACCTGGGCATGTCCCTTTAACTAATTTCACATTTGACCTTTCTGCGACCCCTATGACATTCACTTTTTTCCGATCAACAATTTTTCTTGTTAACGCGATTCACTCAACATTTTTTATGTTTCGCTCCAAAATTTATACCAGATATCTACTTCACGAATAGCTCGGATGAATTCGAAATTGGGCAAGATTCGGACAGAAACTAGGTCATGGCGCCCAAAATGGCCGATTATCGGCCATTATTTTTTTGATATGCGTAATATCTGGAAAACCGGACCAGATAGCTAGACCATTACTATAGAACAAAATGTGCAGTTTCAGGTAGAGATATACCTTAAAAAATTAAACTTGATCAAATGCAAAATGGCCGACCGCCAATTTAAATAATCGCGGCGGGCTATTGTCGAATGTGCTCGTGTTTCAAATGATTTTCACTTTCAAACGATGATTAGAGGCTGAGGCCTTTTTCGGTCGCCGACGGGCCTATAAGTCCTTGTTTAAATATCTCAGTCGCTTTTCAAAATTTGTGTGTAAAATTTTATTGGATCATTTTTTCATCTTTCCCTAAAATCGCTAAAAATTTGGTGGAATTTTGTCGTGTCTTTTGTCAATTAGACCATTGGCATGTAGGCCTAGGCCTAATATATAGTCTAGATAAAAAAAATCGTAACAGTTATGCCTAGCCTACTGTTGTTTGCTTTTGCGTAAAGTAGGGCCTAGACAGTGAAATGAGCTGTCATTTTGAAATTTTATCACATTACATGCCATGCAAATGGTCTAACTTCGATAATACACAACAAAATTCCACAAAAATTTCAGGAATGTTGGAGGAAGATGAAGAAATGATAGGAAAAAAAATTGTTAAAAAAATACATCAGCAACCCAGCAAAAAAAACACCTAGGCCTACTCACAGGACCTGGTTAAGCAGACTGCAGCAGGCCTACTTAATACTTGTAGTCTAGGTTAATATACTAGTATAGGCCTATAGTATAGCATACGCTATAGGCCTACTAACATGACTAACGTTAATAGTATACTATAGTCAGCAGTCTATTTTATTTTTATGTAATTTAGGGCATAGATCTAGACGATAGACTAAAGTCTAGATCTATAATTATGCCTACACTCAAAGGTTGACAACCAAAGTCGCACATATTTATAGTTATTTAACTCATTATCTTGGGTAGGCTGACGTTGAGAGTGAATATCTATGATTTAGGGGCCTATTATACATCCTTGGACTTGACAGCACAATGAATTATTGTAATTTGTAGTCTAACATTGTCTGAGATCAACAGCCAAGATAATATTATACATGTTGAGTCATTGTATTATGCCTATTATTCAGTCTTGTGACGTCACACTCTAGAAGTTTCGTGGTGCCCAGGTAATATTTACGTGGAACAGTTTCTATGAACAGGTGTAGGCCTAGATCCTCTATTCCCAGCCGAGTAAACAACGTTTCTATGCGAGTGCAGTGAGCCACACGTAGACCGGTCAGCGCTCCTCTATTCCTTTCTTATTTAAATCACGTCCACATTAACATGTGGCTCTTTTGCCGCTTATTTTTGCTTGGCATATATATTACAGTCTAGACTATGGTCCCTATGTGAAATTAAAGTAATTGTTTGTCATGCACTGTCGGTTCTAGGCCTATAATATTTACCTGCGAGAATATCCTTGATTTTTATCAAATAGGCCTACTCCGGAAATCAAATGGTAGTCTAGTCTAGCTAGAATTCCATTTATAGGAATACGACATGCATCACAGAAACAATATAAAATTGTAGGCCTACGTTTCTGTGACCAGAATGCGATGTGATTTTGTACCGCTTGCGAATGCGTCGAATCGGCCCATCCCAGTGAACACGATTATTTGTTCCAGTATTGATAAATGTTGGGTCAGCATCCCAGACCTTGGACCAACATGAATCCATCTTCACAAGGCTGGCTACTCCTGAGGTCGCAGACCGACGGCCCCGATTGCGGCTTTGTGTACTCGACGCAGACGTAGACGCACACGCATAAAATCTGGGCTTTGTGTACTTGATGCAAAATGTCGTAAATGGTGGGCCAAGATTAGAGGGACATGCCCAGGTCTAAAATCATCAAAAAATTGGTGATTTTATTTTGGCTTCTTAATATGACCATAATGATATAAGCATGTTCATAGACTAGAACTGCAAAAGTTTTTAAATTTTTGTGCTGCGCACTTGATATGGAGACGAACTTCCCGTATTTCTTATTTTTGACAAGGTTGTCAAAAATTAGAAATCATGAATTTCGTCTCTAGTCTATATCTAGCCTAACTGGTGAATGCGCAGCACAAAAATTAAAAATCTTTTGCAGTTCTAGTCAATGGGTCTATGTTTAGGCTACATCATTGGTCATTATTAAGCTAAAATAAAATCACCGATTTTTTTTAATGATTTTAGACATGGGCATGTCCCTTTAAAACAACATTGTGGTGGGGATAGTATCGGACCCTGCAAAAGTGGGATGTGGGTCATTATATAATTTATGGTGACTGACCTATGTTCAGAAGGTTCTATGTTCAGAAGGTTCTATGTTCAGAAAATATTTGTTAAAAAGGTTCTATGTTCAGAAGGTTATAAGAATCAAGTTTGGATATTGAAATGTGTTGGATTCTCATGTTATTGGACGTAGCCCTGGGCGTCAGGGGCCAAGTGGCCCCTCGCCCAGGGCGGAGTCCAATAACATGAGAATCCAACACATTTCAATATCCAAACTTGATTCCTATTATGACAGACCGACATTAATTACCTTATAAATTCTAAATTCATTTAAAGTCAGTACGAGTCGGAAAAGGATATAAGCTAAAAGATTGAATTCCAAGGCCATGAATTGCAGTTCAGGGTTGAATGAAAATGTGGCAGTTTGGCTGTTCCGAGTACTGAACACACCCCTGCTGTTTGACAATAATATTATAGGTTCACTGCTGCTTTTCTTTGCACCACATAGTGTACAAGTGTTCACGTGGTACAGTGGTAAGTAGACATGCCTGGAGAGCCAGAGTTCCATGTTCGAATCCGATCATGATTTTTTTTAGGAATGAAGGCTTATTTTTACTTATGACATAAATCTGATAAATTATTTCTATGTGACTGACAAGAATGTTTGTCATAACTCCATTTTAATAGTTAGGCCTATTAACAAGTAAAAGTAACACAAACAGTAGGCCTAACAGTAGCCTAACACTATTATAAAAATAATAATAATACTTTTATTGACAAAGAGAATCAGTATGATACAAATGTCAGTGTTATAAAAATAAAAGGTAGTCTATGGTATCAAATAATATTCATAATAAAAAATGCATAGAAGTATATGGTTATGAAAATATACCTTTTACACATCAGACAAAAAATATGTATAGATTTTATGTAGACCTAGGCCTATAATAAAAATACCTCTCCTTTCATTTCAGTAGGAGCACTTATAAGCACATTTTGAAGTGATCAGTATTCCCCACAGGAATATTGATCGAAATTCTTTAACATCACAAAAAAAATTCGGAGAAGTCTAGTTTAAACAGATATATATTTTAAATTTGATTCAGGTTTGCACTTATGTCAGGAATGCAAACTTGTACTAAATGGAATATGTTAAAGGGACTGGCCCAGGCTAAAATCATAAAAAAATCGGTGATTTTATTTCGGGTTCTTAATATGACCATATGATGTAAACATGTACATAGACTAGAACTGCAATTTTTTAAAATTTTTGTGCTGCGCATTCACCAGTTAGGCTAGATATAGAGACGAAATTCCTGATTTCTAATTATTGACAACCATGTCAAAAATAGGACATGCGTGAATTTCGTCTCTATATCTAGTCTAACTGATGAATGCGCAGCACAACAATTATAAAAAATGGCAGTTCTAGTCTATGTACATGTTCACATCATATGGTCATAATAAGAACCCGAAATAAAATCACCGATTTTTTTATGATTTTAGCCTGGGCCAGTCCCTTTAAAGAACAATATATATTACAGCATTTACATCTGTTTCATATCTAACTTTACACAATTAATATTCAACCCTATGCTTTAACAATAAATTTTGCTAATGAAAGCAATACATTCATATTTTGCGAGGTGAGGATTAAGATAAATTTTTCCTTATTTGACTGAATCAGGAAATTTGTTATATCTCTCTTAATTTCATCAAATAAAATGTTACGGTTTTCTGAATGAGACACACATTCTGTAAGAAAATAATATTCATCACCCACTTTTCCAGGACACGCAGCACAAAATCGCTGATTGGCTGTGTGAAAGGCCGGGTATATCTACCGGTTTCAATTTCTAAGTGATGGGAACTAAGGCGTAGCCTAGAAATTGCATAGCGAAATTTTGGAATGTTAAAGAAAAGATAGGGTTCTGGCATGAATGTGTATTTAATTTCTTTATAAAGTCTAAGCTTAGAATTCTTAACAGAGTTATTGATCTCATCTAGCCAATGCTGTCTGAATATAGATTCAAGATGATGACGTATATATTTAGAAAGAGGTTTTTTTGGAGGAACATCTGTCCACAATTCTGCAAGTTCAGCCTTTCCCATAATATCTTTTACTTGAGATACCCATGTTTTATGACCAATGTGATGCAGGCCCTCTAGGACTGTATACATTTGCTTAACAATATTATCTTTCGGTAGATTTACAATTCTTATCCAATATTTAATTGTTTTACATATTATTTTTTGATCTATTGGATATTCTCCTAAATCACCATAAACACACAAGTTTGCTGTTGACTGTTTAACTTTAAGAATGGATTTCATATTCTTCGTTTGAAAGACATTTAATTTGGTTCTAAGAGTTTGATTTATCAGTGGAAACCATATCTCACATCCATATAAGATAATTGGTAATACTAGAGAATTAAACAATTTCATTGCTAATATGGGTGGTACTTGACCTAAACATTTGCAAAATTTTAGTACTTTGAAAGAAGCTTTAAAAGCACTAGAGAGAGATCCATCCAAGTGTTTGTTAAAAAAGACAAGATTCACTGCTAAAAATAGCACCTAAATATTTGTATTGCTTGGTTACTTCAATAACCTGATGGTTAAAATAAAAAATATGTGGTTGATTTGAGGCTTTCTTAGATCCAAAAATCATCACTTTAGTCTTTAGAATATAAACAATCATTTGCCAGTCAGAACAATTCTGTAACAGTTGATCCAATTGTGTCTGAAGACCCTCAGGTGTGTTTGACATTAGAATGAGGTCATCTGCCCACAAGAGGTGTAATAAAAGTAGTTCATTACTTATTACAATCCCACATTTCTTGTTTAAGTAATCACCAATGTCATCGAGAAAACCTTTAAACATGTCTGGACTATTTGGTCCACCCTGATTAACTCCAAGAGTGTCATGTAACAACTCAGATAGTAAACCGCCAGTACATATTTTAGACTTTGTTTTGTTATACATGTCATACAATAGCTTAATAAGATTTCCATCAATTTGCTTTTTTACTAATTTATAGAATAACATGTTTCGATTCACAGTATCAAAGGCCCTCTTAAAATCTACGAAAGCAACATACAATGGCTGCTTAAGAAACTCTGCTCTCTGAATTGCTCCTACTAATAAAAACATGTTATCTTAGGTGGAACTGTTTTTCTTGAAACCACCATTAAATTTGTCCTTCATGTTGAATACATCTTTCATGAATACAAGTCTATTATTAACCAGAGTTTCAAATAATTTGCCCATAGATGGTAGTACGGTTATACGTCTATAATTACTAGGGTCTTTCTTATCTCCACCTTTGTGAATAGGAAATATAAGACCTTCTATCCAACTGTCCGGAAAATTACCCATGTCAAGCATATAGTTCAATGTCAGCGTAATAACAGGCAAAATAACTTCTAATGATGAATGCAAGGCTTCAGATGGTATACCATCTGAACCACATGCCTTTTTACATTTCATTTGTTTGACTGCATGTATGATTTCACTTTCGGTAAAGTGCTTGTTCATAATATCAGAGATTAGACTATTTTGTACATTACAATTATCGGAGATAAAGTGTCTTTTTATGAATTTGTCAATTTTCTCTTCATTACAATCATTAAAATAATCACATTTGAAGTTACTACGGTTATTTTGAAACTTGTCAAACAATAAGTTTGATTCAATGGGTCAATTATGAGATTGGCTATTTGTATTACTTTGAAGAATTTTCCACATTTTGGTGGAGTCATTAGAATTCTGAATTTCAGAGAGAATCTCAACCTGATGATCTCTTTTCTTTTTTTGTGTTAATTTCTTATATTCTGAATATTTATAAAAATAATCATTTGATCCATCTACAAGTGGATCCATAGCATGTCACTCTCTTTTAATCTCTTTACATTCACTGTCAAACCAGTTATTTCTTGGAAATGAAGGTTTTGAATTACATGTTTTTAATTTCATTGACCTGGATAAAGCTTGTCTTATAAAAGCCTGGAGTGATTCTGCCACAGAATTAACAGATTCACACTCAGATAATTTCTTATATATATTTCCCAAGAAACCTGCGCCTATTTGATCAGACAGACATTTAATATATTTATCTTTGTCAGGCTCTGACCATTTAAAGTATGTCCTTTTCATAATTGGTCTAGGAGCTGAAGATATTACAGGGTTATTAGAATTTTGGTTATTAATGGTATTACAGTTGATGTCAAATTCTAATGGTCTGTGGTCCGAATATAGCCATTGTTTACCTACTTTCATTTTTTCAACAAGATTGAAATTATTAGAAGGAGAAATAACATAATCTACAACACTTTTACCAGTTGGTCGGACTTTTACCAGTTGGTAAACATACCATTATTGTCATCAACACTTCGCCCATTTACAATTGACATTCCAGAACTTACACACAAATCAATCAGGTGTTTACCATATTCATTTACTTTCTTATCTGAATTAACTCTCGGTTGTAAGAAAACATCATCACATTCATCTTTTGGAATAAGTAATTCAACTTCAAAATCAGTACCTTCGCATTTAACATGATGATCAGATAGGGCCCCAGTGCGTGCATTCAGTTCTCCTACAATGAGCAGGCTCAGGTTTCTTGGGAAATATATGGGTGAATATACAATTTAAGGGTCATTTAGTGTCTTTTGGCTATTCTGAGCGAATTTATGCATTGTGTGGGTCCAATTTTTTTTAATATTGTCCTATGGACAATACGATAAACTGAGAAAAAAAATAATTCAATATCTCTGACGAATATTTTTTTATTCCACATGCAATGTGCTAAAATACACGAATTTGTACACAAATGTTATGTCTCCCAATATCTAACACCTGAAACATAGACTGTTTTAACATGGAAGATATCTTGGAAATAACTTAACCCCGAGTTATTTTGTAGCGCAATTGTTATGTTCAACGGAATTTCTTCATATACAGACATGAACTCAATATAAAAAGTTGCCAAGGATACATTTACTGAGGCTTTTTAGCTGTCTCACGCAAACCGGTCAACTCAGCAACGCCAATGTTATCTAAACTCCTCAAATTGTGGTGTGATACCATTCATTTACTTCGATATATGCAGAGACAGCTGCAAAGTCCCAATATTTTGAGGTAGGTGAAATATTTGTAAACATTCAATCTGTACTGCTATTTTATAACCAAAACAATCACCCCTGAAGCGTATTAAATTTCTATGTCAACTCAGAAACGCTCATAATTTAGCAAAGAATCATTGAAAACATGTTAAACTGAACAAAGTGCTTGGTAATGATGGCCATCCGCCTACCGCATCGGTGGGCAATGATACATCTATCTTATATACATTCAAGATCGTTTTATGTTGTCCGTATTCAACTCAGCAACATTATTATTTCGATCAACTCAGCAACGTTTATGAGTTGATCACTCAACTCAGAAACGTTGCTGAGTTGACCAATTTTAGCTTTCTGTCTCACTAATGTAATTAAGACTAAAAACGTAACTCTATAAATGTAAAATGCAATTAAAAAATATATTTTTAACTAAATTAGACTGAGAGAGTATTCGCTTATGTGGACATTTTTACAGCAATAAAAAAACGTTTCCGAGTTGAAAACAAAAACGTTGCTGAGTTTACTGAATTCTGCTTTCTGTCCCTATTTTGTAATTAAAACCGAAATTTTAACTCAGTCAATGTAAAATGCAGTTAATAAGAAGCTGCTTTTGGTTGAATTAGAGTGAGATAGTATTTTAGAAGTTGTTTACCTAAATAAAACTACAAATAACACTTAGTTAAATTTCTTAATCAAATTTACCCTCATTATATTAGCATGTATGTATTGTACAATGGCCTTCGAAATACATTTTCAAATTAGGCTTGTTATGATCCCATTTCTTTTTTGTCTTTATAATGATGAACCAATTTTTTTTTCAGAAAATGGGGCTCAAGTGTTTAGAGATCTCGTAAATGCGCTTAAAACATGACTTTTACGTTCAATTATCGTCTTTCTCAACTCAGAAACGATAATGTCAACTCAGCAACTATTTAATTTCACAATAAAATCACTGTTCTGTCTTAGCAATTTTTATTTCAAAAAGTGTTATAAATACTAACATATCACTAAACTATCAAACAAAGCAATTTATGATCCTTAAAATTTGAAAATGATCAAATATATATATATATAATTCGCTGCTGAGTTGACATTTTATTTTTACGGTCCTTCACAAAAACACATATTTTTTTTTAATCTGTTCGAGATTAAGCTCTGATATTTTAAATGTGTATCACATAGACCCTACCCTCAATATCTGACCCTAGTATATATAATTTGAAGCGACTTATTTTTTTTCAAAAATACAGATTGAATGACCCCTTAAAGGGACTGGCCCAGGCTAAAATCATAAAAAAATCGGTGATTTTATTTCGGGTTCTTAATATGACCATATGATGTAAACATGTACATAGACTAGAACTGCAATTTTTTTTATAATTTTTGTGATGCGCATTCACCAGTTAGGCTAGATATAGAGATGAAATTCCCGCATTTCCTATTTTTCTAGAAATCAGGGAGTTCGTCTCTATATCTAGCCTAACTGGTGAATGCGCAGCACAAAAATTATAAAAAATTGCAGTTCTAGTCTATGTAGGCCTACATGTTTACATCATATGGTCATATTTAGAACCCGAAACAAAATCACTTGATTTTTTGATGATTTTAGCCGGGCCAGTCCCTTTAAATTGTATATTCACCCATATATAAGAAATTATCTGAGTGTGAATCTGTTAATTCTGTGGCAGAATCACTCCAGGCTTTTATAAGACAAGCTTTATCTAGGTCAATGAAATTAAAAACATGTAATTCAAAACCTTCATTTCCAAGAAATAACTGGTTTGACAGTGGATGTAAAGAGATTAAAAGAGAGTTACATGCTATGGATCTACTTGTAGATGGATCAAATGATTATTTTCATAAATATTCAGAATATAAGAAATTATAATTAGACTACGGTGACACGGACACGTCGACGACCCAGTAAACACATTTGTACAATGCTTGACCAACGTTGAAAACGTTAGGCCGACGTTGTACAAAATGGTATACATATGTTTTGTGTTTGCTGGGGTCCTGGCACTGCCACTGGGGAGTGGCCTGTAGGCCCACTACTCTGTAGGCTAGGCCTACAGTGTATGCCTAGCCTACAGTGTAGTCTATTCGACAAGGCCTAGGCTAGGGCCTACTTGCCAAATGTCTTACTTTACTTGTAACTATTCCAGAGCAATTAGATCTAGGTTATAGGCCTACCAGGGGCGGATCCAGGATTTATAAAAGGAGGGGGCGCAGGCGGCGAATTTTTGGGCATATTCAGGCCAATTTGGGGGACTTTTTAAAGAATTTGGCGCGAAGACGGGTGGGCGTGCGCCCCCCCCCCCTCTGGATCCGCGCCTGCCTATCATGAATGATTATACAACGATCCTAATATGAAAAAATAAGTGAACAGTCTGTGCCAGTGGCAGTGCCAGGGCAGTGGTTACCAATGCAGATACCAGACCATTTGACATGTAGGCCTAGTCTAAAGGCAGCAATTCTGGACTTCAATTCAAACAAAATAGGCTTAAGTTTTATAAAGGGACGTCGTAAGTTACATTGGCACAGATCTTGTCAATCTAAAAATAAAATGGTCCCTATCAAATACGATTCTAATTGTAAAGCCTAAGGCCTAACGTCACAGACATGACAGAACTACAGAAGTTATGAAATTAAGGAATGTGTGCTAATGTGAGGGGGAGACTGTAACAGCCAGATATATATGACGTCCACATGTCGGGGGCTGACATGTGTTGTAGAATATAGTAGGCCATATGACTTCTAAAGAGACACCCATGTTCAGAAGGTCCTAAATTCAGAAGGTCCTATGTTCAGGAAATATTTGTTCAAAAGGTCCTATATTCACAAGGCTCTATGTTCAGAAGGTCCTATATTCAGATATATTCAGAAGGTCCTATATTCAGAAAATTCTTTGTTTTAAGTAAAAAAAACTTACATCTTTCAGTTTCAGGTAAACTATAATGCAATAGATATATACATAACAAATCAGAGCCTCTCCTTTCAGGTCAAAGGTCAGATGAACTTTTGTTATGGCGCGTTGTGCGTCGTCTGTCAGTCCACGATTTGCCAAAATCGCCATTGGGACTTCAATCAACACTATATAGAACAGCCACAAACCAGGAGTAATCACAGAAGGATAGTTCCCGCAATTCAGGAATATATCCACCTAAATCCGGTCACGGTGCTAGTGTGAAATTGTCCTATATAGGCTATAGAACAAGTTCACACTACATGCTGGTTCGTCTTTAGCTGCTTTGTAGAAAGGTCAAAACCAAAACCCCTGCAAAATTACAAAGATGAGCTACGGTGCCATTAACACCTCCCCTGGAAGTGTCAATTATGGCACCGTTCGGTTTCTTCATTTTAGCCTATTCCAGGTTTTTTTGGGTGTCTGTAACCCCCTGTATATCCCCAAAATGCGTTGTATTGTTGGGTTGACCAAAACATGAGTGGAAATCGCAAATAAATTAAAGTCAATAGTAAGTGAGTAAGTAAGAAATATCGCTAGTAAAATGGATTGCACAAAAAGGCACCATTCAGAGCCTTGTTTTAACTATAGGCCTACCAAGGGCCACAACTATTTTGGTAAATCTGTAGCGCATGTTTTACGTCGATTTCTCAACGATTCTGAACCGATTTCTTTGAAATTTTGCACAGGCCATTTTCAAGCCAAATCCTAATACTGGTAAAAATTTAGTTAGACCATTCGACATGTAGACTAATACAATTC
Organism: Flabesymbios commensalis; assembly: GCA_964017125.1. NCBI lineage: Eukaryota > Metazoa > Annelida > Polychaeta > Terebellida > Flabelligeridae > Flabesymbios > Flabesymbios commensalis. The sequence continues at coordinate 34,312,108 of OZ024905.1, read as the reverse complement.
CAGAATTAGCGTAATGGGTTGGTAGAGGGGCGTCAAAATTTCAATTTAGGCCTACTACATGTCAAATCGTCTAGCTTTTGAAATGATGCACATAATTTTACGTTTACAAAATTTCATAACAGTCGGTTGATAAATTAATTGACAGAGTAATTAACAAAAAATATGCGCTACTGGTTAGTGAGTTAGCCCTAGATTGATTCGTTTTACCCGAAAAAAATCAACGTTTTTCAACATGGCGGTGACTGGGAGCGATCTCGACCCCAAGGTCTGAAAAATGTTCATAACTTTTTAATGACTAAAAAAAACAAGCTGAGTATGCGACCTCGTAGCTAAATTGTTACTGATTCTAAAAAAACTATTTTCTTATATATGACCGTCCCACGATTTTGTATGGGGTCAATCTGTGGCTGAAACCAGAGAAGTGTCTGCTGAAACCTATTTCAGCCACTGCGGCTAGAATGGAGTTACCCTCTGTTATTGTAACTCTTGAGACTATTCGACCCAAGGATATCGGAGCTGTGTGGAAGGCCAATGTGTTTTCGCATTATATTGCATAGCAAAACTCAAGTCTACGACCGTCTGACTAGGCATGTCTGGGGGGATTATTGATCTATAGTCAGATTCACATTAAATCCATCAACCAGGGGGAATGAATTCCGCTGACTCCCTTGTCAATTCTGAACCAATTTTCATGACATTTTGCACAGACAATTATCGAAAAGGGACATAAAGCAACAATTTACTATTTCATAACCTAGACATTTATATGACCTTGATTTTAAACTACAAATATTTTTCTCCTTTGCACAATACACTCAACATGTTTATTGCTCTGAAATGTATACCATATGTGTATCTCACTGGTCACGTTGGCCAATTCTTCTATTTAAAATATATATTTCTTATTGTAGATATACACGGGTTCCAATAAATTAATTTAAAAATATTTTTTTAATTACCAGCGTGTATAATTATCACCCGGTATATTTACTTGTGAAGGTTGTGACATATGCATATTTATCTACCACAACATACCACTTAGACTTTACATTCAACATAAAATAATCCCATAGACCACATAAGATAAGAGAATTGATATTTCTACATCTATTTCACTCTTTTTTATATGATATTTCGAACAACGCACCTCCTATAAAATATTATTATAACTTTCATATCAACAATTTAATGAGTCCATCAAAATTTATCAAACCTCACTTAGGCTCAAAAACCCACTGAGCACACAACGTTTTTACGACATTGAATTAACGTCATTGGCGTTGCCCAATTGGAACTGACAAATAGTCACCCGTACTTTCTAAACATAGAACCTTCTGAACAAATATTTCTGAACATAGGACCTTCTGAACATAGAACCTTCTGAATATAGAACCTTCAGAACATAGGACCTTCTGAATATAGGACCTTCTGAACAGAGAACCTTCTGAACATAGAACCTTCTGAACATAGGACCTTCTGAACATAGAACCTTCTGAACATAGAGCTGTAACCATAATTTATCATGTTTATAGCAAGGCGGTTAATATAGCCTAACAAGTTTTTAAAGTTGGGCCACCGTAGGCCTATAGGCCTACGACACTGCACCAACATTAAAGGGACTGGCCCAGGCTAAAATCATAAAAAAATCGGTGATTTTATTTCGGGTTCTATTTATGACCATATGATGTGAGCATGTACATAGACTAGAGCTGCCATTTTTTATAATTGTTGTGCTGCGCATTCATCAGTTAGACTAGATATGCGCAGCACAAAAATTATAAAAAATTGCAGTTCTAGTCTATGTACATGTTTACATCATATGGTCATATTAAGAACCCGAAATAAAATCACCGATTTTTTTATGATTTTGGCCTGGGCCAGTCCCTTTAAAACAACAAAAATATGCAAGCATAAATTTTCTTTGTTTTGATTCAGTATATAGACTATATATGCCAGTATCGCAGACGGTGGACCAACATTGAGTCAACATATAGGATGAATGTCTTACGTCAACTGGGATTCGTGACAACAATATCGGTCTGATCGAGTTTGAGTTTCTATTTCCTTTATCATGTTAATCACTTTAACTTTAATGTAAATTATTAGAGTGATCACAAAAAGGCACCATTCAGAGCCTTGTTTTAACTATAGGCCTACCATGGGCCACAATTATATAGATATATAACATTGGTTCAGCGTTTTGTGTTTATCGAAAGCGCTTCCAGTAGGTTTGTTCAAATTTAAATGCCCAAATGTATTGAAATGTATCAATAGGCCCATATAAGCGAAGAAGGCATATAGGCCCCCTAGTGCGAAATAGTCGATCTAATCTATCAATGACAAGGTGGTAACATATTTTATCATCGATATTCAACTATGCATCTAATAAATGATCCCTAAAGGCAATGGATGCATTGCATTAGCATATATCAATTTCATATACCGGGTAATTGCAAAATTGGGAAAATGAAGTTAACTTTTGCATAAACAGATAAATGCAAAAATGGCAAAGGAAGCTAGGGTTAACCCAATGCTGTGTCAACATAATCCTGTTTGCTGGGATCTGCAACTTCAGCAAGTATCAGGTATGACATTTCGTTTCCAGCAGGATAATAACACTTAGGCTATAATAACAAATACTAGACACAGTATTGATTGTATAATTAATAGCTTTCGTTAGAAATGTGTTTAGTAAGTTACGCATACGTAGGCCTAATACCCCAGTCACACATATACGACGCACAGCCCACGTCTTGAGTGACAAAAATTAGAGCAGTGCGTCGTTGTGCGTCCACGAATTTTGTCAGGATATGAGAAGAGCTAGCGAGTTTAAGACGAATATACAGCGTGTTATAAATAAATCAGGGCGGGGGCCCTAGGGTAGGCCTAGTGGTTAGCACCGCTGCCTTTCACGCCAGAGCTCGGGGTTCGGTCCCGGTCTCGGCGGTTTGAAAGAAACAAAAAAATGTTTCTTCCCCATTCACGTGGGAAAGTCAGTATTGTGGGGAGCCTCCGTGACCGAGAGGTTGCGTGCTCGGCCTCAGACCGCCAGGGCTCGAATTTCGAATCCTGTGTCTGGAGGACAGTGTCATCTCAATCATCTCACCATCCTCAGGAGGTTCTCCTGGCCCAGTTTAGCCTATATGTGCACAAAGGTGGCCTAAAGCCCGATTCATTTCATTTCTTATAAATAAATCAGGTGCATAAACCAGCGAATACACAGCGTTGTGCTACCGCGCTCCGAACGAATGCACAGCGCATCGCCAGCGCGTGGCACGAAGAAGTCAGGAGATCATTTAGCACGCCCCGTATACATTATATGTTCGCTGGACATGCGTTAGGAACACGTCAGATGGACGCTATTTGCTGGCTCAGTGCCGGCATATTTCAGGTATTTTCTAGCCGTTAGTAACGGTAAATCACGCGGCGAAAAATAAGTAATTATCAAAGTTTGTATTTTCTATGCTCTAATTCTGTGAAGCGCAGTGACGTCACTGGAAACCCTTTTAAATGGCTAGGCCTACTCGGTAAAATCAATGTTATATAAGTTCCCACCCCCCGTACTTTACTGTATTAGATTGCTAGGTGAAAACATTGCAGGTCAAGGCTGTCGGGTTGTATAATAATTATGCGTATTTGTGATACAAACACGTTACATAGGGCACAGTAAACATAAAGGACAGGTAAAATCGAATAACCTCGTATGAGTCTGTCCAGTTGAATCTCGCAGTGATGACTTTCCAAGTGACAAGGCGGAATGTACGTGACAACATATTTAGCATATTTCCATATACAGAATTATATGAAATTTACTGAAATCTAGCAGCATCGTTATTTAATTACAAAGGCTTCTGAAAACAGAGCAGAAGTATAATTGTAATTTATAACTTTAGTCCAGGCTATAAATATTTTTTAATGGACAAAAATGTTAACAAAGGTTTTTCAACGGAATTTGACTCAGTGGGGCCATGTAAAAACACCCATAAAACCCCACCCGAATCCTCCTTGTAGTAGTAGTCTGGGGCGATATGTCAGAAATATGCCTAAAATTAAAAGTTCTTGCCAAAATTGCTTTTATTGTTTTTTTGACTTTATTAGGGGTCAAATAGGCCACAAATATTGGGGTTCAATTTTTCCCGCCCCTCAACCTCGTTTTATAACACATTTAAAATGGCCGCTATCGTAATCACATATTTGGCTATAACTTGGGTCCTAGCATAGCTAGAGTCACGATTTTGATGTCTATACCCATGTTTTTGTACGAGGAATCCAATAGTGCCCATAAAAAATGTGGATATCTCTTAGATATTTTGAAATTAACGATAAAACACATTTTTGATACCTTTTCGGTCATTTTTTTTGCGAATTCGAAAAAAACTAAAATTCAAACATTGAGCGTTGTTTAGTGTGTATTATGATAAACAGTACATTGTTGATGGTTTCTGAATGATGGGTGTTCCGTTAATGGACCCCAAATAGTTGACCAAAGTGACGTTAAGCGATTGTAAAAACTGAACAATTTCAATTACGATGTTTGATGCATTTATTTCATTTAAACATTTTACAATAGTCACAGAGGATAATTGATATTGACGGTAATGTGTCTTTTACAAAACACATTTGATAACTTTGAGAAGTGGGTGGGATGGGTCAATGTTATTTGAAATAAAATAAAATTAGCACACATTGTGCGCAAATTGTGCGTTTCAGCAATGTTTCATATTTGCTAAACAAATGACCAGAATTAATCTTGGTGGGTAATTATGGAGCATCCCACCCATCAAATTATTAGATTTTTAGATCTTGTTTTTCTTAAATCCATAAATGATGCACAATTACAAATAAAAGGGGAACTTTTAATTCATCACATCCTTTGAGAGATATCAGCGTATAGATTCCAGCCATAATTGGACGGGCAGGGCCATTACCATAGAGGATCACAGCAAACATTCAATGGCTTGGTTTATTTTCTTATGCGAAAGAAACAAGCAACTCACAACCACAAAGATGTTTCGTTAGGTATCAGTAAATCAGTTCCAATCTAAATACAGGAAAAGGGTAACGTGATATTTTTTCAACTGGACAACATAATCAAAGTCTGTTTACATGAGACGCCTTGTAGCCTACCACAGATCATTAAATTATGAAAACAGAAAACATAATACATTTTGAGCCAACCCAGTCATGTTAAGTTAACAGATACACTTGAATGTGTTTGCATATTGTATGCTCAGTAGTAGATAAATATGTTATCCGGTAAAAAAGTGATAGTGCCCGCGGGACACAACATCAAGTGGTTGAAAATTTAGATAACCTGCGAGAAGTCATTCTAGAAAGGCAGAAGTCAAGAGTGCTGAAAAAACTGATGAACACTTTTACTAAGTACTATGTATGTACATTGTCATTCAAACCAAGTTGTTTAGAACTGGTTCCCGTTGAGTTGAGTTTTCTGTAGATTAATGCAAGTGACACAATTATCAAACCATGAGAGTAGCTCATGAAGTCAGAAGTTTGTAAGATGTCCGAATAATAAGCCTAGATTTAGGACCGCTTTATTGGCAGTCCACGGATCACGTGTGAGTGATGGCACAAGGGATGCTTCATGACAAAAGTGTAATACAAAACACCTCGGGCCTATCATTTGGTGGAGTCATCACTGGGTACTATGGTTAATGATATCACTCTCTGGGTTACTTCTACTCATGGGATCATACTCTAGAACGCCTTATCGTGACCAGAGGTCGCGTGTCTAAAACTAATAAGTTGAGCTTGTACTAATTTCTCCAGGACAGGTGAATTCACTTTCTTTCTGCACAGGATACACTAACAGGAGCGTCATTCTTCAACAGGTGTGATTTGAACCAAATAATATATTCTGGTCAAATACTGACAAATTCTGAATCTAATACTGATGTATTAACTGAGTAATTGGTGATTTGAGGCATAATTAGATCAAATATGTACTGCAACAGAGTAGTTCAAAAGGAATATTTTTTGTAATGCCACAATGCTATACACAACAGAATATGCTTGGGTATGTCCATTCATCGTCGGTGGAAGCTTTTACTTTGTTGCAAATCAGTTTTAATATTGTTCAGTAACTTTGTCGAAAATTGTGGCATAATTCTTCTTGAAATAGGTTTTTCTAAAGCTTTGTACATGGGCTTATCGCAGATGATCAAATATCTTACCACTTTTTGCTAGATAACATATCTATCTATTGAGCACACATATGAAAAGGCATTCAAGTGTACCTCTTGAAAGTTGGTTGGTTTCTGTGATGATGAAGCATCTTGTGTAATATCTCTTAACTGGTCTGTGAAAGTAACATTAGCTTCACTCGTAAACAGATTATATCCACATATATTATTATTTTAAATAGCTTGTAAATTAACGTAAACACACAAATTTCAGCTTGAACTCGACGAGGCCGCAACTGTGATCACCTAGTCACACTGAGAGGGAATAGACAATGATATTTCTCTGAAAGACCCCTGCGAGATCAGCACGGTTCAAACCCGGGATGTGTGCATGAATGACGTGGCAGTCCGATATTCTATCGATGCGCTGCCTCTCCCTCTCTAAATTTGTACATTGAAAGCCTTGGGAGCATGGACGAATTCTGTATGTCAAGTGTACTAATCCTCTGGCTGAATCAGCTAATGATAATTCCAGCTTTACGGTGGCAACTATTCTTGTTTAAAAATCTAGAATGGGAGATGTTCACCTACATGAGCTACACCTTATGAGAGCCAACCACATTTCAATGGGAGACAAGACCTGCTTTATCAGATGGCCAAACCTCCGACCATTAGAACAAAGTGTGTGGGAAGTGAAATATAGCATGTTCATTCCTGTCAGATGTCTTAGTTCACCTGCACCAAGGTTTGTTATTGAGCTCAACAAATATTGATACAAATAAGACTGCCATAGTACCAGATATAGTTAAAATGCTCAGCGTTGCAGACGACTCCTGTACAAATGCAACAGTGGGGTATATAACAAGCAAACCAGGTAGTGTGGCTTGTGTCATTGTGAACGACAGTCGGCCATTTTGAAATTTAAAAATTGTCAATATGTTAATATATAAATCAAAATCACTAAATTTTAACCTAAACCTCATTGTCTTTTCGATGAACCAAGCCATTGAATGCTTGTTGTAATCTGCTTAAATGTCAGCTGTGAGAATGCCCCCGTCATCCTCCAATCTATTCCGCAATAACAGAGTTTGTAGGTATACGCGATACAGAGACTGTAATCATTGCGCGGCCGGGCATCCTTGTTAGGTTACAGATTTATATATTAATTGGTAATACTCGCTTTGCATCTCTCTAGAATATTGCCTTGACGCGGAGATTTAACTGTCAGTATTTAAATTAATTGTTTCATAAAATTGTTGATCTCAGAGTAGCCCCTGCATCTCGGAGAATATGTCAAATTATGACTGAAATTTAAACGGGGATATCTCTCATGGGCTGTGATGAATTAAAATCCCCTATTTTATTTTTTCTTGTGCAATATTTAATAATTTTAAAGAAACAAATCTGAAAATCCAATGATTTTGCTGATGGGATGAATCACAATCGCAATGATCATGATGATTGATTCTGATCATTTGTTTGACAGCACATGAAACATTGCTGAAACGCACAATTTGCTCACAATTTTGTATTCATTTTGTACTATTTTTTAAATTTCGATCGGACCTTCATCCCCCCTATCTACTTCACAAAAAAGTGTGTACTGTTTTGCAAAAGACACATTAGTTTTATCAATTTTCCTCTGTGACTGTTGCAAAATGTTCATTTGCAAATTAAGGAAATGTACCAAACATCGTTATTGAAGTTGCTCGGTTCCTACGCTATCACTTGTACGCCTTCTTGGTGAAATATTTAGGGTCCATCAACGAAACATCTACCATTCAGAAGCCATCAGCAATGCGCTGTTTATATTATTATACTTACTAAATAACGCTTCCAAAAAAATTATTTAAAAAATTGAGTTTTTTCATATTTGCGACAAAAAATTACCGAGAACGCATGAAAAATGTGTTTTATATTTATTATCTAAATATCTACAAGACATACACATTTTGTATGGGCACTATTGGATTCCTTATACCCAAAAACATTGGTATTGACATCAAAATCGTGACTCTAGCTTTGCTAGAGGCCAAGTTATGGCCAAATATGTGATTTCGATGGCGGCCATTTTGAATGTACATAAAACGAGGTTGAGGGGCGGGAAAAATTGAACCCCAATATTTTTGGCTTATTTGACCCCTAATGAAGCCATAAAAACAATAAAATCAATTTTGGCAACATAAATGGCCAAAATGACAGACCGCACCAGACTATAGTACTTTTCGCCCGCATCCGGGGAGGGTCATTAGGGATCTGTTTCGTCTGTTGGATGCTGTGTACGGCATTGTACGGAAGCACTAGTCTACAGCAATCATCCAAGGGCAGCTGCAGCCTCCTCGTATCTGGCCATAATCTTCAGGCGGATTGCCAGTGGTGTACACTGGTTCCTCCGCTCAACAGCAGAGCCAATGCAGCACCCGCATCAGTGTTGGCGCTGGTGTAGGCCGTGGTAGCCTTAAATAGCTGGCAATAGCGTGTTTGACATTAGGTCTCTCACGTGGGATGAATGGAGCTACCCAGATGGGGTGATTATTCCTATTGTTACTCTGGGGACTATCCGACCCGAGGATAGCGGAGCTGCTCAAAATGCCACAAAGTTTCAGCATTAAATTGCACAGCCAAACTCAAGTCTCCGGCCGTCTGGGCATGTCTGGGGGTATATCCCCTAGACATGCCCAGAACCCCTTATCGGGAAAGCGAAGGAAAACGCTCTCAATAACCCACCATGCCCTATCACCCCCACCGTCACATCATCATCTGTATATCATTCATCTCATCAATTGACTACAAGGTTTTTATCGTATTATAATGTCACTTAAAAGACCTTTTGTGCCGAAAGGTGACGTAAAGCAATGATTTACTACTACTACCACTCCTTGGGGAAAGCCTCGTTTTCGGGTAAAATCCAAAATGGCCGCCAATAAACCAGTAATTTGTGTATTTTTAAATAAATCACTATAATTTGAGTACTAAACAACGGACAGTCACATATAATATGTCTTTTCGTACTAATTTTCTTAAAGGATTTTTTTTTGTTCACATTTAAAATTCCCATAATGTCAAACTGAGGTCATTTTCAAGGTCAAATTAAGCCTTAAAATGTGAATAATTTATATATATATTTTATTAAATCGCTATCGCTTCAGAACTAAACATCGTAGAGCCACATACAATATGTTTTTTCGCAATATTTTTTTCAATGGGTTCTATTTGATTACATTTCGAATTTGTAAGAAGTCAAACTAAGGTCATTTTTAAGGTCTTATAAATGTGAAAAATTTGCATTTTTAGGTGCACAAATGCCAAAATATTTAATTGACAAAAATGTTAACAAAGGCTTCTCAACATAATTTGACTCGGTTGAAGTATTTAAGACAACACATAAAACCCCATCCGAATCCTCCTTGGGAAAAGCCTCGCTTCCGAGTAAAATACAAAATGGTCGCAATTTTTAAACCAGTAATTTATATATTTTTTTTAATCGCTATCATTTCAGAAATAAGCATCGTAGAACCACATATAATATGGTTTTTTTCCCACTTTTTTTTAAGGGATTCTATTTGTTCACGTTTAAAATTCATGAAAGGTCAAACTGAGGTCATTTTCAAGGTCAAGGTCAAATTAAGCCTAAAAATGTTAATAATTTATATATATTTTTTATTAAATCGCTATCGTTTTAGAACTAAACATCGTAGAGCCACTTATAATATGCTTTTTTCGCAATATTTTTCTCAAGGGATTCTATTTGTTTGCATTTTGAGTTTCTAAGAGGTCACACTGAGATCATTTTCAAGGTCAAGGTTAAAACAAATGTGAAAAAAGTGCATTTTTTATGTGCACAAATGCCAACATATTTAATTGACACAAATGTTAACAAATGCTTCTCAACATAATTTGACTCGGTTGAAGTATTTAAAACAACACAGTAAACCCCATCCGAATCCTCCTTGGGAAAAGCCTCGTTTTCGGGTAAAATCCAAAATGGCCGCCATTAATTAACCAGTAATTTATATATATATTATTTTAAATCACTATCATTTCAGAACTAAGCATCGGAGCACCACATATAATATGTTTTTTTCACACTATTTTTTTAAGGGATTCTATTTGTTTAAATTTCTAAGATGACAAACTGAGGCCATTTATAAGGTCAAGGTCAAATTAGTCCTAAAAATGTGAACAATTAGCATTTTTAAGTGCACAAATGCCCAAATATTTAATTTACAAAAATGTAAACAAATGTTTTTCAACATAATTTTACTCATTGGTGCTATGTGAAAAAACACGTAAAAACCCTACCCGAATCAACCTCGGGGAAAGCCTCGTTTTCGGGTAAAATCTAAAATGGCCGTCATTATGCCAGTAGTGTATGTATTTAAAAAAAAAATCTCCATCGTTTGGGAACTACACATAGTAGAGCCACATATACTATGTCTTTTCGCACTATTTTTTTCTGGGATTCTACTTGTTCACATCTCAAATTCCTATGAAGTCAAACTGAGGTCATTTTCAAGGTCAAATTAGACCTAAAATATAAATAATTCACATTTTTAGGTCATCAAATGCAGAAATATTTAATGGACAAAATGTTAACAAATGCTTTTCAACATAATTTGCCTCTGTGTGGCTATGTAAAAACACACTTAAAACTTCACCTGAATCCAAAATGCCCCCATTTCAACAAGTAATCGAGCAAAATCCATATAATTTGGTCAGTCAGTCAATGATACAGTATCGGATTACGTTGGATTGTATTACACTGCTTTAGTACTAAAGACGAAGCACATAATCGCAGAATGGGAAATTATGTTGGTGCATCAGTCTCAGTATCTGCAGAATTGAGCCTGATCATGAGTATAAAGCATTTCTGGCGAATTCGTCCAATGAACAGGCCTTAATAATTAATATTTGATATGTACCGTGGCCTGCAGGTCAGCACAAGCAGGTGTTATCGCAGACGATACAAATATTTTTCAGCAAGTTTGGCTATCATGCTCGGGTCGTTTCAGACATTGCCTATCGCCGGTTGAAGATGAGCCTGCAATATGTATTTAGAAAATTAAAAACTAGTCTGATGATGAATGTATTCAACAACCATACATACTGCTCAACCTGAACTCAGAAAGGGAAACACTGGCATGGCCTTGACTACGCTGTTAATTTGTATTGTCAAGAGAGTTGGCGACAAAATGCTTCCTTGGGGAACACCTTTCCCCTGCAACTTTAGTGAAGTGTAAGTGTTATCTCATCTGACTTCAAATAGTACCCCTTAGACATGAACGTGTTTTATACTTCCAGCTGGTGTCATAGGCTTGTCCTGGATCAAAGCATATTCCCGCCATGTGTTGATGTTTTACAAAACCTTAACGGATATGCACATCTAACCTAACCAAATGATCTGCATGTGTTTTTACATTTTTAAAACCTAGCAATGTGTGGAGTGTAGATTTGCTTATGCTCGACTTGTTCTCACTTGCATATATGCTGCCTCCACATTGACTTCTTCTCGTCTATTATCAGACAGGTCGCAAAAATATTTAAAATGGCACAATAAGTGGACTGGACTGAAAAAAGTGCACAATAAGTACCTAGGCTAGAAAATGATACAATACATCGAGGGGGTGGGGCACGTGACCCCCTGTTCCGCCCCTAATTATACTACACAAGCGCTCGTTGGTGGTTGGTTTATTGCTGTCCCTGCGTCGCAACTCAACTGGTCGAGCAAACAATAATACGGGAAACGTTACAGACTCCTGAAGGAGCGAACACATTGGCGGCATCAGGTTGTCTAGATTTATTGAACAAAATACTTTTGGCTTTATATATTGCCAAGATTTGAAACTATTAAAAATCAATTGTATTCATGTTTTCATTCTATTTACTCGACAAGTTTAAACTCGATATATGTCATCGTCTAAAATGACATAGAATAAGATTTGTAAGGTCAGTGATGCCTAGAATGAAATAATGATATCAGAAATAGATGATGTGCCTCACAATTAGCCAAAAGGGACATATTGCAATATACTTTTACTTGGCGTGGAATTAATTTTCGCGCCTTTCGCACAAGGACCCTGAGCGCGAAATCATATTCCCAGCGAAATACTGTTTACCGCATAGTGTTTCGTGAACTTTGGGACTGGGTTTTAAAGGGTGTGACTGCCGCTGTGCAGTCAACCGTGGTTATGTAATCTATTTGTGTTATTGTCACGTTAACCTGTAAAAGTTTAAGTCCTAGGATTTATATTTAAATGACTGAATGGCAACGACTGAATGACAACACATGAAATATATTTTTATTGTGACAAAAAACATAAATTGATAACACTATTTGTATTCTATTCCAATTTTATTCTAAACCTGTTTGTACAAAGTCCTTGATAATACAGTACGCTTTCGGTGTGATTTATTCGATGACTGCTATTAATCAGCGGGCATGAAGGGGTTTAATGATAGATGTCTTGATGTCAACGTTGATCTATTCTATGTAAAGTTGAGGGGTGGTGACCCAGCAAACCCGAGACGTTGATCCAGTGCTGGCGTGATACTGGTCCAGCGTCGAAGATAGTGGGCCAGCTTTTCCCCAACACCGGAAGAACACTAGTGTTCACTAGGGACAGACTCAATGTTGCTAGGAGAGCTGTGGATGCGTTTCACGGCATGTGTTTTTCTAAGGATTTAAGCTAAGTGACACTAGTTGCCCTCAGATCTATGCAAACATTACAAATATATGTGCACATATATAGCTATTTTGAAATTCCCACAATCAAACAGATACGATGAGCATTTAAAAAATTTATTTAAAGGCAAATATATATTAATAATAATAATAATAAGGATAATAGTTAATTAAATTGATTACCTGTTGCATTGATATGGTTAATGAGCAGCTCCTGTCCAGTGCATTAGCCTCAATGGTCGGTCACCCCCCCCCCTCCAGTTAATTGATGACCATAGCATTATGTTTACTTACGACCTTGCATTATAGTGTCGGGAAAGGTGATGACAGTCGTTACGACGAGATAACAATTACATGTCTCCAAGCCAAAAAAATAAACTTTAAAAAATATTTTTGAGTGAAATGATGTGGTCAAAAATGCGCGAAAATTCATACTCGCGAAATTGAAATATATTACAGTATCACATGCAACTATTGGACCACTAGTAAAAAATCACTATATAATTGTTATACTGATCATTTGTGACCTTCGTGTGATGTTTGAAGGTCACAGATGCTTTTGATTGTAATTTGATGGGCATAAATGGGCTCTACGTCCTAAAATTAGTCAGAAATGACATATCACAGTTGATTATGAGATTTTTAACTAAAAATCTATTTTGTTCAAAAGGCCGCTGGCGACCATCTTGGATTTTTGTGATTTTCGGCTAAACGCGAAATGCAACTTTTAATAATAAACTGTTGCCCTCCATAAATCATTTTTCCACCTAAATGCATTAAATTATCTGGTGCACTGGGAGACCACTGGATGAAATAAGTGAGTACATGTACTTGCTTTTCACTTGTGATCGATGGTGGCCATTTTAATTTTTGCGCTCTACAAAATTCCGCCCACTTTTTTAATGAGCCGTAGAAGGTTTTTTTTTTACAAATATCTTACTTGTCAGAGGTTGGTCACGGAATCATGGTTTTGGAACCAGCTATTATATGATTTTTAGTAGTTTGACCTTTGTGCGCCATTTTGAACTAAATTTAGGACACTTCCACCCCCTGCACACCTTAGGACTTTTGATATGTTGCTTGTCATTCTTCTAACAAACTTTCCTGAAATTTTCTGCTTGTTACGAATTTGTTCCAGATATTAGGCTAACTTTCCTGGACTATAATATCTATGTCGTCGATCCCAATATAGTTCTGGCTTAGAGCTGGATTGAGAACTGTAAATGACCGAAGTAACCACCTTTCTCAAAGTAAAACTTTAACACCATAAAATTAGTATCCTAACCAGTGTAGGTGGGTTATACGTAGTTTCCTTCAAGATCAAGTAACCCACAAAACAGTCAACTTCAGATTTAAAAACATTAAATCATGTCGAAAAGTATTATTTATCAACTTATACCATGAAATAAAAGTAGCAACTATCTCAGTTTGTAATTTTTGGCATTTGTGAAACAGATTTAATCAATTTCCAGGTCTAGTTTGACCCTTATCTTGAAAATGACATCAGCTTGACCTCATAGGAATTAAAATGTGAAAAAGTAAAATCCCAGATTTTTGTGCGAAAAGACATAGCATAATATGGAATACGATGTTGATTAGTTTAAAATTATATGAATTTTGATAAATTACTGGTCGAACTGGGGGCCATTTTGGATTTTACCCGAAAACGAGGCTTACCTCAATGAGGATTCGGGTGGAGTTTATTGTGTGTTTTTACATAGCCACACCGAGGTTAATTATGTTGAAGTTAACATTTTTGTCTAATAAATATTTCGGGGAAAGCCTCGTTTTCGGGTAAAATCTAAAATGGCCGTCATTATGCCAGTAGTGTATGTATTTAAAAAAAAAATCTCCATCGTTTGGGAACTACACAAAAGTAGAGCCACATATACTATGTCTTTTCGCACTATTTTTTTCTGGGATTCTACTTGTTCACATCTCAAATTCCTATGAAGTCAAACTGAGGTCATTTTCAAGGTCAAATTAGACCTAAAATATAAATAATTCACATTTTTAGGTCATCAAATGCAGAAATATTTAATGGACAAAATGTTAACAAATGCTTTTCAACATAATTTGCCTCTGTGAGGCTATGTAAAAACACACTTAAAACTTCACCTGAATCCAAAATGCCCCCATTTCAACAAGTAATTTAGCAAAATCCATATAATTTGGTCAGTCAGTCAATGATACAGTATTGGATTACGTTGGATTGTATTACACTGCTTTAGTACTAAACACGAAGCACATAATCGCAGAATGGGAAATTATGTTGGTGCATCAGTCTCAGTATCTGCAGAATTGAGCCTGATCATGAGTATAAAGCATTTCTGGCGAATTCGTCCAATGAACAGGCCTTAATAATTAATATTTGATATGTACCGTGGCCTGCAGGTCAGCACAAGCAGGTGTTATCGCAGACGATACAAATATTTTTCAGCAAGTTTGGCTATCATGCTCGGGTCGTTTCAGACATTGCTTATCGCCGGTTGAAGATGAGCCTGCAATATGTATTTAAGAAATTAAAAACTAGTCTGATGATGAATGTATTCAACAACCATACATACTGCTCAACCTGAACTCAGAAAGGGAAACACTGGCATGGCCTTGACTACGCTGTTAATTTGTATTGTCAAGAGAGTTGGCGACAAAATGCTTCCTTGGGGAACACCTTTCCCCTGCAACTTTAGTGAAGTGTAAGTGTTATCTCATCTGACTTCAAATAGTACCCCTTAGACATGAACGTGTTTTATACTTCCAGCTGGTGTCATAGGCTTGTCCTGGATCAAAGCATATTCCCGCCATGTGTTGATGTTTTACAAAACCTTAACGGATATGCACATCTAACCTAACCAAATGATCTGCATGTGTTTTTACATTTTTAAAACCTAGCAATGTGTGGAGTGTAGATTTGCTTATGCTCGACTTGTTCTCACTTGCATATATGTTGCCTCCACATTGACTTCTTCTCGTCTATTATCAGACAGGTCGCAAAAATATTTAAAATGGCACAATAAGTGGACTGGACTGAAAAAAGTGCACAATAAGTACCTAGGCTAGAAAATGATACAATACATCGAGGGGGTGGGGCACGTGACCCCCTGTTCCGCCCCTAATTATACTACACAAGCGCTCGTTGGTGGTTGGTTTATTGCTGTCCCTGCGTCGCAACTCAACTGGTCGAGCAAACAAGGATACGGGAAACGTTACAGACTCCTGAAGGAGCGAACACATTGGCGGCATCAGGTTGTCTAGATTTATTGAACAAAATACTTTTGGCTTTATATATTTCCAAGATTTGAAACTAGTAAAAAACAATTGTATTCATGTTTTCATTCTATTTACTCGACAAGTTTAAACTCGATATATGTCATCGTCTAAAATGACATAGAATAAGATTTGTAAGGTCAGTGATGCCTAGAATGAAATAATGATATTAGAAATAGATGATGTGCCTCACAATTAGCCAAAAGGGACATATTGCAATATACTTTTACTTGGCGTGGAATTAATTTTCGCGCCTTTCGCACAAGGACCCTGAGCGCGAAATCATATTCCCAGCGAAATACTGTTAACCGCATAGTGTTTCGTGAACTTTGGGACTGGGTTTTAAAGGGTGTGACTGCCGCTGTGCAGTCAACCGTGGTTATGTAATCTATTTGTGTTATTGTCACGTTAACCTGTAAAAGTTTAAGTCCTAGGATTTATATTTAAATGACTGAATGGCAACGACTGAATGACAACATATGAAATATATTTTTATTGTGACAAAAAACATAAATTGATAACAATATTTGTATTCTATTCCCATTTTATTCTAAACCTGTTTGTACAAAGTCCTTGATAATACAGTACGCTTTCGGTGTGATTTATTCGATGACTGCTATTAATCAGCGGGCATGAAGGGGTTTAATGATAGATGTCTTGATGTCAACGTTGATCTATTCTATGTCAAGTTGAGGGGTGGTGACCCAGCAAACACGAGACGTTGATCCAGTGCTGGCGTGATACTGGTCCAGCGTCGAAGATAGTCGGCCAGCTTTTCCCCAACACCGGAAGAACACCTTGTGTTCACTAGGGACAGACTCAATGTTGCTAGGAGAGCTGTGGATGCGTTTCATGGCATGTGTTTTTCTAAGGATTTGAGCTAAGTGACACTAGTTGCCCTCAGATCTATGCAAACATTACAAATATATGTGCACATATATAGCTATTTTGAAATTCCCATAATCAAACAGATACGATGAGCATTTAAAAAATTTAATTAAAGGCAAATATATAATAATAATAATAATAATGATAATAATTAATTAAATTGATAACCTGTTGCATTGATATGGTTAATGAGCAGCTCCTGTCCAGTGCATTAGACTCAATGGTCGGTCATCCCCCCCCCCCTCCAGTTAATTGATGACCATAGCATTATGTTTACTTACGACCTTGCATTATAGTGTCGGGAAAGGTGATGACAGTCGTTACGACGAGATAACAATTACATGTCTCCAAGCCAAAAAAATAAACTTTACAAAATATTTTTGAGTGAAATGATGTGGTCAAAAATCGGGTTTGCGCGAAAATTCATACTCGCAAAATTGAAGTATATTACAGTATCACATGCAACTATTGGACCACTAGTAAAAAATCATTATATAATTGTTATACTGATCATTTGTGACCTTCGTGTGATGTTTGAAGGTCACAGATGCTTATGATTGTAATTTGATGGGCATAAATGGGCTCTACGTCCTAAAATTAGTCAGAAATGACATATTACAGTTGATTATGAGATTTTTAACTAAAAATCTATTTTGTTCAAAAGGCCGCTGGCGACCATCTTGGATTTTTGTGATTTTCGGCTAAACGCGAAATGCACCTTTTAATAATAAATTGTTGCCCTCCATAAATCATTTTTCCACCTAAATGCAATAAATTATCTGGTGCACTGGGAGACCACTGGATGAAATAAGTGAGTACATGTACTTGCTTTTCACTTGTGATCGATGGTGTTCATTTTAATTTTTGCGCTCTATAAAATTCCGCCCACTTTTTCTAATGAGCCGTAGAAGGTTTTTTTTTACAAATATCTTACTTGTCAGAGGTTGGTCACGGAATCATGGTTTTGGAACCAGCTATTATATGATTTTTAGTAGTTTGACCTTTGTGCGCCATTTTGAACTAAATTTAGGACACTTCCACCCCCTGCACACCTTAGGACTTTTGATATGTTGCTTGTCATTCTTCTAACAAACTTTCCTGAACTTTTCAGCTTGTTACGAATTTGTTCCAGATATTAGGCTAACTTTCCTGGACTATAATATCTATGTCGTCGGTCCCAATATAGTTCTGGCTTAGAGCTGGATTGAGAACTGTAAATGACCGAAGTAACCACCTTTCTCAAAGTAAAACTTTAACACCATAAAATTAGTATCCTTACCAGTGTAGGTGGGTTATACGTAGTTTCCTTCAAGATCAAGTAACCCACAAAACAGTCAACTTCAGATTTAAAAACATTAAATCATGTCGAAAAGTATTATTTATCAACTTATACCATGAAATAAAAGTAGCAACTATCTCAGTTTGTAATTTTTGGCTTTTGTGAAACAGATTTAATCAATTGCCAGGTCTAGTTTGACCCTTATCTTGAAAATGACATCAGCTTGACCTCATACTAATTAAAATGTGAAAAAGTAAAATCCCAGATTTTTGTGCGAAAAGACATAGCATAATATGGAATACGATGTTGATTAGTTTAAAATTATATGAATTTTGATAAATTACTGGTCGAACTGGGGGCCATTTTGGATTTTACCCGAAAACGAGGCTTACCTCAATTAGGATTCGGGTGGAGTCTAATGTGTGTTTTTACATAGCAACACCGAGGTTAATTATGTTGAAGTTAACATTTTTGTCTAATAAATATTTCGGCATTCGTCCACTTCAGAAATAAAAATTATTCATATTTTCAGGCTTAATTCCTTTTCCCAATTTGAAATGTAAACAAATAAAATCCCTAAAAAATAGTGTGAAAAGACATATTATATGTGACTAAGATGTTTAGTTCTTAAATGATAGTGATTTTTTTAAAATACATACATACTGCTTTAATGGCGGCCATTTTGGATATTTCGGCATTTGAGAGCCTAAAAAATGCGAATTATTTATATTTTAGGTCTAATTTGACCATGACCTTGAAAATGAACTCAGTTTGACCTCTTATGAATATGAAACGTGAACAAATGGAATCCCTTAAAAAAGTTGTGCGAAAAAACATATTATATGTGGCTCTACGATGTTTAGTTCTCAAATGAGAGCGATTTTTTTTTAATTTACATAAATTACTGGTTTAATGGCGGCCATTTTGGATTTTACCCGAAAACGAGGTTTCCCCCAAGGTGTATTCGGGTGGGGTTTTCAAGGGGTTTTACATAACCCCACGGAGTCAAATTCCGTTGAAATACATTTGTTAACATTTTTGTCCATTTCCAATGGTCCATGATCACTTCATTGCCTGGACTACTTAGCAATACATTTCATGGAATCATATATTTTGGTAAGAGAACATATTGGTAACTAAAGTTAGTCTGGTATATTTCTAAAATAGATGGATTTTACTGGTAATGATGACTATAATATGCCTGCTTATGCCGATATGTATTAATCAAACGTTTGCTACTTAGCATAGTGGTTCAACTAACTCTAGGTGTACCTTGACGCAAAGTCAACATTTACATCACTTAAGGTATTTTTTTAAAATATACCGTACATGATAACTAAAATATAGTTGAGCAGCATTTCCAAGCGTATTTTTCTTTTTTTTTCTATACTAAGTGCTTGAAAGGAGTGCTAAATGTTCATTTAGAGGTATTTCACTTCATTACAATGAGGTTTTTATATTCCCTAATTTTATTAGAACTAAAGACCACAGAAATAGTCCATTGTGTTCCTTATTATCACAATCATCGTTCGTGTCATTTTCTGAAAAAAAATGATGCAACTGATTTGTGTTCAGACAGTTGAGGCTTTGTTTAATCTATTAAAACTCTTATAATTTCATAGTTTTATGAACGTATTAATAATTAAAATGTTTTAATTACGTTTTATAACAGAATTTCCATTATATATCGTTTTGTATTTTCTACATCTAATATCAGCTTATTGTGTTCAATCATAATCTGATAATGTCTTGAAACATTTGTCATTGACAAAATGTATTTAAACGCTAGTTTACATTTTTGTGTGAATATATATATCACTAAATGTAATAAGCAAATATTTTATTATTATATATTTAATATTTGTTCAATGCTATGCACAACTCACAGGTCGACTGTTGGTTATAACATAATTATGGTGGCTATTTATGGTTCATTTTAAACCGAACTATATATACCCGTTATTAAGTGTTAATTCGGCGAAAGAATAGTGGTAATTATTCAAGTAATTTTGTGGTTATTTTGAGGTATGCTAATTTAGAATCAGCAAAATATACTGGTCATCAGGTGGAACTTCTGAAGTAATTCGGCAGGAAGAATAATAGAAAGGACAAGGTAATGTAGTAACATTTGCATTCAGTAATGGGAGCCGATATTTCGGCTTTAGCCAGAATAGCAATTAATGAACACTTGTTCTCTAAAGGTTGCATCGATAATCCAGTGCAGGTGTTCAGGCGGCTCCGAATGTGTTAAACATTATTATATTTGTTTGCCCCGTGCAAAGAGAACCTATTTGAAATATTACATAATTATACCGATTATAATAGTATTTTTTAACATTACATTACAAGGTGTTAACATAAGAGATCACAATTTTAAAATTACAGAAGCAGTTTCTAATGTATGTTTGGTTCTAACAGATTCACATAAGTAATTCCAATGATAGCCAACTGTAACATGCTCATGAACGCTGTTTTAAACAATATTATGTATGTCACAATTTTATTTCTTGATTTTACATTGTTTGCCATAAAATCAACGCTATAACCATTTCATCTACTAAATAATTCGTTTTCCATTGAGTGCTTATTATTATGCTGTTCTGTTTAATGTTTATTTTATTTCGTTTGTTTTTTTGAGCGAAGCATATTCATTAGTGTAATACTATGTTGTAATCCTCAGTAAATAAATATGTTTAAACCGATAAATAGCTAATTTTGTAGGTTTTTTGGCGTGAAGTATAATAGAGAAACGTTCCACATGTAAGTGGAACAACCCTATCAATATTTACATTACAGCAAATAACCTTCAGGAACCTATTTTATAAAAGTGCATCCTCATTTGTATGGCATTGGACACCATTTATTGATATTTTCTTTAAACTATATGCCATGTTGTACCTCGGGATGATCGATCATCATGTGAAACCTGAAACAAATTACGTTAGAAGTGGTAAATTATCCGTGCGATAGGTCTATACAATAGCTTGTGACATGTGGAAACATTTTGTTCAGCAGTGACAAAGGTTCTAAGAGGGACTTGCGTAAAGATGGCGGGCTTCTGGAACTAGGTCTATAGTTGAAAACAAGCTGTTGATGAAGACTTTATTGCTGTTCTGTGGTGTAATGCAGAAAAAGCAAGCGGCTGATTAGTTGATCGGCTGCTATATTGATGCTGTTCTGAGCAGATGATGACACACTGGTTGACTCCGGCTGACCCTGCTTATAGCGTGTTGCTGCATGCGCATACCGCTAGTATGTAACCACCAGAGCCTGCAGTCAGACCAGAGCAACAGGCTGAGCTCACTCTATTCTCTTTTCCTCATCACTTTGACTCGCATGCTGATTCAGAGCTTCTTTATTTGCTGTGGTTTTGTCCTTGGGCTCAATAGCCACCATCTGACACCACTCAAGCTCTGTTGTGTTTCTTGGACTGGCACAGTACGAGCTGCCCAGACACACTCTCTCTCAGCTGCACTTTACATAGCAACGGGCCAGAAAAACCAAAGCAAAGAACGGCTTGTGAATGTTTGCTCTCAGTCTAGATATATATATCGGCCATATCATATGCACGCATATCCAGGGCGTGGATCAAGTCACGAACTTGTTGACATTTACGAGATGGATGAGAGATTGTGGTGTTCACATACAGACAACCTCTATTGTACAGTCTGAGTTTATAAGAGCCTCTCCATATCAACAAGTAAGTCTCACTTTCCTAATAAATATAAACAAAAATAGATGGTCCATGTAATGCTATACGCATACAAAGCGACAAAGGTTACAAATTGGTCAGTGACAACTCCGGACAGGACAAATGCGATTCACGTTGAGTCCGTCCTACTTGACCTTGCTACATCAGCTTGATCATAATTAAACACGTACCCAGAAACCTGTGCTCAGAGAAAAAATCTATAGCACTGGGCCTATGTAGAAGGTTTTGCCACAGGGAGAATCAACAACAATCGCAGATTTATCTGGTATAGTTATAGACAGAAAATAGCTGTCGTGTTGCCATACTAGAGCCAGATATAAATAAGGAAGGATAGCGATAGAGACTGGGTCCTGGGACCGGGATATGGACTTCCGGTAAGTTATTATAGGGATACACAGACATCCTAATAGGCCTACTTCTCCCTCCGACTAAATTAATGTGATGAAAATCAAAGTAATCGAAACTCCATTAGAGGCGAAGAGTGGAAGAGTTGTTGTACCATGTTAATAGGGCATAGTCTATGATGTAAAATAAAACAATGTTTTAAAATGACTATCATTGGAAATAAACCCCCAAAAGATAAATATTTGTAGGGGGCTAGCTTATAAAGGTTTATCGTTGTATGTTCATCGTTGTAGGTTTATCGTTTTGCTCAATTATTTCATGCATGTTGCTGTACCAGTTCACTGAACTGGTAAATGTCCTATAAAATAAATAAATTAATAAATAAAATAAATAAAAAATGGGGCAATTATCGATGTATCGTATTCACATTAACTCATCATTGCTGGTAGGCTTATGCCCAGTTCTGAGAAAATTTCGATAATTAATGTTTGAAAAAAATAAGTGCAAGAACTTTTACCGTAATGAATATGTCCACAGCTTAATTTGCAAATGTACTACAATGCATAGGAACGACTACATGAAATATGACAAATAGCATATGGGTAACGGGTATGACAAGGGCAATCCCTTGCTAAAATGCAGCGCGAATGCTCAGCGACTGTTCGCCGAGCATTCGTCTTGCATTTACATGCAAATTAGCTATCGGCAAATGCGTTCGGCGAATGCTTGACGAATGTTCACCGAATGTATGGCGGCTTCTAATAATATTTATGCATAATATATAAGGCCTACTTTCCGGCGAATGTATGGCGAACGCACGGCTTATGTATGGCGACTAACTTGGCGATTGTATTGCGAATGTTCGCAGACATTTCGCCGAAAATTCCCTGTATAAAAACCTAGCTATATAGGCCTACTATTACATACAAAACCTGCATGTATACACAAACATTGGGCCGATTTTGAACAATTTGTTGTTTCCAAAATTTAGGTCAGGCACTTCTTGTCTCTGCACATGATCAGATGATGGCCCTTACAACCTGATCAGCATGCAGGAAAGTATTAGCCTATATGATATTATAACTTAATGTAATGTAAACGAGGTTTTGAATTCGTAAAATAATTTTCACAACTGATTTGTTTGTATATAAAAAAATTACTTGTAAATAAGCACATACCTGCAATTGTTTTAATGTGATATGATCTGCATGTTTAGTGCAACCTATTTGTCATGGTTAGACTTCAAGCTGGCCCCAACTTGCTTTATAACATGTAGGCCCTATAAATTTGTATAATTAAGCTGACAATGAGAAACTACACCGACCGCTCACATTCGCCATGCATTTGCGGATCATTCGCCATGCATTTGCTGAAATCACATTTTTTGATAAGGGATGTTACCAAGGTTAATTTAATCCAGTTGAAAATGCAATTTTCTAAATTGTCTAGGCCTAAATTTATTATACTGATAATTGACGCGTCAGCTCGCAATGAAAATGATGTACACTTATTGATTCATATAAGATAAGCGGAGGTCCGAAAAAGTAAAAGCAAATATTTAAAAATAATTCCTTATCATGATAGCCTCAGAATTATTTAAAAGCATTAATTTCATGTGAAAAATTCGGACTTTTTCTACAATCTGCATCTAAAATTGACACATTTTATGCATAATTATAGAATCCATTATACTTTTGTACTTTTTGAAACTGTTGCCGGTCGATCTTTGTAGCCTTATTAACTTAATACCTTGTTATTTTCATTGAAAATTAATTACCATATGCTCTCTTTATCTCGAAAACGATGAATTTGTCCCCTACGTCATTTCACGTCCACAGCATAATAGTAAATATACTATATTTCAATACCACTCACTGGCATGTAATCGCTCATTTGGTTTGGTTGTGACCTGAAAGTACCGGGCTTGGGCCAGATGTTTGTCATTTTGGATGTTCTTATGTCGCTATATTGCTCCAATGTACAGAAGGCGAGGTTAAAAGTAACATTCCCTTTTTCACTCATTCCATAAACCCCTGGTTCCTTTGAGGAAAGTTCTTATTATTTGAAAGTCCATCATCCACGCCTTCGGACCCTCTCCAAATCTCAAAATCAGCGTAATATTGCAATAAAACAAATGTAGTTTTTTATGGTAATAAAAATGATAACCAACTTATTTTACTATAATAAATATTCAAATTATGTTCTAAAAATATACTATGAGCACATTTAATGTACAAATCACACATCATTCTAAAAAACATATCAGGTTTTCTACATCTTTTCTTTACAAAATAGGTAATGTTAGGGATTATAAAGACACTATGATAACAGTTTAACCATTAAGTGAACAGATTTAATAAATCAGTTTTAAAATGTCTTAACTCTCTGCTTTAATGAATAATGACATAATTTTATTAATGATAGAGTGGATTTTGACTTACGTCACTCTTTGCGTTATGTGACAAGACAGCGACAGGATAAAGCCTGAAGTCGGGAGTAGGATAGACCGCAAATCTTTTTTCAAATTAACGATAAATACAAATACTGACACATGTTGCAGGTGTCGGAAAAATCTATTTTTTGCGGTCAACCCTATCCAAACTTTGAAACATCGCTGGATAATATCCCGCTTTGTATTGCCTATACCGCCCTTCTCAGGTGTTTTTAAATGGATGACAAATCTCGGGAGGAGGAGGGGGCTGACAGCGTAGAGGAGGAATAACACTATCGTCCATCGCTATTACAATATGTGTAGAAAAATTATCTGTCTTTATGCCACGATGGTCCCATTAAGTAAATGTACATGTGTATCATCATAACTATGTTGCATTAGAGCCGCCTACATATAAAGACAACGACCTAATAAAAACTCACTCATTCACTTCCAATTGATAGGCTTCTATCTCTAAAACGATAATATATAATATTTCTGTTTTGTCGCTGTTCCTATCTCGTTTACGCTGTGCATGGGTTTTGTTCTTTTTCTCTGATCTCTGGTCTTGTCTGTCTTTTCTAACTGCCTTTTCTCCTTGTCTTTTCTCACTGTTTTCACTAGGCCTTCTCCCCCCACAAACACAGACATTGCACTAATGTTTTGTTAATGCTGGTCCAACATCTACAACGCTGGCCCAATATTAAAAAAACAGTGGGTCAATGTATCATGTTTTCTAGGTTACTTCTGCTTGACTCTTCCGTTCTATTGTAACCATGTCTGTATTGTCTCTATCTTGCAACGGATATTTACAATGGCGTACCTAATTATAAAACCAATCTGCTAATATGTATAATATCACGCTTATAAATGAAGTACCCTATAAAGTAAATATGTGAAATGAAACAAGGGTGCTATCACACACCTCAAAAAAAAGATTTATAACATTGATGATTCAATGCCAGTGTGGCCACCTCATGTGTCATATCGATCATCATCATGCTTGTCCAATTTATGATACCTGTTGGTAATAAATTTGTAAATCATACCTCGGTGCCGGCTGTGCTCAACTATGCTCTTCTTACAATCAGTTTCCCTTCGATTTTCTTTTTTCTGTTGTGTATAACATTAAAGATGGTGAGTCGTCACGATTCACTGAGCACAGGTTGTAGGCCCACCCGCTTGTGCAGTATGATCAGTTGTGGGTTCCGTCAGAAGTAAATATTATGAATCAGTGAACCAAAACGACTCACCTTCTTTAACATCACAACTTTGTAAAAATGCATGCGAGTAATTGGGGATATTATAGCCAGATGATAGCAATGTTAACAGAGACGAAACACATTTATTGTCATGGCGTGGAGCGTAGTAGGTGGCATGAGTGAGTGAAAATTACTTTACGTCGCTGTCAAATGACTTCAATGGTAAGTTACTTTATAGGGCACAGAACCACTGCACTTAACAGGCCTTTTAACAGTTTGCAGCACGTTGTATGCAAAACTATGATGACAAGCATCTGCTAAAGACCGGTAATCGAAACCTAATCCGCGTGCACGCCCTTGCAGTTCACGAGCCACAGTGCTTTTGTCGGCTGAAAAAACAGTGACTGGGATGTGCTGGCTGTTATCGACAATCTAAGTGTCTGAGTCAATTTTATGTCTGATAAGCTATTGTCTCAAATCAAACGCACGAGAAAGCAATTTACTTTAGTGAGTACTCTCTGGAGGACCACCTTTATTCACATTTTACATTTGCTGTTCGCCACTGATCCATTGGTTTCCCACCCTCTGTAACCAGCTCTGAGAGAATGATTAACATGATTAAGAGTGTGATATATGAATCAGTATATAGTTTTGTGAAATGACGCCTTTGACCAGTCAGCCGATATTCTTTATTTGAATTGCATTTGACAGTAAATCACTGGTCAAACCTTTTCAACTTTACATAACATCCGATAATGCCAAGTTTCATTATTTAAATACAGGACTAGAAATAAATGTTGTTATATGATTCGCCAATTCAGAACAACACGGAGGTTACGTACCCAAAAATGTGGCAAAGTAAACAGCCAGGTCAATGTGGAAAATAAACCTCTATTTTCCCGTGAAACAAAGCCGGACCACGGATATATTGTCTTTGGATCACTCCGCGGTGTACGCGAGCGTCCATTTACATTTGATTGCCAATCCGAGAACCCCCCCTCCCTGGTAAAATCCTGTTAACAACTGCGGGAAAAAACACTGGCATGCGATTTCCAGCGATGCTGGTAGCCCACAATGTATATAGACCTCTGACAGTAGATCTGTCCTCACAAAACAAAGATGGATCAATGTAAGATCACTTCATAGCTATGATTGGTACGGTGCTAATACATTCCGCGACAATGCTTTTATCACGTGGTAACATTGATCAGGTACTTGAAACCAAGTGCTAAAAATGGCCGTGATTTGTGTGAGCCTGCAAGGGGAGCCTGTGTTCGCGTGGATGATTGCTTTTACACGGCGCAGTACAGTCTACAGCCGGCGGCAGAAATCCAGGTGATGTGAATGTAATTTGATGAGCACTGAGGCTCTGATTGCGGGGAATGTGGCCTGCTGCCTGTTTCCTGACAGAAGGCATTTACAGCCATGGTGAAGCACGGCAACATGCCCACAGTCAATGTGACAAATTGGCACCGCAAGAAGTCCATTTTTAAACTAGACATTGAGCTAACCGTTCACTAACGTCAGTGACACCCGAGTTGGCATATGGACTTCTCAGTTTTATCAAGAACGGGGTAAAACGTTCTTGGTTTTATGAATGATTTGAGTCTTGAAAAAAATATAGCACCCCACCAAATTGCAGTATCTGCATTTCTTTTTATTGTGAGTTTAGGTGTGAAATATTGAATACAATTGATTAACATTTTGGCATTTATGGATTTTAGCATATCATGTGTAGGTGAAGCTAGTCCGAAAACTTATTTCCAAATCTATTCAACATGATTCAGGGTGAAGGTAGAATATGTGATGAAAAAACCTTTACTTTGGGAATATTACAATATTAGTAGTGAATAAGATATAACTCTTGATACAATGAACATTGGACAAAGTTGTATAAAGTTTACTACAAGCACAGCTTAGGGCGTTGAAAGGGAGTAAGAAACAACACTAAATAATGGCACGAACATTACAATGCAACGGCAAATAAATGAATAAATGAATGAATGAATGAATAAATGAATGAATGAATGAATGAATGAACGAATGAATGAATGAAGGGGGAAAACTTCCTCAAAATGGTGCAATGTATCGGACGACACTGCTCTCCATACACAGGATTCGAAATTATTGTCTGATGGTCTGATGCCGAGCAAGCTACCTCTCAGTCATGCAGGCTCCCCACAACATCGAATCATTACATCGTACGAGCGGATGGGGAAGAAAGATGTTGTTTCCTTTAAACCTGATTATCAAAGCTAGAGACAAACCCCACTACACCAGAGCCCCCCGCAATAGGACTGGGTCAGGAAGTAGCAGGGACTGTGAGCAGAGAGCCACCCTGCAGACGTAACCAGAGACGCCACCTGACATCGAGACGACTTCTCAGAGCCAGAGCTGTTGACAATCACAATGTTCACTTTATTTGTCACGAGACACACACTGTACTTGATCTCACAAACGGAACCGTCCAGTGCCCTTTTCGGTGATGCAGGGAGGGGGTTCAAAAGCTCTATGCCATATTTTTTCAAAAGACTTCAATGGCTTTTTACAGTGCAGAGTAGACCTACAATTGGCGACACTATACACTCCAAGCTTTCAAACAGGTTGAAAACGATAAAAAGTTTCTGATCAGGTGTATTCCCAGCAAACATGAGATTTTGATGCAATATTGAAATATTCCAATTAGTCCAGCGTCGCAGACGGTGGACTAAGCATTACGTGCTAATCCCGTCTATGACATCCTCAGCATTTTTGTTTGTCCTTCCCACAAGAATATTTGAAGCAGTCATGATGTTTGAATTGGTTAGTTTGGATTATGTTTGAATTAAAATTATATTATTTAGATAGCTTGTACCCGCCCTAACATTTGGTCGGTTAAATGTAATTCTGTAGCTTAGCGCTCTAAGGGTTAATCTAACATTGGTTGTTAGCTGGGCTGTTGGCTATATATAGACTACAACACTAAATACGATCAGTGGGCATGCGTTAAGTGGTTTCGTAGGCCTATATCGAGGAACGTCTTTGATTAAAACGTTGTTGATCGCAGCCTCGGCATGTTACTGGGTAGGCTGAGTTTTCTCTGGGCTTTAGATGAAGACCATTCCCTGACTGCAGATACATAATGCGCTGAACAAACGCTAGTTTAATGTTGGTCCACCGTCTACGACGCTGGTCCAACATTAAAACAGCATTGGTTTAGCGTCTCGTGCTAGATGGGAATCCCAGGTCAGTATAGGCCCAGCGTCCTAAAGTGCACCACACCGTTATCTGCTGCTTTAGTCTCTACATATCACACCACTACAATACCCAGCAGGCACGTAAACATGCAAGCCAAACCTGACGGGCCTGTGAGCGAGTTCCTGTGATATAATAGACAAGAGGACTATAATGCTGGCGCTCTCTGCCAGAAATGCTCTTCTCATAGCGCTTCTATACAATACCCACAAGTAGAAATTGCTAATTCAAATCATTCTACAGAAATAAATCTTGTCCTACCCTGAATAATATATAACCCTGACGTTATCATTTCGTCACCTAAAATACAAGGCTGAATAGTGACACCAACAGAGTGTTATTGGGCCTCGTTATTGGGCCTCGTGCACGATACGATTGAGCCATGTCTGTTTGCCTGCAGTGATTGACCTGAGCAGGTATCCTGCTGTGTAGATCTCGCAGCACTTAGCGCAGCTCAACAACACCAGACTAATGCTAGAATAATATGTGGCCCAATGTTGGGGACAACGCATGTGGCTTGATGTAGTATACATAGGTTCATAATAGTAGGGTGAAAAACCTAACTCTCATGACCACTTTCTGGCTGAGATGTTTTGATGATTGATTTGACTTTCTTGAACCTTTTAAAAAATATTTAGCCCCAGTGTCCCTCGCAAAAATCCAGGCATTTTTTTCTAGAGGCGTAGATCCAAAATGGCCACCTCCGCCATTATGAAAAAATAACTTTTGACATATAAAAGCCACAAATATGAATGAATACACTTTTTTGGAATCCATTTCTGACGTCAATATGGTATTAAAACACATTTCTGACCCTAAAATCCAAGATGGCCGACAAATTTGGATAGAAGATCCATAATTTTAAGCGAAGCAGAATTTGATCCCCTTGCAGGGTGGTATGGATGCAACAGTTAATATGACTATAGTAAATGCATAGCTCTAGATAACAATCACAAATTACAATAAAAAAATATAAAATAATAAAAGAAAATATAAGACAATTCAGCACGTATATGTTGTATATAGGCCTCCACCGCGTGAAGCGAGAAGACAAGTATACTGAAAATATAATATATGTATTGGATTATATGTCATGCTATTCTGATTTTATTTTCATGCCAGCCATTTAGTCTTTCTGAGACGAGCCTAAGGTGGTAAATGTGCTCAACAGCATTTCTGCTGTATATGATTATATCATCAATGGAGACAAAGCAACACTGATCAGTCCATGTAGCCCCTGTTCATGGTGCGTGTCAGTATCCACTTTTGAGATCTAAACTTGAAAACAATTTGGCAGAGAGTAGGAGTCTGAGTCTTTTACCATGGCCGCATTAAGCTTACAGTAGTTGATGCAGAAGATCTAGGTATGATTCATCTTTTTGGGGGTAAATGTGACTGGCGCCACCCATGGTGATGTTGAAATCTAGATTATACCAGTTTTAACATATCGTTGACCACTTTCCTTATTAAGAGGGGTGTACAGTAGGCCCTCAGTAGTTTAATGGGTCAGCAGCCATTAAGCACAAATTCTCTACTGCTGTCACGAATGAGACTGTGAGCCTCTCCGACCAGTTACTAACCTCATCGGGTGGCTGCATCCAGTGTCGTACTTCGTCCAGAAGGTCACCATTTGTCGTCTCCTGCGCAAAAAATAGGACTTTGTGGTTTAGTTGCTCCTATCTGCTGATGCGTAGCATCCATTCAAACAAACATGTTCACGAAGTGCTGGCACTTCTCTCCAGTCATGGTTAACGGGATACTCGCATCAGCCATGTTGTACTTCTTT
Source organism: Flabesymbios commensalis (assembly GCA_964017125.1). Classification (NCBI taxonomy): domain Eukaryota; kingdom Metazoa; phylum Annelida; class Polychaeta; order Terebellida; family Flabelligeridae; genus Flabesymbios; species Flabesymbios commensalis. The sequence goes on along the minus strand of OZ024905.1, from coordinate 34,281,142 downwards.
TTCGTGTCTCACTCGTGTCAGCAGTAGAGAATTTGTGCTTACAGAAAAAGCTACATTCGATCAAACAGAGGCCAGAAGAAAACACCACGGCATACATCCTGCGACTCTTATCTGAAGCTAAGCTCGCCTACCCCACAGCATGGGCGAAGAGGGTAAAGTAGTCAGCTTCCTGAAGGGATTCACTGGCAGAGCCTTTGCTGGCCACCTGTTGAGAACAGTACAAGCTAATATTCTCAGAACAGCAACAGAGGTGGCCCTGGAGAAGGAGACTGAACGGAAAAAAAAAGAACACCGGGTGATGGACGAAGAACCCATCGAGGTGGGTGCGGCACAGACAACCAGGAGTCGGCAGATGGGTTTCTGTCGATTCTGGAAGCCGTGCAGTGACACATGGGGGCATCTACAGGCCTGCATGGATAAGCAGGAGCCCCGCACAACTACCGGCACCGAGATGAGTCAACACCTTGGAGCAAAAAAGAGAGCACAGGCAGTATTGTGGACCACGCACACAGATGCGCAAAGGATGGTGAACCTGAACCCCAACCACTGCGCCAAGAAAGAACTGACGGGAAGTCGTGAACAGCCAACCAGCCAATCTGCGCATGCTGCAAAGGGGTAGGCCACTACGCAAATGTTTCTCTGTATCAAGTTAGTCAACGTGAGGCTTAAAGGGGCCAATAGTAGCAGTACTCTCACCATTTTGTATATAGCTAGATATTGCTAGAGAGCAGGTCCATTCCCTACTCGATACTGGTGCTGCCAGATCACTCATGACTGAAAAATAAATATCTAATGTGTCTCAAACTGGGATGTCTGTCATTATTTTGGCCATCCGGTCTGGTATACAAACTTGGCGGTACTCCCCTGCCAGTGATCGGTGAAGCAGAAGCCAAACTCATGGATGCCGACGCGCTCCCAGTACTGGTCACAAAAGACTTCCCTCATGAGTTGCTGATAGGCAGTGACAGCCGAGGGAATGGGAAGATTGATTATGGAACAAGGAAAGTGACATCGCTTGGTCAAAACTGCAGCATTACGCCACATACAGACTTCATCCCCCATACAGCCTCTGTCTGAGAGCTGTTGCCACCCTTGCATCAGTGACGCCATGAAGGGGTATACATACGTTTTTGACGAAGACCTTTTCAACCTTGGTCACTGCAACTTAATCACCCTCACTATCAAACTTAATGGCTGCTGACCCATTAAACTGAGGGCCTACTGTACCCCCCTCTGAATAAGGGAAGTGGTCAACGATATGATAAAAGCGGGTGTAATCTAGATTTCAACATCACCATGGGCAGCGTCAGTCACATTGACCCCCAAAAAGATGAATAATACCTAGATCTTCTGCATCAACTACTGTAAGTTTAATGCGGCCACGATAAAAGACTCAGACTCCTAAATGCCTGCCAAGTTGTTTACGACTTTAGATCTCAAAAGTGGATACTGGCAGATTCCAGTAGCACCAGAGTATCGATACAAAACAACCTTCACTTGCCATAGCGGCCTATTTGAGTTCAAGCGAATGCTGTATGAATTGGTCAACGCTTCAGCCTCTTCCAACGCACCATGGACAGGGGCTACATTTCACTCGTGTCACCAGTGTCTCTCTTTTACTTCAGACATTGGTAATCATCCCCCAATTAGCTAATATTTACCAGCTACTTTCTGTACTGCCGCATCTAGGTGCTTGGGAAAAACCCCGCTTATTTCAGAACGGTGGCCTCACAGAGTGCAAAATAGCCCAATTCATGTTATTACCATTGACGCTTCTGAAAATGAGATAAAAATATCTAGGCTGAATATACACTGATATATACCGTATATAGTAAAAATTGTGCTTAGGTTATACTTAAAATAACTCTATTAAATTAATTAACAATAAATATAAAATTGAAAGTGGAACACTCATGGATACCCTCAGGTTTGTATGATGAGCACTGCGTGAACACATTCCCATGTGTTGGCAGCGGATGGGTAGGTGTGCATCTAAACACAATTGACCAATCACGGATGTACCTCACCGCTTGTGCCAGATTTATGAATCGCTAGCTGCCCGTTGGCAGACGGTGACGTAACGGACGACAGAGACCCCTGGTGTTGAATATGTGTAAATGCCACGAAAAAGCTCAGTGGGTGACTGTGACACTCACTGATAACTAAGTATAGGGCTACATGGACTGATCAGTGTTGCTTTGTCTCCATCGATGATATAATCATATACAGCAGAAATCCTGTTGAGCACATTTACCACCTCAGGCTCGTCTCGAAAAGGCTAAGTGAAGATGGCATGAAAATAAAACCAGATGATGGTAAACAGAAGAGCATGACATATTCATCAGAATCTTGAGGATTCAGAACATAGCCTGGCAGGAGGTGTAATCCAATACATATATTATATTTTCAGTATACTTGTCTCCTCGCTTCACGCGTTGGAGGCCTATATACGATATATATGTGCAAAATGTTATTCTATTTTATTATTTTATATATATTTTTTTTAATTTGTGATTGCTATTTAGAGCTATGCATTCATCCATAGGCATATTAACTGTTGCATTCATACCACCCTGCAAGGGGATCAAATTCTGTTTTGCTTAAAAAAATGGATTTTCTATCCAAATTTGTCAGCCATTTTGGATTTTAGAGTCAGAAATGTGTTTTTATACCAAATTGACGTCAGAAATGTATTCCTTGTGGTCGAATTAGCCAAAAAATATTTGAAGCTCTTATAGCTTCTATTTAGAGCTATGCATTCATCCATAGGCATATTAACTGTTGCATTCATACCACCCTGCAAGGGGATCAAATTCTGTTTTGCTTAAAAAAATGGATTTTCTATCCAAATTTGTCAGCCATTTTGGATTTTAGAGTCAGAAATGTGTTTTTATACCAAATTGACGTCAGAAATGTATTCCTTGTGGTCGAATTAGCCAAAAAATACTTAAAAGTGTTTTTTTAATAATGGCGCAGGCGGCCATTTTGGATTTACGCCTCTAGAAAAAAATGCCGGGATTTTTGCGAGGGACACTGGGGCTAAATATTTTTTAAAAGGTTCAAGGAAGTCAAATCAATCATCAATACATCTTAGCCAGAAAGTGGTCATGAAAGTTAGGTTTTTCACCCTAATATAACTAACCTTGGATCAGATTCTGATGGGGGCAAATTACCAGCTTCCAGATGAAGCGGCACACGTTCACGTACCTGTAATAGGCCTATAACATATGCAGGCTTCCGTGTTTAATAGGCATTAAATTACATGTATTGCATAATTATAGTGAATTTCCCATCTTCGGATACTCGGATACTTAGGCCTATAGTGTTTCTTTCTATCTATCCCTATCAACAAACTAGGTACCTACCCTACGTTAAAGATTGATCATGAAGCAGGGGTCTGTTGAGGGTTCGTTGTTCTGATGTTCTCACAAGTAATTCAAAACTGTACATCTACCCTTGTAATGTATAAACGGATGTATGCTTATCTTTAGCATGAAAGCCATCAGTGATGTCTGCTGACAATAATAAAAAATAGCCATCAATTGATGGCAGGACCATTCAGCCGTAGGCTCTGTCCATCAATATCAATAATTATTTCACGCACATGTGGCCCTAACGCGTTATGAAGTTATCGCGCTTACATGCCACTTTGGTTTCCATGACCTAGTGATCTCGAAATTATGTCAACGTCATTGAATGTCGAACTTCAGATTAGTGTCATGCACATGAGGTAAAAAATAATCAATAATCGATAATTATGAATTCACGCACATGTGGCCCTAACGCGTTATGATGTTATCGCGCTTACATGCCACTTTGGTTTCCATGACCTAGTGATCTCGAAATTATGTCAACGTCATTGAATGTCGACCTTCAGATTAGTGTCATGCACATGAGGTAAAAAATAAAGGTCCTTAGTCACAAGGCGTTCTGAAGTTATCGCACTTACAAGCCATTTTGATTTCCGTTACCTGGTGACGTTGAAGTTAGGTCAAGGCCACTGATTGTCGAACTTGAACTTCTGATTATACCCGCCGTCAGATTAACCTGTATCGCATGGTTTTCGCCGATTTCTCAGTCAATTCTCAACTGATTTTCATGAATTTTTGCAAGGACTATTTTCGATTCACCCGCCAAAAAATTTCAAAAGTTAGACCATTTGACATGTAGGGCCTAGTAAATTTGTAATTACGCCGTCCCTCCATAAGCCCATTAAACAGGTTTAAAAATTCCATTACATGCCAGATGGTCTAACTTTCGAGCTATAGACAATTTTTTTCATGAAAATTTAATGGTAATCGGCGAGTGACTCGAAAAATTGACTTGCAAAATGTCATGAAAATCGGTTGAGAATTGACTGAGAAATCGGCGAAAAATCTGAAGGCGGGCCTATTATAATAGTGTCATGCACATGAGGAGAAAGAATGAATGCTCTAAGTCAAGGCGTTATGAAGTTACCACGTTTGCAATCCATTTTGGTTTCCGTGACCCGGTGACCTTAAAATTAGGTCAAGGTCACTTCATGTCGAACTTGACCTTCAGATTAGTGTCGTGCACATGAGGTAAGTAATGAAGGCCCTAAGTGAAGGCGTTATGAAGTTATCACAGTTACAAGTCAATTTGGTTTCCGTGAGCTGCTGACCTTGAAAATAGGTGAAGGTCACTGCTTGTCAAACTTGAACTTCAGCTTGGTACCACACTTACAAGCTATTTTGGTTTCCGTGACCTGGTTAACCTGAAATTAGGTCAAGGTCACTGAATGTCGAACTTGACCTTCAAATTAGTATCATACACATCATAAGGTAAAAAAATGAAGGCTCTAAGTCAAGGCGTTATGATGTTATCACGCTTGCAAGCAAATCTGCACCGCCCGCCCGATCGAGCAACCGCCTCTGGTGATCACTATACTCCGTGCAGCCTTAATAGCTAAGGGGTAAAAATACATTTTCATTTTATATTTTGACGCCGGTAAGAATATGTTTAATAGTAAATAGAATAACGATGGCCGAGAATTATGCCTATATGTAACTTGAAATTTACGTTGCTGAACAAATAGATAAGTATTTAGTCATAAGGCCAATTTACACAACCATGTGCAATATGCTTTAATTGCTTACGAATTGGCTCAAACTATCAAACCAAAATACATTTTAAAAATATTGTTTTTTATCACAAAAGTATGAGTTTACGAGGTGTTGGTCATTTAGTTACAATTTCCAGCTTTACTAATTTATCATTGTTGTACTGCACAATCTATGTGGATATAGACTACTATGGATAAGCTGTTGTATGTGAGAATCAATATATATCCGCGCCAGATTCGAGCCCCGATTTTACTTTCGACAATGGCACTAATACGCCATAATTACTTTCAACTGACGTATTTCAAAAGAAAATACATGAAAAATAGATATTAAATTTAAATATAACACTGTTCTGTAAGGCATGGGCCCTATATTGAAACGAACTACATACAATATATGAGCATATTATATATATAATATAGGATTGTTAGTGTTTACAAGGGCGGGGGCCCTAGGGTAGTGGTTAGCACCGCTGCCTTTCACGCCAGAGTCCGGGGTTCGGTTCCCGGTCTCGGCGGTTTGAAAGAAACAAAATTGTTTTTTCCCCATCCACGTGTGAAAGTTAGTATTGTGGGGAGCCTCCGTGACCGAGAGGTAGCGTGCTCGGCCTCAGACCGCCAGGGCTCGAATTTCGAATCCTGTGTCTGGAGGACAGTGTCATCTCAATCATCTCACCATCCTCAGGAGGTTCTCCTGGCCCAGTTTATGTGCACAAAGGTGGCCTAAAGCCCGATTCATTTCATTTTTTTAGTGTTTACAATCATAAGCTCAGCTCCAGAAACGGGTAGTTATATTCGTCGTGAAAAACCATCTGGACGTATTCGTCATTTGGTACAAATCACATGCCAAGCACTAGCACCCGTGATATTACATGTCACATATATTTTACGAGAGACTATGTAAAGTTTAAAAATAAATACAGGAAATTACAAAGTAATAAAAATTTAAATATCTTACGAAAATCTGGTGGGAAGTACAAAAAGGAAATAAATAAAGCATTCAAAACTTATAAGCAGAAAGTAATAAATAAAATCCATGTCATGAAAACAACTAGTCCTAGAGAATATTGGAATTTAATAAATGACCGTAAGTCTCAAAAAACATTTAATGATATATCGTTGGAAGTCTTCCATGGTCATTAAAAAAAATGGATCAGGCAGAAATAGATGAAACTGAAATAAATATTCCAGAAGAGAACTTGGATCCTTTATTTAATGACCATGTAACGACAGATGAAATGTTCAAATTGGTGCGGACGTTAAAAAATAAAAAATCGAGTGGCAACGATCAAGTTTTAAATGAATTTCTAAAGTATTCACCACCTAAAATAATTGATATGATAGACTTTTTAATGTAATATTAGATACTGGTATATTCCCAGAGCAGTGGAGCGTCGGTATAATAAAACCACTGTACAAAAACACAGGCGCGAAGGATAATCCTAACAAATATCGGGGTATAACATATATTAAGTTGCCTTGGTAAGCTCTTTTCAAATTTGTTAAACCGTAGATTGACCCGTTTTGTAGAGGGCAATCAAACAATAGGTCCAGAGCAAGCAGGTTTTAGATCTGGCTTCTCAACAACGGATCCCATGTTTGCTTTAAAATCTTTCATTGATATTTATTTAAGTAAACGAAAAAGATTATATTGTTGTTATATCGATTATAGTAAGGCCTTCGACACAATCAGTAGGTCTGAGCTATGGTCAAAACTATTAAAATGTAATATTTCGGGAAAGATTTTCCGAGTTGTATATAATATGTATAAATCGGCCAAATCATGTGTAGCCATAAATGGTTTATTGACTGATAATTTTTCATGTCTCATCGGGGTTCGACAGGGTGAAAACCTGTCTCCTCTTTTATTTTCACTTTATTTAAATGATTTGCAACAGTTTTTGCAGGAAGCGCACATGGGTTTAAAAGAAATAAGCGATTTAGCAACACACACTTTTGATAATAATCTTTGTGCTCTTTTAAAGTTATATATTTTACTGTATGCAGATGACACTGTCCTATTGGCCGAATCGCCAAAAGATTTACAAAACTCGATCAATTTAATGGAGGAATACTGTCATTTGTGGAAACTAAAAATAAATGTGTCAAAATCAAAGGTTACTGTCTTCTCGAAAGGTAAAATTAGAAACAGACCTGAATTTTATTTTGGTGAAAATAAGCTGGATGTAGTTGATCACTATAAATACTTGGGTTTAAATTTTAATTTCAATGGAAAATTCACAGTTGCTAAGAAAGAATTGTATGATAAAGGTAATAGAGCTATGTTTTCTTTACTGCGCAAAAGCAGACAACTTCAATTGCCAATAGACATTCAACTACAACTGTTTGATGTGCTAGCAAAGCCTGTTTTATTATATAGGTGTGAGGTCTGTGCTCATGAAGGTACAGACATATTGGAAAAGTTACACCTCAGATTTTGTAAATATGTATTAGGTGTGAACAAATCTACATGTACCAATATGGTATATGGTGGACTGGGAGCTACGCCTCCCTCCTTAATCTCACAAAGTAGAATGGTCATGTTTTGGGCAAGGATAAAACAAGTAGAGGAAAATCCTAAAATATCAAGTTTACTGTTTCAAATACTTTTAAAAATGTACAAGATTGGCAATTTTTGCTCACCATGGGTGATGGCAGTTAAAAACGTATTGGAAGGTTGTGGTTTCGCAGGCGCTTGGGAAAACCAACGTCTTCCATTTAGTACAAACCATTTTAAAATCATATTAAAGCAACGTACCAGGGACCAATTCCTTCAGAAATGGTCATCTGAAATAAATATAAGTAGCAAATGCATCAACTACAGGATGTTTAAAACGTCTCTGCATCTTGAAGAATATTTATTGACGCTGTCATATTACAGCGATGTACAGTGGCGAGATTTCGTTGCGGAAATCACAATCTTCCAATAGAATCTGGTTGCCGTACTAATATCCCTCGTAATTTGAGAGTATGTGAACTTTGTAACGATTTCGGCGACGAATTTCATTTTTTGTTTATATGCCCACGTTTTAACGAAGCCCGTAAAAAATACATTAAAAAGGTTTTGGTTCAACTCGGTCAGCTCTATCATTTTTCAATCTAATGAATGTGAAAAGCACTGGCGAACTTATGTAAATATTTTCAAATATTAATGAATGCATTTAAGCTTTTTGCATAGATAAGACGAATAGTACCATAGTAATAATAATTATTATAACCCTGTGTAAATATTGTATTATAAGGTATAATTGTCACCACCCTACGTGCCCACCTGTCCCCATGTCTGTACATATACAGATCTTATGAATAAACTACTATCTTACTGTCTGTCTTACTGTCATAACCAGCAAAGCCAGAAAGCAATTATGATGCAAATCTGTCAACGGGCAGGCTGAATGTCTAAGTTCACTGAACAAGCATTGTTTAAAATATTTGTCTATTTCCAACAAAAATATCCGATTTTATAGATTATTTGTTGAAAATAAGTAAAATATCTGAAGCAACCACGTTTAATAAAGAACCGCTGAACAAAATACGATATTGGCAGTACGGGATAGGTGCTGACATAAACTCAGTAAAATTCACCACATAAACAAATAAGCACCACAATGAAGAATGGTATATAATTATACGCCACGTATATTTCATGCAATGTTGAATTGAAATTTGCAGCATTTGGCCAGCCACGTCGAATGACGTTGCTTCTTGTTCTTCATGTGATAGAAATATATGGGTGAATTTCCAGGATTGGGACACCTAATAAAAAGTGGCTGTATGGCTCATAAGAAAAGAGTTGATTTATAGAAGGAGTTTTTTTTTAATTTAACATTTGTACATTAGTCATCGATTCAACATATCAGCACTTGTATTATATATGGAGGAAAATCAATCTTTTCTGAAAGCCAGAAAATGGTCCAATCGTGTATCACGTGACCGCAATTGGACCACCCCTATTTGTTGAAATAACACAATCTATATCACTGGTATCCCCCATTACTGACCACTAAAATTAAAGAACCAACTTCTGTATCAAACAAGTTTCTAAGACTAAAAAACAAAATCCACTATCGGACCACTGTAAGTATACATTAGTTCAGATACATTTTTTAAGAATTACTAATTTAATAATATTAGTTAATAATATTAGTTTTCGTATACAAATTGTATAGGACTATGTGAGGAGAGGCAAGTGACATGTTGACGATATGGCTCTATCGGCATAATAGTCCGAGGGCCTATGCAAATCCAGCTCCCGTGGGTACCAAATCTTTATTTTATGCTATGTGTAAAAATCAATCGTTGATTATAGTAGAAGTGATAAAAAACATGGTAGCAATTTTTTCAAGCATAAAAAGTATTTTTTACCAAATATTAAAAAATAGTCCATTTCGACTAAAAATGTGATATTTCCCTGGTTTGTTGGTTAGATAGCAAGGGTAATAATACTGCAGTATGGAAAACAAAATATACTAAAGTGCATTATATACCAAATGCAATGTGATAATATCAGGAATATAAATATAAATGAGGCATTTGTGATATTTTCGCACAAATTTGACAGATGAGCCCTTTGTGAACAAGGGGTCTGATAATATAGAACCATCCACAACAACAAATTTATCACAATATTTTGCAATAAATGACTTCCAATATATAGGATTAACGTCTTATGGATAAACTAATGTGGCGATTTATTTATGCTATATAAATATATATTTATATATACGCTGTATATAATATATTGGTTTAACCCTTTAAGTACCAAACTCATATAAATATATACATTTGATGATTTCTATGATACCCCATTCTTGTGCTATATAATGCATCTAAACATTGCAAAACAACTTATACACTGATAATCCCGACAAATTTACCCGTACCCATGAAAACACCACCCAAGCGTACTCGACATAGATCTATTCTATCCTGAACATCTCAATCAGTGGTCATTTCTTAACCGCAAGGTACAATATTTCGTTGTGATTTCATAGGGACAAAAACGTGTTCTTTGGTATTTATACTGAAACACAATAAAAATAGGTAAATAGTAATAAGGAGGAATAACGTGAATAATCTATTACTGAGGATCTGGTAATTTTCACGTGCTTATATTTTCGCGAATATCCGATTTTGGGACTTTTCACGAAGTTTAGAATTCGCGAATTTCCATTTTTATTTAGTAGCACTATTATAATAATAATTTTCGTGAGATTCTTGAAATGGCGAATATATCCTGATCTACAGTAGGCCTATTTTTATAAAAAATCACAATATTTACGCCGATAAAAACCCTGACTTATCATCCGATAATTCGTTCTTATATGCGTTCTTATATGAGCAACTTAACTGCCAGTACGTGATATCCATCCACTTATGAATGGCTAATATAATTACTTACCATACTTGAATTCAATTGGGGAATTTCATTGGTCAGCCATGCGGAAGCATCAGCATTTGGTGGAATTAAAGTGTCTCATCTCTTTTGTCTTTGCAAAGCGCGGATTGGGAGATTTTGAGCATCACTTTATGATATGTTCAGCTCCGTTCGGGATAGGTCGGACGCCTGGGAATCACTGTACCCCTATACACCACAGCTGTATACAATTAGTTCAGAGGGAGGCAATAGGTTATCCTGGGCGAGCCGACAACACCTAAAACCTAACCGCTGACACATTGCTTTCTCTGCATTACAGTCAGACAGCCAATGTCCGCGCAATCTTGGCAATCTTAAACGCCCAAAGCTTCATCTGTGCAGGTAATTGGCGGGATAATGACCTAGAAATGAGAGACCTTTATATCCATGTCGCCGCACGGTTACCATAGACATTGACCAAAATAATGGCAAAGCCGGATGTAACGGCTTCCATCAATTTTCACGAAAATGATACCGATACCCTAAGGAGAAAAGCATGTTCTCGTCAATGTCGTTTATCTCTGTCAAATGTGACGAATGAATGAATAATACAATTATACACGAATTACTAATAATGCCTCGTATTTTAAAACGAATTTAAATGGTATGCACTGTGTAATAATTATTCGTTTTTAAATACATAAGGTGGATATAGTTTTTACGTTTTATACAGTTTTATACAACTTATGTTGCAAACAGCATAATCACGATCAGGTTGCAACGTTTCTGCTAGTAGGCCATGGGCTAGAACCACCAGTGACCCTACGTGCACCCCCCCCCCCGCCCCCAACACACACACACACACCTTTTTTAAACCTTGATAGCCCTATGTCCAAAACATGAAATGAGATGTTAACAGCAAGAAAACAGGAACGATCTTATATTTGACCCCTTATAGTCCAAAATTAGGGATAGGGTTACGCCAGCGTTTGTCGTTGTTCACAAATCTACACATGCAATATACCATATAAAAGGTAATTAAATTCCCGTTGTAATGATGTATTACATGATGCAGAGGATGAAAGGGGCATCTCTACAAATACGTAAAAAGATGTTATTTTATTACAAAGTAATACAAATTGACAAAAAACAAGCTAATTAACATGGTCAATGGAAACGATTTAATAAAATATAATTATTGGCCATATCTATATTTGACTTTTTTTCTGAACCCATATGTGTATGCTTAAAAATGAGTAGTATTTAGATTTGTACATGGCAGATATATTTTCAAATATTGCAGCATTTTTGAAAATGTGTGTATTTAGCCTGGGCTGAAATATGAAACATTGAACTTTTCTCGACATTTGAGTGCAAATATTTTTTCCCACTTGTTTTACATAATTTTGGTGTGCTGAATTCGATTCTGTCGGTTACCACCCTATCTCTGTTGTCATTCACCTTTAAATAAGCAAAACAAAAAATGGCCGCCAAAACAACATCTGTTCTATATTCTGTCACTCATTATTATACGATTTCTGGTTTCTGTATGATTGAGAGTTGATAAATTTTTGTATCTTGTTTTTAGATAAAAATGACCTATATTTGACCGTCAAGTTTAAAAATGGTTACCGCCAACACACAAGTAAAAGCGTTTTTTATGCACGTGAACTATAATATCATAAAAAACATTTGTTTAATGGAGAACTAAAAAATAGACTACGTAATACGACAGATTAGGTTGCAAGGCATTCGCAACTGTGTTTAAGCACAGTATATTTAATAATAGTAACAGTATATCTATATGTTTTGATGTGCTCAGAATTTAAAAAGACGTCATTATTTCAATAGTAAATATGAAAATGGCGTCTATCTTGGATTTTACGATAAACTATAGGCCAGACGATGAACAATAAACATCAGAAATGTTTGTTTCGGCCCCCAAGTCATACAAAATAAAACAATTGAGCAATTTCGAGTCACGAATAAAAAAAGAGGTATAATTTACATATTGATAGTCATTTTGTTTCTTGTTCATACATAGGTGAATTTCGCGGCCATTTTGGATTTTTTCATTTAAATTTACTCGTCAGTAACGTTTTTACCGATCCACTAAGTTGCTACAAATAAATCTTATGATTGTCAACATTTTTAGCAGTATACTTATAGTAACAGTAACTATATAAAAAACGACGGACATTTTGTATTTAAAGGTCAAATAAAGGCTATTTATTTCCAGAGATACTATAAAAAATATATATACCGCTAATAAACTATGAACTGTGCTTTCATGTGCGAAAAACCATAGAAAATACGGAGGTTTCTTTACGTTTTGGCAGCCATTTTGTGTTTTGTTAATTTGAAGATAAAGGCCACCAAATATAGAATGTTATCCAACAGATTCGAATTCAGCACACACAAATTATGTAAAAACATGTGGCTAACAAATTATACACAAAAATTCTGCGAAAAAAATCATGTTCCAGATTTCAGCCCATGCTAAATACATACATTTTCATGAAATGCTTCAATATTCTTTCTTTAAAAAAAATATATGACATTTATGAATATAAATAACATACACACATCAGTGTTCACACAATATAGGCCAGATATGGATACATGTATGTCCAATAATTACAATCAATTGAGTCGTATCCTTTCATCATGTTGAATCGCTTGTCTTGTTGTTCATTTTGATTATTTTATAATAAAAAATCATGCTTGGGCGTATGTGGAGAGACAACTACTTACTCTACTGCAATGTGTGATATATCATTAGAACGGAAATTTGATTATCTGTTATATGCAAGTGCAGATTGGTTAAAGGAAACATCAACGACAGACGTTTGCGTAACCCTACCCCCTATTTTTAGACAGCTTCGAGGGTACCCCCCCCCCCCCTATAAGGAGTCAAAATATAAAGTTCGTCCCTAATTTTTGGCTGTTAACATCTGATTTCATGTTTGGGACATATCAAGGTTAGAAAAAAGTTGATGTCGTGAGTTGTGGGGGGAGGGGTACACGCAGGATGGTTGTAGCCTATGGCCTGTATGGTCGAAGTGCACAGTGCAGATAATAGATATGTTCATAATAACCCTCCACGGCATCACATATGACCACGGCATCAATCTGTACACATAATTATGCAATCTGAGATCAATAACAAGACCAAACTTCAACAGCGATATATCTCAAACAAGTTGACGGTAATCAGAAAACAACACATTTTGTTCTGATTCAGCCTTGAAATGACTAAGACGTATATTTGGATAATCTTACACATGTAGAATGTAACGACTATTGAATTCCGACAAAAGCTTACCTGAGTCATTTCAAGTGTGTAAGAATATATTGTTGTGTTTTCACATTATTTTCACTGGTCCTGACATGGAGATAGGCCTACCCCTTTCGTGTTATTGCTTTAGAATAATAAGCTTTATTTTATTAGTTTCTTCAAGCATAATATTATAAATGTGTAGTTATATTGGCTACAAGAAGATAATCTTCCGTTGGCTTCGCAAAAATTCTTTTAGACATAGTTGTTGCGAAACATTACAACAAATTCTCATTCATATTAGAAAGCTAGGACAACGGTATCCATTCTTCTTATGTTTACTGTGTATAGTTGTAAACGTTTACACATTGGAGGCCACATAGTGCGCGATTTGCCAAGCTAGCTGACACCCTGCTCAGTGGTGGAGATGAAATACAGATAGTCCGGATATAGAAATTCATATTTTTGTAGTTATTTGACCAGAAGATAGATCTTAATTAAACTATTCATTTTAAAATACCACAAGTGATAATGGAGAAGTGCTACCTAACCAACACGGTACGGCTTATTCCCAGTATATTGTCCTGCTAGGCTTTACAATGCTGCCCTAGCATTTAAACAACGTTCTTGCATTGATGCAATGTTTCTTTCTGTATGTGTTGCATGAGTGCCGCTCATTCATTGCTAGGTAAAGATTACTTTCTTGTCAAATTTGGTGATACTTAGATTGGCGTGACTATCTATTATATGGCATGGTACACACACAGCTCACCTCTATTCTAACAGTGTCTAATGCTGTATACCACCAGCTTTATAGAATAATATTATCAGTCAATCAGTCAACATTTTACTTTACATACTACATGATTAAAACAGATATATTTAATTTTCAAAATAGCTAATTTATCATTATAACCCATCATGGGGCTTGTGATCCTGCTAGCCAGGTGGGCCAGGTAGGCACATTGGATCTATAGATTTTAAAAATAAAATGATAAGAATATACCTTATGTTTGTGTCTGTTTCAGAATGATATAAACATGCGCTGAAGAGAAAACGATGTATGTGCTATAAAAAAGGAAAGCCTAATTATCAAAGATGTACAGCAGTATTCCCTAAAGAGTACCCATCCGAATTACTGATGGTCTTGGAGCACAATTTACAGAGTTTTATTGAAAGCGTGTAGGAAGTGGGATTTACATGACGAGTATTGATCAGTGTTGCTGGATGCTGGCATTAGGGCTGGCAGCGCAACCAGCGGTAATGTTGTGTCGAATCTACAGCACACACTGCCTCCTGCCGGAACCACCTCACAGACCCGTGCTGGCACCCTCTCTGTCCATCACGAGGTATGGAAGTGCAGCAAATAACAACATGCGATCTTAATGAAAGCCGAAGTAACTTCCCCCTCTACATGGCCGCCACGCGTGGCAAGATATCTGCAGTAAGAAGTCTGTTCCAGAGTGGACCTGCCCTGCAACAGGCGGTGGTGCAGTGTGATAACACCGGGAGGACGGCATTACACGCTGCCGCCGAGATGGGGCACGCCGACGTCACAGAGTTTTTGTTGAACGAGGGCGCTGACATCAATGCACAGGACAACCAGGGCTGGACAGGATTGCATTTGGCTGTATATAATGACAATTTATCGGCATGCGTGTCGCTTTTGAAATTTGGGGCGAGTCCGATGATGCATAATAATGCAGGCAATATGCCTCTTCACCTCTCATTTCCATTCAGGGAGCGAGGATTAGGTCGTAATTGGGACGTACCCCTCTGTTTGGTTACCAATGGTGTCGACGTTAACATTCCAGATGCCACAGGACTCTCCATTCTTCACATGGCCTGTTACTGGAATAATCTTGAATTTGTGGCTGCTCTTGTTAAGCACGGTGCAAAGCTAGTAGTTACAGATAGGATGGGAAGGACACCGTTGCACTATTGTTTCCAGAATTCAGAGTTTCTTGGCCTGGAGGCCGCCCGTATTCTGGTGGACAGTGGCGCTAGCATTGCTGAGTTGGACAAAAGTGATATTACTCCAATTCACTTGTTGATGAAACACGCTCTACATGACAATAGTAGAGTGACAGAGTTTGTGCGTGATGCAATTAGGTCTCAGGTGGTACATGACAGCAGTAGATCTTTACTACATAACGCTGCCTTGACGGGTAGTCATGACATAATGACTTATCTACTGGATTGCGGTGTCGATGTTAATCTTCAAGATGATGGAGGATACAGTCCACTTCATCTCGCCACTCTCAGTGGTGAGACTCGCATCCTCAAACAACTAATTAAGAGAGGAGCAAATATGGATATATGTAACCAGCAAAATCAAACTAGTCTTCACTTTGCGTCTGCCCTTACCTCTGCTACTGCTGTCAGGATGCTGGTGCGTGCTGGTGCCTCTATTAACACACAGGATGAACAGGGCATGGCACCTCTACATCGTGCTGCAGGCTGGGGTCTCACAGAGACTCTACGCTTTCTCGTCTCTAAGGGGGCTAGTGTAGAGACAGCAGACAAGACAGGACAGTTACCTCTCCATCTGGCGGCCTCACATAATCAGTCACAAAGTTTGGAGTATTTATTATTTAAGGGCTCGACTCTGAACACTGCTGACAATGAGGGTAGAGCTCCAATCCACCTTGCTGCCAAAACATCCAATGTGGACTCAGTAAAGATACTGCTGGTTCACGGCAGCATAGTCAACCTAGTGGACAAGCAGGGTGAGACGCCACTCCATATGGCTGCTTCTGCCGGTTTGCCAGAGATGGTGCTGACGCTCCTGAATCGTGGCGCAGACGTGACGGCCCGTGATCTACAGGGAAAAACAGCTCAGCGAATGGCTCATGAACTCGGCCATAATGAGGTGGTACTGACTGTGAAGCAGTACAGAGACAATCTGCTGACGTACTGTCCCCAGGAAGCTGATAAAATGCGCACAGTAGCAGATTTGTCTTTGAGTAGGAGTTATAATGGGGTTGTGAGCAGTGAATGGGAAACCAGCGAGTTAGATGGTACAGTCTGGGACGAGGGTGAACAAGCTGACCTGGTGAAACA
Source organism: Flabesymbios commensalis (assembly GCA_964017125.1). Lineage (NCBI taxonomy): Eukaryota > Metazoa > Annelida > Polychaeta > Terebellida > Flabelligeridae > Flabesymbios > Flabesymbios commensalis. The sequence goes on along the minus strand of OZ024905.1, from coordinate 34,264,363 downwards.
CAGGCACCGAAGTAAACAGATAGACAAACATGTTTGTCCCACTTGCTCTGTAATGTGATCACAATAAAATACATTCGGTGTTTGAATAATACAACAGGCCCAAGTGATGTGATTTACCAGTGTAGCACATTATTATAAAAGTGTATGTGTCACATACTTTGTCATTATATACTGGGTAATTATAATTATATAATACTGATGAGTCCATTTGCGACGCCGAATTTCAAAATCCCTTATTTCCTGAAATTTCACTCGTATTTCAAAGGGGCATGTCGCCTTCTAAATAATGGAAGAGTAGCACGAGGCCCACGATTGGCAACACACTGCTCAAGAAGGACATTATGGTGCAGCGCCATGTTAGCAATGGCTTGATGAAGAGACACTTTGTCAAATTGTAAAAAATATATTTTCAATTTAAATATATTTCACGATTTCACAATCCACCATTTTTCGCGGCCGTGACAAATATATGCCTATATTTAGTATTTATTTTGAAGATATTGTAATATTGAGAAAATATTCCAAGCGATCGCTTCATTAGTCTCGCGAATTATGATCTTGCACGATATCAAAGTATCACAAATTCTAACTTTGCGCACTGCTGTCAAAGTTTAAATAAATTCTCAGGATTTTTTTTCCATCCATTTGGCAACCCTGGAACTGAGGACATCGAAGTTTTTACAGCGGGGACAAGAACATGAGGCAGTTGCTGAGCTAGGCAGCCACCGCCGGTCCGGGGTCAGTGAATGCCAAAGACAAAGAAGAACCACTCCAAAAACTTTCACTTGAGTTGGAGAAGCGCAGAACGCAACTCCTTGGGCTAATATCAAACGTCCTGAGATGGTGGGTGACCGGTTGATAAAGCAGAAAGTTCGGGCAGTATAAGCTCAGGTACAGCTATGTTTAATTCCTTTCATTCCAGCATTTACACTTCTCTTTTGAAGAACACATCAGTGCAGTTGACACCACCAGAACATATCATTCTCTACGCTTTGTGCGAAAATCAGTTAAAGTCCACTGGCTGAGAGTTCTCAGAATTCTACTGAATGATACACTGATTTCGACACGCAGTCCAAACCCCTTGAAGACACTGTTGACATCCACCCAAGGCCAGCGCGACGTTGGGGATGCGCAGAGCCCTAGACCCAGCACTGACGTTGACCCAACACCCCACTAAGGCTACTATGTTTAATTTATCTGTTTTAGATAAAAAACTCCAAAATCTAACAAGGGAGGGCGGTAAAAACAACATTTAAGAGGAAAAACCATTGAACCTATTTTTGCAAAAATTAATATTGGACAAATTTCAAGAAAAGTTAATGAGGGCGACGAAATAAAAAAACTTTTGATCTATTTGAAAAAAAGTTTATAAGGGCGACGAAAAAAAAGCAAAAAAAACATAGCTGGAAAAACGTTTTTTTATCTCCTGAAATAAACCTGATTTTTTTTTTATCTCCTGAAATTAACTAGGTCGTTTTTGGAATCGGCAATAATCCAATGCGCGCGCTGGACAGAAAAAAACACATGTTCTTTTGGCAATGTGCTGCCTAAATCTAATGCGCGCGCTCGTCTAAAACCAAAAAAAAACATCGGTCCCGCGATAGAGTACGCGAGAAAACCTTGCATATGAGGGGAAGGGTTCCCACGATTTTAGGAGAACAAAATTCCCTGATTTTCCCCTCAGTTTTCCTTGATGGATTTTTTTTAATTCCAGGATGACTATTTCGACATATTTCAACCTATTTTGATGCGTCGCGGCAATAATTCTTGTGAAACTATTAGACATTTTGTGCGACCCTATCAGTTAAAACTTACATCAGCTACATTAGGTATGTCATGCACTACAACCACCATCCTATGTAATGACAGAGATGAATAATAGGGATCTCTATAAACACTATTAAAAAAGCCACCATACGCATGAAACAACAGAATGGTAACTTGCGCTCATCATATTACCTGATTTTTTCCTGATTTGAGGTACGTGTATTCCCCTCGAATTCCATGATTGGAAAAAATAAACTCGTTCACCAGGTTTTACCTAATTCCGAGGTAGTTTAACCCTGTGAGGAAGACTGGGGAAAAAAGGCCCAACACCAAACCAACACCTTGCTAATTCACACAGGCCAGGAATTCGACCGGCGTATAGGCCTGAATGTATGCACAGGGCGGGGGCCCTGGTGCAGTGGTTAAAGCTGCCTGCTTGAAAAGTCGAGAGATCGCGGGTTCGAACACACTTTTGGCCTTTAACTTTTTAAGTTTCAAAGAAACAAAATGTTTCTTCCCTGCTCACTCGTAATGATTCAACATTGTGGGGTCTTCCGTGACCGAGAGGTAGAGTACTCGGCCTCAGACCACCAGGGCTCGATAATTCGAATCTTGTATCTGGGGGGGGGGGGGGGGGGGGCAGTGCACAAAGAAAAACCCCATTTATTTCATTTACATACGCACAACACTTAAGTTATTGTAATTCAAGAGTAGGGCCTAATATGGCACTGGAGATTATTTTATAACTGCCATATATTTGGGGAGTTGAAAGCACTAGGCCTATATATAGGTTGTAATCAAGTCTCCAACATGGTAGATGATATGTTTTCATCCAGTATAGAGATATAGATTGAATCATTTTCAGTCGAGATAGAAAAACCATGTAGGCCTACTAGTGCTGCAGCAGACCCGCCAAATAGACTTTATTTACCGAGCAACCTTCCATGAAAAAAACAACATCAGTTATCATATACCGTTGGAAAGCATAAAAGCTCATGATTATGGCCAGGGGGATAACAAGAACGAAATTTTGGACAAATCTGGCAAATTAACCCTTTGTGAACCAAAATCACATATTTAGTTCATATTTGATTTATGTTATGGTCATCGATATATACTTAAAATAATATGAAGCAAACCATCCATCAGCACCAAACACATAATATTTAACCGACCATTACTTGACCAATTTTTAAAAATATGATTTTATTATTTCAAGCACCCTTTCACTGCTAGAAAACATGCAAGAATTAATTATTATCTTTAAAATTGTGAAAATGTTTTCTTCATACAGATATCAATCAATAATATGCAGTAAATATTTATTAATTACCATAAAGTAATGTTTCTCTTTGACAACATTTGTTTGTGAACATACGTTCATAGACAGACAATTTGATACCCAAAGTAGGTCTATTGAAAATCGGTATGTACTGTCTGGAAATAGGAATGCTCAAATACTCATAGATTTATTTGAATATGATGCGAAATAACTAACTACTAAAAAACATTATATATTTTCACTATTTCATGTGCGTCGAAAAAGAATAAAATTATACAATAAATTGACACACTGAATATATAAAATATAAATTAATTAACCCTTGTGTTGCTGGACCGTATATAATTAACTCTTGTGCTGCTAGGACCGCATATAATTAACCCTTGTGTTGCTAAGACCATATACAATTGACCATTGTGTTTTCAAAACCGTATTTATTTAACCCTTTCGTTGTTAGGACCACATATAATAAAACCCTTGCGCGGCTAGGACTGTATGTATATTCCATCTTCCACTCTCTCTATCTAGACTAAGTGTAGAAGGATCACGGAAAACTCCCTTTGTGCCATCTTACACCACACTTATCTCTATCTAGTGTAGGAGGAACACGGAAAGTTCCCTTTATGCCATATTCCACCACTCTAATCTCTATCTAGCGTAGGAAGTACACGGAAAGTTCCCTGTACAGTATGCAATAACATATTTTCCACCACTCTAATCTCTATACAGTGCAGGAGGAACACGAAAAGTTCTGTTTATGTCATCTTCCACCACTCTAATCTCTATCTAGTGTAGGTTATACTTATATAGGAGGAACACGGAAAGATCCTTCCTTTCATGCCATCATCAACCCACTCTAATCTCTATCTAATGTAGGAGGAACACGGAAAGTTCCCTTTATACCAGCTTGAACCACTCTAATATGTAGTAGTAGTAGTAGTAGTAGTAGTAGTAGTAGTAGGAGTAGTAGTAGTAGTAGTATTTTTTAAGGCTTTGGGTCCATGATAGTTCAAAACAGTTTCACATGTTATATAAGACATAAATGCATAAGAGATTCAAATAAATACAGTACACATTTGTGTAGGACATATCAATACATACTAGTTAAGTTATTTCTTCTAGGTTTCTCTGTATGATATACGAATGGAGCTAATTTTTCTATTTTATGTTCCTCAGTTTCTGTTATTATTTCTATAAAACTGCTGTAAGATGTATAATTCGAGTAAGCAGGACATAACAAAGAAATGATATTCATCTTCTAAAACAATAATATATAATTCTTTACAGAAAATGCACAATCTGCCATTAACAAGTTTTTATGTGGTGCTGCCTCAATTTGTAACATATGACTGGAACATTTTAACATGGATAATGTCTGTCTATGTGACTTAATAATTTTAAAATTCAAATACCTTTCTGGTTCAAATTCTCTATTAAATGTTAAATAAGTTGCTAATTTACTTATATTTCCAAGGTCGGCAAACTACGTATTCTTGAAATGTTCCTGTAGCTTTGTTTTAAATATTTCCATAAATATATCTACATCACCAACACCTTGGCTAATCCACACAAAATTAAAGCCATATCTTTCCAACAGACATCTAATATGAGACGCCCAGGTTATTCTGCACCTCTCATTCAGAACTTTCAAAATTAAATAACAGACTTTGGGATATCTGTGATCAGGTATACGTATATTTTTAAGCCAATATTTAATACAATGAGAATGGTAATAAAATGCTACAGGGTATTTTCCTATTTCTCCCATTATTGCTTGCTTAGGTGTGCATTTAATATCTATCTAGTGTAGGAGGGACACGGAAAGTACCCTATATGTCACCTTACACCACTCTAATCTTTTATCTATTATTATAGGAGGAACACGGAAAGTTCCCTTTGTGCTATCTTCCACCATTCTAACCGCTATCTATTGTAAGCGGAACATGGAAAAGTCCCTTTATGCTATCTTACACCACTCTAATCTCTATCTAATGTAGAAGTAACAGTAAAAGTTCCCTTTATATCATTTCCCATCACTAATTTCTATCTAACACGCATGGCTTCATCTATGCCATTTTGCACCACTCTAGCCGAAAGTGATGGGAACGAGTGATTGTGAATAGAGAATATATTATTTTCGTAGTTTTAATAAATTTCGGGTATAATCGTATGATCATGTAGGATTAATTTGCATTTTAAACAGTGGCGTTTCAAACAGTGTCCAATGGACCCCTTGATGTTTATAACCTAATATTGAATGTAACTTCGTTCAAATCTACCAAAAATTGACGAGAACATATGGCAAATAACAGCATTTTCGCCCTTAGCGCGCAAATAAGGCGGTTAAATTATTAAGCTCTTCATGAAAAAACGTAGTTGAGAAAATGCTAACCCATATTTCATAATACCCTAAGATGTCTTTTATAATTTGCAGATACAGTCTAGTTTACGTGCATTAGCCTCCTGACTATTAGTAGGCATAAGTTGTATTTTTAACAATTTACTTTAATTTGTTTTCGACGAAGAACACATTTTGCTAAAAGAGTTTAGAACGACATGTTTACAGGTCCATAATTAAAATGTGCTTAGATGGAGCATCACAGATTTCGCATGCATAAATTAAGCTCCCCACCAAACTTCGGTAACTGAATTTTAGGCAGCAGACGTCCACGAGGGAGAGAAAACTTGATTAATATATTGAAGAGCTTTGATGTACGGGGTTCGCATTCAGCCAAAAAGGCAGCGGCACTCTCAACATCATAATGACTGTATGGTATCGCATCAAGTAAGGCTATAATAATTTCCAATTGGGTGGTTCCCAGTGGAGCCGAAATGTTTTCATCAGGATGACACAACACCAGGCTACAGGAACATGACACAAAATGAACAACTACATAATCCTATGCCACCGCGCTTTAGCAAATATGTACCATCCACCAGTACGTCAACAATGCTGGGTAAAAAAACCATTAAAATTCACCATGAAAATGTTTCTTAATACCGCCAATCTGTTCATTTTACGACATACATATAGGCCAACTTATTATTCAAATAATGTTAGGGGATCCCTCCTGGGAGAATTAAAAAAAACAGAATTTTGTGGTACCTTTGCTGTAAAGTGAACATTTGAGATGCTGGGTATACGGATGCATTGATTTTATATGAAATAAATCAAAAGGAAAGCCATCACTGAAAATTAAAGGGGGTACTTGAGTACCCCGAGGACCCCCTGGAAATGCCTCCGGTTTAAAACTTAGTAACGGTAGACCTATCACAAGCGAGTCTTTCCTTCATACTTTATAAACCAGACAGAGTCCATCAAAGATGTTCCAACTACAGCAGCATCAATTAACCCAACGTCGGAACAATATTGACAAAAATAGTGTCTAAGGAGAGTCAGTGAGCCAGAAATGAATCTGGAGACACCAAGTGCTTGTTGGTCATAAAAGTGTAACGCTTATTCACTCGTGCATTTACCCCAGATCTTTATTCGTGAAGCCACCTGGTGATGGACATGCACTTCTGCAAATATCTTTTGTCAGCATAAACCATTGTATGACCGATTGAAAGTTACCTTATCGATGATTACATATGAAAATCCTAGGAGTTCGAGTGGGCTAGTCAAAAAATGGCAGGTAACCGGATGATAAAACAGTAAATTTAGAGCGGTAAGCAATGTTTAATTAATCTCACTCCAGCATATATACCATCATGCACACAGGACTGATGTTGACTCCACTAGAGCTGTAGCAAAAGTGATATTACAATTTTCCATTTGCGCCTTCTAACAAAATTACCTATAGTCTGCCTTCGCGCTAATCCACGAAAATTGCCACGCTATCCCATTGGCTGTCAGCTCACATCATTCCAATCAGAATTCGGCACACATCCCAGAGCCCGCGAAATACCAGGCACAACAGCCGAAGATTGGAGCGGCACTGGCCTACAGCAATGCTTCGCCAAAATGACCCCCTTTTTTTCAACGTAAGATTGGTAAGGGGACGATCACGGCAAACACAGACCAATAATCCGCCTGGCCTACACTACGTCCAAAACAACACATTTTACCTGGGTGATACAGAGCTACTATATTTAATTTCTGTCGTTGATTACATACTGGGTGGGTTGTCCGCCGTAATGATCATAACTTGTAGTTTTAATACCCCCCCCCCCCCGTGAGGATTAACAAAACAAAAAAAACTCCCATTACAAGAAAAACTAGAAAACCTACTAAACAAGATAAACAAGAATATATGTTACACCTTTTTAATTGATGAAACACTCTTACTTCTTGTGGCAACTATATTTCAAAAAAAATTCCATATAATTATATAGTGTACTGATAGTGTACTGATAGTGTACTGTACTGTACTGTACTGTACTGTACTGTATTGTACTGTACTGTACTGTACTGTACTGTTATTATTGTACCCACGTTCCTGCACTTGAAGCTCATACTAATTTGACACACAGACACTTGCTCCTTCAAACTATTGAAGGTACAACGTATCATACACCATGAATATAATATATTTCAATTTTTCCCAAAAAGGGAATTCCAACAGAAAGGAACATATACCCGCCAGTTTCATATAAGTGCAACACTACAAAACTATTAAAACAGCGGAAAGCAAGGTGAAACAGAAAGGAAAGAGGCAGCTCCGTAGACATGAAAATTGATAAGTCAAATTTTAATGGTACAGTACAACCTCGCTGAAGGGACCAAGGGACCAAGCAAAAGTGATCAATAGCGAGGTGGTCCCCTATTAAGTGAAATTGTACCTTATACCTTATAATATATGAACATTTGCATGCTCTAATTGCTACCAAAGCTCAGATTGAACCTTAGATAAGGACTGGTAAGGATGGGGATAAGAGACAACGTCCGAAGACAGTGATACCTTGTTAACAAGGAACTTTTCATGAGTCAATAACTGAATATGGCCATAATTGTCGCTCACGAGCGTCAACTATTGACACAATGCTCAATCTCACAAATTAGTGTGATCAACACCTGTGGTCAGAAAAATGCCCTACCCAAGGTTTTCCTTGGATTGTATGAGTGTTTCCCACCACCCACCTGCCCACGGAGAAGGCCAAAATCGTATCAGCAGATCAGCAGCGGATAATGAATGCGTAACTTTGAAATGGACAGCTCGCATGACACAACAAATAATAAGAAGAATGCAAAACACATTCCACATTATCACTACCCACGACGTTGAAGGGTGCTGTGATAATAACACAATTCGCAGGTAATGGAGACGCAGGAGGGTGAGAAACACAAGAATAAAAACTTTGACACGGGATGTAAGCGCTGTTTATGCCTTCAGCCTCTAAACAGTGTTTAAAAGCTAAAATCATTTGGAAAAAAACTTTAAAATGCTGACTCGACTATCTCATGACCATATATATTTCAAATTAGTCATGTGAGACAGATAGGGGAGAGTGGGGCACCTTGGCCCAGTTTTTCTATTTCCCTACCCCCTCTCAAGTCAGAATGGAACTGAATTATTTATCACACAAAAAACAGACACATAAAATGGGGGAATTTTGTTTATTAAAAATAAACATCAAAATAAACAACTACAAATAAAAAGGGTTTTACGTCAAATGTTGTTAATGTAAACGTGGTTGTAACAGAGTGAAGCCCTAATACCAAAATAGGTATAAATTTACTTGACGGTCGGTTAACAGGATTAACCAGTAAATATTTATACATGTCTCTAGTTGATCTAATCTACTGTCTGTAATTGATCAAATCTACTATTAATATTTATACATGTCTGTAATTGATCTAATCTACTATGAATATTTATACATGTCTGTAATTGACTCTTGTATCATTACAAACAAATTACATAAAATATTATTAACAAAAACTACCAATACCAAACTAGTAATTGTTCACACAAAGTAGTAGTAGTAGTAGTAAATCATTGCTCTACGTCACTTTTCGGCACAAATGGTCTTTTAAGTGACATTATAATACGATAACAACATTGTAGTCAATTGATGAGATGAAGGATGTACAGATGATGATGTGAGGGTGGGGGTGATAGGGCATGGTGGGATATTGAGAGCGTTTTCCTTCGCTCGCCCGATAAGGGGTTTCTGGGCATGTCTAGGGGATATACCCCCAGACATGCCCAGACGGCCGGAGACTTGAGTTTCGCTGTACAATTTAATGACGAAACTCTGTGGCATTTCGCGCAGCTCTGCTATCCTCGGGTCGGATAGTCCCCAGAGTAACAATAGGAAGAATCACTCCCTCTGGGTAACTCCATTCATCCCACGTGAGAGACCTAATGTCAAACACGCTATTGCCGGTTATTTAAGGCTACCACGGCCTACATCAGCGCCAGCACTGACGCGGGTGCTGCATTGGCTCCGCTGTTGAGCGGAGGAACCAGGGTACGCCACTGGCAATCCGCCCGAAGATTATAGCCAGATACGAGGAGGCTGCAGCTGCCCTTGGATGATTGCTGTAGACTAGTGCTTCCGTACAATGACGTGCACGGCATCCAACAGACGAAACAGATCCCTAATGACCCTCTCCGGATGTGGGCGAAAAGTACTACTACTAGCAATCATCCCAGTACCCCTGCTTACACAAAACAAAACCTATAAATAACAATCTACTAATTGTTCACATTATTATATTAAAGTGAACTTTGACTCTTGTATCAATACATACAAATTACATAATATTGACAAAATCTATCAATACCATTATTAAACAAGATTATCTGTTGCTGAGGAGGGTATGAAAACGGTCATAAGAAAAATGAACAATAAACAAAAAACTTGCTGCGGATGGAAGCGGGAGGAGGTGGGATTTTCTTGATAGACATAGAATCTGGTACATAAATTTATATTTCTATCGGATTAAAAGCTGGGACATTTCAGTCAGATTAGAGTATCTGAAAAGAGGTCGCTAAAAAAACAAACAAAAACCGAACCAAACGTGAATTGCAAATATTGGAATTCGTCTGAGATTAAAAGTCCACTTTGTGTTTGATAAATGGAGCTTTCATTTTATGAAAACTCCTGTAGAAAAAGGTAACATCCTGGCATAAAATGACTTGAACTTAATCTTTCACTAAAGATAAAAATCACATTTAAATTAATGTTTTTCATAGGCTCAACCTGCCCCAACTACGGGGCACCTTGAACCATGAGTCGGGGTACCTTGAACCCCGATAAAAAATGATATAACGGTTTTGAAATGACACATAAGCAGCAAATTCAAGTGGTTCAACGTGCCCCCAAGTTCAAGGTGCCCCACTCCTAAATTTTACATTGGACTATCGTTCAACGTGCCCCACTTTTCATGGTTCAACGTGCCCCATCAAAATTCCTCAAGATAAAATTGCTGATAATTTTTTTCTTGCCAAAACAAATGTAAAATAGTAGTTCTTATTCAAAATTGGCCTTGAAAGTGCTCCTGTGAAAATTGTTATTTATTACTACGTTTCAATAAGAACAAGACTACATAAGTCCAGGAGCTCCCGCTCCGAATTAGAATTTGATTTAAGCAATTTTGTTTAGGGTTATTAATGTAGTCCTAGTCTAGGTCAAAAATCAAGACGCAAGACAACTAGGTCTAAGAAGCCCAGTCTAAGAGTAAGATAAGAACTAGACAGTCTGTCAGAGATTGCAAACCTCCATTGAAATGAATGATCCTAATCAGTATCCCAGTAATGGTCTACCTATCTGGCACGGTTTACCCGATATCAGGCCAATCGAGTTAACTAATAGCTGATTTACGGTCATTCTGAATTAGATATAAATTAGTTAAAAACTTAGGGTGCATTCTCCCCCGAAACCTCAAATTTTGTTTTATAGTGATGGACTAACATCTAACACAGTTTGCAAAATGTTGGGCATGTGAAAGTAAATAATGGCCGATAGGGGGCCATTTTAAATTTGATCGAGTCAGAATTTTTCAAGATGCATCCTCAGCTGAAATCTCACATTTCATTCTATAGTAATCGTCTAGCTATCTAGCACGGTTTACCAAATATCGGCCATGTGAAAGTGAATAATGGCCTAAAGGCGGCCATTTTGAATTTGATCAAGTCAAAATTTTCCAAGATGCATCCTCAGCTGAAATCTCACATTTCATTCTATAGTAATGGTCTAGCCATCTAGCACAGTTTACCAAATATCGCCCATGTGAAAGTGAATAATGGCGGATAGGAGGCCATTTTGAATTTGATCAAGTCAAAATTTTTCAAGATGCATCCTCTCCTGAAATCTCACATTTTGTTTTATAGTAATGGTCTAGCCATCTAGTACGGTTACCAAAAACCGGCTATGTGAAAGTGAATAATGGCCGATAGGCGGCCATTTTGAATTTGATCGAGTCAATTTTTTTCAAGATGCATCCTCTCTTGTAATCTCACATTTTGTTTTATAGTAATGGTCCAGCTATCTAACACGGTTTACCAAATATCAGCAATGTGAAAGTAAATAGTGGCCGATAGGCGGCCATTTTGAATTCAATTGAGTCGAAAGTTTTTAAAAGGCATCCTCTCTCGAAACGTCACATTTTGTTTTACAGTAATGGTCTAGCTATCTAGCACGGTTTACCTGATATCAGGCCTATCGAGGTAAATAATGCTGATTGTCGGCCATTTTGAATTCGTAAGTTAAAAATTTTGAGGGTGCATCCTCCCCCGAAAACTCACACTTTGTTTTATAGTAATCAGGTAATGGTCTAGCCATCTAGCACGGTTTACCAAATATCAGCCATGTGAAAATGAATAATGGCCGAAAAGGCGGCCATTTTAAATTTGATCAAGTCAAATTTTTTCAAGATGCATCCTCATCTGAAATCTCACATTTTGTTTTACAGTAATGGTCTAGCCATCTAGCACGGTTGACCAAATAACGGCCATGTGAAAGTGAATAATGGCCGATAAGCGGCCATTTTTAATTTTATCGAGTCGAATTTTTTCAACATGCATCCTCTCCTGAAATCACACATTTTGTTTTATAGTAATGGTCTAGCCATCTAGCACGGTTTACCAAATAACTGCCAAGTGAAAGTGAATAATGGCCGATTGGCGGCCATTTTGAACTTGGACGAGTTGAATTTTTTCAAAATGCATCCTCTCCTGAAGCCTTACAATTTGTTTTATAGTAATGGTGTAGATATCTTGAGCGGTTTTCATGATATTCCACAATATCAGGCCTGCCGAGGTGAATAATGGCTGATAGGCGGCCATTTTGAATTTTATCAACTTCAAATTTTTCAAGATGCATCCACTCCTGAAACCTTACAATTTATTTGATATTAATGGTGTAGCTATCTTGAGCGGTTTTCATGATATTCCGCGATATCAGGCCTGTCGAGGTGAATAATGGCCGATAGGCGGCCATTTTTAATTTTATCGACTTGAAATTTTTCAAGATGCATCCTCTCCTGAAACCTCACAATTTGTTTTATAGTAATGGTGTAGCTATCTTGAGCGGTTTTCATGATATTCCGCAAAATCTTTCAGTCAGATTTACCGATGTTATAAATTAGGTCAAAGTGCTGGGTCAACTTCAAGGTCAAGGTCCAAAAACCTGAAAAGGCACAACTAGGGACCTTAGAGAACATGTATGTGCAATATGACTGTCATCGGCCCAGTACTTTTCGAGATCTGCTCCGGAAACGAAGTGCGCGTCAAAACGTCTAAATAGGTCATAGTTCTGAACCAGAAGTAGGTCAAAGTTCAAATACCCCAAAGGGCACAACTAGACCCCCTAGGGGTGTTGTGTGTAAAATTTGAAGACAATCGGACACGTACTTTCAGAGATATGCTCCGGAAACGAATTGTTTACGGACGGCCCAACGCCGTCACATCATCATTTTCTCCTCTGCAACCTTGTGTATTAAATTCAGATTAAAAATATTTTAACCTGTCCATTAGCCACCTGGAAGTAACCCACATACCAAAAATTGTTATCCTAGCTTATTTTCTCACAAAGTTATAGGCAAAAGAAGAGGCCAAAAAAAAGGAGGTAGAATCCATAGCTCCCTCCGTCTCACCTACGGTGACGGCGGGAGCTAATAAGAAGAAATTAAAATGAGGTGATCAAATGTGCCCTTTAATTTTTGGTTTGTTCACACACTACCAGGTGGTCATATTGATGGGAGATCTGGCGATTGTGACTTAAACAAACAGAGAAAAGTCAAGTGGTTCAGCGTGCCCCTATGGTCAAGGTGCCCCACTCTCTCCTAATAGAGGAGATATTTATATTTTTTAACAGATTTCAAAATAAATAGAGCCTAATGGGCTAAAGTCGCTTATTTTTAATTTGATCGAGTTGAATTTTTTCAGGGTGCATCCTTTCACGAAGCTGCATATTTTGTTTCATATTAACGGTGTAGCCATCTGGCACGATTTTCCAGATATACGCATATAAAATTCAATAATGCCCACAAGTCGGCCATTTGAGTTGATTGAGTTGAAATTCTTTAGAGCATATCCCTCCTTGAAGCCGCACATTCTATTTTATAGCAATTGTCTATCTATCTGGCATGGTTTTCCAGATATTACACACTTTCAAGTCAATAAAGGCTGCAAGTCGGTCGTCATTTTATCGAGTTGATTTTTTTCTGGGCATATCCCTCCCTGAAACCGCACATTTTTTCGAGTACCGGTAATGGTCCAGCCATCTGGAACGGTTTTCCAGATATTACCATATTCAAGTCAATAATGGTCGCAAGTCGACCATTTTGAATTTATCAAGTAGATATTTTTCAGGGCAGATCCTTCCCTGAAGCTGTACAATTTTTTTTATAGTAATGCCGGTCCAGCTATCTGGCACGGTTTCCCAGATAATACACATATTAAGAAAAATAGCCGATAATTTGCTATTTTGAGTTAATCGCGTTGACGAGAACATTTACCGATTGGAACAAAATCAAGGTCATAGAGGTCACAAAAAGGTCAAACTAGAACTTGATCAAGGATTAGTCACAATTAACCTGCATATGGAGTTGAATGTGCTTTCCAGTAACGCAAAATGAGTTAATAGTGCTGAAAGTGGTGGACAGATAGACGCAGGCCTACGCAGCGCATGACGACAATAGGCATCCGCCAGAAACAGTTTCAAGCCATTTATCTGAACATAAGATCAATTTATTAAAATCAATAAAATAGTCGCGTGTTCTGTAGCACATGAACATGGACAAAGAAATTATATAAAAAAAATAGTCGTCAGAGTTTGCTTGGAGGTGGAAATCTAAAAATCTAATCAGGTCACGTCCATACTCAACAGTAATTTCACATAAACAAGACCACGAATCAAACTAAGATCACTAGTACTTGTTTTATAGTAATGGTCTAGCTATCTACCACGGCTTGCCAGGTATTATGCATATTAATATCAATAATGGCCGAAAGTCATTTTGAATTTGATGGAGTTGAATTTGTTCAGGGCATATCCATCACATACGTTTATGGTCTCACCACCCCAAATGCCAGTCCCATTGAAACACATGTAAATTGCCTCAATTCCGCAGGCCGATTTCACCATTTTTCACCCTATTAGATATTTAGTGTGACATATCAGGATAAAGCTTGAGATGTCCTTGTTCGAAAACAGGCCCGCTATGGGTATGGTTACCAGACAGATTTTGAGCTACGCCCCCTAGAGTGTAAAAAAGTCAATACTGTTAAAATTGGGCTATAATCCGTGCTCTCTTTCACAGAACAGACACACACCATTTTAACCCACTGTATCCCTGCGAGGTTATCATGAAACAGTTATTCCTGATATCCTTGACAAAGAAGATAACGTGGGCTTATTAAATATTCACAAAATTATTACTTCTTTGTATTTTATTTTGTTTCAATAGAGGTTGGAACAGCCGCATTAAAAATATTTTGTGTGATGATTCCATCATTAGTAGACACCTCCCTGGATTTCGGCTTATTTAGGGTGGTGAGACCATATGTGGAGATATAATTTTCTTTGATTATTTTATTTCGGCCTGGTATGATGCTTGAAGGTGTTCTGAACAATATAGTTTTTGAATTAGGCAAATATATTGACAACTGTTGCCCTCGGAGCCCTTTGAATAATTATTGATATCATGAAAATCGGCCTGGTTTCCTTGAAAGTCGCATTGAATAAAACAGTTAAATGTAGTGGCTATTCCCGCCTCTATTTCGTCACACAAAGTCGTCATGGTTACCTTGTATTTCGAAAATTGTTGTTGAAATATGCCACACATATTAGAATGGACTGCTATTAGTAGCATCCATACTTAAATTCACCATTTTTTCTTTTTATTTGGGCCCATATGACAATCAAACTACCAACCAGGCATTTCATCTATGACTTATATCACCAAAACACGGCCTCTTCTGGTCTTTTCTAGACATGGTTATCACATTTATTCACCAATTATATACTTTCTAATCAAAACTATAACACTTAGATTGTTACAGCGATGGTAAAACTCAATAAAACAAGACTACATAAGTCCAGGAGCTCCCGCGACGAATTAGAATTTGATTTAAGCAATTTTGTGTAGGTTTTTTAATGTAGTCCTAGGCTAGGTCAACAAGACGCAAGACAACTAGGTCTAAGAAGCCCAGTCTAAGAGTGGGATAAGAACTAGACAGTCTGTCAGAGATTGCAAACCTCCATTGAAATTAATGATCCTAATCAGTATCCCAGTAATGGTCTACCTATCTGGCACGGTTTACCCTATATCAGGCCAATCGAGGTAACTAATAGCTGATTTACGGTCATTTTGAATTCGATATAAATTAGTCAAAAACTTAGGGTGCATCCTCCCCCGAAACCTCAAATTTTGTTTTATAGTAATGGACTAACATCTAACACAGTTTGCAAAATATTGGGCATGTGAAAGTAAATAATGGCCGATAGGGGGCTATTTTGAATTTGAACGAGTCAGAATTTTTCAAGATGCATCCTCAGCTGAAATCTCACATTTCATTCTATAGTAATCGTCTAGCTATCTAGCACGGTTTACCAAATATCGGCCATGTGAAAGTGAATAATGGCCTGAAGGCGGCCATTTTGAATTTGATCAAGTCAAAATTTTCCAAGATGCATCCTCAGCTGAAATCTCACATTTCATTCTATAGTAATGGTCTAGCCATCTAGCACGGTTTACCAAATATCGCCCATGTGAAAGTGAATAATGGCCGATAGGAGGCCATTTTGAATTTGATCAAGTCAAAATTTTTCGAGATGCATCCTCTCCTGAAATCTCACATTTTGTTTTATAGTAATGGTCTAGCCATCTAGTACGGTTACTAAAAACCGGCTATGTGAAAGTGAATAATGGCCGATAGGCGGCCATTTTGAATTTGATCGAGTCAATTTTTTCAAGATGCATCCTCTTTTGTAATCTCACATTTTGTTTTATAGTAATGGTCCAGCTATCTAACACGGTTTACCAAATATCAGCAATGTGCAAGTAAATAGTGGCCGATAGGCGGCCATTTTGAATTCGATTGAGTCGAAAGTTTTTAAAAGGCATCCTCTCTCGAAACGTCACATTTTGTTTTATATTAATGGTCTAGCTATCTAGCACGGTTTACCTGATATCAGGCCTATCGAGGTAAATAATGCTGATTGTCGGCCATTTTGAATTCGTAAGTTTAAAATTTTCAGGGTGCATCCTCCTCCGAAAACTCACACTTTGTTTTATAGTAATCAGGTAATGGTCTAGCCATCTAGCACGGTTTACCAAATATCAGCCATGTGAAAATGAATAATGGCCGAAAAGGCGGCCATTTTAAATTTGATCAAGTCAATTTTTTTCAAGATGCATCCTCATCTGAAATCTCACATTTCGTTTTACAGTGATGGTCTAGCCATCTAGCACGGTTGACCAAATAACGGCCATGTGAAAGTGAATAATGGCCGATAAGCGGCCATTTTGAATTTTATCGAGTCAAATTTTTCCAAGATGCATCCTCTCCTGAAATCACACATTTTGTTTTATAGTAATGGTCTAGCCATCTAGCACGGTTTACCAAATAACGGCCATGTGAAAGTGAATAATGGCTGATTGGCGGCCATTTTGAACTTTGACAAAATGATTTTTTTCAAAATACATCCTCTCCTGAAGCCTTACAATTTGTTTTATAGTAATGGTGTAGATATCTTGAGCGGTTTTCATGATATTCCACAATAACAGGCCTGTCGAGGTGAATAATGGCTGATAGGCGGCCATTTTGAATTTTCTCAACTTCAATTTTTTCAGGATGCATCCTCTCCTGAAACCTTACAATTTATTTGATATTAATGGTGTAGCTATCTTGAGCGGTTTTCATGATATTCCGCAATATCAGGCCTGTCGAGGTGAATAATGGCCGATAGGCGGCCATTTTTAATTTTATCGACTTGAAATTTTTCAAGATGCATCCTCTCCTGAAACCTCACAATTTGTTTTATAGTAATGGTGTAGCTATCTTGAGCGGTTTTCATGATATTCCGCAAAATCTTTCAGTCGGATTTACCGATGTTATAAATTAGGTCAAAGTGCTGGGTCAACTTCAAGGTCAAGGTCCAAAAACCTGAAAAGGCAGAACTAGGGACCTTAGAGAACATGTATGTGCAATATGACTGTCATCGGCCCAGTACTTTTCGAGATCTGCTCCGGAAACGAAGTGCGCGTCAAAACGTCAAAATAGGTCATAGTTCTGAACCAGAAGTAGGTCAAAGTTCAAATACCCCAAAAGGCACAACTAGACCCCCTAGGGGTGTTGTGTGTAAAATTTGAAGACAATCGGACAAGTACTTTCAGAGATATGCTCCGGAAACGAATTGTTTACGGACGGCCCAACGGCCAAACGCCGTCACATCATCATTTTCTCCTCTGCAACCTTGCGTATTGAATTCAGATTAAAAATATTTTAACCCGTCCATTAGCCACCTGGAAGTAACCCACATACCAAAAATTGTTATCCTAGCTTATTTTCTCACAAAGTTATAGGCAAAAGAAGAGGCCAAAAAAAAACGGAGGTAGAATCCATAGCTCCCTTCGCTCACCTACGGTGACGGCGGGAGCTAATATAGATATCAAGCTGCAGATTTTCTATCAAGCAGCTCGAATATGTCAAGAAAGGACCAGAACACGCAAACCCCTTGTGTCTACTGATGGTCTCACCACCCCAAATGCCAGTCCCATTGAAACACATGTAAATTGCCTCAATTCCGCAGGCCGATTTCACCATTTTTCACTCTATTAGATATTTAGTGTGACATATCAGGATAAAGCTTGAGATGTCCTTGTTCGAAAACAGGCCCGCTATGGGTATGGTTACCAGACAGATTTTGAGCTACGCCCCCTAGAGTGTAAAAAAAGTCAATACTGTTAAAATTGGGCTATAATCCGTGCTCTCTTTCACAGAACAGACACACACCATTTTAACCCACTGTATCCCTGCGAGGTTATCATGAAACAGTTATTCCTGATATCCTTGACAAAGAAGATAACGTGGGCTTATTAAATATTCACAAAATTATTACTTCTTTGTATTTTATTTTGTTTCAATAGAGGTTGGAACAGCCGCATTAAAAATATTTTGTGTGATGATTCCATCATTAGTAGACACCTCCCTGGATTTCGGCTTATTTAGGGTGGTGAGACCTTATAGCAATTGTCTACCCAGTAAACTTCGACGTTGGTCCAACGTTGTATAAATGATATACAAATGTTTTGTGTTTGCTGGGTAGCTATCTAGCATGGTGTTTCAAATGTCGGGCATACGAAAGTAAATAATGGCCAATAGGCGGCCATTTCCAATTTGATCAAGTCGAAATTTGTCACGGTGCAACCTTTCCTGAAATCACACATTTTTTTAACAATAGTCTAGCCATCTAGCACGGTTTACCAAATATCAGGCATAAGAATATAAATAATGGCCGATAGGTGGCCATTTTGAATTTGATCGAGTAGAAAATTTCAAAGTGCATCCTCCTCCGAAACCTCAAATTTTGTTATATAGTAATAGTTTTCCAGATATCTCAGGCATATTAAAGTAAACAATGGCGCCATTTTGAATTTGATTAAGTGAAAAAATTTCAAGGTGCATCCTCCCCTGAAACCTTACATTTTGTTTTATGGTCATGGTCTGACCATCTAGCACAGTTTATACCAAATATCGGGCATATGAAAGTAAATAATGGCCGATAGGTGGCCATTTTGAATTTTCTCAAGTCGACATTTTTTAGGGTACATCCCCCTGAAACCTCATATTTTGTTTTACAGTAATGGTCTAGCTATCTAGCACGGTTTATAAGATATCAAGCATATTAAAGTAATGACCAATAGTAGCCAAATTTGAATTCGATCAAGTTAAATTTGTCAGAGTACATACTCCCCGAAACCTCACATTTTGTTTTATAGTGATGGTCTAACCATAATATAGCACAGTCTATTGATCTATTTAAAAAATTTCAGGGTACATCCTCCCCTGAAACCTCACATCTTGTTTTATAGTAATGGTCTAGCCATCGGGCCAGGTTTAACAAATATCTATGAAAGTAAGTAGGCCTAATGGTCGATAGGACAACAAAATTGTGTATATCTTTCTGCTTAAAACTACAGTCTGCTAAATCCACATTATCAGCATGTAGACATGGTCTTCCCGATACATGACACAGCAATCGGAAATTGACAGTGGATCAAGTGAATTTAAGATTGTTTTTTACCTTCCAAAACGATTGACGGAAGCAAAATTGGGCTCAACAAAACACCAAGTTGATTTATTAGCTGATTGTTACTCCAAGAACACAGAATTAGAGCAACAATGAACTAAGTCGAGTTATTTCCCCCGTGTTGTCTCCACAAGCTTGCATGCAGTCTCTGACGGAAACGGAGAAATTTCCACACCAAAAATGTCATTTGGTTATGAAACAAGAGGCCCAGGGGCCTTGACGCTTGTCAACAGCATTGCAAAATATCAGCTACAGATGTGTCAGAGAATGTATATCTATGTTCTAAAATGAAGTAGAAGTAAGTGTTTACCATGTAAAACACCCAAGAAGGCTCCCCCTCGCACTTTTCAAATAAAAGTTAAACATAAAATATAATTTTACTAGATAATCAATTTGTACATGTAATTATCAAGTAATATTATGAGGCAGAGGCTAGCAGCTTTAGGCTGACTAGGTGCTATTTTGACCGCAAAAGATTAAAGAAGGCCGCCAAGACCCGGGTATTTTCCAGAACTTTCTGCAAAATTGATGCAGTCTAGGAATTAATACTAGCATGCAGTACGTTGAATATTGAGTGTATCGGATAAGTGGCTTTGAGGTTATCAGGGTGACAAGTCATAATTTGACGAAAAAAGATGGCCGCCATGACCCGGATATTCTTCCAAACTTTCTGAAAAATTGATGCAGGCTAGGAATTAATACTACCATGCAGTATTTTAAATATTGAGTATATCGGATAAGCGGCTGTGAAGTCATCAGGGTGACAAGGTCCTAATTTGACGAAAAAAGATTAAAGATGGCCGCCATGACCCGAATATTTTTCCGAACTTTCTGAAAAATGGATGCAGCCTAGGAATTAATACTTGTATCCAGTATGTTGAACACCAAATGAATTGAAAAAGCGGTTTTGTAGATATGAGGGTGACATGGTATGGATGAGAGGCGGAGTCCATGCGCCGGCGGATGAAACCGTACAAAAAGAAAAAGCCCCCCCCTGGTAGGGGGGAACCTTAGTTATCATGAAAAGAAAATATTTATGGGCCTATATACCCGGTAGTATGTATTTATACGCTATATATCATTGGAATTTATATTATATGTTCGATTCCATCATTTGCCGATTTTACACACATTCTGAAGTACTGCACCTTATGAAAAATGTTTGACAAAGAATCATTTTACAGGACTACAATGTAATAAATGTTACAAAAGTAGAAGTGCAATTATTACTTATTCTGGGCCTTTCAACAGGGCCCCCGCCCTTTGGTATTGTTGTTATATATACAAACACATCACCTGATCACTAATATCAAGATGATGTGTTATACACTGGAGATTCTTGCTGGTATCTAGAAGCTGATTAGCAAAACGGTTCCAATGAATGATTTTTATGATCAATACAATCATATACATCGATAGCTTAAATATAAATTATTATTTTTTTATAGTTTTTATGTGTTGTTATTGTTAGTTTAATGTTGGGCCAGCTTTGCAGACGGATGACCAGCAATAAACCAGCGATTACTGCTAGAGCTGTGGCAGTGTCGTCATGCGCCAACGGCACTGGGTAAACATTGGGATAACGCTGGCAGCAAGTGAGAGTGATATAGACACATCGAATGCTATCACAGTGTGACTACCGCAGTGCCAATGTCAGTCCAGCGCTAAAAGCACTGAGCCATCATTGGCGCAACGCTGGCGTTGACAGGACAACACTTCCAGCGTTGAGCAGGTCACCACGACACGTTATCACCCACCAACTTGTCACCACTAACCAACTTGTCACCGCGTTGGTGAGTGAGTGACAATAATTCACAAGCCATGTCACACATTCACATGAACACTTATAAATAACAGATAATAACTTTCACCAACAAACAAAAACTCAGAAAACGCCAAGAAAACAAGCATAGGCCTACACTCAACTACAGAATTCACAAACCATCAAAACAACAAGACAAAATAACAGGCAGGATTCAAGCACCACAACGAATCCTGGAAGAGTTTAGAGCACCTGGTGGTTCTGAAAAAAGA
The DNA here is from genome assembly GCA_964017125.1 of Flabesymbios commensalis. Lineage (NCBI taxonomy): Eukaryota > Metazoa > Annelida > Polychaeta > Terebellida > Flabelligeridae > Flabesymbios > Flabesymbios commensalis. The sequence continues at coordinate 34,242,576 of OZ024905.1, read as the reverse complement.
CAAATTCAAAACAACCAAATTTGTTAAATTACACAAATTAAGATGAGATGCTATAGCTTCTAGGAACTTTCTATTTTTCAAATTATTAATTTCAGACACTTTCAGACCATTCCACTCAAATTCAATCAAAACTGCATAACGTTTTTTCTCTGGGTATGCTGGAGTATGGCGACGGCACACGGACAGTCAGGCAAACAACACAAGGTAAATCGATCACATTTGATCCAAAATCTAACATGTTTAATGAGTAACGAAGCATGGTGACTCTACTGTCCACATGACACGAATTATGCAAACGGGGCAACAATTGTTGCACCGCTATATAAGTCATAGTGTCTCAAGTGCTGATGTAATTGGACCATGTTTGACAACTCAACCCAGAATTCACATTTTAAAAATCAGCGACGCAACATATATGGGGGCTATACTGTAAGTACTATATATAATACTTAAAGTACTATATATCCCCAGTGGCGGATCCAGGAATTGACAAACGGGGGGGGGGGGCGCCAATTTTTTCAAGAATTTATACACACCACAGCCAGCCTCGAATGCTCTAAGGAGCGGGGTATGCTCCCCCCGGGAAAAAAATAATTCTGAGGCCTCAAATGAAGTGTTCAGGTTCATATTTCGGCCTGTTTTTTCTTACCTATTCACGTCACAAAAAGACACCTCGTATTATATGATTATACATAGATGTAGAATTTATTAAAACAAGACAACATAAGTCCAGGAGCTCCCACTCCGAATTAGAATTTGATTTAAGCAATTTTGTGTAGGGTTATTAATGTAGTCCTAGGCTAGGTCAAAAATCAAGACGCAAGACAACTAGGTCTAAGAAGCTCAGTCTAAGAGTAAGATAAGAACTAGACAGTCTGTCAGAGATAGCAAACCTCCATTGAAATTAATGATCCTAATCAGTATCCCAGTAATGGTCTACCTATCTGGCACGGTTTACCCGATATCAGGCCAATCGAGGTAACTGATGGCTGATTTACGGTCACTTTGAATTCGATATAAACTAGTTAAAAAATATAAGGGTGCATCCTCCCCTGAAACCTCGAATTTTGTTTTATAGTAATGGACTAGCATCTAACACAGTTTGCAAAATATTGGGCATGTGAAAGTAGATAATGGCCGATAGGGGGCCATTTTGAATTTGATCTAGTCAGAATTTTTCAAGATGCATCCTCAGCTGAAAGCTCACATTTCATTCTATAGTAATTGTCTAGCCATCTAGCACGGCTTACCAAATATCGGCCATGTGAAAGTGAATAATGGCCAATAGGCGGCCATTTTGAATTTGATCGAGTCTAAATTTTTCAAGATGCATTCTCTCCTGAAATCTTACATTTTGTTTTATAGTAATGATCTAGCCATCTAGCACGGTTTACCAAATAACGGCCATGTGAAAGTGAATAATGGCCTAAAGGCGGCTATTTTGAATTTGATCAAGGCGAAATTTTCCAAGATGCATCCTCAGCTGAAATCTCACATTTCATTCTATAGTAATGGTCTAGCCATCTAGCACGGTTTACCAAATATCGGCCATGTGAAAGTGAATAATGGCCGATAGGAGACCATTTTGAATTTGATCAAGTCGAAATTTTTCAAAATGCATCCTCTCCCGAAATCTCACATTTTGTTTTATAGTAATGGTCTAGCCATCTAGTATGGTTACCAAATAACAGCTATGTGAAAGTGAATAATGGCTGATTTTGAATTTGATCGAGTCAATTTTTTTAAGATGCATCCTCTCCTGAAATCTCACATTTTGTTTTATAGTAATGGTCCAGCTATCTAACACGGTTTACCAAATATCAGCAATGTGAAAGTAAATAGTGGCCGATAGGCGGCCATTTTGAATTCGATTGAGTCGAAAGTTTTCAAAAGGCATCCTCTCCCGAAACGTCACATATTGTTTTATAGTAATGGTCTAGCTATCTAGCACGGTTTACCTGATATCAGGTCTATCGAGGTAAATAATGCTGATTGTCGGCCATTTTGAATTTGTAAGTTTAAAATTTTCAGGGTGCATCTTCCCCCGAAAAACTCACACTTTGTTTTATAGTAATGGTCTAGCCGTCTAGCACGGTTTACCAAATACCGGCCATGTGAAAATGAATAATGGCCGAAAAGGCGGCCATTTTTAACTTGATCAAGTCAAATTTTTTCAAGATGCATACTCATCTGAAATCTCACATTTCGTTTTATAGTAATGGTCTAGCCATCTAGCACGGTTTACCAAATATCAGCCATGTGAAAGTGAATAATGGCCGATAAGCGGCCATTTTGAATTTTCTCGGGTCGAATTTTTTCAAAATGCATCCTCTCCTGAAATCTCACATTTTGTTTTATAGTAATGGTCTAGCCATTTAGTATGGTTACCAAATAACAGCTATGTGAAAGTGAATAATGGCTGATTTTGAATTTGATCGAGTCAATTTTTTTAAGATGCATCCTCTCCTGAAGGGCGGGGGCCCTAGGGTAGTGGTTAGCACCGCTGCCTTTCACGCCAGAGTCCGGGGTTCGGTTCCCGGTCTCGGCGGTTTGAAAGAAACAAAATTGTTTCTTCCCCATCCACGTGTGAAAGTTAGTATTGTGGGGAGCCTCCGTGACCGAGAGGTAGCGTGCTCGGCCTCAGACCGCCAGAGCTCGAATTTCGAATCCTGTGTCTGGAGGACAGTGTCATCTCAATCATCTCACCATCCTCAGGAGGTTCTCCTGGCCCAGTTTAGCCTATATGTGCACAAAGGTGGCCTAAAGCCCGATTCATTTCATTTCCTCTCCTGAAATCTCACATTTTGTTTTATAGTAATGGTCCAGCTATCTAACACGGTTTACCAAATATCAGCAATGTGAAAGTAAATAGTGGCCGATAGGCTGCCATTTTGAATTCGATTGAGTCGAAAGTTTTCAAAAGGCATCCTCTCCCGAAACGTCACATATTGTTTTATAGTAATGGTCCAGCTATCTAACACGGTTTACCAAATATCAGCAATGTGAAAGTAAATAGTGGCCGATAGGCTGCCATTTTGAATTCGATTGAGTCGAAAGTTTTCAAAAGGCATCCTCTCCCGAAACGTCACATATTGTTTTATAGTAATGGTCTAGCTATCAAGCACGGTTTACCTGATATCAGGTCTATCGAGGTAAATAATGCTGATTGTCGGCCATTTTGAATTCGTAAGTTTAAAATTTTCAGGGTGCATCTTCCCCCGAAAAACTCACACTTTGTTTTATAGTAATGGTCTAGCCGTCTAGCACGGTTTACCAAATACCGGCCATGTGAAAATGAATAATGGCGGAAAAGGCGGCCATTTTTAACTTGATCAAGTCAAATTTTTTCAAGATGCATACTCAGCTGAAATCTCACATTTCGTTTTATAGTAATGGTCTAGCCATCTAGCACGGCTTACCAAATATCAGCCATGTGAAAGTGAATAATGGCCGATAAGCGGCCATTTTGAATTTTCTCGGGTCGAATTTTTTCAAGATGCAGCCTCTCCTGAAATCACACATTTTGTTTTATAGTAATGGTCTAGCCATCTAGCACGGTTTACCAAATAACGGCCATGTGAAAGTGAATAATGGCCGACTGGCGACCATTTTGAACTTGGTCGAGTTGAATTTTTTCAAAATGCATCCTCCCCTGAAACCTTACAATTTGTTTTATAGTAATGGTGTAGATATCTTGAGCGGTTTTCATGATATTCGGCAATATCAGGCCTGTCGAGGTGAATAATGGCCGATAGGCGGCCATTTTAAATTTTATGAACTTGAAATTTTTCAAGATGCATCCTCTCCTGAAACCTGACAATTTGTTTGATAGTAATGGTGTAGCTATCTTGAGCGGTTTTCATGATATTCCGCAAAATATTTCAGTCGGATTTACCGATGTTATAAATTAGGTCAAAGTGCTGGGTCAACTCCAAGGTCCAAAAACCTGAAAAGGCACAACTAGGGACCTTAGAGAACATGTATGTGCAATATGACTGTCATCTAACCAGTACTTTTCGAGATCTGCTCCGGAAACGAAGTGTGCGTCAAAACGTCTAAATAGGTCATAGTTCTGAACCAAAAGTAGGTCAAAATTCATATACCCCAAAAGGCACAACTAGACCCCCTAGGGGTGTTGTGTGTGAAATTTGAAGACAATTGGACAAGTACTTTCAGAGATATGCTCCGGAAACGAATTGTTTACGGACGGCCCAACGCCGTAACAGCATCATTTTCTCCTCTGCAACTTGCGTATTGAATTCAGATTAAAAATATTCTAACCTGTCCATTAGCCACCTGGAAGTAACCCACATACAAAAAATTGCTATCCTAGCTTATTTTCTTACAAAGTTATAGGCAAAAGAAGAGTTAAAAAAACAAGAGGCCCAGGGGCCTTGACGTTTGTCAACAGCATTGCAAAAAATCAGCTATAAATGTGTCAGGGAATGTATATCTAAACTCTAAGATGCATTATCATGAAAAGATGTATATCCTTTATATCGATCATTGGCATTTATATTATTATGTTTGGTTCCCATAATACATTTTGCTGATTTTACACACGTTCTAAAGCACCGCACCTAATGAAATATGCTTGACAAAGAATCATTTCACAGGACTACAATGTTAATATTACAAAAGTGCAATTATTACTTCTTCTGCGACTTTTATAATGCCCCAGTTAGCCAGGAATTTTCACGAAATCTTTAATTTTCAATTTAATTCTTCTGTCTAAAATAGGCCTAACAAAGTTGTAAATTATCAGCTTTAAATGTTTCTTACTCAGCCATGAAATATACAGTAGCCCTAATACATCATTATCACATGTGGACGTAATGCACTTTCACTGCACCCTCTTATGTAATGCCAATTATGGAAATCACAATACACACAGTAGACCTAAGGATAAAGACCCATGAGAGCTTTCTCAACTCACACGATCTTTGCTGAAATGTTGCTGTAATGTTGTCAGGCCAATGTTGAGTCAGGTGTTAATTGACTGTATCAAATGCTATGAAATGAAATAAATGGGGTTCTACACCACATCTGTACACATATAGGCTAAACTGGGTAAGGAGAACCTGAGGATGGTGAGATGAATGAGGTGTCACTGCCCTCCAGACACAGGATTCGAAATTGAGCCCTGTTGGTCTACGGCCGAGCACACTAACTCTGGTTCACCGTCAGGGGCGCTGCCCAACATTTTTTATATTTTATTCTGCACAACATATTAAATGTGCATAATATATATTGGTTATGTCATTGCTATCCCTTACCTGTTATAATTGAAAGGTATGTTTTTACTCTGGTTCTGCCATAATAGTGTTCCCTGTTCCACTTTGCTTTTCATTTATTGCAAAAATGAAAAATATATATTTTAAAGTTTTATAATCCACATGCACGGCTGGTCCTCGTCTTCATCATTGAAGGTTGGCCAGTAATTGGTAGAAAACAATCAACGAATGGGAAAGCGTGAATTCAACTATGATGCTGTGTCATTAAAAAAAACACTATTGGCCCAGCTGCTTTATAGACACTTTATAGCCCTACATATTATTACTTCGAGGCATGTTTTTAATATACATATATCCACTTCTAAAGTATGCATACTTTTAGGTGCATCCCAGCAAATACGATACGGCGAACAGTGGATCAACACTCAAAGGTTTCGAATTTCAGAAGTTTAGCCTGACCAAATATAGAGTTAACTCTATGGCAAGACACGTGTGATCGTACTCCAGCGGTATTGCCTCATTGTAGTAGTCAACGCGATGCGTACAAAGCATAATCTCATAATATATTACACTGGCTATATACGCTATACTTTCCACAGAAGCTACATCGACTTAATGTTAGTTTAATGTTGGGGCAGCGGTGCAGACTGTGGACTAGCATTAAACCAGGGATAACTGGATATTTAGTTTATTGTTGTGCCGCGCTCTACATCGTTTAACCAGCATTAAAGGAACATCTTTTATTAATAATATTACTATTTCTAAATTCAATAAAGTTATGGCTTTGGTACCACACATTTTAGTAACTTCTAATTAGATCCCTATTAGCGTGATATTTAGGCCTTTATTACAATGTGATGTTGAATATCAGTTTCCATCGATAGGGTCCATAATACAAGAACATAAATTAGGCCTACTATTTGTGTTTTTAGCATAGACTTACAGTGGCGGATACATTATAGGGCGTACCCGGCGTACGCCCCCCCGTTATTGGTGATAATATTGAATTTTCATGCATTTTTTGACTAAAGTGAAGCTAACACCCCTTTTTTCAGCCAAAATGTGGCTTACGCCCCCTCCGCTTGCACATTCTGGATCCGCCACTGGACTTAGGTTAAAATCTACGTTCAGTTTAATTTGAATATAGCACAAACATAGGGACGCAGACGGTTAATATACGGCAATATAAATAGTAAAAATTAAAAATCAGAAATACGGGAATTTCGTCTCTATATCTAGCCTAACTGGTAAATGCACAGCACAAAAATTAAAAAAACTTTTGCAGTTCTATTCTATGGACATGTTTACATTATATGGTCATATTAATAAGCCAAAATAGAATCACTGATTTTTTTCTGATTTTAGCCTGAGCCAGTCCCTTTAATTCAGCAGGCAGGGCCTTATCTTCAAAAATCCTATGGCCCACTAAAATTAACTTGTTGCGTCAAAAAAAAAGTGTGGCGCAGTGATAGAATGATGTTGGGCCAGTTTTATTTTTTGTGGGAATCCCACAATTAGGCCTACTCTTTATAAGTCAGGCACTGGGTTTTCTTTACATCAGGCGCCAGAAACACCAGATAACATGATACATTGGCCCAATGCTGATGTAATGCTGGGCCACTGTCTGCGACGCTTGGCCAATATTATTCCAATCAAAACCCTTTACGGTCTAATCACTATATTTAATCATGAACATATATTTTATCTAAACACTTCTTAAAGACGAAAGTAGGCCTACCTAACCTAGGGACCCCAAACGTTATATTGGACATATTCATAAGGACTGGTGCACAGAAATGTCAACCGTTTCTCACACACAGCACCCCTATTTCCCCTAAATAGGACACAAACTCAGGCAAAATAAACTTAATAAATAAAAATGTATAGTTCACCATACTTTGTCCCTTTTCCATGTCAGATGGTCGTAATGAAAGGGTTAACTTACCACATGATCGGGCATTGCAATAAATTACATTATTCGGTCATTTTTCACACCAGAAGTGTATAAATTATATCAATGTGCAATGCCTTTCACTTCCGAGTCCAAAAATCTAATTTTATTAATACAAAATTTGCAATTTTTGGAGATAAATATCTTAGCCAAGACCTAATTGTTATATTGTGTAACATAACACGGTTGTGTCAAGTGAGGCAGAGAGGGGTGTGAGAAAGTGGCTAGCCCTCCCGCGACAGACTGCTGGCATTCATGAGCACCTACCCAGCTATCACGAGGCATTGACCCGATGTTGTTTTAATGTTGTGCCGACGTCGAAGACGGCGGGCCAGCATTAGAACAACATTGGGTCAGTGCAAGCCAAAAGGAGGCAGTGACATCAGCGGAAAGGAAGTATATACTTGATTTACAAGTGAACAAATACGGCCTTTTGGCAGCGCTATGGCAGGAAGACGCCAGTTAAAAAGCGGTAAATGCCTAGTATACCAGGGAGCAGATATTGCCTTCTGACATTGCACAGACAGAACAGATAGTACCGGAAGTTACCGACAGACGTTTGTGTGGAAAACCAGCTTAAAAGTTTGTGGAGTCGACAAACTAAAAACGGGGGCGGAATCCATAGCTCCCTCCATCTCACCTACGGTGACGGCGAGAGCTAAAAAAATTAGCGCTCTAGCAGTAAGTTCATTGTGTGTAAAACTTATCTGTAAACCTAGGCCAATCCGCGTGTTCGGTAAGCTTCCGAGGATTGTGATGCACACAGTGAACACGATACGCTAACGTAATGCTGGGTCAAAGTTAGGACACTGTCGACAACGCTGGCCCAACATTTAAGCAGCAGTGGACAGTGAGTCGTGGTACAATGCTGGTCCACCGTCTGCGACGCTGACACAACATTGTTGCAGCATTGGGTGGATGTGTCATGTTTGCTGGGAGCCCCCCCCGTCTCACGTCCCCTCAAAAGGCAAAGACGAGCGTGGCGCCTTGACAACCATGGGCAAATAAATGACACAGTTAGTCTGCAACCAGTACACACTCCTCTGTTCATTTATATTAATACTGATTTAATCTAAGATCACCTTTCATATATGGGAGTGCTGTTCTATTGTGTACAACAGCAGGCCTATCTGAACATGATATTTTATTGAGATGTATTTAAATGAGAGAAATGCGTTCACGAAATACAACAAGATATCGATCAGCTGATCATATTTCCTATGGCAAATTTTATACGTGTAGGCCTCAGAATGTCCATATTGCTGGGATAGCATAAACGCCTACCGCTGTTGCCGCTGTGTAGCATGTGCGCTATCAGTGGTTATTACACCCTGACACTTTATACAGTCACACACATCTTGTGTCTTAGACAATGCTGCTAGTCTGCAAATAATTTAGTATCACATTTCATCTTGGAATGTTCATATCGAAATATGGTATTCCTAAAAGATGAAATAAATATTATAAATTTGTAGGCGAAATATAAATATTTTAAAATCTCACTGATTATATTTCATACAGTGTATGTGTAGCCTATGCAGGCCTCAAAATGTTTACCAAAAAACTGTTGCCTGTGTTCCTGCCATTGAGTATCGTGTATGCAGATGTCTGTCCTCTGTTGTGTCACTGCGCTATTATTAGTAGAATAAGGTAATATCCATAGGCCTACATCATATTATGATGGCCCATGGACACTGACGACATCCAAAATTTGAGGTCGTATTATCACTGATTATGAGTAGACGTTTTTCCCGTCAACAGAGGCCTTATATCTTATTTTGTAGTATACATGGCATCGCACTATACGGGGGATAAACAGTATGTGAACATACTAAGTGAATTTACATGTGCACAAGAGACATAGATTTAATAAAAAAAAGTCTCAAATGTTTATTTAAAGATCTGCTAAATTACAACTTTATTGGCCTTTTCATACAGATTTCGCAAGATAAGACACGAGATACAGGGTAGCTACTGGCTGATTCAACACCCCATTTAGACCACTGCGACCCTCTGTTCGTCAAGTGCGCATCTAAATTAATTAAATTCTAAAATGCTTCTGTTTCCAGGTTCCTTGCCAACCAGATATTAGCAATGAGTATGATATATAATGAACAATTTGGAACAGCTAAAAGCAGTTTTTATAGAAGCTTCGATGCCTTTATCTAATGCTCAGCGCCCTTCCGGTGCTAGGGTTCACTTAGCATTTTCTTAATATGTAATTAAGTCGCTATGCGAGCATGTGTTTTGACAGCGTGTATCAAGCGCTCATTAGGACACGAAATCGTCATGACTTCACACAAAATGCAATAAACACGTTATTCGGTCATATTTCACACCAGAAATGTATAAATTATATAAATTTGCATTGCCTTTTATCTATTTTTAATATTACGAAAGTTGATATTTGGAAGATAAATGTTTTAGCCAAGACCTTAGTTGTATATTGCATAACACTGTAGAGGGCAAGATGTAGATGTCAGCGGTGGGAGAGAGGGGGCAGTTATCCCTCCCCAGCGACAGACTTGCCAGCTTGCATTTCAGCTTGGCGTGTAACAGCTCCACGGCAAACACAAGACGTTGACACAGTGCTAGCCTAATAATGGCCCACCATCTAAAACGTACATCTGCCTTAACATGACAAACGTTCTACCAATGCTAGCTTAATGCTGGCCCATCGTCTACAATCTTGGCTTAGCCGTAAAACAGCATTGGCTAAAGGTCGTTATTGCCAGGAGTCATAGATGATGGCACAACATATAACCAACATTGGTTCAGTGCATCATGTTGACTTACTCCAAACAGCAGGGAAACAGCAAACATGAGGCATTGACCCAATGTTGTTCTAATGTTGGCCTGCCATCTTTAATGTCGGCACAACATTAAAACAACATTGCCTTGTTGTCAATGCTTCGTGTTATCTGGGTACATGACACTTCTGCACACAGCCAAAACCAAGTATCAGCTTATTTTACAAGTGTGCAGATACTGTCTATTGAAAGAGCTGTTACAAATAAGGAGGTAGCGACATCAATGAGAAGGAAGTATGTACCTGATTTACAAGTGAGCAAATACAGCCTTTTGGCAGCGCTATGGCAGGAAGAGCCGTTAAAAAGCAGTAAACGTCTAGTTTACCAGGGAGCAGATAATGCCTTTTGACTTTGCACAGGCAGAACAGATGGTAAACGGAAGTTAACGACAGACATTTGCTCTAAAAGTCAGCCTGAACACTGCTAAAAAGAAAAAGCAACACACTTATGTCAAAACCACTGACCCTTTTGGGCAAGTGATAAAATTCTCCGACTTTTCCCAGATTGGAAGCACTTTTTTTTAAATTCCCCTGCCTGGAAACTCATTTTTCCAGGGTGGCTGTGAATCCTGTATCTAGCACGTTATACCAGATATCAAGAATATTGAATTAAATAATTGCTGGGAGTCGGCCATTTTGAATTTCATCAGATCAAAATTTTGCCCGGTGCATCCTCCCCTGAAACCTATATACATGTAATAATGGTCTAGTACGGTTTACCAGATATGGACAGATCAGGAATATTGAATTAAATAATTGCAGATAGTCGACCATTTTTAATTAGATAAGCTGAATTTTGCAGGGTGTATATGCCAGATATTAAGAAATATCTGGCATATGAAAGTAAATAATGACCGGAAGGCGGCTATTTTAAATTTGATAGTCAATTTTTTGAAGGTGCATCCTTTCCAAAAACCTCACATTTTGTTTTAAAGTAATGTTCTAGCCATCTAACAGTTTACCAGATATCAGGCATATAATGGTCAATAGTCGGCCATTTTCAATTCATCATCAAGTTAAAATCTTTCATGGTGCATCCTCCCCTGCAGTAGAGCTAGGTGCTCAGGTCCAAAAATTCACCAAAGTGTTCAGATTGTGATAAAATCACCAAATTTCACACACGGGTGCCTTTTCATCTTCTCAATCCTATAAGAGGAACACCCCGATCAATTTTGACCCGTAAAATGTCCGAATTTGCATATTTCAAAATGGCCGCAAGGTAAAACTAAAACATTTACATTAAATCTCGATTCTCTGTATTTTGCGATTTTCTTCACTTTTCGTCCAATTTAGAATAAGGGAATTGTAAATGGCCACAAACATCATATTCAAATGATTTTCTCAATTGAAGATAAAACGTTATGTAACCAAACCCGTAAATTATCCTAATCTGCATAGTTTCAAAATGACCGCCATGACCGAAGTGGAATGAAAATATTGTGATTACATTTTGTGATTTCACTAAAATTGCCAATTATGGCAAATTTTATATCTTCTTCAATAATATCTTATCATCTTTATATATACCATAACTAAATATTCAAGTTTATAACAGATAAAAGGCGAGGCTTCACATATATACAAAGTAACGGGTCTCCCATTTTTTTAGAATTTTCAACAAAAACATACACAATATTTTGCCACAAATCGATGTTGGGCAAAATATCGCCTTACATAAATTGCGCAAGTTCCAGATAGCTTTGTTTAAATAGCCAGCTATATAAGGTGATGCTGTGGTGACATAATCCCACCTGAAGTGCACTATCACCTTCGTATATAAAAGATCTGATTCAACTTATGATAAATCTATATGCACATGCTGATATTTTAAAGTTCAATCTGTTTACTTTTGCAGTACTCTGGACAACTAGTTTTGTGGGCAATTGGATGCACCTCTGGAAAAGTCATCCAGCACATAGACCCGTTTATCTCCTGTTTTTCGCCACCCCAGTCATGTGGATTAGGACGTTTTAGATAATAACTTAATGTCTTTGGCCAAATATGTCCTGATATGTAGCCATTGGGGGTGTACTGTTTTAGATACAAGTTGTGTAGTCTCGAAGAAGTCTTTTTTTACATTGCTGTATCTACAAGTTTCTAAATATTGTTCATAAGAACTGTAACTATATGCATGCTGATAAAGATATACATAGGAACTCGTATACGAGCATTTGTATTTAGTAATCATATTTTTGTTTTAAGTTCATCACCAGTGATAATGCTCAGTATCTCTTATTTTCAATGTTCTGCCCACAAGCGACTAATTCTCTCACCAGATACTACCTGCAGGTCATTGTGCGGTTCGTATCAACAGACAACACTTTATCTTGTCCTCAATATATGTCAGAGATGTGAAGCATGATTAACGTCTTCATAGCGACATTACCGGTAATGTAATGTGTTTATATTTTCACCTGGACTTGTGCATAATACACCCGTTGATGGTGTTGCAAAAGTAGTTTTTCTAATGTGGATTTGTATTTGCAACACGGTTAGCACACAAGATAACACAACATAACTATTTGTTCCTCTTGTACATCTCATTGACGCGTATCTGTCCACGCCTTCTGGATATTTTCACCAGCCTCCATAGTTTCCTAGACGATACTGATGTCTAATATACATGGAGGCACTGCATATCCATCGGATGTCTTAGCATTTAGGAAAAATATACATGTATTCACGCATAAGGATTTTCTGCTTGCTTTTCCTGTCAGAACAACCTATGTACGAGTGCATGAAAGTATGTTATGTTCACAAAGACATGCCTGCTACGAGCATGTGATATACACATTGATGTGTGTTATTATATAATATGATATGTCATCTCTCCTATATGTATTCTACATCGAGTTTGACCTGTCCCTTTCTGGTCGATTAAAAAGTATTACACTAGTAAAAGCTTCATGTGTATTTATGTAGGTTAATAATAAATTGGCCTTTTTTTACCAATCCAGTGGCTGATATAACTGGAATTTGAGTGGATTAATAATAAGTATGTTAAGTTTCAAACGTAGAATGTTCACTCTCCCCGGAATCAGCATCTCAGCTGGACAATTAAGAAGGTATAATATAATATATTGCTTATACCATGACTAAAATGAGAATAAATGATCTAGACCTACACTATGTACTATGTAGGCCTTACGAGTTTGTTTTATTGTTGACTAACACAACTGATGATGGTGGAAAGTGTTATTTTATACCAAAAATTTCAAGAAAAAAAGTACCAACCGAGTTTATTTTAAATACATTTGTGTTTGTGTTAATCATATCCTTAAAGTTTCTTAAGAACTCTCATTGAAAATTTAAATTCAATTCTACACACAGTTCATGAGCATTTTGTGCGGGCATTGTATCTAAAAAAAAGACTACACAAGACTACATAAATCCAGGAGCTCCCGCTCCGAATTAGAGTTTGATTTAAGCAATTTTGTGTAGGGTTATTAATGTAGTCCTAGGCTAGGTCAAAAATCAAGACGCAAGACAACTAGGTCTAAGAAGCCCAGTCTAAGAGTAAGATAAGAACTAGACAGTCTGTCAGAGATTGCAAACCTCCATTGAAATTAATGATCCTAATCAGTATCCCAGTAATGGTCTACCTATCTGGCATGGTTTACCCGATATCAGGCCAATCGAGGTAACTAATAGCTGATTTACGGTCATTTTGAATTCGATATAAATTAGTTAAAAACTTAGGGTGCATCCTCCCCGGAAACCTCAAATTTTGTTTTATAGTAATGGACTAACATCTAACAGTCTGCAAAATATTGGGCATGTGAAAGTAAATAATGGCCTAGAGGCGGCCATTTTGAATTTGATCAAGTCGAAATTTTCCAAGATGCATCCTCAGCTGAAATCTCACATTTCATTCTATAGTAATGGTCTAGCCATCTAGCACGGTTTACCAAATATCGCCCATGTGAAAGTGAATAATGGCGGATAGGAGGCCATTTTGAATTTGATCAAGGCAAAATCTTTTAAGATGCATCCTCTCCTGAAATCTCACATTTTGTTTTATAGTAATGGTCTAGCCATCTAGTACGGTTACCAAAAACTGGCTATGTGAAAGGGAATAATGGCCGATAGGCGGCCATTTTGAATTTGATCGAGTCAATTTTTTTCAAGATGCATCCTCTCTTGTAATCTCACATTTTGTTTTATAGTAATGGTCCAGCTATCTACCACGGTTTACCAAATATCAGCAATGTGAAAGTAAATAGTGGCCGATAGGCGGCCATTTTGAATTCGATTGAGTCGAAAGTTTTTAAAAGGCATCCTCTCTCGAAACGTCACATTTTGTTTTATAGTAATGGTCCAGCTATCTAGCACGGTTTACCTGACATCAGGCCTATCAAAGTAAATAATCCTGATTGTCAGCCATTTTGAATTTGTAAGTATAGTAATCAGGTAATGGTCTAGCCATCTAGCACGGTTTACCAAATATCAGCCATGTGAAAATGAAAAATGGCCCATCTAGCACGGTTGACCAAATATCGGCCATGTAAAAGTGAGTAATGGCCGAAGCGGCCATTTTTAATTTTATCGAGTCGAATTTTTTCAAGATGCATCCTCTCCTGAAATCACACATTTTGTTTTATAGTAATGTTCTAGCCATCTAGCACGGCTTACCAAATAACGGCCATGTGAAAGTGAATAATGGCCGATTGGCAGCCATTTTGAACTTGGTCAAGTTGAATTTTTTCAAAATGCATCCTCCCCTGAAACCTGACAATTTGTTTGATAGTAATGGTGTAGCTATCTTGAGCGGTTTTCATGATATTCAGCAATATCAGGCCTGTCGAGGTGAATAATGGCCGATAGGCGGCCATTTTGAATTTTATCAACTTGAAATTTTTCAAGATGCATCCTCTCCTGAAACCTGACAATTTGTTTGATAGTAATGGTGTAGCTATCTTGAGCGGTTTTCATGATATTCCGCAAAATCTTCCAGTCGGATTTACCGATGGTATAAATTAGGTCAAAGTGCTGGGTCAACTTCAAGGTCAAGGTCCATAAACCTGAAAAAGGCACAACTAGGGACCTTAGAGAACATGTATGTGCAATATGACTGTCATCGGCCCAGTACTTTCCGAGATCTGCTCCGGAAACGAAGTGTGCGTCAAAACGTCTAAATAGGTCATAGTTCTGAACCAGAAGTAGGTCAAAGTTCAAATACCCCAAAAGGCACAACTAGACCCCCTAAGGGTGTTGTGTGTAAAATTTGAAGACAATCGGACAAATACTCAGAGATCTGCTCCGGAAACGAATTGTTTACGGACGGCCCAACGCTGTAACATCATCATTTTCTCCTCTGTGACCTTGCGTATTAAATTCAGATTAAAAATACTTTAACCTGTCCATTATCCACCTGGAAGTAACCCACATACCAAAAATTGTTATCCTAGCTTATTTTCTTACAAAGTTATAGGCAAAAAAAAAGGCAAAAAAAAACGGAGGTAGAATCCATAGCTCCCTCCGTCTCACCTACAGTGACGGCGGGAGCTAATATACCTTTATGTGTTATGTCAGAAAATGCAGAACGCTTTACATAAGCCTAACGAAAATGTTTGATTAGTTACATGATATTTAGCTTCAAATTAGGTAGTGTATGCAGTACAATAAGCTGAAGATAATAGCTTAAATTAAATCTTTGAATATGATAATGTTGGCGGCCATTTTGAACTTCGTTATACGAATTGGTGGATATTTTATTAATTACATATTTTTTTTAGCTATTAGATTCAGGACATCAAAATGTACTAGTGTGTGAAATTTGGTGCTTTTATCACAAATCTGAACACTACATCGCCTTAGCACCTCTACTACTGAAACCTCAAATTTTGTTTTACAGTAATGATCTTGAGCGATTTTCATGATATTCCGCAATCTTTTACTTGGATAAACTAATGTTGTTGTGTGTTTGGTCAACATCTAGGTCAAGGTACAAAAACTTGAAAAGGCACAATTAGCTTTGTGATCATGTATGTGCAATATGGCTGTAATGCAAACAGTAGTTTTCGAGATCTGCTCCGGAAACGAAGTGTATGTCAAAAGATGGCAATAGTTCATAGTACTGAATGACAATTGGTCCAAGTTCAGTTACCCAAAGAAACCACAACTGGGCTCCCAGAGTGGTTGTTTGTAAAATTTGAAGGCAATCGAACAAGTAGATCTTGAGATATGTGTATCTACAAAACAAATGGCGGCAGTGGGGCACGACATTACCTCTTCGGGCCTAATGAACGGAGGTATTAAATCCAATCAGATCAGTATATTGGAATCGATCAAGCAGAAAAAAACACCATCAGCCTGATCTGTGAGACTCGGTAAACTGATGGCATTCACTTTTGATAAGCTGATTACAATTTCATATGGTTCTTGAATAAAAGCAGTGGCAATCCAATAAAACATATGCATCCCAAAGTCTGGGATGCACTAATAAGACTAGATCTATCGACTATAACAATGGTTTATTATGATAATCATGAATGGCAATGGGTGATATAATATGGATGAAATTAATATACAAATGCCAAATGTAGGCGGTGGTTTATTTTTAAACTGCTTAAATTTATTTACTGGATATTAGTAAATGTCGTGGAGTCCATAAATAACAAATATCACTTCTTTGAGATAAATATGTATGGATTTTAAATCAGTAATCTTCATAGTGAATCCAAGGCAAAAGCAAAATATGTAATTTTAAACACTGAGTATATAATATATTTCATTTTGTGATCATGCAGTTAACAATAGCTGTGCAGTTATTATATAACAAAGGTACTTGATCCGATTATGTAACTAATCCAATGAATTAGTTGATACATACGATATATAACTATTGTCATCACAGCTTGACTTCATGAAACACAGTTCCTACAAGTATTATTATGTCGTTTATAATTTCAAAATTTTGTGATTGTGATGATTAGTCACTTGTATTTTTATATAGTTGTTGTTTGTCAGCCATAAGAAGGCATATCAAATCCCTTATTTCTTATAAAATCCGGATTGTAATATAGGGCTCATTGATAATAACCAGTCCACTTGCTCTTGTAATAAAGTCATATTATAACACCTACAAAAGATGATAAAAATAGTTACAAAACAGTGCATCAAACTTAATAATTTTTATGTTATAAATCTATATTTCAATATCTTAGAACATGCCTGGTGATTAAGGCTCTGTGGGTTATGGTGGTGTACAAATAACAGGGAAAATGTTTCAAATAACTGAAAAATATTTCTTAAATAAGACAATTACATTGAAACAATATATTTATACACTACTTGTATTTGTTAATGTTAATGGACGTTGTTATTGACCAAATAGCCTGCACAACATTTACAATACAGATTACTTAAGAGATTTAGCAACATGTTTTAAGCAACGACAGGAAAATATTATTGTGAAGCGTTCTGCAGTGACACCACAATCAGAAACATGTAATATAAGTGTTTCCTTTCTCAGTATATATGTATTGGTCTCAACTTGGGATGTCATCAGAGAATTTGATTGTGTCACACTAAGGGTAAACACAGGATAATCATTTACCTCGTCATCTTACCAGCATGATCAGATGTACAACCATCTGGTTATATTTTGCAAAATAATATAAACTGATAAATAAGTACTATTTGTTATCTGGGTTACCTGTGTTGGACTCCTACCTTTTCAGTTAGGATCGTGAGGTGCAATCAGTAATGCAGTCTTATCCCAATAAGCTTAAAATTTCATCGGACAGTAGGTCCTGTAAACGTGAAACTTTTACCAGACCAAAATAATTTCCACCAGACAGTAGGTGGTAAATGGCTGATTCTCACCTTGTGTGCACAAAAACTGACAAAAAAATGATCGGCTTTTGGCTGATCCACCAGCGTTTTACAGGAAATGTCCGGTTGGTCCGACATTATTGGGAAAGACTGGTAATGCTCTTACTTGGCGGTGCCTATACATGTAGGCCTATCCCAGGAAATACGAATCACTGAGCAATTCCTGAATCAATGTCGGTACACCGTCGTACATAGATCCAACAATGGGTGAATGTCTGATGCTTGCTGAGATCTTGTCTCTTGCTCATATCAGACCCCAGGAGACGCTTAATTATTGTTAGTAATACTTTGATTGATTGACATTACTGAGCACTAGATTTATACTGATACTGGCAGGCGTCTGCCATGGTAGGAAAGCAGTCAATGTCGTAACAGCAGCCACTTCACCAGTACATTTACCTTGCAATATTGCGAAATGTCTGCATTTTCTGGGCCAAATCCTTGACACTGACTGTGGTTGTGAAATCACCCGCACACGTACAGTTCTTTGCCAAATTGTACTCTTTCACCTGTAGTACAGAATAAAAATCCAGAATTCAATGAAATTATGGAAAATTAAAACACTGTCAGAATATGTCTATCAAAATAGTTAACAGGGTTCCCACGGAGATCTGGAAATGAAATTCCATGACTTTTCCAAGACTTTCCATGACCATTTTTTAGAAATTCATGACTTCGTAAACTAATATAACAAGACTACATAAGTCCAGGAGCTCCCGCTCAGAATTAGAATTTGATTTAAGCACTTTTGTATAGAGTTATCAATGTAGTCCTAGGCTAGGTCAAAAATCAAGACAACTAGGTCTAAGAAGCTCAGTCTAAGAGTAAGATAAGAACTAGACAGTCTGTCAGAGATTGCAAACCTCCATTGAAATTAATGATTCTAATCAGTATCTTAGTAATTGTCAACCTATCTGGCAGGGTTTACCCGATATCAGGCCAATCGAGGTAACTAATAGCTGATTTACGGTCACTTTGAATTTGATATAAACTAGTTAAATTTAAGGGTGCATCCTAACCCGAAACCTCAAATTTTGTTTTATAGCAATGGACTAGCATCTAACACAGTTTGCAAAATATTGAGCATGTGAAAGTAAATAATGGCCGATAGGGGGCCATTTTGAATTTGGTCGTGTCAGAATTTTTCAAGATGCATCCTCAGATGAAATCTCACATTTCATTCTATAGTAATAGTCTAGCCATCTAGCACGGCTTACCAAATATCGGCCATGTGAAAGTGAATAATGGCTAATAGGCGGCCATTTTGAATTTGATTGAGTCTAAATTTTTCAAGATGCATTCTCCCATGAAATCTCACATTTTGTTTTATAGTAATGATCTAGCCATCTAGCACGGTTTACCAAATAACGGCCATGTGAAAGTGAATAATGGCCTAAAGGCGGCCATTTTGAATTTGATCAAGTCAAAATTTTCCAAGATGCATCCTCAGCTGAAATCTCACATTTCGTCTATAGTAATGGTCCAGCCATCTAGCACGGTTTACCAAATATCGACCATGTGAAAGTGAATAATGACCGATAGGAAGCCATTTCGAATTTGATCAGGTCAAATTTTTTCAAGATGCATCCTCTCCTGAAATCTCACATTTTGTTTTATAGTAATGGTCTAGCCATCTAGTACGGATACCAAATAACGGCTATGTGAAAGTGAATAATGGCTGATATTTTGAGGACAAGTTGAATTTTTTCAAAATGCATCCTCTCTAGCTGAAACCTTACAATTTGTTTTATAGTAATGGTGTAGATATCTTGAGCGGTTTTCATGATATTCCACAATATCAGGCCTGTCGAGGTGAATAATGGCCGATAGGCGGCCATTTTGAATTTTATCAACTTGAAATTTTTCAAGGTGCATCCTCTCCTGACACCTTACAATTTATTTGATATTAATGGTGTAGCTATCTTAAGCCGTTTTCATGATAATCCGCAATATCAGGCCTGTCGAGGTGAATAATGGCCAATAGGCGGCCATTTTTAATTTTATCGACCTGAAATTTTTCAAGATGCATCCTCTCCTGAAACCTCACAATTTGTTTTATAGTAATGGTGTAGCTATCTTGAGCGGTTTTCATGATATTCCGCAAAATCTTTCAGTCAGATTTACCGATGTTATAAATTAGGTCGAAGTGCTGGGTCAACTTCAAGGTCAAGGTCCAAATACCTGAAAAGGCACAACTAGGGACCTTAGAGAACATGCCTGTGCAATATGACTGTCATCGGCCCAGTACTTTTCGAGATCTGCTCTGGAAACGCGGTGCGCGTCAAAACGTCTAAATAGGTCATAGTTCTGAACCAAAAGTAGGTCAAAGTTCAAATACCCCAAAAGGCACAACTAGACCCACTAGGGGTGTTGTGTGTAAAATTTGAAGACAATCGGACAAGTACTTTCAGAGATATGCTCCGGAAACGAATTGTTTACGGACGGCCCAACGCCGTAACATCATCATTTTCTCCTCTGAGACCTTGCGTATTGAAATCAGATAAAAAATATTTTAACCTGTCCATTAGCCACCTGGAAGTAACCCACATACCAAAAATTGTTATCCTAGCTTATTTTCCTACAAAGTTATAGGCAAAAGAAGAGGCCAAAAAAAAACGGAGGCGGAATCCATAGCTCCCTCCGTCTCACCTACGGTGACGGCGGGAGCTAAAAATGTACTTAACTTTTATGAAAAGTGATAGATATTTATAAAAATCCAAAATTCCATGACTTTTTGCCAAATTTTCATTTTCCATGACTGGAATTTATTTTTTTCATTTTTCATGGTTTTTCATGACCGTGGGAACCCTGTAGTATCTAACTAGCAAAATAGTATTAAATCTAATAAACGCCCATATTCTGATAAACACCCATATTCCAATAAACGCCCAACTCCCCCCCCTGATTTGAAAATAAAGCCATGATCATGAACACTATAAGATCATTAGAATAAATATGGTATAATTTCACAGCTAAAGCTTGTAGAAAAGCTAACCTCAACACAATTTGATAACTTTCCCATAGGAGATCTAAGTGGATGTGACCATACCCCAAAACAGACAGGACCCCCATCCCCCTCCCCACCCCAAAATACTTCATTTATCAAGCCATCGCATATCATATGATACTATTATTCTATCTTTAATATGTACAAACATTTATCGCAAGTGTATTTGATGTAAATAAAATGTGAACAAATATTATCAATATTAGGTAGTGTTGTTATACAGCTGGTCACAACTGGCCGTACAGTTGGCTACATAAACTACATAACTCTATGATTTAGTTATCCACATATATTTTAAGAAATAAATAGGCCACAATTTCAGACCTCTTAACCCTCGCTCTGGTATGAGATATTCCAATATACATTGTGTCACTGGCAAGGGATTTTGTTTAAAAAATAGCAAAAACAAGAACCCTGCGGTTCTGAACATTATCAAGAGTAATTTTTTTTGCATTAGACTGAAGTTGATATATATATAAGGCAATGGGCCATGTAAAATTGTAATCAAAACAAATATATTTTCCGCCAATACAGCCCAGCAGATACTATGTTAAGCTAATGTTGGCTTAAGGCTGGTACAGCGTCGTATGAAGTGGGCCAGCATTGACACAATCTTGACACTGTGTGCAGATGCGTACTGGTAGCTTCAAATCGCCGTACCAGATATCCTTCTAAAGATACGACTTTTTGAAATTAGCTGTTCAAAGACTGTGTCACGTCTGCCGGCCCTGCACTGACAAGATACGACTTTTTATGTTTCCACATCGTTGGGACGCATATCGGATTATAGTAGCTGAAGAATGCTTTCTGGAGATATAACTATTTTTACTGTATCCTCAATACTTTTTCTGTTTTCAATTTAAAACCATGTTTAAATTGGGTTTTCGATGTAAATATTTACAGCCACGTGCATTACAGTGCCTCAGAGTGTGATACACGTGAAGATAATATCTGTGCTAGTGGGTGCGTTGTCCCTATTGTCTGTTTAACTCCAATCTTGGTCAACAGAGAAGACGCCCGCCTCGTCTGTTTGCCATTGAATATTGCATTGAGAATACAGTGTACATCCATAACATTTGTTTTAAATTTTTTATTTAGCAATGTATTATCGATCAATCTTAGAGTTTCGGGTTGAGTTAAGAGTGTAATGTGTGTGCCACATTAACAGAACCATAGCGAGCACATGCAGTGTCAGCCTTGATCTCTCACAGCTATTTAAAACACCTGATGTCGGCACCTGGATTAAGTAGGCTGTACGTTGAGTTGTGTCAAAAGAGACGGCAGCTCGTCAGCATTGCTTACAGCATAAGTGATGACTGCATGGTCATTGCACTGACTCAGTGATCATTGAGTCAGACAGATTGATCAGCGTTTCAGCCATAAATATCGCGCCCTGTTAAATATCACCCACAATCCCCCACGCGCTCTGAGATTAAAAAAAGCTAAGATTAAAAAACGTAGCGTGGTATCGTCCAATGATCTCATCTCATACATAATAAACCACCCCCTACTGCGCTTCCCTACCTGGCACGTTTTTAGGGATAATTTTCAGAAACTGAACGGCCTTGAAGGCGTGACCTTGGGTGCGAACTAGGTGATAGAAAGGCAGTTTGGTCCTGATTTTTCACTATGTCAAGTATAAAAAGTAGCGACGCTAAAACACATCTCCCGAAGTAACATTATGCTTTATGTTGCTATAAACATGACAGTCTAATAGGAAAATTATCTCTTTTCATTCATATTATGTTTTTTTCACTCCGGAGAGAAACGACATTTATTCAACACGGCAGCACAACTTTTAGGAGTGCTCTTTGTAAGTTGCCATGGTAGCACGTGTGACTTCGTCTGTTCAAAGCCAATCATGTTGCCATCTTGTTGCGTGTCACACCATGCACTCGGGGTCATGAGGTCAACACGTGATAGGCGCGTGGACATGTACTGTTTAGCACATAAAATCTGCTATATTTTTCAACTTTGTCTGCAATTTGCGTGCGTATAATATAATTTTTTAGGGTTTTCAGTGTTTCTATTTGCGGCTTAATATATATTAAACTAGATGTAAGTGTTTACCATGTAAACACCCAAGAAGGCTCCCCCTCCCACTTTTCAAATAAGAGTTATACATTAATTATAATTATCAAGTAATATTATGAGGCAGAGGCTAGCAGCTTTAAGCTAGGGTGATAAGGTTCTAATTTGACGAAAAAAGACTAAAGATGGCCACCATGACCCGGATATTTTCCGAATCTTTTTGAAAAATTAATGCAGTCTAGGAAATACTACTACTATGCCCTATTTTGAATATTGAGTATATCGGATGAGTGGCTTTGAAGTTATCAGGGTGAAAAGGTTCTAATTTGACGAAAAAAGATTAAAGATGACCGCCATGACCAGAATATTTCCCCCAACTTTCTTAAAAATTGATGCGGCCTAGGAATTAATAGTTGCATCTAGTATGTTGAACACAAAGTGAATCGAAAAAGCGGTTTTGTAGATATCAGGGAGACAAGGTCATAATTTGAAGAAAAAAGATTAAAGATGGCCGCCATGACCCGAATATTTTCCCAAACTTTCTGTAAAATTGATACAGCCTAGGAATTAATACTTGTATCCAGTAAGTTGAACACAAAGTGAATCAAAAAAGCGGTTTTTGAGATATCAGGGTGACAAATGTATATCTTGAATACTGATATATTTACAATTTAAATAGATTTTGTTCACAGTCAGAAGTGAGAGTGGCGAGTCCTCACGTATTACATAATCACAGTTAGCCTGGAGCCGGGTGTGTATCATGTGTATACACTGACATACACAGCCACAATTAACAAACACAGTAACTGCTCACATTACAAGTAAGCAGATACTGCCTTTCGAGTTTATAGCAGTATCAGGTCACTCACGGGAGGTGTGATGGCCCTTCAGTATATGACTGACCCAGATATCATGCATGAGATTGGTCGAGATGACTTTCTCGACCAATGATGAGCCTGAGATCTAGTTCAGCCTCATTGACATTGCACTGTATCAATGTCACGTGTCTGTCATCCATGTTGAAATATCCAGAGATGTGAGTGACCTAGATGTTTTGTGTGTGATTGGTCAGAGAAGGCCATCTCGTCCAATGGTTTGCCTAAGATGTAGATCAACAGCACTAAGAATTTTTTTACCACAATATTGGCTGTGGAGCTAGATGCTATTAAGACCAAGGGTTAGATTTTTAAAGGCAAAATATATCATTGCAAAATATTGCATCTATATCATAATATAGTTGCTTTTGAAAGTAGAACATCTGCCAGCTTCCCCCAGTTTCAGACTCTTAAGATTATATTGGACTAATTTTATCCCAAGGTAAGCAATGTTTTCAGTAAAATCTATTGGCTATCTACAGGGTATAAACTGATGGCTCAAGCCACAGCTCAAAAATTGGAGACCACTAACTGTCGTAAAATTGAGAACGGAAATCCTAATAACTAATAAATCCTAAATACAGATATTTATGCTTATTCAGAAACAACGTTTTGTGTGCCTACTGTAGGCTATGGAATGACAGAAAACTGAACCTAGGCGTTTTGCCGTATTTGAGAAGATGTGAGTGATAGTCATTTGGGACACACATCATATGGACACAAAAAAACAGTGCTCAGAATCCGTTTTGTGAACTATATTAAAACATTATTGGAATGAGTTCAAATAATGTAAAAACATATTTGGAACAATGGCCAGAACTTCTATAACACCTGATGAATCCCAACTCCAGTACACATAGTGACATGGTCTGGGGTCGGGTTTCACATGAGTGCTACCCCAAAGTCATGGCAAGGTCATCTCAAGGTCACAGCAAGGTCAAACCAGCTGAAAATGGATGAAAATAACTTATTTTTATTGTTTGTCCTCCAATTGTGTCCACTTAAGATATCTATGATGGTACTAACCCACCTAGAACCCAACACAGAGTTACACCAAACACATTTCCAGACATTACAGGAGTTTTATAGGGGTTGGAAGGGTATTAACCCCATCAAATCACCCTAGTGTCAGCCCTGTCTGATGTGATAGGAATTGATAAAATAACAGGCAGATTGTCATGTTTTAACCAATCGTCAAATATAGGCCTACCATTAGAGTTGATGGAGCCCAACTCAAGCAGATCTACACATGATGAAATGCTTTGGAATTGGGTTTCATAGGGGTGTTTGTAAGGTCATGACAAGGTCATCTAGAGGTCAGAGTGAGGTCAAAGCAGCTTAAAGCTGTTAAAAAATAGTGTTTTTTTTTGTTTTCTCCCGATTATATTCACTTGGGATGTCTACGATGGTTGAAAACCAACCTATAAACACCAACACAGAGGTACATCAAACACATCCCAGAAGACTACATGGGTAGAAGGGGTAATACCCCATCAGATACCATGTGGTACTCTGTCTACCCATAGCGGAAATAAAACAAAAAGGGCAGATTATCAAATTTTGACCAATCGTCAGCACTTCTGGTAGGCCTACACCTATTGAATCCCAACACAAGTCATTGTGATATGATAGGCCTTCAGAGTGATTAATTAGGCCCAACCCAAGTACACATGGTGACATGATTTGGGGTCAGGCTTCAGAGAGGTGCCACCTCCGATTCTATTTACTTCAGATGTCTATGGTAGTTAAAACTCACTTGGACCCCAACATTGAACTACCCAACACAGATTACAGGGGTTGTTTTATAGGGGCTGGAGGGGTATTACCCCTATCAAATCACTCTTATGTCAGCCCTGTCTGATATCGTACAAATCTACAATATAACAGGCAGATTGTCGTGCTTCGACTTTTCGCCAGATATTTCATGGAGATTATGAAGCACAACCCAAGCAGGGCTACATATGGCGACATGCTTTGGGGTCGGGCTTCAAATGGGTGTTATTCCGAGGTCATGACAAGGTCGTCTGAAGGTCACATCAAGGTCAAAACAGCTCAAAATGGTTGAAAATAAAAATAATATAATAAAAATAAATCTTCTCTCAATTACATTCACATGGGATGTCTAAGATGGTTGAAAACCACATACACCTCAACACAGCTACACAACACAGGTAGGCTTACACACACAAATACACAACACATGTACATAACACATATACATCAAACACATCCCAGAAGATTACAGGGGTGGAAGGGATGATACCCCATCAAATCACCCTTATGGTATCCCTGTCTGACGAAATGAAACAAGCCGGCAGATAATCAGTTTTTGACCAATCGTCAGCACTTTCATTACACCTACTAATTGATGCCCAACCCAAGTACACAAAGTCATCGTGATATGATTTTGGGTTGGACTTCCTAGGGGTGTTATCCTAAGCATAGATATTCTCTATATCTCTGATCCCTAGGTCATGGCAAGGTTATCTCAAGGTCACAAAAATCAAGATGGTAGTCCAAAAATGCTAATTGGCCAGCAGACGGCCATAATTTTGGAATATTTTGTTTCCCAAAGCTACCTAATATCTGCTTTTCTGCATATATTTTACAGGTTTATATGAAACCAGACAATATAAATTGTTCTTTAGTGAATTATTTTACAGTACTTTATATATCAAGTAAATAAAAAAAAATATCTCAAGTTATTGAAAAGTTAGAAGTTGAAAATGGCTGCTGGCTCCAAATAATTCAATTTCCTGGAACATCTTATGCAAGTTTACCAATTGATGTGAACATTTACACAAAATATAAACATAAATATATAGCCTACGTCATAAATCTATGCCGAAACTAATAAATTATGTCCCACAAATGTGAATTATCAAGTAGTATTGCTTTCAAGGAATGTTCAAGATGTTCACTCAAAAATGCAAAGTGACTGCCACACAACAAAAATGGCCATCACGAGTACGAATTCACAATGAGGGCAATATCCAGGCCAACATATACCAAGAACAAAAGAAATGATGTAAATAAGCTAATATTTAACAATACACATTAATGTACATTCATCTTAATGTATATTAATCAGACTTGGGACATAAACAAATAAGACAGGAAACCAATATGGAGCTACATAGACTGAGACTAAAAAAGCTTTTAGGTAGGGTTACTGCTACATATCTAGGCTAAATGTTGTTACTAGGCCCTGCAGATTTAGTCCCAAAAGTTGGGTTCTGGCTCACACTCACTAGCTATAAATAACAAAACATGAGAAGAAACATCTCAAAGTGTGTTTAAAAAAGAAATATCGATAGAATAACGTCACTTTATATTGTGAAAATGTAATTGCAAATGATAGGACTTCAAGATTGACCAGGTTTCATGACTGCCAGAATGGACGATAATACAAGTAAATCAGATTAAACTATTATTCTTATAAACAATATCGCAAATATAGAATATGTAAAACAATATTTTAATTATAATATTACATTTCAACTATTCACAAACTTTGGGTATTATTTTAGTCTAGATCTACATAATATTTGGAAATTACGTGAGCATTTAAAGGCCAACTGAAATATTTTCAGTCTAGAATCTGGCATGGCCACGTTTTGTTTCGAATTACTTAGATATTCTTAATTTCGTGGTAAATAAAATCAAAATTCAGGTCAGATGCCTTTTATTATGCATTTTATTTTATTTTTATGTGTTTGAGCCATAGACTTTCAAAATACTGAAACTTAAAGGGGTCATAGTAAAAGTATGTTGAGCCATCCGAAATATCGGATTTAGCCAAGAATCAGCCCATCCGAAATATCGGGATTAACCAGAGTGAGGGCTAAACACTAATTATAACAATGTGTATAGCTCTGTATAACATAATATAACAAGAGCACACTCGACAATAACCTGCCGCCATTATTAAAATTGAAGTTATTATTGCAGCCACAGGGTCAAAGTTTTGACGTAAAATCACAATAAATAAAATTATTAACTTAAACGGCGAAACATGCAATAAGTCGGCCATTTTAATTTTTTTCAGCCAGAACTGGTCATTAGTAACATGCATAACAAATTTGGGAAGGATACATGAAAAACTTTTCAAGTTATCGCGCCCACAAGTAAATGTTAACGCTGACGACGCCGAACTTCAATCGCAATGAACCACCTTTTTTAATTAAAATGTGGGCTGAAATATAATTTTATTGGTTCCATTGAAAAAGATGCAAACATTACAAAAGCTAAACGAGAGGCCCAGGAAGCAGCAGCATTATAAATATTTTCAAAAATGCATAAATTTACATATGTGAAAATAAAAAAAAATCAGCAGGCCTACATGCCATAATTATATGCTAGCATTTGATAAATAAATGCTCTGAGTGGTTTGGATTATATGTGCAATTAAATTTAATATTTCAATTTGTTGTATATCACTCTGATATTGGTATTATAATTAGTTTTATTTGTGGATTATCCAAACTTACCCCCTTGCACTTTAAGCACTGTAAATCTTGTAACACAGAAGCCATTGTACTCTGCTGTGCACAATCTAGCAAATAATTCTCAATCTCTTCCAAGTCATATTCAGATTTACAATGTATACATGACCACAGGGAGCTGCAAAATAATTTACAATAACATATTAGTTGAATGTTATCCCATTGAATAAACTTTAGATTGAATCAACAAAAACATTGCAAACAAGAGCACACTCGACAATAGCCCGCCGCCATTATTAAACATGAATTCATTATTGCTGCCACAAAGGTCAAACAAGAGGCCAGCCGGCCACCATAATCCCCCGACCCGCCCGCGTGATAGAAATTTTACAGGGTGCATACTTCCCTGAAGTCTCACATTCTGTTCTACAATAATGATCCACCTATCTAGATTACTGTGTATATTATAGATATTGAAGTCAATGTTGGTCGCAAGTCAGCGTTTTTTTTAGTTTGAGCAAGTTGCCATTAAGAGGGTATATATATATATATCCCTCACTGAAACCATACATTTCGTTTTATAGTATTTATTGGACTGGTACATATCCTATGGAATTTTTGTTCCAAGGGTTGATGCTGTGAATAAGGCCCCTTCGCCGCAAACGGTGATTGTACACAGTTGAGACGATGACTCACTTTGCTTCTCCTGTGCACGTTTTAAAAACTTTGATAACAATTGGCCGTTTTGTTTTTTGTCTGCCATCTTGAATTCATCCAAATTTGGACAGAATGAATATTATTTTTTGGATCAGAAAAATTAAAGAAGTGTACAAATAACTTTTATCATCATCATTTTCCAAATTATGCCAATTTTGAAGGTTAGAGCATCTAACTATCTGGCACAGTTTGTCCGGTATCAGGCATATTAAAGTTAATTATGGCCGATAGTCGGCCATTTTGAATTTGATCAAGTTGAAAATTTCAGAGAATATCCCTACCTGAAACCGCACATTTTGTTTTGTAGTAATGGTCTAGCTATATGGAACGGTTTGTCAGATATCAGGCATATTAAAGTTAATTACGGCCGATAGTCGGCGATTTTTAATTTGATCAAGTTGAAAATTTTCGGAGCATATCCCTACCTGAAACTGCACATTTTGTTTTGTAGTAATGGTCTAGCTATATGGCACGGTTTGTCAGATATCAGGCATATTTAAGTTAGTTATGGCCGATGATCGGCCAATTAAGCAGGTAAAATTTCAAAAACCCCAAAAGGCACATGTACACCCCCTAAGGGATGTGTGTCAAAAATTAAAGAAATCCATGTACGGGTTACCGAGTTCTGCTCCGGAAACGAAATGCGGACATCCGGACGCGTGACGGACAGACGGACGGACATCCGAGGCGATGCCAATACCCTCCTCCCCACTTCGTCGGGCGGGTGATAATTATTGACATAAAATGACAAATCGGCCATTTTGAATTTTTTTCCAACCATTATTGAATTTGTCCGAGAATTGGTTATTAGTAACATGCATAACAGATTTGAAGATGATACATGAAAAACTTCTTAAGTTATCGCGCCAACAAGGTCAAATTATTGACGTAAAATGCGAAAAATGGCAATAAATCGGCCATTTTGAAATTTTTTTCAGCCATTATTGAACTTGTCCGAGAACTACTTATTAGTAACAGGCATAACATATCCGAGAATTACTTATTAGTAACATGCATAACAAATTTGAAGAGGATACGTGAAAAACTTTTCAAGTCATCGCGCCCACAAGGTTAAATTATTGACGTAAAATGCGAAAAATAGCAATAAATCGGCCATTTTTAATTTTTTTTCTGCCGTTATTGAACTTGTCCGAGAACTGTTCATTAGTAACATGCATGACAAATTTGGGAAGGATACATGAAAAACTTTTCAAGTTATCGCGCCCACAAGTAAATGTTAATGCCGACGCCGCCGAACTTCAATTGCAATAGCCCACCTTTTTTAATAAAAACAAGAGGCCAGCTGGCCACCATAATCACCCGCCCTGCCATTTTTCAGGGTGCATCATTCCCTGAATTCTCACATTTGTTTCACAGTAATGGTCTAGCTATCTAGCACAGTTTGCCATATATATTAATCAGGCCACACTTTTTTAATAATGTGGTTTAGAGATCCGACATTTATGATCTGTCTAATATCAGAAAAAAAAAAATGTAAAATTAAAATATTTTTTCTGCTGTAATTGTGTGGAAAACACCAAAACCACTTTTTAAGTGATAAAAATTACCATTTTTTGGGGGGAGTAAAATAACAAAAAAATTTTTTTATTTCCCTGACACCTGGTCTGAAATCTGCTAAAAAGTGCTAAAAAATTATAAAACAACCTCTCTATTTTATTTTTTCCCCTGTTGACCAGCTGCTTTAACCTTTCTCCGAAAAATCCTGTAAACAATGTATTTTGAAATTTGTTACAGATATTAAAGCCAATGATTGCCACAAGCTAGCCATTTTGAATTTAATCAAGTTAACGTTTTTCAGGGCATATCCTTCCTTGAAATCTGACATTTTGTTTTATTGTTATGGTCTAGCTATCTGGCACGGTTTGCCAAATAAAAGTCGGGGCTTTTCCCAGAAAAAACAATAGCAGTGTGCATTACTGGCACTCAGCCGCTTGCCAATGCGAGTAGGAAAAAGGACGAGCGAGTCCATATATGTCCACAAATCCTGTTTTTAACATACAAGTCATTCTTTTTGTCAAATGGGGGAGTGATGGAAATCAGTTAGTTATTTACACTGAATAGAGCAGAGGAATTTTTTTTAAATGCGCTGTCGGTGCTGTGAACCAGTGATGGTACCGCAGGCTCTATGCTAGGGGTGTCCGAGCGCACCCCCACCCGAAAATTTACTTAAAGTACAGACTTCAAATGGTGCATTCTTGCAGAATCTGGAGCTGATTTCCAAGGTTATAAACATCATAAATTTGCTTTATTTCTATATTGAAAAAAAATGTTGGAATTTTGTCAGCGCTGTGCTGGGATAAAACAGCGCGGCACTTCAGCGAGAGCCCTGTAACTTAGTGTAAGTATAATGAAGCATAATATTATAAAAGTCTATAATGACAGAAAGACGACCATGTTGAATTTGAGTTGTTAGGACACATCCCTACCTGAAACTCCACATTTTGTTTTAAATATTAATGGTCTGGCACGGTTTTCTAGATATTGTTACACATATTAAAGCTGCATGACTGCAGGGCTCGACACCACGCTTGCCTGATCGCCCGAGGCAACCAATTTTAAGTGGAGGCAAGTAAAAAACTAGCCATCTAGCACGGTTTACCAAATATCGCCCATGTGAAAGTGAATAATGGCCGATAGGAGGCCATTTTGAATTTGATCAAGTCAAAATTTTTCAAGATGCATCCTCTCCTGAAATCTCACATTTTGTTTTATAGGAATGGTCTAGCTATCTAGTACGGTTACCAAAAACCGGCAATACGAAAGTGAATAATGGCGGATAGGCGGCCATTTTGAATTTGATCTATTCAATTTTTTTCAAGATGCATCCTCTCTTGTAATCTCACATTTTGTTTTATAGTCATGGTCCAGCTATCTAACACGGTTTACCAAATATCAGCAATGTGAAAGTAAATAGTGGCCGATAGGCGGCCATTTTGAATTCGATTGAGTCGAAAGTTTTTAAAAGGCATCCTCTCTCGAAACGTCACATTTTGTTTTATAGTAATGGTCTAGCTATCTAGCACGGTTTACCTGATATCAGGCCTATCAAGGTAAATAATGCAGATTGTCGGCCATTTTGAATTCGTAAGTTAAAAATTTTCAGGGTGCATCCTCCCCCCAAAACTCACACTTTGTTTTATAGTAATCAGGTAATGGTCTAGCCATCTAGCACGGTTTACCAAATATCAGCCATGTGAAAATGAATAATGGCCGAAAAGGCGGCCATTTTAAATTTGATCAAGTCAAATTTTTTCAAGATGCATCCTCATCTGAAATCTCACATTTTGTTTTACAGTAATGGTCTAGCCATCTAGCACGGTTGACCAAATAACGGCCATGTGAAAGTGAATAATGGCCGATAAGCGGCCATTTTTAATTTTATCGAGTCGAATTTTTTCAAGATGCATCCTCTCCTGAAATCACACATTTTGTTTTATAGTAATGGTCTAGCCATCTAGCACGGTTTACCAAATAACGGCCATGTGAAAGTGAATAATGGCCGATTGGCGGCCATTTTAAACTTGGACGAGTTGAATTTTTTCAAAATGCATCCTCTCCTGAAGCCTTACAATTTGTTTTATAGTAATGGTGTAGATATCTTGAGCGGTTTTCATGATATTCCACAATATCAGGCCTGCCGAGGTGAATAAAGGCTGATAGGCGGCCATTTTGAATTTTATCAACTTCAAATTTTTCAAGATGCATCCTCTCCTGAAACCTCACAATTTGTTTTAGAGTAATGGTGTAGCTATCTTGAGCGGTTTTCATGATATTCCGCAAAATCTTTCAGTCGGATTTACCGATGTTATAAATTAGGTCAAAGTGCTGGATCAACTTCAAGGTCAAGGTCCAAAAACCTGAAAAGGCACAACTAGGGACCTTAGAGAACATGTATGTGCAATATGACTGTCATCGGCCCAGTACTTTTCGAGATCTGCTCCGGAAATGAAGTGCGCGTCAAAACGTTCAAATAGGTCATAGTTCTGAACCAGAAGTAGGTCAAAGTTCAAATACCCCAAAAGGCACAACTAGACCCCCTAGGGGTGTTGTGTGTAAAATTTGAAGACAATCGGACAAGTACTTTCAGAGATATGCTCCGGAAACGAATTGTTTACGGACGGCCCATCGCCGTCACATCATCATTTTCTCCTCTGCAACCTTGCGTATTGAATTCAGATTAAAAATATTTTAACCTGTCCATTAGCCACCTGGAAGTAACCCACATACCAAAAATTGTTATCCTAGCTTATTTTCTTACAAAGTTATAGGCAAAAGAAGAGGCCAAAAAAAACCGGAGGTAGAATCCATAGCTCCCTCCGTCTCACCTACGGTGACGGCGGGAGCTAATTAAAAGGCGGGCTAAAAATCATTGTGCTCTAATTTTGAAAATCTCATCATCAGGATATCAAATAACAGGATCACATTGCCCATAAATTATTCAAAGGTGAATCTGGACCCGTTTTTCCTTGCAGTTTGTCAAAAGCTTGGTAGCTTTAGCCTGCTACTCAGGAAAATAAAAGAGACATTGATATTCCTCATTTTTGACAAACAAAAACAAAATGCGTTGATAAACCATACACACACACATATTATATATCGAGTAAAATAATGCACTTGGTTGTATAGCTTGTAGAAGGGTAGAAGTTTTAGGGGGGTTCACAATATTTAAATGAACTTCCTTTATAATGGAGCCACTTTGTGGGTAGTCCCACATGCAGTCTATTAAGCATGTTCGAAGTACTATAAAAAATACTCACACACTGTTTCCATCCTGTAAAAGATATGGATCTCTGCACAAGTCCAGGTCTCGTACATAGTTGCAAGCTCTGCATATCACCTGATTATAAATTACAATAAAAATTACTGTGAATCATGATGATCAGTCATCAGCTTTAGTAGTTTCAATTTCTGTAGCATCTTCAAACATAATAGAACAGTCAAAAAGACAGAAGTGGTTCATATAGTACAGTAGAATACATATACATGTAGAACAATAGAAAACAGGTGAATAACACAGTATAACCTACTATGAGGAGCCACCTTTGGGGCAATGTAAAAGTGATCATTTAAGACAGATGGTTGCTCAACAGAGGTTCGATACCTCCACCAAAGGAGGTTATGTTTTTGGTCTTCTTTGTTTGTTTGTCTGTCCACATGATTATTCAAAAAGTAATAATGGTCTACCAATTTAGCACAGTTTACCTGATATCAGGCCTATCGAGTTAAATAATGCCAATTGTTGGCCCTTTTGATTTCGAGGGGACTTAAAAATGTCCAGGGTGCATCCTCCCCCAAAAAATCACATTTTGTTTTATAGTAATGGTCCAGCCATCTAGCACGGTTTACCAAATATCGGCCATGTGAAAGTGAATAATGGCCGATAGGCGGCTATTTTGAATTTGATCTAGTCTAAATTTTTCAAGATGCATCCTCTCCTGAAATCTCACATTTTGTTTTATAGTAATGGTCTAGCCATCTAGTATGGTTACCAAATAACAGCTATGTGAAAGTGAATAATGGCTGATTTTGAATTTGATCGAGTCAATTTTTTTTAAGATGTGAAATCTCACATTTTATTTTATAGTAATGGTCCAGCTATCTAACACGGTTTACCAAATCGATGGTCTAAAACAATAGTGGGTTAAGTCGACTTGACAGCGAAATTGTGTTTATCTTTTTGCTTAGAACTACAGTCTGC
Organism: Flabesymbios commensalis; assembly: GCA_964017125.1. Taxonomy (NCBI): domain Eukaryota; kingdom Metazoa; phylum Annelida; class Polychaeta; order Terebellida; family Flabelligeridae; genus Flabesymbios; species Flabesymbios commensalis. The sequence continues at coordinate 34,207,952 of OZ024905.1, read as the reverse complement.
TAAATCCACTTATCAGCATGTAGACTTGGACTTATAATGATGAAACACACAGCGATTGGAATTTGACAGTAGATCAAGTGAAGTTATCAGAGTATTTTTCACCTGCAAAGGTGATTTACAGAAGCAATATTGGGATCAACAAGACACCAAGTTGACTTAGCGCTTTGTTACACCAGGAACACAGAATATACAGAGATTGTTCCTAGATCAACAATAAACTAAGTCCAGGCATTTCCTCTGTGTTGTCTCCACATGTCTCAGAATAAGAATGCGCTAAGTGCACTTGCACCGTTGTTCTCCCAGAAACAGAGCCCATAAGCATATAACACGAGAATAACAATGTGTCAAGTCGAATTGGTCCTGTGTTGAACAGATATTATGCTGATATGTGCTCCTTTTCCCGAGAATAACAATGTGCTAAGTCGACTTGATCTGTTGTTTTGAACTGAATTTGGAATAAATTCAAACTTAATACATATTATAGATGACTTAGCTGGTTATTATTCTAAAGGCCAAGAATGTCACTTAGCACACTATTGTTTTAACCCATCGAAATATCAGCAATGTGAAAGTAAATAGTGGCCGATAGGCGGCTATTTTGAATTTGATTGAGTCGAAAGTTTTTAAAAGGCATCCTCTCCCGAAACGTCACATTTTGTTTTATAGTAATGGTCTAGCTATCTAACACGGTTTACCAAATATCAGCAATGTTAAAGTAAATAGTGGCTGATAGGCGGCCATTTTGAATTTGATTGGGTCAAAAGTTTTTTAAAGGCGTCCTCTCTGGAAACGTCACATTTTATTTTATACTAATGGTCTAGCTATCTAGCACAGTTTCCCTAATATCAGGCCTATCGAGGTAAATAATGCGGATTGTCGGCCATTTTGAATTTGTGTTAAAAAATTTAAGGGTGCATCCTCCCCCGAGAACTCATATTTTGTTTTATAGTAATGGTCTAGCCATCTAGCACGGTTTACCAAATATCGGCCATGTGAGAGTGAATAATGGCCGATAAGCGGCAATTTTGAATTTGATTAGGTCGATTATTTTCAAGATGCATCCTCTTCTGAAATCTCAGATTTTGTTTTATAGTAATGGTTTAGCTATTTAGCACGGTTCACCCAATATCAGGCCTGTAGAGGTAAATAATGGCACATGGGCGGCCATTTCGAATTTTATCGACCTGAAATTTTCCAAGATGCATCCTCGCCTGTAAACCTTACAATTTGTTTTATAGTAATGGTGTAGCTATCTTGAGCGGTTTTCATGATATTCCGCAAAATATTTTATTCGGATTTACCAATGTCATAAATTAGGTCAAAGTGCTGGGTCAACTTCAAGGTCTAAAAACCTGAAAAGGCACAACTAGGGACCTTAGAGAATATATATGTGCAATATGACTGTAATCGGCCCAGTACTTTTCGAGATCTGCTCCGGAAACGAAGTGTGCGTCAAAACGTCTAAATAGGTCATAGTTCTGAACCAAAAGTAGGTCGAAGTTCATATACGCCAAAAGGCACAATTAGACCCCTTAGAGGTGTTGTGTGTAAAATTTAAGGACAAACGGACAAGTACTTTCAGAGATATGCTCCGGAAACGAAATGTTCACGGATGGCCCAACGCCGTAACATCATCATTTTTCCTCTGCGACCTTGCGTATTGAATTCAGATTAAAAATATTTCAACCTGTCCATTATCTACCTGGAAGTAGCCCACATACCAAAATTTTTTATTTTAGCTTCTTTTCTTACAAAGTTATAGGCAAAAGAAGAAAACGGAGGCGGCCTTAATAGCTCCCTCCGTCTCACCTACGGAGACGGCGGGAGCTAATAAAACTGATTTGCATGAGATTTTTACCAGAGGTGTGTCTCGGGCCAAAGAACAATCCATAAACTAGAAAAACTTGTTCAGAAACGAACACGAAAGCAGCCCTCCGTTATCGCTTGACCAGCCATTTTGAAATTGTTTGATCCCAAAAGTTAATCAGGTCATTGGCTGACATAGCTGAACATATTTGCCAAATTAAAAGAAGATCTGATGGCAACTTTTTCCTGAAATGCGCTAATGAGCATTTCTATGTTAGTGGCCATAGTAATCAAAAGGTTGATGATATGGGGATCAAAAGTTCACAAAAACAATTCCCTAGTGGTATGTGATGGCTATGTGAAATATGAGGAAGCAGACGTTGATAGATTAGTAGCTATCTTGAAAACAAATAACTGCGGCGGCGGACGATGTGGACTACAGTAAGCAGCCCGCCTCAGGCTGCATAAATATTCGGGGTGACCCGTATTACGATCCGGATCGTGCTAGATTATGATCCAGAACTATAGAAACTGTCTAGTTTGTACATGACATGCCATTTTGGGCAATGGACAAGTGGCCTCCAGTATGAGGTTGGCTGCGCATAAGATTGGCTGCTCATAGCAGGTTTTACTGTACTGACAGTAGAAAATCATAAACTAAAGTAACTCCAAAAATGTTCTTGTGACTCATTTCGTTCCTCATCACAATGATTAAGTTGCTATTGTCTTGGAGCATTATCTGATTAAGTTATCAGTTCGTTTGTTCCCAAGTTATGAAGCATAAAATGATAAGCGATGGTGGCCATCTATGATTAATAAAAATTAGGCCTCTGCTACAGTCATGTATGTAATTGCACACTTCATGTATTAGAAATTAAATTTTGAAAGTATTTTGACATTTTATGTACGTGTTTAATATCTTCACTTGTTCTAAAGTTATAAAGCATAATGTGATAAGCAGGAAAAACAAGAACAGTCATCTTTAATTTATGCTAAGTCTCTGCTACAGTATCATCATATACGTAATTGCACAATATGTGAAATTCGATCCTGATTATTTCGAAACATTATACATGTTTATATGTTAATTTGCTTTAAGTTATCAGGCATAATGTGATAAGCAGCAAATCAGATGCCAGCCATCTATAATTTATGCAAATTATGCCTCTATTTAGGATATTTTTTTGTTCCCCTCCTAAATATATCGTAAAGCTGTGTCATGAGTTTATACCAGAATTCACACCAGGACCTGAAATAGGGAAGTAGTCCCATATCATTCAATATCATTGATTTTAATTTATGTTTACACCAGTAATCAGTGCCTTGTGCACAAAATCACGGGGGTTTGAAGATATTCCGTTCAAAAGGATCCAATCAGAGTTATCCATGTGTGACACTGTACACTATTTTATATTATCATGTAAGGTTTCAAAAATCTACTCTAGCCTTTTGCATTTTCTTCCAACACATTTAGAATACATGTACTACAAGCAATAATCTTTTACCTATTGTCTTACCCAGACAATTTGCATTTCTAATTCATTTACCATAAATTTCTAGATACTTTAAGTGATGTGGAACAAATTTATAAAATTGTAAATGCAAGTCAAATTATGTATCCAGCCAACAATACAGCAAAAATTATGAAAGTTATCAGTGAAAAATACTTTTATTTGTTATAAGCAGTAGAAATGCCAAAAAAATCAATTATATATTAATTGTAGTCGTTAATACAAATTAAATTTACTCCTGCCCTGTTTCCTGAGTGATGACCACATGGTGTAGAATCATAACTCACCTCAGGCAGAATATAGGAAAGGCAAGGATCTTTAAAAACTGCTGCATCACTAAATTCGCCAACACCTATTAGCTTCAATAAATCTCTCTTCATTTTTATAACTTGATTGGTGACATTAGAATCAAGTGACAGCACCTGTAAGGAGTAAAATTAAAAAAGTAAGGAGAATATATTTGCTAGTACATTCATTCTTAAATAAAAAAAAGCTCTTTAAAGCTGTAAAGTAGATATACCGGTATGTGTTTCCCAATGACGGAAAATACATATCACACATTACCTCTACTATATAGGTCAGTTTTACTCTAAAATAAATTAGTTGCATAACAATTCCTGTCAATACAGAATCTCCAGGAACTCCTGCTGCAAGGATAGAACTTGGCCTTTTTTTTACTAGTGAGCAGGACTATTGAAACCTAAATTTTGCTAGTCCGGTAGATGTTCTACTAGTCCTGAAATACAGTTATGTTATGCGACCCCAGTTTCGGCCACATAAAAACGGTCATATGAAAGGGGTGGTTGTTTGTCAGGAGCATGACTGATTTTGAACACAAGCATTTTTATTATAATTCTGCCGGTCGCAAAGTGATGTTAGTCTCGTTATTATAAAAAACAATTTTTACGTTTTCACTTCTCTCTATTACAGCAATAATATTACATAAACAAAGTATCACTAGTAGCCTAGTGACCTTTAATTAGAATTATAAGTTATTAAATGATATTACTATACTTGTGATGGGACACCCCGCAACGGCCGGTGGCAGTAAAGCAAACACAGAGAAGTTTGACATGATCGTTGTAATTGTCAGCCAGTGTTCCACTATTAATCAGACCGCCAATGGCGACAGCTCAGCATTAGCCACAATTGTTTTAATAGCTGGTGCCGTGCTTACCTTTGCTTACTTGGCAGCGGGAGAATAGGATATAATATCGACGCATAGTAAACTAAAAATGTTGATCCAGCATTGGACTAAGGTTGTACCAATGTCACAGCCGGTGCAACATCATTCAGTTTAACTTGGTGAGCATTTTCTAACATGTGCCAGGCGACACTGCTCCGCCGCACCTGACCATATTCCGGCAAACACGAGACGTCGACCTAATGCTAGTTTAATGTTGGGCCAGCCATCATTGGGTAAATGATTTGTGTTTTCAGGTCTGTGGTGTAATAGCACAATCGCCACGAATCGCTTTGTTCTTCGTGTAACGCTAATTAAACTGTTGGGCTGACCATCTCAGTCCTACAGGGGATTAATATAGTCATATATTACATGTATGTGGCGTTGAAAATCAGTTTTCGCCGTTATAATTTAATATTTTCGTATTTTCATACATGTCTAATAAATGTACATTTGGTTACATCTGCATGTTACATCTCTGATCCTTGTCAAGCAGGGTCACTCGTCCAGTAAGACAAGCTCAGTGAAACTGAACTCGTCCTTACCAGATTGTTGGTCGTCTCGGACGATCGGACAGGGCCAATTTCGAGCCCTGCTGTTTAAGCAGAAAAGATCCTTTCTCGCTAACACATGACAGTGGGTCAATGCTGCCACAATGCTGGACATCCCGGAACACCCACAACGCTGACCAAATATCACACATGGGCTGGGCATACATGTATGCAAATTGACACGCGTCTGACCGCGACACATTGTTTCTCGCTTTGCTACCACAGGAATTGTAGCTGATTAATGGAATCACTCAGGCGCTGTTTTTTACTAGACCGGCGGTACTAGTAGTAGTGTTTAATAGTCCGGAGTATTTTTACTAGTGTTCGGACTAGCGGAGTACCCTTAATTTCGAACCCTGTGCTGGGAGTGTAATTAGAAAAAATATTTGCACAAATATAAGACAGTTGAACAGCTACCCCAGCAAACACAGGCCAGACTTAAGGCCATACAAACAAACATGTAATAAAAGATAAAGAAATGTGTCACATCTCTGAGGTTAAAGGTGTAATCATATTAGGAGATAAAGAATCAGCAAGATACCCCAGCATGCCAATACTTGAGTTCCCACAGTAACAATGAGTTCTGTTAATTATGACATACCTTGCTTACTGTATATATATATATATATTTAAGCAAAAAACAGCTTCCATATAATTCTGTAGTGGAACATACTGCTGGATGTAGATATAGATAAAATTGTCCAAATAACAAAAACGAGAATGATCAATAACGAAAAGAGGAGAAAACCAAGATAATTGCTATCAGCATCCTCCAGTGAGGGGGATGCCTCAAGATCACTAGGGGCATGCCTAATGATCTAACATAATTGTGATTATCACAAGTATCCAATTCACATATTGATGTAAAGACTTTTTAACCTTTTAACCGCCAAATTATTCAATCTGAATTTTCACCCTCTTGAAGTTGTGTCTCGCTGACGCCATCCACAACTTCAAGTGAGTGAAAATTATTTAGATTTGACAAAATGGAGGTCAACTGTTTTCAAATATTGCTGATTGATGTCACATTTTATCTTTAACATGTTTAAAAGGTGGTACTTAATGTGATAATGAAAATAGAAAAACCCAAATAAAATTATATGCGGCACCGGCGGTCAAAGGGTTTTAGGAAAATTACAAACCTGACAAACAGACTTGACAAATTCTAGTGCAGGATTTTTAAGAGAGAGATGTGAGCCAGGAAGTATAGGAAATTCTTCAGCCAAATCTTTGTAAGTACCATGTGTACCACTCAACTTCTTCTGGATCTTCTGTGTAATTCTAAAAGTGACACACAATTTACGGTTAAACTTGTACAATTTGGTCACAATTATCAGAAATACAATTAACTAGATTGGGAATTCGACACATATGCGTCAATTCTATGCCTCCGCCATCACATGAGGCCTATCTCCTCTCCCCCTGACCTAGAGTTTTCTGAGATATTGTGATGACAATGTTTGACAAATAGGTCAAGGTCACCCACCCTTGAGTTTCATCATATGATGCACCACGCGGTACCCTGGGGTACCAAATAGAAATCCGCCATTTTGTTTAATTATTTAATTTATTTTTCAGGGCTTTACCCTGGGTACCGAAAAGTGTAAATAATTTAAAAAGAGAGCAGAAATAGATGTGAAACGTTCTTATTTTGCAAAATATTCTTGTTTTGGGGGCATTTTCGTCACTAAGGACTATTGGTAAAACATCTTTCAATGTCGGAACCAGCTGGCGCTGCAAATCACGCGGTACCCTCATATGGATCACTGGTAATAATATCGAAGCAATACAAAATGTAGGTGTGGAGATATCTTCATTGCAATTATTTTCCTTTATCTGGAGTTTTATCATATGGATCACTGGTATTAATATGGAAGTAATAAAAATTGTAGGTGGAGATATCGTGATGACAAATTTTTTCCTTTATTAACCTGTGACCTTGTAAAATAGGTCAAGTTGACCGATCTTCGAACTTGACCATGAGTTTCATTATATGAATCACTGGTCTTAATATGGAAGTAACATAAATTATCACTTTCATAAAATTTCTTAAATGGCTTATCTTTATTGAATATACCTACTTTACAACAAGCTACAATTAATAATAAACATTTTTTTCTTTATTTTGAAAGTAATATTAATTAGAGAAAACGTCAAAACAGAAGTACAATAGCAAGGTATTGCAGTACAATCTGCTATGAGCAGCCACTTTTAGGATATAGGAAAAGTGGGTCTCCCAAGACAAGTGACTGCCCATAGGAAGTTTATTTTTATACAAAATGTCAATATGGGGAATGCCAATGTGGCCTACCCAACACTCTGATACGCCGCCCAAAACAACAATTGGAAAAAACATGGAAAACTGAGTATTTTGAGTATAAATACATGGCTGTACTATAAAAATGCTGTTTTTGATGCCAAGACCGCCCACCACTGTTTAATGTCTGGCCAGAACCCTGCAGTACCATTGGAGGTTGGCGGCTCATAAAGAGTGGCTGATCATGGCAGGCTCTAGTGTACATACATATCTTTTTCATGTGTTCGATGATCTAAAACAATAGTGGGTCAAGTCGACTTGACAGCGAAATTGTGTTTATGTTTTTGCTTAGAACTACAGTCTGCTAAATCCACTTATCAGCATGTAGATTTGGACTTATAATGAGGAAACACGCAGCGATTGGAATTTGACAGTAGATCAAGTGAAATTATCAGAGTATATTTTTACCAGCAAAAGTGATTTACAGAAGCAAAATTGGGATCAACAAGACACCAAGTTGACTTAGCGCATTGTTACACAAGGAACACAGAATATACAGAGATTGTTTCTAGATCAACAATAAACTAAGTCCAGGCATTTCCCCTGTGTTGTCTCCACAAGTCTCAGAATAAGAAAGCGCTAAGTGGCAATGTGTGTGGCAATATGAATCCAGCAAACGCTTTCCGAGCTATCATCCGGGAAATGAACTTATCTTCTGCCATCAATGAAAGTCATTAATGGCCTCAAAATCAAAGGTAAACAAGACTACATAAGTCCAGGAGCTCCCGCTCCGAATTAGAATTTGATTTAAACAATTTTGTGAAGGGTTATTAAGGTAGTCCTAGGCTAGGTCAAAAATCAAGACAACTAGGTCTAAGAGGCTCAGTCTAAGAGTAAGATAAGAACTAGACAGTCTGTCAGAGATTGCAAACGTTCATTGAAATTAATGATCCTAATCAGTATCCCAGTAATGGTCTACCTATCTGGCAGGTTCACCCGATATCAGGCCAATCGAGGTATATAATGGCTGATTTACGGTCATTTTGAATTCGATATAGACTAGTTACCACCGGAATAGCAATGTGTCAAGTCGAATTGGTCCTGTGTTGAACAGATATTATGCTGATATGTGCTCCTTTTTTCACGAGAATAACAATGTGCTAAGTCGACTTGATCTGTTGTTTTAACTTGAATTTGGAATAAATTCAAACTTTATACATATTATATCTGACTTAGCTGGTTATTATTCTAAAGGCCAAAAATGTCAATTAGCACAATATTGTTTTAACCCATCGTGTTATTATATTTGGGTAAATATGTTGTTTTTTTGTTAATTCTATTAAGCAATTTTACATGAACAAGAGCGCTGACGCTAACGATATTCCCCGCAATTAATTAAAGTAAAAAATGGCCTCAAAGTCAAAGACTAAAAGATAGGTCAAAGGTCACAACCCCCCAAAAAGCACATCTACACCCCTAAGGGATGTGTGTGGCAATATGAATCCAGCAAACGCTTTCCGAGCTATCATCCGGAAAATGAACTTATCTTCTGCCATCAATGAAAGTCATTAATGGCCTCAAAATCAAAGGTAAACAAGACAACATAAGTCCAGGAGCTCCCGCTCCGAATTAGAATTTGATTTAAGCAATTTTGTGTAGGGTTATCAATGTAGTCCTAGGCTAGGTCAAAAATCAAGACAACTAGGTCTAAGAGGCTCAGTCTAAGAGTAAGATAAGAACTAGACAGTCTGTCAGAGATTGCAAACGTCCATTGAAATTAATGATCCTAATCAGTATCCCAGTAATGGTCTACCTATTTGGCACGGTTCACCCGATATCAGGCCAATCGAGGTGAATAATGGCTGATTTACGGTCATTTTGAATTCGATATAGACTAGTTAAACTAGCCATCTAGCACGGTTTACCAAATATCGCCCATGTGAAAGTAAATAATGGCCGATAGGAGGCCATTTTGAATTGGATCAAGTCAAAATTTTTCAAGATGCATCCTCTCCTGAAATCTCACATTTTGTTTTATAGTAATGGTCTAGCCATCTAGTACGGTTACCAAAAACCGGCTATGTGAAAGTGAATAATGGCCGATAGGCGGCCATTTTGAATTTGATCGAGTCAATATTTTTCAAGATGCATCCTCTCTTGTAATCTCACATTTTGTTTTATAGTAATGGTCCAGCTATCTAACACGGTTTACCAAATATCAGCAATGTGAAAGTAAATAGTGGCCGATAGGCGGCCATTTTGAATTTGATTGAGGCGAAATTTTTTAAAAGGCATCCTTTCTCGAAACGTCACATTTTGTTTTATAGTAATGGTCTAGCTTTCTAGCACGGTTTACCTGATATCAGGCCTATCGAGGTAAATAATGCTGATTGTCTGCCATTTTGAATTCGTAATTAAAAATTTTCAGGGCGCATCCCCCGAAAACTCACACTTTGTTTTATAGTATTCAGGTAATGGTCTAGCCATCTAGCACGGTTTACCAAATATCAGCCATGTGAAAATGAATAATGGCCGAAAAGGCGGCCATTTTAAATTTGATCAGGTCAAATTATTTCAAGAAGCATCTTCATCTGAAATCTCACATTTCGTTTTACAGTAATGGTCTAGCCATCTAGCACGGTTGACCGAATAACGGCCATGTGAAAGTGAATAATGGCCGATAAGCGGCCATTTTGAATTTTATCGAGTCTAATTTTTTCAAGATGCATCCTCTCCTGAAATCACACATTTTGTTTTATAGTAATGGTCTAGCCATCTAGCACGGTTTACTAAATAACGGCCATGTGAAAGTGAATAATGGCCGATTGGCGGCCATTTTGAACTTGGACGAGTTGAATTTTTTCAAAATGCATCCTCTCCTGAAGCCTTACAATTTGTTTTATACCGTATATCCCCGCGTATAGTGCGACGCCATGTATAATACGAGTTAAGATTTGAGGCCTTGGATGACATGAAAAATGTCTACCCCTCTGTATAATACGACCTAAAAATTTTAGCTGTCGGCAGCGTCCCGGTCGGAAGCGTTTCGGGCCATCTAAATGTGAGGCATGGATATTATCTTATTCTCTAAATGTGAGGCATGGATATTATCTTATTCTACTAAATAGCGCCGTGACACCTGCATAGACGATGCTCAATGACGGGAACAGCGGCAACAGTACAGCTCTGCAAAACCAAAGGGCAGTATCTCCTTACTTATAAAGTAAGCAGATACTGTATTTTCATTCTCCACGGCAGAGTGGACGTCATCGGGACTGTCTCGATCGGCAGACATCCTGAGGCCTGCATAGGCTACATATATATATATACACACAGATTTTAAAATACCCGTATTTATATTAACATTCCAAGATGAAATGTGATTGTAAAACATTTGCAGACTAGCCGCATTGTCTAGACACAAGAGGTGTTTGGTTATATAAGTGTCAGGGTGCAATAACACAGCAGCGCTCCATGAACTACAGCTAGCAGATACCACCATTTGCTCAATATCGTATCAGCCGCGGCAGCAGCGGTAGGCGTTAATGTTATCCCAACAATATGGACATTCTGAGGCCTACATGTATTGAAATTGCGATAGGAGATATAATCAGTGATATCTTGTTATATTTCGTCAACGCATTCTCTCATTCCAATATGAAAATATCATGTTCAGATTTGTCGTACACAATAGAACACTCCCATATGAAAGGCGATCTTAGATTGAATCATTAACAATATAAATGAACAGGTCAGGAGTGTGAATTGGTTGCAGAATAACGGCGTCATTTATCTGCCCGTGGTTGTCAAAGGTGCCACGCGCGTCGGCGGGAATGTGAGACGGGGGCTCCCAGCAAACACGACACATTCACCCAATGCTGGTACAATGTTGTGTCAGCGTCGCAGACGGTGGCCCAACAATGTACCAGCATTGGGTGAACGTCTCTTGTTTGCTACTAGTTGGAAAGGCAGTATCGTGTGTATGGGCTTGCTTACCAAACACGCTGACTGGCCTACGTTTAAAGATATGTTCTACCGCTAGATAACTTACCGCTGAACTTACCGCTAGAGAGCTAAAAATTTGTATTAAATTCTACATCTATGTATAATACGAGGTGCCTTTTTGTGACATGAATAGCTAAGAAAAAACATCGCATTATACACGGGGATATACGGTAGTACTGTATATCCCCGCGTAAAGTGCGACGCCATGTATAATACGAGTTGAGATTTGAGGCCTTGAATGACCTGAAAAACGTCTACCCCTCTGTATAATACAACCTCAAATTTTGGATGTCGGCAGCGTCCCGGTGGACAGCGTTCCGGGCCATCTAAAAGTGAGGCATGGATATTATCTTATTCTACTAAATAGCGCCGTGACACCTGCATAGACGATGCTCAATGACGGGAACAGCGGCAACAGTACAGCTCTGCAAAACCAAAGGGCAGTATCTCCTTACTTATAAAGTAAGCAAATACTGTATTTTTATTTTCCACGGCAGAGCAGATGTCATAGGGACTGTCTCGATCGGCAGACATTCTGAGGCCTGCATAGGCTACATATATATACACACAGGTTTAAAATACCCGAATTTATATTTCGCCGACAAATTTATATTATTTTAATTTATCTATTACAAAGACCATATTTTAATATCGCAGTGCTCAAATAAGAACATTCCAAGATGAAATTTGATGTTAAACATTTGCAGACTAGCTGCATTGTCTAGACACAAGAGGTGTTTGGTTATATAAGTGTCAGGGAACAATAACACAGCAGCGCTCCATGAACTACAGCTAACAGATACCACCATTTGCTCAATACCGTATCAGCCGCGGCAACAGCGGTAGGCGTTAATGTTATCCCAACAATATGGACATTCTGAGGCCTACATGTATAGAATTTGCGATAGGAGATATAATCAGTGATATCTTGTTATATTTCGTCAACGCATTCTCTCATTCTAATATGAAAATATCATGTTCATATTTGTCGTACACAATAGAACACTCCCATATGAAAGGCGATCTTAGAATAAATCATTATTAATATAAATGAACAGGTCAGGAGTGTGAATTGGTTGCAGAATAACGGCGTCATTTATCTGCCCGTGGTTGTCAAAGGTGCCACGCGCATCGGCGGGAATGTGAGACGGAGGCTCCCAGCAAACACGACCCATTCACCCAATGCTGGTACAATGTTGTGTCAGCGTCGCAGACGGCGGCCCAACAATGTACCAGCATTGGGTAAACGTATCTTGTTTGCTACTAGTTGGAAAGGCACAGTCTTGTTGTATCGTGTGTATAGGCCTGCTTACCAAACACGCTGACTGGCCTATGTTTAAAGATACGTTCTACCGCTAGAGAACTTACCGCTGAACTTACCGCTAGAGAGCTAAAAATTTATATTAAATTCTACATCTATGTATAATACGAGGTACCTTTTTGTGACATGAATAGCTAAGAAAAACATCGCATTATACACGGGGATATACGGTAATGGTGTAGATATCTTGAGCTGTTTTCATGATATTCTACAATATCAGGCCTGTCTGGGTGAATAATGGCTGATAGGCGGCCATTTTGAATTTTATCAACTTTAAATTTTTCAAGATGCATCCTCTCCTGAAACCTTACAATTTATTTGATATTAATGGTGTAGCTATCTTGAGCGGTTTTCATGATATTCCGCAATATCAGGCCTGTCGAGGTGAATAATGGCCGATAGGCGGCCATTTTTAATTTTATCGACTTGAAATTTTTCAAAATGCATCCTCTCCTGAAACCTCACAATTTGTTTTATAGTAATGGTGTAGCTATCTTGAGCGGTTTTCATGATATTCCGCAAAATCTTTCAGTCGGATTTACCGATGTTATAAATTAGGTCAAATTGCCAGGTCAACTTCAAGGTCCAAAAACCTGAAAAGGCACAACTAGGGACCTTAGAGAACATGTATGTGCAATATGACTGTCATCGGCCCAGTACTTTTCGAGATCTGCTCCGGAAACGAAGTGCGCGTCAAAACGTCTAAATAGGTCATAGTTCTGAAACAGAAGTAGGTCAAAGTTCAAATACCCCAAAAGGCACAACTAGACCCCCTAGGGGTGTTGTGTGTAAAATTTGAAGACAATCGGACAAGTACTTTCAGAGATATGCTCCGGAAACGAATTGTTTACGGACGGCCCAACGCCGTAACATCATCATTTTCTCCCCTGCAACCTTGCGTATTGAATTCAGATTAAAAATATTTTAACCTGTCCATTAGCCACTTGGAAGTAACCCACATACCAAAAATTGTTATCCTAGCTTATTTTCTTACAAAGTTATAGGCAAAAGAAGAGGCAAAAAAAAAACGGAGGTAGAATCCATAGCTCCCTCCATCTCACCTACGGTGACGGCGGGAGCTAAAAAATTAGGTCAAAGGTCACAACCATCAAAAGGAACATCTACACCCCCTGAGGGCTATGTGTATGCAATATGAGATATCATCCGGAAACTGAACTTATCATCCGCCATCAATTAAAGTCAATAATGGCCTCAAAATTGAAGGTCAACAATAAGGTCAAAGGTCATAACCCCAAAAAGGCACATCTACAACCCCTGAGGGATGTGTGTGTGCAGTATGAAAACAATCCAGGAAACGCTTTGTGAGATATCGCTCGGAAACTGAACTTATCATCCAAAATCAAATAAAGTCAATAATCGCCTCAAAATCAAAGGTAAAAAAGTAGGTCAAAGCTCATAACCCCCTAAAGGGACATTTACACCCCCTGAGGAATGTGTGTGTGCAGTATGAAAACAATTCAGCAGACGCTTTGCGAGATATCATCCAGAAACTGAGCTTATCATCCGCAATCAATTGAAGTCAATAATCGCCTCAAAATCAAAGGTCAAAAATTAGGTCAAAGGTCATAACCCCCAAAAGGCACATCTACAGCTCCTGAGGGATTTGTGTGTGCAGTATGAAAACAATTCAGCAGACGCTTTGCGAGATATCGTCCGAAAACTGAACTTATCATCCGCAATCAATTAGAGTCAATAATCTCCCCAAAATCAAAGGTCAAAAATTAGGTCAAAGGTCATAACCCCCAAAAGGCACATCTACACCCCCTGAGGGATTTGTGTGTGCAGTAAGAAAACAATCTAGGAAACGCTTTGCGCGATATTGTATGGAAACTGAACTTTTTATCTGCAATCAATTAAAGTCGATAATCGCCTCAAAATCAAAGGTCAAAACCCCCAAAAGGCACATCTACACCCCCTAAGAGATGTGTGTATGCAATATGAAAGCAATCCGGCTAACGGTTTCAGAGATATCGTCCGGAAACGAAACACGGATGCACGGCCAGACATGGTGATGACAATATCCCCCACCCCTACTTCGTGGGCGGGGGATAAAAATGGAATTTTACAATTTACAGCAAAAATCCTCTGAGACAGAGACAATTTTGGAGCATCAGTGTCAGTAAGCATCAGTGTGCAAGCATTTAATGTTATTTCACTCACGAGAACATTTGCTGTGACATGTCATCCTGAACTAATGATTGACAATATTGTACAGTACCGGGTGTTGTACCAGCTTCTACAACAGTCTGTCACAAAAGTACAACAATTCAGTACAAATTTATAATGTGCGATACTAGAATTTATATTTTAACTTCTTATAGGTAACATTTAAATATAAAAAATTGACTTGACTCACAACATACTACTACTGGCAAATATGATAATGTTAACTTTATATTTTGCTTGTGTTTGTGAGGAGAGCAGCTAGTGGCATTGAGACATTGTCGATCCCCAGTGTCTGACCACACTATCATACCTGTGTTTGGCTGTTTGATTTCCTGCGAACAGGTGTGTCACCTGGAGTAGATCGGCCATGTTCTCCAATTAGATGGTTAAATACAGCCAAAACATACCCAGCTACTATCATCTGCAGCAAAATAATAAAATTGTTTTTTCTACATTGCTATAGGAGTAAAACATGGCAAAACTATGTAAATAATTGAAAAATACCATACATTAAAGTTGGTTTGGCATGCTGCTGCTTCAGGAAGAAATCGTGCAAGATTCCAATTCATCTCAATATCAGGCTACAAAACAGAAATGAAAACTTAGAATGCAATACATTTAGTTTTTATAACAAAAAGAAAATAAAAGAAGGTACATACACCCCGGTTGTAATATCTCATCCCTTTTAAACATTACAAAGCATAATTATGTGAAATTAGCTGTTTTATGGATAGTCTGCTGTGACTAAATTACAATTCTCATGGCAGAGGTATCATTATAGATATTAATATACCCGGTAGAAACATGTGGTAATATCTATCTATCAATCTATCATGTGGTATGGTATTAATGTATGGATTTTAAGAAAAACAGACAGGCAGGAATGAAGGTTTTGATAGAAAGACAAGACAAGTCAAGACAATATGCGATAAATAAGATAAGATTAACAAGGCAGGCAGGCAGGCAGGCAGGCAGGTAGGCAGGCAGGCAGGCAGGCAGGCAGGCAGGCAGGCAGGCAGGCAGGCAGGCAGGCAGGCAGGCAGGCAGGCAGGCAGGCAGGCAGGCAGGCAGGCAGGCAGGCAGGCAGACAGACAGACAGACAGACAGAAATATATCAATTCATATATGGTGGATTCCCACGAAAGTGATGCATTTGGACCTTATTGTGAAAAAGTTTATTTTCTCAATATTCGAAATAAACAGCGCCTTCATATAACGCATTCTGAAGGGCCGCACCTGCACCTAATCAATAGCCAACACTTTTTTTGCTTTTGTAAATTTGAATTTTTTTAATTTATATTTTTTTTAAATTTAAAACTCGTGTAACCCTACGAATACAGCTTGTGTTATGATATCTGAGTAAATCAATATTGCACAATATGAATATTTTACACATGATATCTATGACATGAGTTGTGCTTGCTATTTATTTGCTGAACCGAATTTATTGTGGAGCATGTCCACAAAAGAGTGTTGCTAATAGTAAAATAGGTGCAATAATTTAAAGTGCGTTTTTGTAACCATACGAATGCGCTTTCATGTTCTATAAAACGAATACTACTACAGATTAACACAAGGTCTTTTCTCTGAATACACTTGTGATACCAATGTATAACATAGGCAAGGTAACGTATCGGAAAATTTTACCATTTTTTTAATTTCTTCTATTGAACACTACGGGTTTTTTTAATATGTGTAACCCTACGAATTTTAAATAAAGAAATGGCAGCTGTGGAATTCCATGAAAGCACATGAGGTTTACAACCTTTTCTAACAGAATAACCAAGGTATCATCTACGTGACAGTCAGATTTTAGTGGTTAACATAGATATCTTGAAACGTTAGCAATGTTTAAATTTTTTATATATTCTACAAATTATCACAGTGCTATATTTCACTCTGTAAGTGTGGAGAATACATTTATATAGTTAATTGAATATCTATGATGCATTATCAGGTCATGACATGGCAATATGTGGACGATATTGTTAAAAATATTCTTATGTAATAGAAGAGCCACCAGAGACTGATGATATTGCCATTCGTAGGGTTACACAAATGTTAGGTATTCGTAGGGTTACTATCTACAAGAGAAAAACGTTAAATGATTAAAAAATATGTATTGATCTCATTGCAAAACAGGCCAAGAATAAAGATAACATCATAGCGAGCACTTATAAGGTGTAAAACTCAACAAGCTAATAAATATTTCTATCCAAAAAATAAAATACACTTTTTTAAAATGTTTGAAAATCATTTAACTCACCAATGCAAAGGCTAATTTACTGTTAATATACTTTGTTATACACCATATTAAAAATATATCTAACGTGTATTCTTTTGTGTATTACAAATATTGGAAATATAAATTTATACATATCTAGCATTTAAAAGAGTTCACCACTATGTGCATTTGTAGGGTTACCAATTTCACAAATAGCTTCTATGTTGTATAACACAATACGAGTTTAATTAGCATTGCGAGACTTTTCTCTATAAACACGATATTTTTCAAAAACAATATATACAAGCAAGCAAAAACAAGTGGTATTTTAAAACGTGTGTGATACAATAGCGCCATAATCACTGTCTGACATCATCAGTTGAAAATACAAAAAATTATTTGACAAATTAGATATTTTGTTCAATAATCTATGTGAAGTTACTTATAGTGTGGTAAATCTATTGGATATTGAGCAGTGTCATACGGGAAAACACACATGTGTTTAAATATTATAATATCTGTCAAATACCTTTCACAAGTGGATGATACATGTATATGTATGTGTATATTTTAGGTTGACTATTAATTCAGTGACAAACAATAAATAAATTATTCTCGTGATCCTCGCGCACCCTGTTGCTAAAAACTCTTCATTCCATCCTTCTCTGATTGTTTATTAATATGGCTATCAAAGTAATGTTAGTTATCGATACAAATCGTTCATAACACAAAAATTATGTTAATTAATAGCCCTATTTTTCAATAAAATATCAATTTGTAACCCTACGAATACACGTTTAAAACCTATGAGAAAAACGTTTACGTGAACAAATGATATGAAATCATGATTATAAACAAGAAGCTCCATTTACATTTTAATATACAACTGCTATTTCCACTCTAAGCTTTGAATTAAAAGAAATATTATGTTTGACATGTCCTTTATTCGTATATTTTCTGAATATTGATTAGTTGCAGCAAATTATAAGTTGGCTACAAATCATTATATGCAGTATCAAATATTCGCAACTGTTATTAAACTGTTCTAAACATTACCACCTAATTGTTATCACTTGAACTGCTGTACTCTTAGCGACCAAAGTTTTAGTTACATTATGGCATTTACATATTACATAATATGCATTTGTAGGGTTACTCTGGTGTTCAATGATGAGCATGAACTCCATTCATGTTGCAACTATCATATATTAAGAGCTCACATATATTTTTTGTGAAAGTTCCATTTAATAATATAAATATACACATATATTTTTTGTGAAAGTTCCATTTAATAATATAAATATATATAATATAAATATGCAATATAAACTGAAGAATTCAGGACTGTGCAACAAAGTTGTTTTTTTGCTGATATGCATCACTTTCGTGGGAATCGACCATATATATATATCAGGAATAAATCACCATTCTTTATCAAAATTAGTTTATTGAAGTACATCCTTCTTTGTCATCTATATAGTACATTAAAAAAAATATGTAGTAGAAACAAAGATTCTCACTGTGTCATCTTCATCGTCTGACTGGTTAAGCACTTCATCATCACCAGCCTCATTATCACTATCATGTCCTTCCTCTCCTTGTTGTTTGGATCTGGTTTGCGATAATTCTGCATCACTAGATGCTAGGTCTAAAGGAATCTTTCCCTTCACACCACCATGGTTAGCCTAGCAAAGAAATGCAAAGTGCTGAACATTTAGAAGATAAAATGTTTGTTGATAGAGTATAATGCATGGAAACAAGAAACACTCACATATATATACATTCACATATTTGGTCTAGGAACCAGGGGCCTATTTTTGAGATTCTGTTTTCACTTTAATGTATATACCCTAAACCAATTTAATGTTGTAGAGGGGCTATCTGGGAGTAAGAAACAACCGGTTGTAAAGTTTTTAAGGTGTGCACTACAAAGTTATGACCGATTTAGTAAAGGTCATAGCGCGGCCGAGGGGTGCAATTTAAAAAATATTTAGAAAATTACTACAATGGTTAATAATCAACTTAAACATATAATTTTACTACTACAATGAAGGTAGCCAATAGGTGTTTTTTCTAATTTTTTTTTACCATTATTTTGATTATAGTGAATTAACCCTTTGATCCCAAAGTCGTTTTTCAGCGTTATTTCTGGTGATAAAATTAAAATAATCAGGCGTGTGATATACAATATAACGATAATTTCATTACGAATATACCTTAAACCTATTTAATGTTGCAGAGGGACTATCTGGGAGCGAGAAACAGCCAGTTGTAAAAATTTTAAGGAATGCACTACCCAGTTATGACCGATATAGTAAAGGTCATACGCGGCCGAGGGGTGCAATCTAAAAAACATTTAGAAAATTAATACAATGGTCGATAATCAGCTTTAACATATAATTTTACAACTAATGAAGGTAGCGAATAGGTGTTTTTTATTTTAAATTTTTTACCATTATTTTGATTATAGTGAATTAACCCTTCGATTCCAAAGTCGTTTTTCAGAGTTATTTCTGGTGATAAAATCAAAATAATAAGGCGTGTGATATACAATATAACGATAATTTCATTACAAATAGGGGCCTATACCTTAAACCTATATAATTTTGTAGAGTGGCTATCTGGGGATGAGAAACAGCCGGTTTTAAAGTTTTTAATGTGTACACTACCAAGTAATGACCGATTTAGTAAAGGTAATAGCGCGGCGAGGGATGCAATCTGAAAAATATTTAGAAAATTAATACAATGGTCAATAATCAACTGATTCAAACATATAATTTTACTACTAACATGAAGGTAGCCCATAGGTCTTATTTTCAGAAAAATATTACCATTATTTTGAATATAGTGAATTAACCCTTTGATTCCAAAGTCGTTTTTTTAGCGTTACTTCTGGAATAAAATCAAAATAATTAGGCGTGTGATATACAATATAACAATAAATTCGTGAAGAATATACCTTAAACCTATTTAATGTTGCAGAGGGGCTATCAAGGAGTGAGAAAGAGCAGGTTGTCAATTTTTTAAGGTGTGCACTACCAAGTTATGACCGACTTAATAAACGGCATTGATTTGCGGAAAGTGGCGTTTTTTAATATGAATAATTATTTTGTAAACCACGAATAACATATCTATATTCATATTGTTTGTCTTAATAAAAGTGGAATGAGCAGATCATGCGTGAGAAAGCTGGAACCGTGGTGTTCGTGCTCATAAGCTGACCGTTGAAGCTATGTGGAGAGTACTATTACAATACAATGTAATTCCGAATCTGGCACAACACAGAGAAAAATACAAGTATTGCAAAAGTTGATGCAATCGTCGCAGCCTTGGAGACGTGTTTCAGTAACAATGAAATAAATGGAGGTGAAGCGACAATGAAATCAATAATTGCGCATTCAGATGAGCTAATGAATGATTTTCAGTAATATTTTGATAAAACATGATAAACATATGAGCTTTCTGGAAACATTACATTGATATGGTATCAACAATACTTCTATTTATTAGAGCTGACAGAGCCGGTGATTGGAATTTGCATTTATCATCTTTTAAGGAAATGTTACCCTTAATGATGTTGTATGATCATATAAATTATGCCAGGTGGGGCGCTGTTTATTTACTGGATATGCTTCAATTAGAAGAATTCAATTCAATTAGAATTAGCTCAAGAAGTACATGCCAAATTTATTGCCGGAAACTTTTGTGGTAAAAGAAACTGCTGGATCATTAAATATTTCTAAAATGGCGGGAATTTTTTCAAATGAATCAGATACGCATGCTGACTTAGGTGATAAACAAATCACACGTGATGAAGCTGATGTGAAAAAACTTGTTCAACAAATTCAACTATTTAACCCATTTGGAAGAACTTGTGATGAGCTAATTTTTATTTCAACAAATGATGTGGCGTCCAATGAAATTAGGAATGACATTTTATCAGTTGCAATGCGTGGTTCACAGCATCTCACAAACTTGTTAAAAAGCGACTGCTACCTGATTCGACTGGTAATCTTCACGATCCTATCCCCCAAAACAAATCCAAAACATTTGCGAAATTTGAAAAACGTACGTGTTGCTACACCATCAGGGAAAGATAAAATTATTAAAGCTGACAGGAATCTATTCAGAATTTAGTGGCAGAGAGATTGATTTAGGACATTTATTACACCATGAACTATTACCATGCTCTTGCGTCTTTGGATCAAACACTCCGACCAACAGACATATCAGTATTGAACCACTTGCTATCTGACAAGTTAGCTAGGAATGTTCTCCCAGACACTGATCATTTTGCTGTAATATATTCAGCCACCCTGAAAGTTTAACAAACTAGAATTGACATCGCCTTTGATGATTATATAATACTGTCTATAAAATCAGGGACACAAAAACATCAAAATGCAAAAAAAAAACGTAAAATAAGACGTATTATTGATAGCTGTAAAATCTAATAACCACCTGTTTGGCAATCATTTATCTCTCTTGATGAAAACAAGATGAATTTTAGACATTTCCTGTGTGATCAGATCAACATGAAATCCCACTCATCGATGAGCAGTTTGAAGTAATTATGTCTGGGTGTGATGATTTCCCTGCTTCTTCATCTCATAACCACATGATTGCTAATTTAATATCACACCAGGAAGCTGACACAAAAAAGTGTTATGTATGCACTTGACAGGGCTTTGAGAGATAGTCCAGTTGTCAAATGGCATTTTTTTACTCAAGCGTGTTTCGCGGTATGAACGATGTTTTATGATTGATTCTGGTTCTCAGGGATGTCCTGAGCAGGAATCAGCCGGGTGTTTTATGATTGATTCTGGTTCTAAGGGATGTCCTGAGCAGGAATCAGCCGGGTGCCACTTTGGCACCCTTGGGCGGAATTTTTTAAAGGGCAAAAACAAAATGGCCGCCAAATATTTCAAGGTCAAATATGATTTTTCAACTAATGGAGCCAGGAACAAGTGTAATACCTCATTTTTATGTGATTTTGACTGAGTAATCCATTTTTTGTATTATTTTGATGACTCAAGGTCATCTTCAAGGTCAAAAAGACAATTTCAAGGTCAAAGAAGCAAAAATACAATTTTTAACAAATAAAGATAGGAACATGTGTAATACCTCTTTTACATGGGATTTTATCAGAAAATGAATGTATGGCATTATTTTGTTGATCCAAGGTTAGCTTCAAGGTCGAAAGTCCTTTCCAAGGTCAAAAACAAAATGGTTGCCAGATATTTCAAGGTCAAATATGATTTTTCAACAAATGAAGCTAGGAACAAATGTAATAGCTCATTTTCATGTGATTTTGACCGGGCAAATCATTTCTTGTATTATTTGCATGGTTCAAGGTCATCTTCAAGGTCAAAAGGTAAAATATCAAGGTCAATTAAGCAAAATTACTGTTTTTAACAAATAAAGCTAGGAACATGTGTAATACCTCATGCAATTTTGACTGGGCATTCCATATCTGATATTATTTTGATTATTCAAAGTCATCTTCAAGGTCAAAGGGGTCAATTTCAAGGTGAAGTAAGAGAAAATATCATTTTTAACAAATAAAGCTAGGAATGTGTGTAATACCTCTTTTTATGGGATTTTGATCGACAAATCCAATTATAGTATTATTTGAGTGATTAAAGGTTATCTTCAAGGTCAGTTTCAATTCAAGGTCATCAAAATTCAATTAACAAACATAAATAGCAACAAGAGCACACTCGATAATAGCCCGCCGCCGAATTATGATAAAGAAAGTAAAGACGAATGTCATCACGTAAATAACAACCCAAGATATAAATGGTATGTTAAATAAGATAGATACATGTATAATATGATATACTATATAATACTTGCATAGACTACAAGCAGATCTATAAAAAACCAGCCGCTTTTCAAGTTATCGCGCCCACAAGGTCAAATTATGGACGTAAAATAAATGTGAAAAATCGCAATAAGTCGACCATTTTGATTTTTTTACCGGCCATTATTGAGCTTGTCCAAGAACTGCTTATTAGTAACATGCATAACAAACTTGAAGAGGATACTTGTGAAATGTTGAAGTTATCGCGCCTACAAGGTCAAATTATTGACGTAAAATGAGAAAAATCGCAATAAATCGGCCATTTTAATTTTTTTTTCAGCCATTATTGA
This sequence comes from Flabesymbios commensalis, assembly GCA_964017125.1. Lineage (NCBI taxonomy): Eukaryota > Metazoa > Annelida > Polychaeta > Terebellida > Flabelligeridae > Flabesymbios > Flabesymbios commensalis. The sequence continues at coordinate 34,184,754 of OZ024905.1, read as the reverse complement.
ACTTGTCCAAGAACTACTTATTAGTAACATGCATAATAAATTTGAAGAGGATATGTGAAAAACTTTTCAAGTTATCGCGCCCACAAGGTCAAATTATTGACGCAAAATGAGAAAAATTGCAATAAATCGGCCATTTTGAATTTTTTTTTAGCCATTATTGAACTTGTCCAAGAACTACTTATTAGTAACATGCATAACAAATTTGAAGAGAATATGTGAAAAACTTTTCAAGTTATCGCGCCCACAGGGTCAAATTATTGACGTAAAATGAGAAAAATCGCAATAAATCGGCCATTTTTTTTTTTTTTTCGGCTCTTATTGAACTTCTCCAAGAACTACTTATTAGTAATATGCATAACCAATTTGAAGAGGATATGTGAAAAACTTTTCAAGTTTTCGCGCCCACAAGGTCAAATTATCGACGTAAAATGTGAAAAATCGCAATAAATTGGCCATTTTTTTTTTTTTTCGGCCATTATTGAACTTGTCCAAGAACTACTTATTAGTAACATGCATAACCAATATGAAGAGTGTGAATAACTTTTCAACTTATCGCGCCCACAAGGTCAAATTATTGACGTAAAATGTGAAAAATCGCAATAAATCGGCCATTTTTTTTTTTTCGGCCATTATTGAACTTGTCCGAGAACTGGTCATTAGTAACATGCATAACAAATTTGAAAAGGATATGTAAAAAACTTTTCAAGTTATCGCGCCCACAAGGTCAAATTATTGACGTAAAATGTGAAAAATCGCAATAAATCGGCCATTTTTTTTTTTTCCCGGCCATTATTGAACTTGTCCGAGAACTGGTCATTAGTAACATGCATAACAAATTTGAAAAGGATACGTGAAAAACTTTTCAAGTTATCGCGCCCACAAGGTCAAATTAATGACGTAAAAGGTGAAAAATCGCAATAAGTCGGCCATTTTGAATTTTTTTTCAGCCATTATTGAACTTGTCCGAGAAGTGGTCATTAGTAACATGCAAAACAAATTTGGGAAGGAAACATGAAAAACTTTTCAAGTTATCGCGCCCACAAGTAAATGTTAACGCCGACGACGCCGAACTTCAATTGCAATAGCCCACCTTTTTTAATTAAAATTAAAAGGCGGGCTAAAAAGTGTTGTACGTCTTTTTAGTGTAATATTGACAAATAATCCATTTCTGCTACTATTTTTATAATTAAAGGTCATTTTCAAGGTAAGTGTGTCAATTTCAAGGTCAGGTAAGCAACAAATAAAGCTACTAGGACAATATCTTTCTGGTATGATTTTGGTTATTTGAGGTGATCCTCTAGGTCAAATGTAAATATCTAGGTCAAATATTATTTTAACGTAGTACTCTACATATTGGAGCACACATAATAAATTGTCCTGGTGTATCTTTAACCGGATAATCTAATTCTAGTAGGGTTTTAATGAATAAACATCATCAGAGTGAAATGATCAGACAACTAGAAGGCATCAAAGGGTCATGGAGAGGCGTCAAATAGCGACGAAAAAGCATAAAAGATCAATGGAGAGGCGGTAAAAGGTGACAGAGAGGCGGTAAAAGACAATGGGGAGGCATTAAAGGAGTTGCTAAAAGGCGCCCCAGAGGCGCTAAAGAGCGAGTAAGAAGGGTTAAAAGAACATGAGTAGTCATTAAAGAGCAATGAGGAGGCATTGAAGGGCAATGAGGAGGCGTGAATGGCAACGAGGATGCGTTAAGGGGCAAAAATGGGGCGTTAAAGAGCGACAAGATGCATTAAAAGGTGGCGGGGTGGCATGAAAGGGCTATGGAATGGTGACAAGGAAGTACTTTAACGGGTGATGGGGCGGTGCTAATGGTTGATGGATAGGTGTCTAAGTGCAATAAGAAGGCATTAAAAAAGACAGAGAATCGTTAAAGGGCAATGGAGAAGCGTTAAATGGTGACAGAGAGACATCAAAGAGCGATGGAAAGGCGTTAAAGGCCGAAAAAGTGTTAAAAGTGATGTAGATGCATTAAACATTGATGGAGAGGCGCTAATAGGCGCTGCAGATGCGTTAAATGGCGATGAGAATGTGGTAAAGGGCGATGGTGAGGCATTAAATGGTGATGGAAAGTTTTAAATGGCGATGGGAAGGCGGTAATGGGTGATGAGGAGTCGTTAAAGGGCAACCATGAAACGTTAAACGACTATGGAAAAGCGCTGAAGGGCAATGGGGAGGAGTTGAAGTGTGCTGGATAAGCGTGTGAGGGTGAGTAGAAAGTGTTAAAACAACGGAGCATCGCTAAAGGGCGACAGAGAAGCGTTAAATGGTGACTGAGACGTCAAAGGGCATTGGAAAAGTAATAAAGGTTGATGGAGATGCATTAAAGGGTGATGGAGAGACGCTAACAGGCGCTGCAGATGAGTTAAATGGCGATGGGAAGGCGTTTATGGGCAATGAGGAGGCGTTGAAGGACAACGAAGAGGCGCTAAGGGTGACGGGATGTGTTGGTGGGTGGCATGAAAGGGTTATTGAATGGCGTTAGAGGGTGACGAGGAAGCATTAAATGACAGGTGATGCGGTGGTGCTAAAGGGTGATGGATATGTGTTTTAGGGCGATGAGAAGGCGGTAAAGATGACTGGGAATCGCTAAAGGGCAACTGAGAAAAATTAAATTATGACGGAGAGATGTCAAAGAGTGACAGAAAGGCGTTAAAGGGCCAAGAAAAAGTGTTAAAGGTTGATGGAGATGCACTAAAAGGTTGATGGAGAGGCAGTGTTCAGCACAGACAAAAAATATGTGGGGACATTTGTCTCACTACCCTGGAAAAAAAGGAGACATTTGACCTCTAAGTGAGACATCAATGGAGGCGTGAACTAAAATTTTATTGCCAATAACTGAACATTTCAACTGAATTCTGAAATCTTAAGTACCATGTAAAGTTAAACCTTAGTCCTAGCTATTATGCATGTCCATGTAATCTGAAGGCTGACTGTCACACTATTTATCTAAATATGTCTCTGGCTTTGGCTGCTTTCCAGTGGTGCAGAGCAGGGTGGAAGTCTAACTCCTGTAGGTCTTGCCCCTCCATACTGTCATTAGACTGTCATTAGATTGTCTAGTGACTGGGGTGCCAGGCGGTTTCTCACAGCGGTCTTTATGGCATTTTGGCAGCTGAACCCTCGTTCACAATCCGCTGTGTGAACAGGTGCTGTGAGTGCTAAGGTGGCTAGGATCAGCATGTTGCTGAAACTGCCCTGGTGGTGTTGGTTGATCAGCTGCCAAAGTTCAGGGAGACGCTCAGTTGGATACCCTTCATGTACAACAAGGTTCTTAAGGTCAGACCATTCTGCCCTTGTTGCTACGGGGTCGATGATGGCAGGAGCTGTAGTATGCAGGTTCTCACCATCCTCTACATAATCATGGCGTTGTTCCTTCCCATAGTGTGAGATCAGGGTCTCCAGCTTGTCATTACCCCACTCGGCTCTCTCCCTGGGGCTCATTCTAGTGATAGGTCGAAGGCCAAGTATGTTGTAAGCCTCCAGGATGTTGCTGTCCTCCTGAGGGAAGCGTGCTTCTAGGTTGTCCAGTATGCCAGTCACAAATTGGCCTCTGATGGTAGTGATAGTGTTCAGACCAGACAGTACATGTTGCCCCTTGAAGATGGACTTCCCATCATCATTATCGGCGATGTCCTCTTCTAGCTTCTGGTAGTGAGGCAGGGCTGTCATGTCTCCATCTCTGATTCTCTTCAGCGCATCCCTGCATTTGCTCAGCTGGACCTGAAAAAAAGAACAGGAGTTTCCCACTGGATTACTATTAGAATATGTTTTCACAGACAGCATAACCAGTGTGACATAATGTCAATGAGGTGTGGAATCTGCATAAATCACAACAAACCTGGGCCATGCAGATGTCCAGATTTTTCTTCTGAAATTCCAGACAGAGCCTGCCAGTGACATCTAGTACATCCATTAATAGGTAGGTTGTGGCAACAAAGTTCTTCTCAGTAAGTTTTTTCAGTAGACCTTTGGCCTTGGCGTTGGAGTTGGACTCATTGTGAAGGTATGTGATGAGGGAGTCCAGTGTGCGGAACACACTTGCCACTGCATTGAAGATGGCCATCCACCTCACATCGTGAACCTCTCGCACCTTCAGCTGGGGCTCATCAAGGACCAGCTGAATTGCCTTGAGGGCATCAGTACGTACAGCAGATGCTTTAAAGTAGTAAAAGATCGAGGTAAGTGTGTCCTGGTACTTCGCAAGGTATGTCACATCTTTCGCTGCTTGGGAAGTGACCAGTGCCAACCGATGGGCAATGCAGTGGTAATTGATGAGCATGGGGTTGATGCGCAGGAGCAATCCAGTCACCCCAGCCTTCTTACTGGTGAGAGCAGTGGCACCATCACTCCCTAGTGCCATGACCTTTGATATATCCACTTGTTTATCGTTAAGTAGGTCCCTCAGTGTTTGGGTGATCACCACTGCTTTACCATTCTTCACCTTCACATTGTGCAGAAAGTGAGTGGAAGCTTTGAAGGTGTCTGGGTCTAGAACCCGTGCATACACAACAAGGTTTTTGGTCACACTAATGTCTGTACTCTCGTCGGCCAAGATGCTGAGGAAGGGTGACTTTAGCAGCTGGTTGTCAACTTGCTTCCTTATGCAAGTGGCCAATGAGTTTAGCATATCATTAGATGATCTCTCAGATGTGTAATCAGTAGCCTTGCTGACTTTCAGTTTTTGGATATGGGGACACTCCAAGTGGATCAACAGATTCATGAGGCTATCATATTTGTGTAGTGGCAATTGTTCCTTGGCCAACCAAAACACAGCCTTTAGTCCAACAATGACAGCTTTCTCTTTTTCAGAGAGTGCCTTGTTGATTGCTTTTCGCAGATCTCCTTGCATGTTGCCGGCTGCTATAGCAGCTCTATGGTCACCACCTGCTGCATGTCTGTCAAGTGTGGTGGTGCGGAGGTTGGAATTTCCCTCAGGCTCAGTAAAGGTATTGCGTTTTTTCTGCTCAATACATAGTTTACACTTCATTGCTGTTCTTGACTTATCAGCGGTCAGCCAGGGATAGAGTTTCAGCCACTTTTCCTGGAATTTAGGTTGGGTAGCTGGTTTGGCAGTATCAGGATCAGGTGTATTATCATGATCATCACTCACTGTCATTGGCTCTGTTGATCGAGGCTGAGCTGAGCCTGGCGCTGATGTTTCAGCTTGGGTTGGTTCATCAGTGTCACTGGCACTGTCACTGTCTGTGACACAGGTTTCCTCAGGCTTTGTCTTTGCTGCCGGTCCCCATACTGAGAGGAGTGACCTTTGACCTGGTACTGCCACTGGTAGGCCTAGCTTCCTCTTTTTTCCACTCTGGCTCATGATGAAGCAAGGTGTAGAGTATGTATGTACTAAGTTCAAAGGGTAGCCTAGACTAGAGGAGAGCTATACCCAGTATGCCAAGGTACATGTAGTATGCAAGCCAAACAGCTAGGCCTACATTCACTCACTGCCTGTGAGTAAAGCACAACTTCACAGACAATGGTGAGCTTGACAGCTGAAGATAACACATGCTATCCCAGAAATAGGACAGTAGGCTATAACAAGCATAGAATGGCCAAATATTCCTCCTAGAATTCCTGGAAATGGGCTACATGGAAATAGTTCATGCTATTGTTTTACTGTGACGTCACAGTAGGCCTACCACTATGGGCGCGTGACCTGGTCCAGCACTGGGTTGACAGCGGGACAGTCAAATGGTGCTGGTTCAATGCTGGGTCGACACCATAGACGCTGGCGCAACATTGAACAGACATAACGCCGACATCAATGTCAGACCGACTTTAGCCAAGCACTTAGCCCCATTAGACTGGCAGCTCGTGTTTGCTTCAGCCTTGGTAATGCCTGGATCAGCATGATCATCGCTGGAGCACTGAGTGACTGACTGACCCACTCTTACTTTTGAAACAACTGACAGGCGGCGTCACGCTGCCACCAGCTGCATGTGGCTGATGGGAGTTTATTGATTTTTGAGAATATCTGTATCTGAAAGGGGGGGGGGTGTTTAAGGGGGGGGGAAGGGGGGGGTGATTTTATAGGGAAAATACGGCGGCAGTCATGGCAGTAGGCACTGCTACTCACTGACACTGTAGCTGCCGGTGCGACACAGTGTCTCACTGTAGCTCACTGGCATGCGACATTTGTATAAACTATGCGTAATTGACGCGATATCGCGGCCTGTGCTGAACACTGAGAGGCGTTTAAAAGGTGCTGCAGATGCGTTAAATGGTGATGCTAAAGGGTTAAAGGGCGATGAAGAGGCGGTAAATGGTGATGGAGAGGCATTAAATGGCGATGGGAAGCCAGTAAAGGGCGATGAGGAGGCGTTAAATTTCACCGAAGAAGCGTTAAAGGGTGACGGAAAGGCGGTAAAGGAAGAAGAAAAAATATAAAGGTAGACCCAAAAGCATTGAAGGGCAATGAGAGACGATAAATGGCGATGGGGAGGCGTCGAAGGACCATGGGGAGGCGTTAAAGATTGATGGTAAAGCTTTAAAATGTGACGGAGAGTAAAATTAAAGAGCAATGGAGAAGTGTTCAGTGTGAAGAAGAGGCATTAAAGGGCGACAGAAAGGCCTTCAATTGCAATAAAGAGGCGGTAAACTAAAAGGACGTTCAAGGCGAAGAAGAGGCGTTAAAGGGCAAAAGAAAGGCCTTCAATTGCAAAGAAGAGCATTAAACTAAAAGCTATTAAGACGCAATATTGTCTCCCTCTAGTGCCTCTCCATAGCTTCATAATGCCTCTCTCTCACCTTATAAGGCCCTCGGTGGCTAAGTAACGCCTCTTGTGTTCCATTAACGCCTCCTCATTTCTCTATAATATGCCTCCTTATTGCCCTTTAATGCCTTTTCATTGTCCTTTATCGCCTTCTCATTGCCCTTTAATACCTCCTCATCGACCGTTAGATCTTTTCCATCACTCTTTAACACATCTCTGTTAATTGCCATTCAATGCCTTCGAGCCGATATCTTCACCTTCAGCATGTTTGATCATTTAAACCCAACAGAATTAGATTATCCAGTCAAAATAAAACCCAACACAAGGTAGTATACGTGCTCCAATTTCTAGCTTATACGCTAAAACATATATTTGACCTTGAGGATGACTTTAAATCACCAAAGTAATAGGAAAAAGACATTTTTCGCTCAAAATCCCACGAAAAAAAAGGTTTTTACACATGCTCTAGCTGTATTTGGTGAAAATCATATTCTCCTTTACTTGACCGTGAAATTGACATTTTGACCTTGGAAATGACCTTTCGACCTTGAAAATGACCTTGGATCAACAAAATAATACCATAAATGGATTTTTCAGACAAAATCACATGAAAAAGAGGTATTACACATGTTCCTAGCTTTATTTGTTAAAAAGGGTATTTTTGCTTATTTGACCTTGAAATTGACTTTTTGACCATGAAAATTACCTTGAGTCATGAAAATAATACAAGAAATGGATTGCTCAGTCAAAATCACATGAAAATGAGGTATTACACTTGTTCCTGGCTTCATTTGTTGAAAAAAACATATTTGACCTTGAAATATCTTGAAATATATTTTGTTTTTGCCCTTAAAAAATTCCGCCCAAGGGTGCCAAAGTGGCACCCGGCTGATTTCTGCTCGGGACACCCCATAGTATCAGAATCAATCATAAAACATCGTCCAAAACACGCTTTAGTCAAAATCCACTGGACTAAGAGTAGTTATTAACACAAGGGATAATGATGTTCTCATTCTTCTTATTCACCATGATATCTCAATTGAAGTGTGGATGAATTGCAGCAAAAGTAAAGAGAAACGATAAATACCTGTTCACCAAGTACGTGAGAGCCTTGAGCCTAGTGTAGTTCATAATATTCTGGGTTTTCACGCACTAGCTGGGTCAGACTCCACCAGCTAATTTTATGGTCATAGCGAGAAAACGTCTTGAAGCACTTTTTTAAAATATCCTAAATTATTAGATAGTCTTGGTCGTATACATCCTGCTGATAAATCTGACATTGAATTATTTGTAATTAAAGTGTACAGCCAAAAATCTGCAAACACCTCCATCGACAATCTACGTGTCGAGCTGTTCCACCGCACTAATGACTCGGAAATATTGCCACCCACACATGATTCTTCAACGCTGTATGTCATGAGAAGCAGCTATCAATCCATGGTATGAATCAATGCATCAGTGACATGTCCTACCCTTCCATTGCCTAAAGAATCTGGGTGAAAATTAGAAGGCGACGTGTTGCAGCCACGTTTGATGACATTTCTACATGAAAGTATGACATATGATGGTAGATGATATATATGTATTCTAGAGTTATAAATCTTCAAAAATCAAATGCTATATTTGTTTAATGATTGGGGACATGTAGGGCCATTCAGTACTGATAATACATGTTGTTTTGTTGATTTTATTGCAGTACACCACTTATTTATAAAGTAATGGGTTTTGAAATTTGCATATACTACTGAGAGGGGACAAAATTTTGAAATTGTGAAAAAATAAAAAAAAATAACATAGATAAAAAAATTTAATTGTTTGTGTAATACACCTCAAGTAATTCCACATTTAATAAGACAAACAATATAACTGTAGGTATGTTATTCGTGTTTTACAAAATATTTATTCATATTGATAAACACCACTTTACTAAATCGGTCATAACTTGGTAGTGCACACATCAAAAAAAAATTTAAACCGGCTGTTCTCACTCCTAGATAGCCCCTACACAACACAAATAGGTTTAAGGTATATTCGTAATGAAATTATCGTTATATTGTTTATAACACGCCTAATTATTTTGATTTTATCAACAGAAATATCACTAAAAACGACTTTGGGATCAAAGGGTTAATTCATTATGATCAAAATAATGGTGAAATTTTACTGAAAATAAGAACTGTTGGCTACCTTCGTGTTTGTAGTAAAATTTTATGTTTAGGTTCATAATTGACCATTGTATTAATTTTCTAAATATATTTCAGATTGCACCCCTCGGCCGCGCTACGACTTTTACTAAATCGTTCATAGCTTGGTAGTGCACACCTTTAAAACTGTACAACCGGCTGTTTCTCATCCCCAGATAGCCTCTCTACAACATTATATAGGTTTGAAGCATAGGCCCCTATTCGTAATGAAATTATCGTTATATTGTATATCACACGCCTAATTTTTTTGACTTCATCACCAGAAATACCGCTAAAAACGAATTTTGTGATCAAAGGGTTAATTCACTATGATCGAAATTATTGTAATAATTTTTAGAAAAAAACACATATTGGCACCTTCATTTTAGTAGTAAAATTATATGTTTAAGTTGATTATTGAACATTGTATTAATTTTCTAAATATTTTTCAGATTGCACCCCTCGGCCGGGGTATTATCTTTACTAAATCGGTCATAACTTGGTAGTGCACACCTTAGAAACTTTACAATCGGTTGTTTCCCACTCCCAGATAGCCCCTCTACAACATTAAATAGGTTTAAGGTATATACATCCAGGTGAAAACGGGACCGAAAAATAAGCCACTTTTTCACAATTGGTTCCTAGACTATATATTTACATTCATAAATAAGTTAAAAAATTAGCATTTGATACCGTAAATAATGGTTCTTACAGGATCCATCCACATGAGGAAAAGCCAGCATTGCTGATATGAAATATCTATCATGTGGTAGAGGTCTCGGGAACGAATACTATTAGTAATATATTCCACATACGCCAAAGCGTCAACCACTCGTCTTTTTTTTGTACAAAGGAGCAGCTTATTCAAATTCCCATATACAATGGTGGATCCCAGCCTCTTGAATTCTGCAACAAGCTGCAAATTAAAATGAAGCAATATAGGCTACCGGTACTAAATGATGAAAAATATATATGTCATTTACAAAACGAATACATCAGTTCAATCTGTCAAAAAAAGATTAAACGAGCTATTAGCAAAATTTGACGCAAGTTTCAGGTAATATTTAGAGGTACTGTAATTGACTATAATGGGTACTTTTTTATTTGTATCTAACAGTTTCACAATCCATGGCTGAGGTGCTGAATAATCCCTCGACTCACTCATGATGATGTGACTGACTGTCAGTGGAAAAAAAGAAAAATAAGTAGCTGTAGTGTGTGTGTGGCTATTAGGGCACCTCACCTACCAACTGAAGTATTATCCTCAAATATTGGATTTAGATGGACCAGGGTTATCTTTGACCTTGGAGTTTGTTTTAAAATCCTATTTCACCTATCAAATTACGTAGTATGAAAGTTGATTTCAAGCCGGTATAGCTGAATAAATTGGGATGAAGAGGAATTAAATTTCATTGGTATGTGATATTTATATGAAGAATAAAATAACTGGAACGAAAGTGGACGTCTGAGGGATACTGTAGATAGCCTTCCAGACGAGCTGCTTAGCTAAAGAATAATCTTATCTGTATATAAGTGAAACTTACTTGCATGAATAACTTCGTCATCAAGTTGTGTAGAGTGCGTCTTAGTGCAGGATCATAAAGAAGTCCATTCGAGGAGCGAACCCATCTGAAATTAGCAAGAAGCAGTCCTTTGAAAATAGGGACATTATTAAAATGTATACCTGTATTGTAAATTGGATTTGCAATTTCTTTCTTCAGTTGTAATCTAAAGTAAGTTTAAACAAAAACTCTTACGTATTGGTCAGGGTTACCAGAAAAATTAGAAGCAAGAGGCCAAAAGCAACCATCATCCTCCACCTCGCACTCATGAGGCAAAACACCAACCCCCCCCCCCCCAGAGTGTTCAGTTCAAGGAACACTGTAAACTGGATAAACCGACTGGGGTAGGAGACCACTGCAATGCCACCGGACACAGTGTTTCCATGGACAACCTAAAAGTCCTAGACCGAACAGGACTGAATGAAGCATAAGGTGAAGGAGGCCATCCACATCAAGCTGAGAGCACCTTCCATGAACAGAGACCAGGGCTACCAGCTGCCACCCATCTACGGTCAGATCATTCGCAATTGTTCACACTAAGCACCAAAGTGAGTAAAATTTACCCACATTCTACAATAATTTTGTTTCTATATAATTCAATGGAACTTTACCAAGTATGTCACATCACCTTATAAAATCAAATCCTTTATTTTATATTTAGCAGTGAAATACATAGAAACTAAAGTTAGTCCACACATATGATACCAACTTTTTCTGGAAGCTTGCAAAGCAAACCTTCAGGTGATCAGAGCTATTTCAATTCCTGGTGGATGAGCTAGTGACAAAAATATACACTACTGGTAGGGCCCTATAGAAAACAGATGCTAATCTACAAATGAATATTTTTTTTATTGTTATGTGTTTGATGAAACAGCATTTGTAATATTTTTTTAAATATTTTTAAAAATATTTTTTACAGCATTTGAAGTTACATAGTCCAAGTCGTATGCATTCTTGATCAAATGTAAATTGTGCATTAAAACAAATGAAGTAGACAACATTAGTGAAATACACACCTATAAAAGTGAATAATCTGATTATCTGCAAAGATGTTCTGGTATGTGCTGACGTCTCTGATCCACCCGTTTACCATACTTTTCATAATTCTGCAAAAAACACATTTAATTGATAATTAGAAATGTGTTTCCACAATATATACGCGCAACATTATCATTGTAACAGCACTATTTTGGGTCCAAAAATCAATTTCGTATTCTTTGTATTGTCAGAGATACACCTAATCTAAACTTTACTTTGCAAAGAATGGTGACAGCTTTGATTTAAGCTTAAACTAATTATTGAATCATTTGAATCATATAGTAGCATAAATATGTTTTGGCTGATACCTTTTTTAACCAAACTATATTTGTGCAAGATCACACAATTCCCAACGCTCCTGCCCAGTATAGAAACTGATTTTTTCCAATTGTTCAGTTGCAATATTTATCATATTTCATTTTTCCAAAATTAAAAACATTTTAAAATTTAACCAAAGCAATTATTCAGGAAATGAGCACAGAAAGTTTTCTGAAGATCAAGTAAAGAATGAGGTCTTCCACGATTCTTCTATGGTGGCTATTTTGGATATGCAATTTGCCAATTTTTTAAAACTGAGTACCGTAGGTTAAACTATCAGATAATAGTCTGAGAAAGTTTTGCAAATACAAATTTGGAGAATGTTATGTTGAATAATAAGGATATTTGCTATGGCAATCATCTTGGACATGGAAATTATATCTATCTTTTATAATAAATAAAAGTTTATATAAAGTGCGAAAAACTGGTCTAAGACCATTCTATGCGCTGCACACACTTTAAAAAATAGTACCTAAGCTGGAGATATGTTGTTGATGGCACAATATGTCAATAACGAAATCTTATAGCTAATGTGCGACACCACTGGAAGCCAATGAAAGTTTGTAAGGACTGGTGTTATGTGTTCCCGTTTTATATTAGTGGTTTCATCAACAGAAAAGAATGTTTCTCTCAGCCAAAAAAAGAGTGTTTTTTCATGGTTTCCACCAGGGAGTCAGCTAATATTAATCTCAGCTAATTTTTTTTCAATCCCCAGACCGCTTTAATTAAAGCTACAAAAATATTTCCCAGTTTACAGTATGTAAATAAGCCAATATACAAATGTAACCAGATAAATGATATAGACTGAAAAAGTTTTGTGAGTGTCAGATAAATATTGGCAACTGTACAGCAACTACGTTTAGTTGTTGAAGAAATCTCCACCAAAAAGTGGGTGGAGACTTGACAAATATTGACACACCTTTTAAATCTTTTTTTTAATCAGATAAAATTAAATAAAAAGCACCAAAATGAGGCCTTGAGAACTGACAATATATCTTTTATTATTACTACAGATTATTCAGCTCGAAAATACTATCCGGCTCAAAAAGACTCTTATTTATAGAGGCATGAGCTGTACAAAGAAGCAGATTATAAGTGACAAACACAATGATTTGTTTCAATATCCATAAATTCAACCTGAATGCTACAGAGCACAGAGCTGTTTCATCATAGCTTGCTAGCATGGTAGCTGCACCTTGACCTTGAACCATGTCTTCTAGAGATACCTGTGGAATTGTGTCGAAACTCACAACACTGGCACCCTCATAATCATTCACATGTGCAGACTGAAAAAAGATCATCGTTGTTAATAAGATTGATCATAAAATGTTCAGATTGATTTACAGGTAAATAAATAGTTTTATTCTCTGAAGGTTCTACAGAATATTATATAACCTACAGGGAATAAGGTATCAGATTAGGGTCAGTCCTTAAGGATTATGATCATAATTCACAAAATTATTTAGAATTAAAAACTGACTACCTGCATATTTTAAAGAGTAATTGCTATGTATACCATTATCATTTTCAAAAATTTAAGGGTAGCTACAAAAAATAACTTAATTTGATCAAACCTGTATCAATGTGTTAACTGCTAAGCTTGCCAAATCTAGCTCAACACAGATTGTATTGTAACATCCTGGCTGGTTCACTTCTACACTAGTTCCCTCATCAATTTCTGTTAGTAATCTAAAATAGTAATCGAAATATGTTAAAAATGGATTTACTTAATTACCGCAAATGTAACATAAATATTTTTACTGAGCACTTTATATCGCAAAGCTTTTCGAGCAAAAATAGTGCCTCACAAGGACATCAAGATGGACACAAAATAAAATTTACTCGAATTTAATGAAGACTTTGTGCATGATTCTTAAAGGAGAATAATAAATGTATTTCACCTATTATCATCAGCTTCTTTACCACCAAGGTCAGGCCGGGCAGTTGGAGAGCACCACAGCAAATGATTGTGTTTTGTGAGATGACGAGCAAAAAACAGATCACAGCCAAAGAGTGTTGTATCTTGAGGCATATTACCCACTGGGATATGAAAGTAGCGACACTGTTCAAGCATTGCCTAGAAAAATGTATTACAATTTTGAAGTAGCATTCAAGAATTTCTTTCCACAGAGAGTATTACAATTTAAGTCTTCACTTGAAAAGGGGCAATTGGCTGCCATTTCAAACTACAGTATGAGCACTCAGTAAATCTGGAAAACTTTTGAAAACAAATGATCGTGATTTAAAATACCGGTAATTTTTCTCAACGGCATCAAAAAGAAAATGGTTGCCTTGACTTCATTGTCAACTGATTTTCGTCCATGTTCAAACATTTCCCAGGTATTTGTAATAATATACACATTGACATATGCTTTGATTTTCAGAGAAATACTGAGTGTGCTAAGTGTGATTGTGTTAATGAGAAATAGCAGATTAAGGATAAACACAAGGTCACAAAATACACTGAAATAGGTCAAGTTCACTCATTTTCTTGGAACTTGACATGAATTTTTCAAAGGTGCATCATATCGAAGATATATTGCTCTTATGGTTTGCTCTTAAGGGCTTATCAGCAATATTGGAAAAAAACAATTGTAAAGGTTGGAGTAAAAAAATATCTGATTGGAAATGCTAAACGCTATGACTATTAACTTTGTGTATGGCTATTTGTTAGTATATATAAGCATGCCAATAATTATAATTATCTGATTCATACCTGGAGGATAATATCTACATTGAGATAATGCTGAATCATACGACGTGAACCAACTCTCTGCCAATCCAGTACACCATACATATTATCACTGAAATGAAATAAATGAAATTATATGATAGAATTCCAGCACACCTTGGTGAAACATTAGGACAAAATTAGGATTACTACCACTAACAACCATCTGAGTATTACAGTTAATGAAAAAGTAGGATCAAGTAACATAATAAACATATCTTATTTTGTATTTATCTGACTAGAAAATATTTATTCCATTTTTAGTTTTGATTGAGGTGACACTAAACTAAAGATTTATTTAGACAAAATCACTTAAAGCAGGTCAGTGGTTTTGCTTCACAGATTCATTATATTTATACTTCTGACAAGACATCTTATAACATTCATCTCGCTGTTGCATGTGGGTGGGTCTACAACCTGTGATCAATGAATTGTGACAATCCACCTACTTTAACTCCACAAGTTAACTATACATGATAAATAATATAATCATACTCACTCATCTGCTATGTGTATAGGAACCAAAGGAAAATCTGAAAGGCCTGCCATTGCTGTGGTCAAATGTTGAAAATCTGTTGATTGATAAAACAAAAATGGTTTAATTATTATGTACTGAATTTGTTAATAAAATATTTGTCAGTAATATTTTATTTGGGCCACAATTAATAATAATGTAGTTTGAAACTTATGTCAGTTGGTAAAAATAAGATGAAATGAATCCGGCTTTAGGCCACTTTTGTGCACAATAATGATAATAATTTAAGTAGAAAATCAATTTGAATATGCCTCTGAGAAGATTTAAAAAACAAAAGCTGAATGCCGTGAACTACTTAACCAGGTTTCACAAGGGGATGGTGGCCGGCAAAATCCCTTTTCTTTTCCTTTACCGTATTTTCCGGCCGATAAGACGCGACTTTTTTTTTTTAAATCACTTTTGAAGGCTAGTGCGACTTATCCTCCTGTGCGACATATCTAAGGTTTTTGAAATTGAGTGAGGACCCTCTGAATAAAAAAAAATAGTGAGTGGTCTAACGTTACACTCTGCCGCTGCGAGTCAGTCACATAACATGTACTGGGAACGTGATATTGTTTGAGCAGGTTGAGGCCATATATTTCAGTATTAACACCATTCTAGAATATTATTCAGTTTATTATTTATTATTTATCATAATGCGTAAAAACTGTGTATTTAATTTACGATTTATTGGATAAAATAGAACGGTTTAGTCAAGGGTCGTTGTAGATTGTTGACAGTTTGTTGTTCGGCCATTTTGTAATAATGACATCGAGGCCGTAAGTAGCGGGAGCATTCGCTAGGTGGCGAAGCAATGATCAGCCTACAACATGTACGATGGCATAGAATGGTAGACAAACTTTTGCTTGATTATAAAACTGTTGATTGTTAGGATATATTATATATATATATATATATATATATATATATATATATATATATATATATATATATTGCAATACATAACTCATAATATGCATTGTATAACAAACGTTATTGAAATAAATTTTGAGACACAAATTATGCCCGATTAGCGTGGGCAGTGATGCGTAACAGGATTAACAGGGGGTGGTATGCTAGAGAAAATATCAGATTTTGTGTTTTAATCTAATAAAATAATAATTACAATAAATAAAACAATCTGTATAATTTTTCCACATATTATATTTTAATATTTTACAACCTCGCAGGGTATGGCAGAACTTTAATAGACATCGATCAAATTATATTGTTTCTAATTACCATACACATGTCTGCCGTAATTGACGTGTCAGTTAACTGCCATTAAGTTTGATGGGCTAGCAATCGATCTCTCACTCACGCTGCCTGATTAGCGTGTGCAGTGATGCGTAACAGGATTAACAGGGGGTGGTATGCTATTGGCCTAAATATTTAGGCGGGACATGAGTACTGGTCACGTGAGGCGTGAATTGGCGCGATTAGTGGGAATATAAGAACAAGCCAAACTGTGAGAGGTCATTAGTTCACTGTGATTATATAGAGCGAGACAATACAAAAAGAGATTATGCCACCTACTGTGCTTCGCAGCTATAAGGCCAGCTTCAAGCTCGAAGTGATTGCTTATGCCGAGGAGCATGGCAACAGAGCTGCTGGCAGAAAATTTGGCATAGGTGAGAAGTTGCCTAGAGATTGGCGAAAGCAAAAGCCCAAGCTAAATGAAATGAAAAAGTCAAAGAAAGCAGATCGTGACTGCAAGCCCCGCTGGGCTCAGCTAGAGGATGTGTTGGAGGACTGGATCCTCACACAGAGGGCAGCTTGTCGTGGTGTGAGTACGACGCAGATTCGACTCAAGGCTATAAGCACAGCTAAAGAGCTACCCCCTATGGTGATCTTCAAACGTAAGACGGCCATCAAAGAGAAAATGCCCCCCGGAATTGTTGTCAGCAACAACGAGAAAGGCTGGATGGACCAGGCACAGATGCTCCACTGGATCGATGCCTGCTATCGCCGTCGCCCTGACGGATTCTTCAAGGCCAGGAAATCCATTCTGGTCATGGACTCTATGAGAGCTCACATCACAGACACCTCAAAGGAAGCCATCAGAGCCAACAACAGCCTACCAGCCGTCATTCCAGGTGGACTGACGAAGCTTCAGCAGCCTCTCGATATCAGCGTGAACAGAGGTTTTAAGCTGGTATTGAGAGAGCTGTGGGAAGAGTGGATGACGGCTGGTGAGCACTCGTTCACCAAGACTGGCAGAATGCGGCGGGCGACCTACACCGATGTCTGTCAGTGGGTGGTGACTGCTTGGCAACGTGTGCCACCAACCAACATCATCAATGGATTCCGAAAAGCCGAGATCGTGCCAGCACTACCAGAAGATGAAACAGATATGGACACCAGCACTGATGATCAGCAATCTTTCCTGACTCCCCAGCTGGCAGCTCTTTTCAATTCTGACACTGAAGATGAAGATTTCGAGGGATTCATTGCCAGTGATTAAAAGACTTTAATTACCTCATCATATTTTGTGATAATTGTGCCATTTTGTATACATATATTTTTATATATAGACATTTTGTGATAATCTGATAATGTGATAATTCGTCAGTGCTATAACTTCTAAAATGTTATTGTTTGCTATTAAATGTTTCAATTATATATCAGTTGTTATCTTATTTTACCGCTATCGCCACCTGGTGAATGTTAGTTCATTCCGGAAGTAGACAGATAAAGGCAACAATATGGCGTCGGTTTTAGATACATGGCTGGGCATAATTTTCGAATAAATTACTTATTATTATGTTCAACGATATTGAACAATATCTTAAAGTTTAAACCCTTTTTTTATATACTTTTAATATCGTTCTACCAGCCTACTAAATATGCAATGATTCACTCTTCTTTGCATACTAAAAACGTCATGTCCCGACACTGACACTACTTCAATATAGTCAGACACACCCTCGAGCTTGGTGCGTCGTATCCGCCGGTGCGACCTATCTGTGTTTTGAGACTAATCTTGAGCCTAGTGCGACTTATACTCCAGTGCGACTCATAATCCAGCAAATACGGTATTTTACTGCGTCCCATGAATGATTTTGTATTTATACATGAATGATAAAGATAAAGTGGAAATCAGGCATTGAATAAAAGAAGCTCTAATAAAAAAATTCTAGCACCTGTTTGTGGTGTGTGAATAAAATGAAGGCCATTCTATTTTTTGACCACATTAAATTATAACTACTGAATTAAATAAAATATAGTAATATAATATATGCTGCATATAATTATTTTTTCTTCTCAGATGAGCTTGGGAACGCTAGTAGGATGAAATTACAAGATATCAATGGGGTTGAGTAAACGTTCATAAAACATTATTTGACACCAATGCTTGACAAAGTTATTTAAAGTGCTGAATATGACAATATTGTCTAGCTCATAAAAAAATATTTTATTAAAATATCACAATGCTTATAACCTACAGAACGCGAGATCTGGCATAACAGTATGAGGCAGTATGAGGTTTGTAGGTGTCATTAAAAGTAAATATGAAAATCTTGTGTCCAAAGGCAGTCCCAATTTCTATCATATACTGCAAGTACAGTAGAATCCCGTTATACCGCAAATCTTTACACAGTGATATCGGTTATAACATGGTCCGTGCATGGACCATGTTTTTTTCCAGGTTTAATTTGACGTGAACAACTAAAACTGCCTGTATTTTTTAGTCTTGATAACGTCGGTCTGTGTTAACACAGCACCCGTACACCAGTGTACATGTTCACATGTGCTGACCAGTCATCCATGCATGCTGTGATCATGTCACCCTTCCCGTTTTAAACAGGTGTGACAAATGATGACGAATCGGATTAACCTTTTGACTGGTACTGTTCAAAATGAAATAAAAAATAACGATTGGCGGCATAGTCCCAATGATCATGATGATAATTCTGTTATACCACGCTATACATGTATGACAATCTTGTTATATCGCGGTATTAATGATTCTGTATTCTGCTATACCGCGCTATATGACGATCCTGATCCTGTTACGCGTGACCACTGTATATGATGATTCTGTTATTCCACAGGATATGAGCTGCATGCGATCATCATGATACCGCGGTATAGAAATAGGCCATAATATTTTTTATACAGAGAAATATAATTATTCTACTTAATTAATGTGGACTACCCTGCAATCATCGACCGGTATGTGCTCATTTAAACAAAGGGGACCATTTGGCGACAATACCCTAATTAAGGAATGACACGTAGATTTTTTTATGATTCTTCCCGTTTTACAACTCAACATTGCGATGTTTTGCTTGTGCAAGATCACAGCAAGGAGGACAATAACAATTTGTTGTGTGCATGTAACACATTCAATAAGTACACTGTTTCTCTCTTTAATCACCGCTGGCACTTTAACTGTCCGGCCGTCTGCATACATTAACAGTACTGGAGCTTAACAAGTCTTCCATTTTGACGGCGAGTTACGCAACCTATACATCCCACTCTACTCTGTGAGCACAAGGGAAGTGATTATGGCACAATGCCGGGCCAACCTCTCAAATCAAATAAATTTATTTCGAGAGGGTATATACCATTTAGCAAAATAGCAGTAATTTGCAATGGGCACTCCCACAATGTGGATCCAGCATCGAAACAGCGTTGTGCTATAGTTACGCAAGCACACTATGCTGTTTAAATCATTGTGACCTCATGAATCATACAGTCTGGGAAAGGATATAATTCTAGCAAATACAAAGGGCACCCTCTCATCATAACAATCAAAAGCGGTTTACAGAATACATCTATTTTTTGCACAAAATAGAGAAGCTTATCACACATTGTGTGATCCCATAGCAAGCACAGGGTCGGTGTAGATCCTTTACACCTTCTATTCCGGCATAACGTCGCACTTCAATCTGTTAAATACACATGGAGTGATTTCGCTGAGCACAAGATGTCATCATATCTAGCTAGTGTTATTACATTGTTATATCTATAGATAGATAGATAGTTTTATTAACCAAAGTAAAACATACATGTATGTTATAACCATTGCAATATCTAGTACATACTAGCATAGCGACTACTACCAGCTGGTATAGCGTGTTCATATAGGCCTATTTATTGACCATCAGCGGTCAAACGGTCGTCCCGCTATAGCGCGGCCCACTTATAACCCGGTCCCAATTCTTGAATCCCAACTATCGCGTTATAACGGGATTCTACCGTACTGTGGAAAAAAACCTTCAAGAAACATTTCATTCTGAATCTTAATTTATTTGTGAGCACATCAGATGGATAAGGAAATTATTTAGGGTGAATATGTATATTTGAATACTAGGCCGCCAAGCTGCTATTCAGGCTACTACACAGATTAAGTTAAAGTTTCCCACTGAACATCATGCTTGTTAAGTGATCATGACCTTAATTCGCAAGTTCTCGCTTCTAAAAAACAACGTTTTGCCATGTTCACACGCCCCCCACGCCGTCCATCGACACGCTTATTTGCTACCAATATTCAAAATGGCCACCGGGGATCAACACCAAAATTGTCAATGTTTTTGTGAGCGCTAACGATATCCCCGCCATTAATTAAAATAAATAGTGGTCTTAAAGTCAAAAAATAGATCATAGGTCACAACCTCCCACAAAAGCACATCTACACCCCAAAGGGATGTGTGTGGCAATATAAAAACAATCCAGCAAACGCTTTTTGAGATATCGTCTGGAAACTGAACTTATCATCCGCAATAAATTAAGGTCAATAATCGCTTCAAAATCAAAGGTAAAAAATTAGGTCAAAGGTCATAACCCCCAAAAGGCACATCTTCACCCCCTGGGGGATGTGTGTGTGCAGTATGAAAACAATCCAGCAAAAGCTTTGTGAGATATGTGTGTATGCAATATGAAAGCAGTCCGGCAAGCGGTGAGATATCGGAAACGAAACACGGCCGCTCAGACGCACCGCCAGACATGGTGATGACAATAAAGAATAGTCAGTTTACAATCACATTTCCCACAATATGGAGATGTGCGGGTGATTTTTTTTAAACGTTTTGCTGAAATTCAAAATGGCCGCCACGGATCAACTTCATAATTTGTTTTTAAAAATAAAGTCAGAAATAATTCTAATTTTACAATCACATTACCCACCATTTGAAAATGTGCAGGTGATTTTACTGAAATTTAAAATGCCACCACAAGTGGCCTTTTTAAATATTTGTGACCGCAAAACTCTAACCTAATCTATGGCGGGGGATGATATAGGACTTCAAGCCTCTTTTTCTTACAGAAATGTCGATTTTGTTTAATTTCTTGTTGATCTCGTAAACTAAAGCACAAGTGGAAGCATTGAAAAAATTGTAATCCTTGTCAGTTTTGCAGGGGGTGGGACATTTTATTTTTAATTTCAAGGTGTGACAAAAGAGTTTCTTTTCTTGACATGGTTTCATCTGGATCTTTTTTGTTTAAATGTGGAAAACCAAAAATTGCACTGTGGTGAAAAAAAATTGTTAAAATGTATGGCTACCTCAAACCATCTCATCAACTTGTCACTAAAAATGTAAATTGCCCCTGATCTACAAGAAATCTGTCTGGCATGGAGTGTTCAAAAATCACTGTGCTCTTAAAAGACACAGTTAGACTATTAACGTTGGCTATATTGGCATGAAAGAGGCATCATAATCAAAAGTATTATGCAACACTTAGTAGTGTTGTTACGTAAACGCACCATAACTAGATTGTACTGCAATAAAAGTAGGTCCTTTCTTTTCATCTTTATAAGCTGTAAGGATTCGTTGTATACCGCGGTACACTTGCCGGACTTCCTTCTCTACTCTAATGTCAAATGTATGACTAGGAGGTGGTAATGAGTCTTCCTCTCTGCCGGATCCCACTCTATTGAATAAATAATGTTGCATTTTAACCCTTGCAGCACTAAGTCAATTAATTTAATTCGCTACCATGATGTAAAACTTCTAAGTGGGAAAAAAATTGCAAACATATGTACATTTTGAATCAGAAACTTAGAAAATGTGATGCTCTTTTCTCCTTCAAAAATTAAATGACTGAAAACAGGATAGACATGATTAGCACTTTAACCCTTAGAACACTGATGCCAACTACAGTAGACATTGTGTGTTTTTGTTAGCACCTGCATAACCAGTCGTTAAAAATTAAATATGCCCTCTATTTTGAAACACTGATATGTGTTAGGACTTGAATTTCACAGATAACACAGATTTTCAGTCACTTGAAGTTGTGGATTGCGGTAGCGTAACACAACTTCAATTGGCTGAAAATTTAAATTTCTTAGCTCAGTGCTCCAAGGGTTAAATAATATACTACTATAATAAAGAACAAGATTCTACCTATTATCAACATCTAAATAAGGTAAAAAATTAACTCAAATAGCCAGAAAGTTGTTCAGCATGAACTTAAAAGCACCCTGCTAGCACCACTGCTAGTTGACTATTTTGGATTATATGTGCAAAGTAATGATTTATCATGAGTCATCATTATACAACACAGGAAAATTTATTTTATGCTTCCAAGACAATGAAATTAAGGGAAAATAATCACTGGAAAGGTTATTTTATATCAATGTTGTAGCTATCATGCAATATTTCTCTAAATAATGACCAAAAAGTCGGCCATTTTGAATTTCACATTTGCAAAGTTTCTATTGTGTTATCCCTAAAACAGGGCACATTATTTTAAAAATAATGCTCAAGCTGTGATGCAAGGTTTCTGAGATAATGAGCAAAAATGGCCACCGGTCTGCCGTTTTATTTCTGCAACATTTATCAAAAGTTATCTTTCTGTATGCAATTATGTGGTTACATACAGTTGGCAGCACATTTTCGGAGAGAGCTACTGAAATACCAAAGCAGTGAGCATAAGAAAGGCTGAAAAGGTGCTTCGATGCAGACGTTGTGGATGATTACCCCTCCGCTTCAGAATTTAATTTGCACAGATTTCCAACTATAACAAGACTACATAAGTCCAGGAGCTCCCGCTCCGAATTAGAATTTGATTTAAGCAATTTTGTATAGGGTTAATAATGTAGTCCTAGTCTAGGTCAAAAATCAAGACGCAAGACAACTAGGTCTAAGAAGCCCAGTCTAAGAGTAAGATAAGAACTAGACAGTCTGTCAGAGATTGCAAACCTCCATTGAAATTAATGATCCTAATCAGTATCCCAGTAATGGTCTACCTATCTGGCACGGTTTACCCGATATCAGGCCAATCGAGTTAACTAATAGCTGATTTACGGTCATTTTGAATTCGATATAAATTAGTTAAAAACTTAGGGTGCATCTTCCCCTGAAACCTCAAATTTTGTTTTATAGTAATAGACTAACATCTAACACAGTTTGCAAAATATTGGGCATGTGAAAGTAAATAATGGCCGATAGGGGGCCATTTTGAATTTGATCGAGTCAGAATTTTTCAAGATGCATCCTCAGCTGAAATCTCACATTTCATTCTATAGTAATCGTCTAGCTATCTAGCACGGTTTAACAAATATCGGCCATGTGAAAGTGAATAATGGTCTGAGGGCGGCCATTTTGAATTTGATCAAGTCAAAATTTTCCAAGACGCATCCTCAGCTGAAATCTGATTTTTTCAAGATGCATCCTCTCTTGTAATCTCACATTTTGTTTTATAGTAATGGTCCAGCTATCTAACACGGTTTACCAAATATCAGCAATGTGAAAGTAAATAGTGGCCGATAGGCGGCCATTTTGAATTCGATTGAGTCGAAAGTTTTTAAAAGGCATCCTCTCTCGAAACGTCACATTTTGTTTTATAGTAATGGTCTAGCTATCTAGCACGGTTTACCTGATATCGAGGTAAATAATGCTGATTGTCGGCAATTTTGAATTCGTAAGTTAAAAATTTTCAGGGTGCATCCTCCCCCGAAAACTCACACTTTGTTTTATAGTAATCAGTTAATGGTCTAGCCATCTAGCACGGTTTATCAAATATCAGCCATGTGAAAATGAATAATGGCCGAAAAGGCGGCCATTTTAAATTTGATTAAGTCAAATTTTTTCAAGATACATCCTCATCTGAAATCTCACATTTCGTTTTACAGTAATGATCTAGCCATCTAGCACGGTTGACCAAATAACGGTCATGTGAAAGTGAATAATGGCTGATAAGCGGCCATTTTGAATTTTATCGAGTCGAATTTTTTCAAGATGCATCCTCTCCTGAAAACACACATTTTGTTTTATAGTAATAGTCTAGCCATCTAGCACGGTTTACCAAATAACGGCCATGTGAAAGTGAATAATGGCCGATTGGCGGCCATTTTGAACTTGGACGAGTTGAATTTTTTCAAAATGCATCCTCTCCTGAAGCCTTACAATTTGTTTTATAGTAATGGTGTAGATATCTTGAGCGGTTTTCATGATATTCCACAATATCAGGCCTGTCGAGGTGAAGAATTGCTGATAGGCGGCCATTTTGAAATTTTATCAACTTCAAATTTTTCAAGATGCATCCTCTCCTGAAACCTTACAATTTATTTGATATTAATGGTGTAGTTATCTTGAGCGGATTTTCATGATATTCCGCAATATCAGGCCTGTCGAGGTGAATAATTGCCGATAGGCGGCCATTTTTAATTTTATCGACCTGAAATTTTTCAAGATGCATCCTCTCCTGAAACCTCACAATTTGTTTTATAGTAATGGTGTAGCTATCTTGAGCGGTTTTCATGATATTCCGCAAAATCTTTCAGTCGGATTTACCGATGTTATAAATTAGGTCAAAGTGCTGGGTCAACTTCAAGGTCAAGGTCCAAAAACCTGAAAAGGCACAACTAGGGACCTTAGAGAACATGTATGTGCAATATGACTGTCATCGGCCCAGTACTTTTCGAGATCTGCTCCGAAAACGAAGTGCGCGTCAAAACGTCTAAATAGGTCATAGTTCTGAACCAGAAGTAGGTCAAAGTTCAAATACCCCAAAAGGCACAACTAGACCCCCTAGGGGTGTTGTGTGTAAAATTTGAAGACAATCGGACAAGTACTTTCAGAGATATGCTCCGGAAGCCTTGCGTATTGAATTCAGATTAAAAATATTTTAACCTGTCCATTAGCCACCTGGAAGTAACCCACATACCAAAAATTGTTATCCTAGCTTATTTTCTTACAAAGTTATAGGCAAAAGAAGAGGCCAAAAAAACCGGAGGTAGAATCCATAGCTCCCTCCGTCTCACCTACGGTGACGGCGGGAGCTAACAAGATATGCCTGAGGGGCAAAGCTTGCGTCTCCATCCGCCCCACAAAGTACATTAATTATAGAAAAATACAGTACTGTCACCAAATTTTTATGTAAACCACGTGAAAATGTGATGTCAGAATTACACCAAAAACAAATCAACATATGGCCAAGGTTAGTTGCTTCCTTGGAACAAATCGGTGAATGTGATTTGGCGACCATCTTAAATTTTGTTGAAAAAATGAAAAAAGAAAAACAATTCTCCTGACTATTTTCTCAGGGCCACTTAGCATACCCAAAAGATAAAATTTGAGCTGTATAACCATATTACCAAATTTTGTTAATAGCCAAAATGAGCAAAACTGAAA
The DNA here is from genome assembly GCA_964017125.1 of Flabesymbios commensalis. NCBI lineage: Eukaryota > Metazoa > Annelida > Polychaeta > Terebellida > Flabelligeridae > Flabesymbios > Flabesymbios commensalis. Next base: position 34,159,088 of record OZ024905.1, on the reverse strand, counting down.
TATCAGCTAAAATCCTAAAAAGTAAAAAAAGCAAATTTATTATTATAAGAATCACACTAAAAGCTATTCAGCTCAAGTCTAGGGTAAGGTCTTTCTTTAAACCAAGCATGAAACAAATCGATGAAGCGGTTCAAGCTCTAGCATGCGCCATAGAATTTTGGCGGTCATCTTGGATTTCGTTGAAGAAACTGAAGAACGCAAAAAAAACCAGCCAAATTCCCCAGGGCCAGTATGCATACTGCAAATATTTGGAAATAATCCTAGCAGGGGTTTTCGAGTGAGAGCAGGAACAAAATCGGTGGGCGGGCGGACTGAGCAAAAACAATTAGTCTCCACCACCACATAGTGGGTGGAGACTTAATAATGCATTCGGCTACAGGTTGGTGGCAACATAATATATCATACTTACTTTGTGTTGTATTCTGCATTATAGAGAGGAGCCATGTTTGGCATCTGGTTTGTCCGAACAGTGTCAACAACAAACACAGAAGCTTTCTGTGACATTGGGAAGAAAACTCCAAACATCTGTTTCTGACCACTGAAAATTATACATTATATATCTCTGTCATTATTTCCTTTCTTTGACAATAGGTGTAAATAACAAAAATCTGTTTAAACAGTTCCTCCAAATTATTTTTCAGGGCATAATCCTCCATAAAACCACACATTTTGTTTTATACCTATCCGGTAATGGTCTAGCCATAATAATATCAGGCATATTAAAGTGAATTTGATCGGCTTGAAGTTTTTCAGGCTATATCTCTCCCTGAAACAGCACATTTCGTTTTATAGTAATGGTCTACTTATCTGGCATTGTTTTCCATATATCGGGCATAATAAAGTAAATTGTGGTCGATGGAAGATATAATTCATCTAGAACATTATAATTTAACAAAGCATACATTGATACAATCTTGGCCGTAACCATTTTTGCCAGAGGACACAGACAGTCTTATGATTTTTACTAGTCCCCTACAAAATTTAATTTAAGTATAGAAATTATCGAAGTAATGACTATAAATTGGGTTCATCTTGTATTATGTGTATATAATAAACTGAACTAATATTTATTTGTGTATTCAATTCTTTACAAGACAGTCAGTCACAGACTGCAATCCAGGTCTCGTAATCCGGATCATTCGGAAAAAATTAGCCTCTGGTGAAAATTTCATGTAGAGTCCTTTAACTTTATAATTGATATTGTGGACAAACACACTAATAACCAAAATAAAGAAACACGATAAAAAACATTACCTCATTTGGCGGAGATAAATATAAACATCTTTCCAGTTTACCGAACAGATATCTAGAAAACAAGTAGTATTTGCAATACCTTGATCTAGCCATGCGAAATTTATTCCTACACACCCTAAATATTGTGACACAATCAGGCTAAAATTATAATTTTCATTTTGGCTCCTTGATATAGCCATAATATGCAAACATGTCCATGGACTACCACTGCGTAAGTTTTTTTAATTTTGTGTTGCGCGCTTTACCAGTTCAATGAGAAATAAGGACCAAATTTAATTTCGGACATGCATGTCCAAAATAAGAAATACGTGAATAACTGATAACTAGGGCTTTCAGAAAGCTTGCTGGATACCACATCAACCCAAAACTTTAAAAGACTTTCACAATTCTAGTCTATGGACATATCAAGAAGCGGAAATAAAATTGAGGCTTTTAGATGATTTTTGGCCTGATTGTGTTGCTTTAATTAAGATACCCAGTTACATCAATTCAACCTTTAGTTGGATTTCTCATCAGGACATTTTAGGTTTATAATATTGATACTCCATGCTAATTAATCTTAGCCACGTGGATTCATGACATTAGACTACACTAGGTGCCATATACCATACCACTTTCCCATCAAATGCAAGATGTTGGCCCAATGCTGTTTTATTGGTGGGGCAGCGTCACAGACGGTCCGTCCAGCTGCATTATGTAGAAAAAGCATAGACGCTAAGATCGTATTTAGTTACTTATGTAGACGGAAACCCACAATGTACAAAATCGTTATATTATTTTGCACTTCTGCCGTAGCGCAAAAAAGCATAAGAGCAGCAGTTACGGATTTCTACGCTGTGCGTGAGAGAAGGCCACTTTTTGGATACAGATTAGAATGCTCTGGTGTGAGTGCGGTATATCATAGTGTTGTGAGTAGGCTGATTTTTGTATACGTTTTGCTACGGTATGGTATACCTGTGGCATATCTACCCGCAGTGGAAAGGGTATGAAGTAACAAGGGAATTCGTTCAGAAGACGGGAAATCAGGGGGGAAATCTGAAGAATTAAAAGACTTGGGAAGACTATGGGAGACTATGCAAGTGTCAAGTTCATATTGTTAACAAAGTCATAGAAAGATTAACTTTATTTCAAGTTTTGGCTCGGTTAACTTATAAATGTGACAATTGATGTATTTTTAAGTTACCAACCTTACACCAAAACTATTAGTAGGATAATAAGAAAGAGCATACTTACGAAACATGATGATACAGGTAAATATATTTCATTGTTCCTGGCTCGAGGTAAGAAAACTGTGCTAAGGTGCGAAATTCCAAATTCTCCAGATCAAAAGTATCAGTTTCCTGAAATAACAAATCAATAAAGTTATTTATAATGCTTGGATGTATTTGACGAGCAAAAATACTGCTCAAACATCTGGAATTAGCTTATTACCCTTTTGATGCTTACAGTGCGTGGATCCACGTTTAGTCATCAGATATGCATTTTGGGCTCTGGTAATTAAGCATGATCTGATGGCCTATAACGTTTTCTTTATCTCATATTTATCTTTATCTTTATCTCATATTTATGTCATACCGATGCGCTATATTATCATATAATTAAGGCTTGAATTATAATGCAATCTTAGTTTATTACATTTATAACCAATTTCCATAAGAGAAAATAAGTCTAACAATAATTGTTTGTGCTATAATCTGCTTAAATTATAACACAATATTTACACAATTTATATTCTATTATTAGGCCTGCACGATGGATGATCAAAAGGCCACCTGTAAAACCTGACGAGACACCATGTTGCTTGCACAGTATACACAGACGTTGACCCAGCATTGGTCCATTTAGGCCAAAATATAGTGTTTTTTTTTAGTTTTTTTAATTTTATAAAAATAGAGGCTTTTATAGGTTTATTTGTAAAAAAATTTATAGGTTTTTACATGTTTTCCAGTGAAAAGAATGTATCCGCCATGTGTAAATTCATACTTCTATAATTGTCTGGATTATATTGTATAGTACACATCTCTGAATATACAGTATAATATGTAGTGCCAAATATTCATACTTTTTATACAGGTCTGTCCATCTAAGTCATTTACCTGGTAATTAGCTTATGATCTCTCAAACTTACATAGGCAACAAGACGAACCGTTCGCCGTCAGGGAGCCACGGTTCAGCCAGAGGAGAGCTGGAGTGTTTGAATTAGACAGACCAGAGGAGAGCTGGAGTGTTTGAATTAGACAAATTATTTATGGCACCTACTAAATTCTTCATACTTTGTCTGAAGCAAGATATTTCTTTCAGTTTAGGTGTGCAGGTTTATTATTCTTTTTATTAGAAATATTTTTTATGTCTACATAGTTTGACCCAAGACAAGGTCGCAGAAAAAGGATGCCGAGCAAAGCGAGGCTGGAATTTTTTAAGGGATATTGCATGTAGCTAATAAGCTTAAATGATTATTTATTTCAGTCTAATTTGAGGACTTAAATTTAATTTGAAAAGCATTGCTTTCTAAAACACAGAAAAGGTATTTGACACAAACACATTTCCACAAGTAAAATATAGTTCAAAAAAAGCAAAATCAAACTAGAAGAGTTTAGTTTTTTGTGAACAAAAAACTGGTAGTCAGGGCGTCAAACTGCGATATGTGCCTAGATAACACTTTCGCTAAACATTTTTAGTACAAGATGGAGACCAATGCCAAGACATTCTCTAGCATCTCTAAAAACCTAAAACATTTGTCTCCAAGCTGAAATATGATTTTCACGGTATTTTTTCAACCTTTGAAATTATCACCCATTTTTACAATAATTAGTCGGTTTATCTCAGGTTAAGCAAACTACAGCCCAATACAATGTTTCATAGCTTTGGAATGGATACACAGATTCATTTGAAATTTTCACATCACATTCAAAATATGTCACAGGATGAGATACGTGTATGATTCCATTGGTTTATGCTAGATAACCTGTCGCTCACAATACGTTTTCTCTAAAGACTTTCCGGCGTGTTCCTACTTGACAATTATCACGTTTGCCTACATCGTGCTTTCACAGTAGAAAAGATTTGGTATCCCTACTCAGGGAATCCTACTCAGGATTAAGTAGGAATAATTAATAAGGTTGATTACATGTTAAATGTCTATTGGCCACCTGTCACAAGGTAAACTATACCTCCTGTGACCTATAATCGAAATAATGAGACAAGTGAATTTGTCGCACTGCTGATTAAAAAGGCAGTGGTAATTGAAACACCATTACAATTAATAATACATGGTATAAACGTTACAAACCCCAAAGGGACAAGTGCAAATAACCAAAACCAAATCCTTATTGAGTTATTGCAAATAACAATCTGACAAGTCCAATTGACCACAACCAAATCTCTGACATGGGCGACTTGTCTCAAACCAACGTGACCAGCACATTAGTGAAACATGTGAAAATAGAGAAGAGTGTCATTTCACCTTGTTGCAGGCAAACCATCGGTCTATGGTTGTGCAAAATATGCAGTTGATCCATCAATAGAAAGATGCATAGCCATGCCATACATACATGTTTTATTATTGTAGTTTAACAAGAATAAATTGGAATTGATCACACAATCCATATACAGCACGAGAAACTTAAAATAACAGAAAGTATACATAATTAAAACGGCTTGACGACACTTCTCTGGCGAGAAGGTCATGTAAATTACCTTGTAGTGGGCCTACATCAAAAACAATACACTATGGCGATAAAACATAATGTTATGCAACAGATGACATGAGTATGAGGGGAATAAGTAAAGAGTGTTTCCTTCCACTGGTGCTCCATTGAATAATTGCCAGCTGCGTTCGCTGGCTATTCCTTTGAACAGCGGGCAAATGCAGTTCCCGTATCAGTGCAGACATAGCCTATTGAATATGCCTTGCTGGTAGCGCAGCGAGCAAGGCATATGATCGATCCCATAGAAAAACACGCATTAGTACTGGCCGCCCACTGACCGCCTTGAAATGGTAATCATTCAACTCAATATATTCATACCTACCTCGGTCACCTGCTTTAAATACATCCAAGACACGAAAAATGAAATAATTAGCAAGTAAATGTGCTAAGCCATTTCTGCAAATCTGAACTGACAATGGCGATTTTGTGTTTGGAATCGTCATCCGGGTAGCTGGTAGGCCTAAATCACAAAACGCTTGGTTAAGCGTGTTGGAAAATCGGAATAACCAGCGCTAATACCCAGTATTGAGTCGAATCGCCGTTATTCCGATTTTCAGGGAAATAATCACGCTAGATCCGAATTAGCCCCCTTTATAGCTGTAAAAGTATGGTATACCTGATAAAACATTTTCCTATTTGGCTATATGGCCTAAATAATTTGGTGGTTTTCTTACGTTGTTGATAGTACAAATTTGTGTAGATTTGATTTTTATGAGAGATATGCGATTATCTAATGCCTTTCCATCAAAATATTATTTTGTATCCAAAATGACTACTTTCTTAAAATGAGCCACATATAGGCCTATAAGGCTAAAATGTATTTACACGTTTGTATAAAGTAAACATTCACACTATATGATATCTTTCCCCCAACTGAATATATGAAGATCAATTTGCATGTTTGTCTCATTCCATAACTCTTGGGCTATATACATCTAATAAATAACAACAAAGAAACATCACCAGTATATTAGTCGACACTGAATATAAATGTCAATCAAAGAACTTAGAGCCCGCTCTAATTTATCTGTATCAAACTCATAATTACAGATGAAAAACACCATATATATGATTGTGCATGTCTCTATACCTCTGATATTATCATGTACAGTTGTATTAGAGTGTTTCTTTCTAGTATCCATAATGTTGTTTCTATACTCGCCAACCTGAGCTCATCATTGACATTTACAAGTATTTTAGTGGAACATTGTAAATTTAATTTTACAACATCTTTAGAATGCCTGCTACTTCTACCTCCATCCAGATTCGCTATTGTGCTTTGCAAGAAGTGATCATCTCGCTAACTGTTTTTAGTTTGCAGTTCTTTCTATGTCTGTTGCATACTGAGATAGAAATGTTTTTATAAGGTTGTGTGGCCGCAGCTTCAGTTATATATGAACTTACTTACATGTTTGACCAACAATACAAAAATGCTCAACTTGTTCGATCAGTGATAAAACATCACATCTTGCTCATGTCTTATTCCGGCTGGTCCACAAACGATGGCCCGCCCAGTTTGGTTATGGCTAGAAAGTCAGAGTTACTGGGTTCGGATGCTACTGTTATTATACTTAACTATTGTTGTCAGACAAAATGATTAGATTACAACAAAAAGGTATCACAAAATGACAAATAACTACAATTTTTTTGAAAATCACTGAGCTGCGACCTAACCTTTTCATTTGCATTCGTGCTGCTAAGTGCTTACTTATCAATCACAAGTAATGCTGAGAAGCGGTTCTTGAAATAATGATATTACAACATTCAAATGACCCCTATTTTATTAAAATTGCTAAAACGCGACCAAAACCTCTGGTAAAACAGATAAACAATCCCTACATATTCACCTCAGATTAGATATTTTTTGGATATTGCGTTCACAAATAATATAATTTTTTAACAATGCTAAACTATAATCACCATCCCTTTGTTTTGCAACCATATAGTGCAGTGCCTTTATACAAAATTACGTGTGATTTGGTTGAGCGGCTTACACATTTAAAATTGCGAGCTACAGGGACTGACTGCGCAGCGACTGTATACTAAAATATGCCTGCATCCCGGAAGACGCAAAATAACATAACTAATATATACTAAAAAAGCTATAACCAGATAATAAATTCAAAATTCAACTTTCACAGATTGAATAATTATCTAATTTTTTGGGGCTTATTTTTACATTGTCAATTTAAAAACAACTATTCATATTCGAGATATCAAGTAATGTCCATTACTCGGTAATGACTAGGCTATTTTCAATTAAGATTTAAAAAATCAGGCTAATCTGTGTAGAAGGACATGTGTTATGCAAGATTATGTCAAAGCGGAGAATCAATAAAACTTCCTTTTACCGCTAAAATAGACCAGAAATGGGTATGTTTTTAAAATACATATAAAATACTTAAAAAGCTAAATTTCAGTTTGGAGACACCTTAATATGGTATCTAGGAATATTAAAGATAAAATTAAAAGTCGTCTCTTGCTTGTACTAAAAATGTTTAGCGACATCATAGTTATCTAGTTTGACACCCTGACTAGGAGATGTCTACCCTCCAGCAGCAAACCATGAATGTTGATAGCTAATAGATGTAGTACCAATGGCCTATGTAAATTATGTTATTAAATGGCTCCTGTGGACAGCAGAGACTGAGTATTAAGCGGAATTTATTATTCGGTGCGAAACACTTGTCAGCACTCCCAGCAAACACGACGTTGACCCAATGCTGGCCCACAATCTGCGACGCTGGTCCAACATCAAACCAGCACTGGTTTAACACCTCGTGTTTGCTGGGCTGCGTTCAACCCAGTAAACATAAAACATTATTGTTATGTGTCCTTTGTGGAGTGTCTTGGAATGTTTTGAAAATCTAACAAAACTACAAGTAAGAGACTATCTGTTCAAATGAACAGAATTCTTCCACATAAAATATGTTAGATCTTGGGTTGTAGGCCTGCCTAATCATCACCAATTGCAAAACTACATGACTCTCAGCATTATGATTCTTTTTACACTATTGTGATTTCTGGAGAGTGGCTGATTGAACAAACGTTGACCCTATGTTGTTTTAATGTTGGACCAATGTCGTCGCCAGTGGCACAGCATGAAGTATAAACATGATGTGACATCTCCCTTCATTATACCCAGCAAACACTAGACGTTGAAACAATATTGGGCTAACTCTGAGCCAACGTGGTTGACAATGGACCAACGTTAGTCAGCACTAAAGCTTGTTGGGTACCCGCACTCCAATGTGCCATTATGTCTGGTTGCCGTCTTTTGTGTGCTCTTCAGACTTTCAGGCCTATTCAAATCAAAAACGAAGGCTGGGTTAATGTTGGCTCGCCTTCTGTGACGCTGGCCCACATTCAGTGAGCGTCAAACTCGATACGGTGACCAAATACTGGGCAAACGTCTTGTGTTCGACCGCCTGCTCGATAGACAGAGAGAACGCACATACACAAAAATGATCGGATGAACAACTGAGCGGTGAGAGGTAAAGCAATATGTCTCCACCTCTATAGAGAGGAGACATAAATATAGGTTTTTATAGGTCATACAGGCTATTTTAAAAAAATTACTTTTTCAAATATAGGTTTTTATAGGTTTATAGATTTTACTTTGGAGCCTAAATTTGATTGAGTTGAAATTTTTCTGGGCATATCCCTCACTGAAACCGCAGTTTTTGTATAGTAATGATCTAGCTATGTCAGGCATATTATAGTTAATTATATTATAGTGAATTGAATTTGATAAAGTTGAAATTTTTCAGGGCATATCCCTACCTGATACCGCAAAATTTGTTTTACAGTACTGGTCTTGCTATCTGACACAGTTTGCCAGATTGCAACAGTTCTTGAGATATTATGTTTACAGCCGCGACAGGGACGGCTGCTATCTACTGAACACATATGTGCATAATAAACAGAAGAAATAGCAAGAAAATTTACTTACCCTACCAGCTAGGGCTTTAACAAACTGTCTGTTAACTGTACAGACTGCTCCTAAACGAAGTAGAGCTCTGAATTGTAAGGGAACCTGTGTCTCATACACTCCTTCTATATCTGGTGATGACAGATCAGCACTGATATCACTATAAAAGAACAAAACATTTAACAGGTGGAGAAAAACCAATGTATCTATTTGGAATGGGGGTTATCTGGGACATCTGTCCTTAATTGCCAGATAAAAACTTCTCATTCATAAAATCAAACAAGGATTTTTTAAAACATTAAAGCAATTTATACTCCTCGTCTATATGCCATTCATTTTACTCACCAGCATTAATCTAGTGTTTTTGAGCATTTTAACTGAGGACCTGTAAAATGCAGATTTTGTCTCATTGAAATTTTTTGGTAACTATGTGGAAAATCACTCTACCCATGGAGAACATGCACCCTCAGAAGGCACATGAGCTGTGAAAATATGTCATGTAAACCTTGTTCCCATGCTTGGCAATTAATTATATATGAAACAATTATTAATCCCTTTGTAATGGCGTTGATTATCCAGCAACCAATACACACTCGCTAAATGAGTAAATTACCACAATAACATATTAGGTGAATCCATACAACAATATTTCAAAGCTGAAAAAATAGTGAAAAAAGTTAACTTGTAAATTTTAAAGATATCTTAATCAATTATTATTAGATGAGCAAATTATTACATAAAATAAAATAATATTTGCTGGTTAGTAACCGCATCCTGGTTAAAAACCGCACCGGACACTTTCAAAATTGACCTAAGTCTATTTCAATGGTTTTGAATTTCAGAAAACTCTGTTACAAACCGCATATCAACTTTAGTGTATAACAGGGCCGCGATATAGGTAAACAGATTCTCCAGCCATTTTGGCTCAGAGATGTAGGTCATTGACTCAAAAAGTAAGAAATCAATGGGCATAACTCCCAAGCATTCATATGCTCCTGAACAGAGCTGTTTTGGTCAGATTTGGTCAATAGATTTCCCAACCATTATAATTATGGTAAATTTGGCTCAGAGATGTCGGTGAGAAAGTAGGTCAGAGATCATAACCCCAAACAAGCACATCTACACCCCACGAGGGATGTTTGTGTGCAGTATGAAACAAGAGGCCAGCCTATCTGGAAGCTCACATTTTCTTCTTAGTAATGGTCTAGCTATCTGGCACGGTTTATCAGATATCAGGCATATCAAAGTTAATTAAGTAGGTCAATTTTCATACACCCCCAAAAGGCACATCTACACCCTCTAAGGGAGGTGTGTGTGCAATATGAGATGATATGAGTTTCTGCTCCGGAAACGGAATGCGGACAGCAGGCCCAAAGATGTAAGCTCTTTTGTGTCAAGGATGTGGGTGAAAAAGTAGGTTAAAAGTCATAATCCCCGAAAGGTACATCTACAACCCCTAAGTGATGTGTGTGTGTAATATGAAAGATATCCAACACATGGGGATATGCTCCAAGAACGAGATTGCCAGATTTTAAGCACTTTTAGCTCAGAGATGTGGGTAAAAAAGTAGGGCAAAAGTCATACCCCCATAAAGGTACATCTATACCCCCTAAGTGATGGGTGTGTGCAATATGAAAGAAATCCCCTTAATAACTTTTGAGATGTGCTCTGGGAATGACAAGTGCAGACAGATATACGGACGGCAGGCCATTTCCGTGGTGATGCCATAACTCCCCGCCTCCAGCTTCATTAGGCGAGGATAACAAATTAAAGAGATCAAATCCAAAACAAATCGTGGAGGCGGCGCACAACCGAGATGACAATAAATTTACTTTTTGGGGCTCAATGGGCCAAGGGGTAAAAACAATAAACACTAAAACAGTAAGATCTCAACATGTAGTTGATGAGAACGTTTAATAGTGTGTCATGACTAACTTAATATGTTCCTGATACACATCTTCTGGCACAGAGTACTCATATAAATGAAACGTAGGATGAGATCTTGGCAGGATACGATTAGTTTTTCTCCACACTACAATCAATAAATTGCATCACTGTTAATGAAATTATATATAGATAAATCATCACCAAGGTCATCTGTTATCAATGTTTTTTAAATAGATTCATGACAATTTCCATGTGACGTCATAATTTGCAACTTGTCAATTTTTTTAAATCAAAACTTAGTTTTATGAGGAATGAATGAATAAGACTTTAGGACACCATTGTGCACATATAGGCTACATTGGACCAGGAGAACCACCTGTGAGATGATCAGATGACACAGTATTCAGATGACACAGGATTTTAGCCCGACTGTCTGAACCCAACCATCCCAGTAAACACAAAACATTTTTATAAACATTTGTACAATGCTGGACCAATGTCGAAGACGTTGGCCCGACATTGTACAAAAGTTTTGTGTTTGCTGGGATGCTATCTCGCAGAGGTTTCTCGTTTACAAGTGAGCGGAAAAGAAACCTCTTGCTTCTTTAAAACCTGAATACCAAACGGGGGACGAACAGGTGAGCTCTGATGTTATAAGCAGCCATGAGGGTCCATGCATTAATGTGCCAAATAATTTGTCAATGGGTTGGTAACTCACTTTCAGGCTGGACTGATAGGACAGCCTTGGAGATTTTCCATGGTACACTGTAGTACACTATCGAGGGGAGATACTGTTTCTATGAATAATAAAATGTTTCTTTATAACTTACTAGCCCCTTCTCCTTCTTTTGGTGTCTTCTGGTTGACATAAAAAATCCGAGGTACATTGAGTTTTAAGGAATGTAGATCACTATCAATGAGAGCCCAGAGTTTAAATTGACCTGGATGACTGGTTTCCGCTATCTGTAGAATTGATGTAAAAAAAAAGAACATAAAATAAATTAATAAACATAGGGCTTTTTTTAGATTGTGCGAGAAAGTAATTCTGTAATGTACCAGTTGTTGAAAAGAGAAAATTAGTGTGTTAAATTTTTTTTTTTAATGTGTCAGTTCTGTGTGTTGAATGCAATAAAATAGGCTAACAACACAATAATTAAAGACAATCAGGAATGCCCCAAACAGCTGTCAATCCTATGAGACTAACAACAAAGAATGCAAGAGAAAAGAAGTTATGTGCTAAACATGTGCACTTCCTGGCATGCACAAATTTGTTCATTATTTTTCCAGGTTATTTCAGTGCTGTAACTTCACTGGCATTTCCAAACTATGCTGAACTTTCCAACACTGCTATTTTTCACTCGTACTGAGGGCTCGGGTGATGATATAAATGCAGATTATACATAAGTGTAAGCTGAACTTTTTTTTGACAGAATTCACATTTTTTTACAGATGTCAAAATAAACAAGAGCACACTCGACAATAGCCCGCCGCCATTATTGAAATTGAAGTTATTATTGCGGCCACAAGGTCAAATTATTGACGTAAAATGTGAAAAATCACAATAAATCGGCCATTTTGAATATTTTTTCAGCCATTATTGAACTTGTCCGAGAACTACTTATCTTGGGTTATGATATAATTGCAGATTATACATCAATGTGATCTGAACTTTTTTTTGACAGAATTTACATTTTTTGACAGATGTCAAAATAAACAAGAGCACACTCGACAATAGCCTGCCGCCATTATTGAAATTGAAGTTATTATTGCGGCCACAAGGTCAAATAAATCAACTGTTTTGAAATTTTTTTCAGCCATTATTGAACTTGTCCGAGAACTACTTATCAGTAACATGCATAACAAATTTAAAGAGGATACATGAAATACTTTTCAAGTTATCGCGCCCACAAGGTCAAATTATTGACGTAAAATGCGAAAAATCACAATAAATCGGCCATTTTGGATTTTTTTTCAGCCATTATTAAACTTGTCCGAGAACTGCTTTTTAGTAACATGCATAACAAATTTGAAAAGGATACATGAGAAACTTTTCAAGTTATCGCGCCCACAAGGTCAAATTATTGATGTAAAAGGTGAAAAATCGCAATAAGTCAGCGATTTTGAATTTTTTTCCAGCCATTATTGAACTTGTCCGAAAACTGGTTACCGTATTTCGCGGGGTATAGTACCAAAAAACACAGATAGTACGCACCGGTGGATAGTACGCACCAGGGTGATGGGTATCTACACAGTCTGTCTGGGGTGTGTGTGTGGTATGTCTTTATTACTCAAGGCATTCAGAATGTGGTTCAACTCAGCTGGTGACATAAGGATATAATTGATTCGCTAATAAAGATTATATAAAATAAATGAAAGGATTTGATGTAAAGAAATATTATAAACACCATAAAAATAAAAAATTAGGAAGAACTATCTGAGTATTATGTTTATTTTTGTTTTAGTGTTGATTTGACCACAAAGGATCACGATATAACAAATTAGCGCCACCTGGTGAAAGCAGTTATAGTCAGGTAAATGACGGGAAAAGCGCCATCTGGTGAATAGGCTTACAGTCTAGTCTTCAATGGGATGCGTACCGTTTATGACGGCCCAAACGGAGATATAATCTAGCTAATTTTTATTAAGATACAACAAATAAAAAAACATTTTGGTATAACAACGTACAAGTTTTTATTTAGAGTAACAATAATGAAATGGCACATGTATGTATTGGTGACAGCACTGTCAAGGTGATTTATTACAAGCATACAATTTTAAATGTCTGTCATGTATATGTATGGATTTAGGAATGTGGCAATTATATCAAGAGCATAATTATTATTATTTATTATTATATTATTCTTTTTGACGTGAAACCTATCGTATTAACGTTCTAATATTATTTAAACTTCTACCAGGATACATTTCGTCTGTATTTTAGAATACCATTGACTTGAATATATATTGCAGTGAAATATGTAGGCCTATAATAATAAAACCTGCTAATAATCCAGCCGTATACAGTGTATAAGATAGGCACGTCACGTCGCCACCGACAGCGACATCTGGTGAATGCAATAGACGCTTCACAGTGGTCACATAATCAAAGCAATACACATGATCATGATGATGAAGTAGGCCTAGCGATGTCTGACGAGTAGATTATTATTTAAATGACATTGATAAATTACTTTATCGCATATTTAAAAGACAAATAAATGCTAGGTTGTTATTTCACTAGACATCTCAAGTGTATTAGAAACAAATAGTTTCATTATAGCTGCTGAAGTAATTTGCCATTTTTGGGCGAAAATACAAGGAGTTAGGAGATCGCAGTTCACTCGGGAGACGTGAAACTGCCTATTTAACAAAATTTTGAGTGACAAATCTCAGCAAAATCAATATATTGTACGCATCGGTGGATAATACGCATACTTTCGGTATACACTGTGGTCTTCACGGTTAAGTCAGCATCACCGTGTGTGTACCAGCCATATGGCCTGCACGAACAGTGTGGCTAAAATTGATATTTTCACACGCAGTTCATCGACATTGGGAGAGGGAGGTGGGCGAGTGACCGTATGCTTATTTGGGCAACACCAATTGCTGGTTCACTGTAGACATTTGTCAACATTTAGCTGACTCTGCGTCGACATCTGGTGCGAGCTGTACAGTCAGCAACTGGTCAAATGACGACGTGCTCACCGCTCCCATGACCAACAGCTCACGTCTGGAGAGGGGTGTTGTTCCCGACTGACAGGGCTGTGTTGTAACACAATTATCAGATTATGACGGTGTCTACCACTGTCTACACGGCGCCGCACTGTTTAGGACGCAACATACCGAATACCACACGTAGACATCAAGTGTGCTATAGACATGATAGACATTATTATTTGATATAATTAGGCATGACGTATCTTTTTATTAGATTCTCTGAACGATTTGCAATGTAAAACATGCTTAATTAGTGCTGTGTAAAATAAACTTCCTGATGTGAGCATCAAATCGATTCATATGGCCTATATATCTTTATATGAGCATTGGACATGAAGGGTTGGGTCATCGCTACCGGGAGTTGAGATTGATAGCCGCGCTGTGGGTGATTAAAGAAGCTGCAACTGGAATTTTGGCATTGTGCACTGGAAAATTATTTTTCTCATTCTAATTAAAGCCGCGGCTACAATTAGAAATTTTACGGTAAATAATGGCTAAAAGTGTGCCATTTTGAATTTGATCAAGTTGAATTTTTTCAGTGTGCATCCTTTCATGAAGTCTCACATTTTGTTTTTTTGGTAAAGATCTACCTATCCGGCACAGATGGATGACATGATTCTCATTGATATATTCAATGGCAAACAGGCAGTGTCAACTCTGGGCCGGTATCTTAGTTGTAAACCCAGCATTGAAGTTGAAGACAGCGCACGCACACAGACGCTATCTGTATGCACGTGTTTTGTGTTGGCGCGAGACGTCAGGGCAGTGTTGTTCTAATGCTGGGCCTACGTTGGACCGTCATCGGTTTGGCGTCTAGTGGTGTCGTGTGCAAATCACGTCTTACATCCAGATCTAACACTCAGCGTCTTGTTGTGCAGTTATCCAACTGGCTGCGGCGGCTATTCATTCACGTCTTATCTCTCTCAGTTTGTTCAGGGAAGTAGTCAAATAGAAAAACATGGGTTTTTTTTACTTTAATAAGACTAATTTTCTGTTAAACGAACCTGACCACAACGAACAAACCTGTATGCAAAATCGGCCGCCGTTTTAGCAAACAAAATGGTTTGTTGATATTAAGGACAGGAGAGTAAATTTTAGTGTTTTTTTTCAAGCCAGATTATAAGGTAGCCTACCAGAAAAACGGGGGGGGGGGAGGGGCGTTTATTAGGGGGGGGGGGGTGCGTTTATTAGGGATAATACAGTATGTCAGCGTTCGTAATTGGCCCAAACCTGGGAAACTCGTCGCTTTCTGTATTGTGGACCAATCTAAAAAAAATTAAACACCTATTTATCTGGTTTTTTTTTGGTTTTTTTGCCGCCACCCGACAGCCTCAATGCTGAAAAAAATCGGTAAAACAATGAAATAAATTTGTGTGGCCTAACTGATGAGTGTGCAATAAGAAAGAAATCTCCAAGATATGCACCGAAAACAAAAATGAGGATAAATATATAAAAGAAGAAAAGGGTGATCCACCAGGATATATTTACATTTCAGAATGTTCAGTGATTTATTGTAAGCACTTTTTCTCATTTTTGGGTTTATGAAATTCGACACATATCTGGCAAAATCCGCCGCAAAAATCTTTTTTCTCACCTGTATTATTTGCCATGAGTGATCTAGCATTGATCGAGCTGTTTTACGTAGAAATCCCCCTAATCCTGTTTGTGCCATGCTGCTGCGAATGACACCACCAGATTGGAAGCCATCATCAAGGCGTCGTCTCTTACGTGCAGCTCGCTGCTTCGCTTGTAAAGCCCATTTTCTTTTGTGATAAGCTAGCCAAACTTGCTGCTCATCCTGGGCATCAAAATACATGATAAAATGATTGTCACTCACATTCAAGCATCGTCATACTGATTCAAATAACATATTTGAGTATAATTACAAATCACAACATATTCAATATTGTCCTGTCAACGAATTACACATCATAAAGAGCATGATATAATATCTTGAAAAACAATCCAGTTCCGATTTATTTTCCATGCAATTTAAGCAATTTTGCAGTTCATTAATTACATTTGATTTATGCTCAAGAAGACAGTGCACATCACATGGCTAAGCCTCCTGTATAGCGTGATTTAAATGCTTGTTTATTTCAGCCATAAAAACATATTTTATGTTTATCAATACTAATTTAAATTAATATGTTATTCCATCAATTATTATGTCTAACAAATGTCGATATCGATTAGCTTTAAACTATATTTGTTCAGGGGAGAACTAGTGTAGTTGGAAGCTAAAAATAAATGGTATCTGGTATGCCCAAATTATAGATGTTGTCATCTCTGAATAAGGTTAAAAAAGTAGGACACACCATTGTTTTACCATGAGGTGGTGGTGGACCTAATACTTCAAGCCAACTTTGTGTGAGATCTTCCTTCGAATACACATCATCTGAACCACCTTTGTCTCTCTTCCTCTTTTGTGAAACTGAAGGCCTCCCTGTAGTGAGTGAAGTAGACTGTGTACTTGTTAGATCTTCAATGTCAAGTGGTTCATTCTGTGATTGTGAGTTTTGAAACAGACCATTTGCTCCCTAAGGTGAAATGGAAAAAATGTTAGTGAAAGTATACTAAAAGCAATTTTTGATAAGAGCTGTAGAAACATCTACTTCTATACGATAAATGTCAAAATATTCTCCATCATATAATCATAATGATAATAAGAGTATATTGTTAAATGTCATGATTTTCTCTGCAAATTGAAAGTTTTTTCCCACATGAATAGCCTACATCTCTCAGCTAGCTATTCATTCTTACCTCAGACAGCTTTGGACGAGCAGCTGGAGCAAACATTTCACTGATTCTCTTCTGTTTATATACATCATTTTTTTCAAGCAGTTTTTTGTGCAGCCAGTCTGGATGAGCAATCCTGGGGACTGGATTTGTAACCTAAAGACAACCATTACAAATCAAAGCTCTGTACTTGCATCAAGATCTTTGAGACCCCAAAACCTATACAATATTTTAATGCGTTTAACTGAACATGGTAATTGAAGCAGCATTGGGCATTACCAATAATGATTATACAAAAAAAATTACCTTAAAAAATTGACACATCTATGCTGATTAGATGAGTGATTAGGACAACACACTATTTTGCTTATTGGACACCAATGATGTGTTATGATGATGTTCAGAACTCATTCACTAGCCTCTTTTAACAAGTCATATATAATGATATAAGGATATAAGCCATTTATTCAGGGGTAGAGCTGAGACCAACTTTTTAACTGGCCACTTAAAAATTACTGGCCCTCCACCGAAAGTACTGGCCCTGATTTTTATGATCAAAATAAGAACATAGCTCCAAATGTTTTAACAATAGTCTGATTCATAATAGTAACCTAACACAAGCTGGAATTTTTTTAATGTGATGATTAGTATTAACGATGATTTAGTCAAATATTTGTGTATCATAGAAATCGTAAGTACAACGTGCACTAGCAGATAAGAACCACTGGAACTGTGTTGTTTTGATGCTGGACCATTACAGGTGACATCAGAGTGTTGTTTATGGTGGATAAGCATGACATAGGCCGACATGAAAGGTCGTTTAATTCAGGCCGTTAAGAACCACCTGAATGTGTCAGGGAAGGTATACGGCAGATATTGAATTTCATTTTAGTAAGCTACTTGTGGCAAAAATGAGAAAATAAATGTGGCACCATTTAGTAGCAACATTAGCCTATTATTATCAGTTATTCAAATTACACTCTAAAGTCTTTATTTTATTTAATCCTCCTTCTTTCTCCAGGCTTGAGTTTTAGTTAAAAGAATAACAGACTCCTGCCAAAACGTCTACAGTGTAAATTTGTTGTGCTTTATTTACACAGTTTTCATCGGATTAATCCCGCCTAGACGCTTATATATTCCCAATATTGAACCAGTGTTCAACCAGTGTTTGTATGAAGGGCGTTGTCCGCCATTTTGTCCAAAAGGCAAAATATTATTTATTTTAGTCATGTAAATTCAGTGAGAAAATAATGTTGGTGGTGAGGCTTTTCATTAAACAATTCTAGTAAAATGAACAAAAAAGTTGTGTATTTAAAGCTCACACATTTGGCTAGAATTCATCTCAGATGCTCTCAGAAGCCACCATATCAAAAAAAAATTCCGGGGGCTTACAGCGACCCCCCCCCCCTTACCCCAGCTGAATTATCGAGATCCCGGCTGGGTTCAGGAGCTCCATTAACTGAGCTCCTGGGTTTTTAATATGATAAGCACTGACATAACATACATGTATGCATACATTACGTTATCGTCACTAATTATCTTTGGCTGACCGACCATATTGCGGCTAATCCCTTTGACACCCTATCTATCCTGCAAGATATCATTCAATTAATTATTATTTTAAGGTTTGTTTGTTTGCTTTTAAATATTATTGCGTTATCATGTTTTAATCACAAGTCACTGAAATAGTTATGTTAGATAATGTTTTTATCATTTTTACACTAGCGAATATAATTAAATATTATCTTATCTAAATTCACGCACTGTGAGGATTCAAAGGGTTCAGCCATGCTAACACAATACTGGACCAGCGTCTGATGGAAGAATATGTGTTCACACCACTGAGAAAGGGGAGTGGTCTGTGTTTACCCATGCATGTGACTAACACTTCCGCGCACACAAGCGTTACCCACAACCCGCACTAGCCCGCGTTATGTCGACCCGCACCCGCCCCGTCACGCAAGGCTCAAGAGGAAATTCGGCCAGCGCGGGTCTTGCAAACCCCCGCAGGTCTCTAGTGCTCACATGTCATTCGGGTGTGACTGCTGTCAAAACTTGTGTGAGTTGCGATCTGTCCTAAGATACCAATCCCAGCCACTTTCAGGTGGCTCTTAATCTAAGTCAGGAAATGGAAATCACATGCACCGTCTGGATAAACGACGGCTGGTACAAAAAGCATACCATCATCATAACTGCATAGTGCATATATATGCCATGAAAAACTTACGGCCACGTTAGTTAGGCTTGGTCCATTTTGTGAGCTTTTCCAGTGTCTTTAATCATCACATCACTGGTGTAAATGACATTTTGATTCAGCATAGGAACCTGGCCGTCATGAATACGATTGCAAATATTGAGGCATGTGGAAAATTAAGGGTAGACTGCCGACTACAATATTAAAAGAGATTGGACAATTTTAGGAACGCGGGAGCAGTTTTTAGCTGAGGTTCTGCCTGTTTGAACCAGCTTGAAATTCTATTGATTTATCAATTTACGATAACGCTGGGCAACAAGACAGAGCGGTAGCAGAGTAAATGATTCAACTGAGATGAAATGCGAAAAAAAAGCATGGCACAAACTTCCGAATCACAATACGTCAGTAGCACATTTTTTTCTGGGAACCTGTGTGACCAGTGAAAAGTGAAGCTGACTGGCCCTCCCATATTTTCACTGGCCACGGGCCAGCGCTTTACTCATAGCAGTCTGGCTGTTTTGACAATGTGATGTTGCCATGGTAACCGACAGCCATTTTAAATATGCTAATTAGGTAGTCAAATTTTCGGAAATTTTGTTTGAAAATGGTATTTTTGAGATCCATGGAGATTCAGGAGTACAACAATATATCAATTCACATAAAATATATTAAAATACATCACAGACGGTTCAAAGAAGCATATATTAATCTGTCTAAATTCCCTGAGGGGCATACCAGATTTCATATCTGAGATAACATTTCCAACTCATCTGGGAAATACCAAAATCCTCGTGTTCATCTGAGCCTGGAGTTCTATTTTTCGTTCAGAAATGGTTGCGACGCAGATAATTCAATCCTTTATGTTCTAGGTTCCCCATACTGTGTTCATAGTTAGGCAAACGATGTCATGTGTGAATGGCTAAGCATAATTGCCAGGTCCGAGCTGGGCTCTGACTTGACTGCAGCGTAATAAATTCCAGGTCCCAGCTGGGCTCGGACTTAGACTGCTATGAGTTCAATCAAGTCCTGTTTACTATTTTTTTCTACCTTCAAAAATCACCTGATACTATGTTTAATAGGAAATATGGTAGGGCTGGGAGCAATGCGATTTCAATGTAATTTGGAAGGCTAACCCTTCAACTACCCTAAAATTTTGTCAATTTTCATTCATTGCAAGCTTTGAATTGATGCTGAAATTCCCATCTCACAGTAAATCAAAGTTTTGAATGACCTGATTTTACTGGGTAGTGTCATTTTCTATTGAAAATGTTATTGAAAATGTCCTCACTAGCAGCCAAAAGGTTGAAATAAAGGATGAACAAATACTTTTGTTGAGATCCATATCTTGAATTGTAGTGGTATTTGAGTACAACAAAAAAAATGTACACATATCTTCAAGACACTGATATTACATGACATACTAGCATGTACATCTCAGAGGGAAATAAATGAGGTGAAATCATAAAAACAAGACTACATAAGTCCAGGAGCTCCCGCTCCGAATTAGAATTTGATTTAAGCAATTTTGTATAGGGTTATTAATGTAGTCCTAGTCTAGGTCAAAAATCAAGACGCAAGACAACTAGGTCTAAGAAGCCCAGTCTAAGAGTAAGATAAGAACTAGACAGTCTGTCAGAGATTGCAAACCTCCATTGAAATTAATGATCCTAATCAGTATCCCAGTAATGGTCTACCTATCTGGCATGGTTTACCCGATATCAGGCCAATCGAGTTAACTAATAGCTGATTTACGGTCATTTTGAATTCGATATAAATTAGTTAAAAACTTAGGGTGCATCCTCACCCGAAACCTCAAATTTTGTTTTATAGTAATGGACTAACATCTAACAAAGTTTGCAAAATATTGGGCATGTGAAATTAAATAATGGCCGGTAGGGGGCCATTTTGAATTTGATCGAGTCAGAATTTTTCAAGATGCATCCTCAGCTGAAATCTCACATTTCATTCTATAGTAATCGTCTAGCTATCTAGCATGGTTTACCAAATATCGGCCATGTGAAAGTGAATTATGGCCTAAAGGCGGCCATTTTGGATTTGATCAAGTCGAAATTTTCCAAGATGCATCCTCAGCTGAAATCTCACATTTCATTCTATAGTAATGGTCTAGCCATCTAGCACGGTTTACCAAATATCGCCCATGTGAAAGTGAATAATGGCCGATAGGAGGCCATTTTGAATTTGATCAAGGCAAAATTTTTCAAGATGCATCCTCTCCTGAAATCTCACATTTGTTTTATAGTAATGGACTAGCCATCTAGTACGGTTACTAAAAACCGGCTATGTGAAAGTGAATAATGGCCGATAGGCGGCCATTTTGAATTTGATCGAGTCAATTTTTTTCAAGATGCATCCTCTCTTGTAATCTCACATTTTGTTTTATAGTAATGGTCCAGCTATCTAACACGGTTTACCAAATATCAGCAATGTGCAAGTAAATAGTGGCCGATAGGCGGCCATTTTGAATTCGATTGAGTCGAAAGTTTTTAAAAGGCATCCTCCCTCGAAACGTCACATTTTGTTTTATAGTAATGGTCTAGCTATCTAGCACGGTTTACCTGATATCAGGCCTATCGAGGTAAATAATGCTGATTGTCGGCCATTTTGAATTCGTAAGTTAAAAATTTTCAGGGTGCATCCTCCCCCGAAAACTCACACTTTGTTTTATAGTAATCAGGTAATGGTCTAGCCATCTAGCACGGTTTACTAAATATCAGCCATGTGAAAATGAATAATGGCCGAAAAGGCGGCCATTTTAAATTTGATCAAGTCAATTTTTTTCAAGATGCATCCTCATCTGAAATCTCACATTTCGTTTTACAGTAATGGTCTAGCCATCTAGCACGGTTGACCAAATAACGGCCATGTGAAAGTGAATAATGGCCGATAAGCGGCCATTTTGAATTTTATCGAGTCAAATTTTTTCAAGATGCATCCTCTCCTGAAATCACACATTTTGTTTTATAGTAATGGTCTAGCCATCTAGCACGGTTTACCAAATAACGGCCATGTGAAAGTGAATAATGGCTGATTGGCGGCCATTTTGAACTTTGACAAAATGATTTTTTTCAAAATACATCCTCTCCTGAAGCCTTACAATTTGTTTTATAGTAATGGTGTAGATATCTTGAGCGGTTTTCATGATATTCCACAATATCAGGCCTGTCGAGGTGAATAATGGCTGATAGGCGGCCATTTTGAATTTTATCAACTTCAAATTTTTCAGGATGCATTCCTTCCTGAAACCTTACAATTTATTTTATAGTAATGGTGTAGCTATCTTGAGCGGTTTTCATGATATTCCGCAAAATCTTTCAGTCGGATTTACCGATGTTATAAATTAGGTCAAAGTGCTGGGTCAACTTCAAGGTCAAGGTCCAAAAACCTGAAAAGGCACAACTAGGGACCTTAGAGAACATGTATGTGCAATATGACTGTCATCGGCCCAGTACTTTTCGAGATCTGCTCCGGAAACGAAGTGCGCGTCAAAACGTCTAAATAGGTCATAGTTCTGAACCAGAAGTAGGTCAAAGTTCAAATACCCCAAAAGGCACCACTAGACCCCCTAGGGGTGTTGTGTGTAAAATTTGAAGACAATCGGACAAGTACTTTCAGAGATATGCTCCGGAAACGAATTGTTTACGGACGGCCCAACGGCCCAAAAAATATTTTAACCCGTCTATTAGCCACCTGGAAGTAACCCATATACCAAAAATTGTTATCCTAGCTTATTTTCTCACAAAGTTATAGGCAAAAGAAGAGGCAAAAAAAAAACGGAGGTAGAATCCATAGCTCCCTTCGCTCACCTACGGTGACGGCGGGAGCTAACAAGAGGCCCAGGGGCCTTGACGCTTGTCAACAGCATTGCAAAATATCAGCTACAGATGTGTCAGAGAATGTATATCTATGTTCTAAAATAAATCATCATGAAAAGGAAATATGTATAGGCCTATACACCCGGTACTATGTATTTATATCCTATTTATCATATCCATATTATATGCTCGATTCCCATCATTTGCTGATTTAACACACATTCTAAAGTACTGCACTTAATGAAAAATGTTTGACAAAGAATTATTTTACAGGACTACAATGTAATTAATATTACAAAAGTAGAAGTGCAATTTTTATTCATTTTGGGCCTTTCAACAGGGCCCCCACCCTTTTTTATTGCTGTTATATACTGTAGATCTGGTAATTTTCGCGTGTTTAAATTTTCGCAAATTTGTGATTTTGAAGAAAAATAAATCGGTTGTAATTAGATCTAACTGATAGTTACTTAGCTGGAATGTCACGTTTTAATGGCACTTACTTAGCCGTGAAATCAACGAATCCCCTTATCCATCATTATCACAAGTAGGGGTAATCCACTGGGTCTACCTTACAGTGGGACCACCTCAGGTCACGACACGTGCCTACCTTCTCAACTCACACGCGTCCTTACGCAAATGTTGGGTCAAAACTGGAAATACCTGGCCATCGTTTAATCAGCACTGTTTTAACTTCCAGAGTTCGTTGGGATGGTGACAGTGGACAGCGGTATTGTTATATACAAATTAATGGTAATTGGCAAAACGATTTCAATCATCGTCATCAATGGCAGGCGGGTACGGACTTGCATAGCACTCAAATTGATCCCTAATTGTACATCATGGTCGATAAATATGCACATCGATGATTATACTCTATTCCAGCATTATTTTTATTCACGCTCACACACTATCGGTTAGGAATATACATTGTTGTTCAGTCTTCATAGAGGCTGTAGTTAAAGCTCACTGTAGTACCGTAATGGTCTTTTACGATGATAGGTAGCGCTGTTATAATAGGCCTAATAATTTTCGCGAGATTCTTAAATTTGCGAATTAGTCCTCCTCGCAAAAATTAAAACCTCGCGAATATTACCAGATCTACAGTATACAAACACATTACCTGATCACTGATATCAAGATGGTGTGTTATACAGTGTAGATTCTTGCTGGTATCTATAAGCTGCAGTGGCGTAGCCAGCATGTACGCACGTGCGTACAACCTGGCCCAGCCTAAAAAAAAACATTCTAAGAAATTGAGTGTTATTTTCACATTTTACGGGACCTAATATAGGAGGCCTATCTTAATACAGTTACAGACGACAGGCAAACATGTATAGTTACTAAAATGTTTTCCTGCCGTACGTAGTAGGCCTAATGCAATGTAACCTAGCCATGATAATCATATAATAGGGCTTTGTAACAGTGACATAGCGCAAATACCTGAGGGAGATAATTTAACCCAGTTAAAAAAAAATTGCACACAGAACAGGCTGACTTTGTACCTTGTAGTAGGCTAGCTATGCCTATTATTTCGTGTATAGCTATCATCTAGGCCAAGACTTTAGTAGCTAATATTAGACTATTTGAGCGTTAAAATTAGACTTAAAATTCATTTTTTAACCTTTTCAGGCCTGAATTAACCATCTTCCATCCAATACAAACACTGACTTACTGTCACACTGATCGACTTGTAAGTGTATGAAGATTACCTGAGATGAGTGATAAATTGTAAAAAATGTCACATAGAGTCTACTGTTAAAACAGCATCACGAAAAAAGTGTAAAGTATTAAGTTACATGTAGTTTTCATCAAGAGGCTTTAAAGGGTTAATTAAGTGAAGGTTATTAAATGCGGATGCGCCCACCGCAAGCCTTTTCTTATTAGCAAAAGGAAGAATTTATAATTAGGAAAATAAAATGCAAATACTTGTCGTATGAAGAGTAAAAAATAATGTTTCTAGGATGCCAATCTCATATATTAAACAAAATTAAATCGATGTGAATTAGGACATCAATAATTGGGGTATGTTATACTATTTTTTTTCACATATTAACTGAGAGCTTTGCATTGTTTTCGCAAAATAATTTTTGTAGTGGAGGGAAATTCCCACTGAAGCAAAAATCATGGATAGTAGGCTAACCTACAGTATCAGATAAAATGTATAATTAATCAATAACGTTTACAAACACCCCAGTAAACACAAAACATTTATACAACATTTGTACAATGTTGGACTAGTGTCTAAGACATTGGGCCGACGTTGTACAAATAATATACAACTGTTTTGTGTTTACTGGAAGTACAAGAAAACTGCATCTAAAAGTAGTCGGAAATACGAAAAAGTTCGGGGGGAGGCATTAGCGGATCAAGAGATGGGGCCGGGGTGGTCAATTAACAGCTCAATGATGTCTCCAGAAATTAATCTCAAGTGCACCCAGAAACAACCAACAACAAAAAAATCCTATGGGGGGGTCACAGCGCCCCCCAATCCCCCAGCTGCTGAATTCGGCTCGCTGCGCTCGCCACATATTCACAAGCAAATTGACATTAAGATATATACTAGTAATAGCATTTCGTGCGTACACCAAAATAATTCCTGGCTATGCCCCTGAGCTGATTAGCAAAACGGTTCCAATCAATGATTTTTATGATCCATACAATCATATACATTGATGGTGTACTCTATTGGCTTAAATATAATTTTTTTTTTAGTTTTAATGTGTTGTTAATGTTAGTTTAATGTTGGGCCAGCAATAAACCAGCGATTACTGCTAGAGCTGTGTCAGTGTCGTCACACCAACGTTGGGACAATGCTGGCAGCAAGTGAGAGAGATATAGAAACATCGAATGCTATCACAGTGTGGCTACGCAGTGCCAATGTCAGTCCAGTGCTAACAGCACTGAGCCAGCATTGGCGCAACGCTGGTGTTGACGGGCCAACACATCGTTGAGCAGGTCACCACGACACGCTGTCACTCCCCAACGTGTCACCGCGCTGGTGAGTGAGTGACAATTCACAAGCCATGTCACGCATTCACATGAACACTTATAGATAACAGATTAATAATTAATAATAAAATACACAATTCACAAACCATCAAAACAACAAGACAAAATAACAGATAGGATTCAAACACCACAACGAATCCTGGTGGCTCTGAAAAGAGACAAATTCAAAACAACCAAATTTGTTAAATTTCACAAATTAAGATGAGACGCTATAGCTTCTAGGAGCTTTCTATTTTTTAAATTATTAACTTCAGACACTTTCAGACCATTCCACTCAAATTCATTCAAAACTACATAACTTTTTCTCTGGGTATGCTGGAGTATGGTGACGGCACACGGACAGTCGTGCAAACAACTCAAGGTGAATTGATCACATTTGATTCAAAATTTAACATTCCTGATTTCTAATTATTGACAACCATGTCAAAAATAAGAAATTCGGGAATTTCGTCTCTATATCCAGCCTAACTGGTAAGTACGCAGCACGCAAATAAAAAACTTTTGCAGTTCTAGTCTATAAACATGTTTACATTATATGGTCATATTATTAAGCTAAAATAAAATCACCAATTTTTTATGAATATAGACCTGGGCATGTCCCCTTAATGAGTAATGAAGCATGGTGACTCTACTGTCCACATAACACAAATTATGCAAGCGGGGCAACAATTGTCACACCGCAATATAAGTCATAGTGTCTCAAGTGTTGATTTAATTGGACCATGTTTGACAACTCAACCCAGAATTCACATTTTAAAAATCATTGACGCAACATGTATAGGGGCTATACTGTATTGTCCACTGTAGCATTTTAGCATTGAGTGTAAGTGAACAGGTCACATGTTGGACAGCCAAGCGCAGAACGCAATATAAAGTACTGTATAGGATCCCCAGTGGCGGATCCAAGGATTGACAAACAGGGGGGGGGGGGGCGCAACAGCCAGCCAGCCTCGTATGTTCTAGAGGGGTCCGGGGGCATTCCCCCTTCCCCCCGGAAAAAAAAAATCTGAGGCCTCAAATGAAGTGTTCTGGATCATATTTAAAGCAGCCCCTTGGGATAACATCAATTTTCGTTTTTAGTTTTGTAATGAAGTAGTGTATCCCCCAGATCATGATTTTATTTTATTTTTAGATTTTTATAAATATTTCTTATTAATATTTCCATGAAACCGCTTAAAACCCAAACAAACTTTTTGTATACCTCAACACATGCTGAAGGACGATTGAATGTTCCTACAGCACTGGGCCACATGTTGATGCCGTCGGCCCAGCGTTGGGCAGACAATAAATGTTGCAGGTGTATCACCTCATGTCCTGACTATAAGACACCAATCAGACACCAATTAGCGGCGATCGCCTTGATATCCTGGGCCAAGACGTGGGAATATGTGGTGTGAAGTGCTGCATATTGCTGACTTGTTTTGTTTACATGGCAATATACGACCTGGAAATATAACTATTTCACTCTTTTTCGGTGCTTTAAAATTGTTTTTTGACTTTTTTGTATTTTTAGTTAAGATCAGTAGGCTATATGGTTTCATATAAGTTAATTTTTTTAAATTGACAACATTGAAAATGTCTCATCCCAAGGGCTCCCTTTAAGTCTGTTTTTTCTTACCTATTCACGTCACAAAAAGGCACCTCGTATTATCTGATTATACATAGATTTAGAATTTAAAAAAAAAAAAAACGCTCTAGCAGTAAGTTCATTGTGTGTAAAACGTATCTGTAAATGTAGGCCAGTCACCGTGTTTGGTAAGGTCGCGACGATTGTGATGCACACAGTGAACACGATACACTAACGTAATGCTGGGTCAAAGCTAGGACACTGTTGACAACGCTGGCCCAACATTAAAGCAGCATTGGACAGTGAGTCGTGGTACAATGTTGGTCCACCGTCTTTGACGCTGACACAACATTGTTGCAGCATTGGGTGGATGTGTCGTGTTTGCTGGGAGACCCCGGGACGTGAGGCGCGTGGCACCTTTGACAACTACGGGCAGATAAATGACACAATTAGTCTGCAACCAAGTCACACTGCTCTGTTCATTTATATTAATACTGATTCAATCTAAGATCACCTTTCATGTGGGAGTGTTCTATTGTATAGGCCTATAACGGCAGGCCTATCTGAACATGATATTTTATTAAGATGTATTGGAATGAGAGAAATGCGTTCACGAAATATAACAAGATATTGATCACTTATCATATTTCCTATATGGCAAATTTTATACATGTAGGCCTCAGAATGTCTATATTGCTGGGATAGCATTAACGCCTACCGCTGTTGTCGCTGTGTAGCATGTGCCCTATCAGTGATTATTACACCCTGACACCTTATACAGTCACACACTTCTTGTGTCTAGACAATGCGGCTAGTCTGCAAATATTTTACGGAATGTTCTTATTTGAGCATGACGATATCAAAATATGGTATTTCTAATAGATGAATTAAAATAATATAAATTTGTAGGCGAAATATAAATATTTAAAAATCTGACTGAATACACTTCATACAGTGTATATGTAGCCTATGCAGGCCTGCCAAAAAACTGTTGCCGGTGTTGCCGCCATTGAGTATCGTGTATGCAGATGTCTGTCCTGTGTTGTGTTACGGCGCTATAGTATGGACACTGCCGACATCCAAAATTTGAGGTCTTAATATCACTGATTATGGGTAGACGTTTTTCCCATCATCAGAGGCCTCATATCTTATCTTGTATTATACATGGCGTCGCACTATACGCGGCAATATGCGGTATGTCAACATGCTAAGTAAATTTAAATATGCACCAGAGACATAGATTTAATTTTAAAAAATGTATCAAATGTTTATTTAAAGGATCTGCTAAATTACAACTTTATTAGCCTTTTCATTCAGATTTTGAAAGATAAGACACGAGATACAGGGTAGCTACTGGCTGATTCAACACCTCATTAGACCACTGCGACCCTCTGTTCGTCGAGGGCGCATCTAAATTAGGTAAATTCTAAAATGCTTCTGTTGCCAGGTTCCTTGCCAACCAGATATTAGCAATGACTATTATATACTAATTGAGAATTTGGAAAGGCTAAAAGCAGTTTTTATAGAAGCTTCGATGCCTTTATCTCACGCTTCGCAGCCTTCGGGTGCTGAGGTTCACTTAGCATATTCTTAATATGTAATTAAGTCGCTATACTTGACAGCGTGTATCAAGTGTTCTGAAGATCATGTCGGCCGGCGCCCATTAAGACACGAAATCGTCATGACTTCACACAACATGCAGTAAACACGTTATTCGGTCGTATTTCACGCAGAAATGTATAAATTAAATCAATTTACATTGCCTTTCATCACAACGGCCGAATAAATATTTTTAAAATTAGGAAAATTGATATTTTTGAAGATAAATGTCTTAGCCAAGACCTAAGTTGTACCGTAAAATTTCTAATTGTAGCCGCATCTCCAATAGAAACCGGCCCCCAAACTTTCAAAAATCACAATTTTTTTACAAAAAGTTTCCTATTTTGAAAACCTACAATTGAAGCCGCATGGCGACTTTTGAGATTTGTCAAGAACCAAAACTATTTTCATATCTTATAAAAAAGACAATGACCAGGTGTTTATCAAGACGCCGGCCGCTAGCTACTCTAACCGCTATATAAGCCCGGATAGCTTCTAACCCTTTACAGACATGAGGTGTTATATTCACAAACAACATGTACAATGTGTGACGATAGCGCAGGTAATGTAACCCTACAAGCGCTATAGACCTAGTCACAGTTGCCATGTTAAACCTACTTACTCAGTCTAACAGATTGAAATATTTTTTAGTCGATAAATATATATATATATATGTAATAAAAGTCCTTTATAAAATACAAGTGGCAATTACATATACCGGTATACACTACAATGGTTATTTGTGGTCTTCACCGTTAAGCATGTTAAACCAGCATCACTGTGTGTGGACCAGCCATGTCGGCCTACACAAACAGTGTTTGGCTAAAGTTGATATTTCCCACACAGTTCATCAACATTAGGAGAGGGAGGTGGGCGTGTGGCCGCACCCTTATTTGGGCAACGCCAACTGCTGGTTCACTGTAGACATCATTTGCCAACATTTAGCCGACTCTGCATCGACATCTCGTGCAAGCTGTACAGTCAGCAACTGGTCAAGTGACGACGCGCTCGCCTCTCCTATGACTGACAGCTCACGTCTGGAGAGGGGTGTTATTACACAATTATCAGATTATGACGGTGTCGACCACTGTCTACACGGCGTCGCACTGTCTAGAACGCAACATGCCGAATACCACACGCTGACATTCAGTGTGCTATAGACATGATATACATTATTATTTATATAATTATGCATGGCGTATCTTTTTAATAGATTCTCTGAACGATTTGCAATGTAAAATATGTTTAATTAGCGCTATGTAAAATAAACTTCCCGACTAATTTTAGCACCAAATCGTTTTTTTATGGCATATGTCTTTATATGAGCATTGGACATGAAGGGCTGGGTGATCGCTACCAGCAATTGAGATTGATAGCCGCGCTGTGGGTGATTCAATTTTGCACTCAAAACCTCCAATAGAAGCCGCAAGTAGACTTTTGACATTGGGCTCTGGAAAATTATTTTTTACATTCTAATTAAAGCCGCGGCTATAATTGGAAATTTTACGGTATATTGCATAACACTGTAGAGGGCAGCGGTGTAGATGTCAGCGGTGGGAGAGAGGGGGCAGTTATCCCTCCCACGCCACAGACTTGCCGGCTTGCCTTTCAGCTTTGCGTGTAACAGCTCCACGGCAAACACAAGACTATGACACAGTGCTAGCCTTATGATGGCCCACCATCTAAAACGCTGGCCCAGCAATAGCCCAGCATTGGACCACCCGTATATCGGCATTAACATGACAAATGTGCTACCAATGCTAGCTTAATGCTGGCCCATTGTCTACAACCTTGGCTTAGCAGTAAAACGGCATTGGGTAAAGGTCGTTTTTGACGGGAGTCACCATAACACGATGTACTGACCCAATGTTAGATCAATGTTGGAGCAGTGTCATTGATGATGGCACAACATGGCACAACACAACATTTAACTAACTTTGGTTCAGTGCATCATGTTGACTTACTACAAACAGCAGGGACCCAGCAAACACGAGGCATTAAACCAATGTTGGTCTAATGTTGGCCCGCCGTCTTTAACGTCGGCACAACATTAAAACAAGATTGCCTTGTTGTTAATGCTTCGTGTTAGCTGGGTATATGCCACTTCTGCACACAGCCAAAACCAAGTATCTGCTTATTTTACAAGTTTGCAGATACTGTCTATTGAAATAGCTCTTACAAACAAGAAGGAGGCAGTGACATCAGCGAAAAGGAAGTATGTACTTGATTTACAAGTGAGCAAATACTACCTTTTGGCAGCGCTATGGCAGGAAGAGCCAGTTAAAAAGCAGTATAAGCAGCAGATAATGCCTCTTGACTTAATTTGCACAGGCAGAACAGATAACGACTTCCGGTTAACGACAGACGTTTCCCCTAAAAACTTAACAAGAGATGTCACTGTCTACAGCTTCTATGTAAATAGAGCATGATCGAGATATGACAGTTTCTGTTCGGAATAAGTTGAATGTTTCACCAAAGAAGGTCTAAATTTAGTATTAAATATCAAGTCTCAATCAATCAGCGAGAATATGTCTTGTTGCCGGTAAAACCGGGCCCTGAATAGTGTTTATATTCCACAATACATACCCCTTGTAGAGCAGCAGGAATAGTTATAATCTTCATTATAGCACTTCCCAACCTTTCAATGTAGTACTCCCAGTCAAGAATCTGCAAGATAAGAAGTAAATCAGAAATGTGTTCAGGCCATGTGGTGAAAATGAATACATGCTCCTCTAATCCATAATTTTGCGGTGAGTGAAGATAAGTGTCCAATAAATACACAATAGTGTTTAAATTGAATGCAAACAATCTTTCTACAATAAACTAGACATACCTTCCATCCACACAACGCCACCTGGTAAATGTGGCAGTAATTAATGCTTGCAATTGTGTGAAATTTTTATTGTTGTTATGTGTTATTTCGCTGTCCTTAAGAGTCGAAAAGGTCTTTTAAACAAGAATACTTTGCAGAATAGGTACCATTACCTCCGGAAAGATTTTTTTAATTGCCATTGTAATTTCATGAAGCTTTAATTGTAAAGCCCCCCCCCCCCCCCAAAAAAAAAAGATGCAGACAAACTGCAATCATTTTCAGTGAAAAACACTTATTTAGTAAGAAAATTCGACCCAAAATTTTTTCATAGAAATATTCAAGCGCTGCTCCAAATTTTTCAAGAGCTACGGTACTCAGTTTAAAATAGTACACATTCCCAGATGTCAAGTACATGTACCACATAATGTTTTCATCTACAGCCATTTCCGTGGACACAACCTGTTTTAATTGACAAGGTTCGAGTCCAAGAAAAACACAGCCACTTTACTTTTCACCAAAATTGCCTGCCATTTTTAGACATAACTGCCTAAAAAATGCCTGACATTTTTACAGACATAACTGCCTAAATCCTGGACATAGCTAAAATAAAATGGTGAGTGCTAATACATGGGATTCTCCCCTTAAATGTAAAAAATACAGGGTGGAAGCTTATGTAACCTTTGTAATCACATTTTCAGAAATAAATCTAAGAAAGGAAAAGAAAGGAAACTTATTACGTGTCCAATGGAAAGAATTCCTTGGTTAATTGTTGCACTTTTTTTTATTTGACTGGGCAATTTTCAAAAATGAGAAAGGCAGTTTCCTTTTATGTTCCTTGTTTTGATAAAGGGTATGACATCATCAACTTCCTGTACACATCTATGCATATTTTGGCAAATCTGCCATGTTATGTAGCCTCCCATGGCCTTCAATCATCAATTATGTTATTAAATAAAATGCATTTTAAAGTTCCAGTTGGGTAATTTCTTTTAAAATAGTGGTGTCGTGATTTGACTTCAACGAGTTTCAACGAGAACTGTTTATACGTTTATATGCAGTCCCGGAATAAAAAATGGAATACATGTGAAAAGCAACATTTGTTCCCTATTATAGGTATTTGTTTGAAATTTCACCATGCAACATAGTGTATTAGGATGAGCTATAATGAATTAAAAACTTACTCCTCTGATATCAAAATCAGCCATTGAATTTGCCTTGAGCCATTTTTTTAAATAATGTCTTCTTACTCCAGACTCTGCTTGAAATATTGCCAAGGGGATGGCCCTACAATGAGTGATAATGATAATTTATGTATAACAAGAGTTACAATTTGAAGGCTCTAATGAAGTAAAACACATCTACAGCAGTGTATACTATGACCCTTTGTACCCAAATAATCATACAAAAGATATCGCGCAGCAAAGGAATTTTAACTTCAGTATTGACTCACGATTAACTGGGGTCAATGAAAAAGGCATACCTGACACATAATATCATATGAGCATGAATACTTGCAAAGAAAATGTGGTGGGGGGGTGGGGGGAGGATAGATCCAGTGAATGGCTAGGGATGACAACACCAAATCGAGCCTCAGGGTAAAATTGGTTTATGCGGTCTTTGTGAAGAAATAATATCAAACAGTCAACATTTGCTGCTAGGAGCGCGCGGGCTGACTTGAGATTACGCACTAGTTCTTATAGTGCCTCTCTCTTTTCAACCGAACAGCCATTTTGACATATGACAGTAGACATATGCAGTTTCTGCATTAGTTTTATATCTTTACTTCCAAAAGTACTCACCAAAACCTTGTTTTTGCCATTATACAAAAACAAGCCATCACAGATTGGAATACCCATCAGTGCAAAAGAACTTGTCGATAGTTGCAAAATAAATCACACTTAATCACATTTGTAAGGATTTTTTTTAATTGTGAAAAGAGGCGGCAATTTTGAATCTGATCTGTGCCATTTTAAAAATGGCCGCTCGGTTAACTGGTGTAGAATGTATGGCTTCATTTCAGGATGACACATGTTATCGATATGGATGCTATCTGAAATGTTTCATATAAGAACCATTCCACTGGATGTTTTCAGCAGTTTCGTCACATATACAATCAATGGGTTGGTCAATTAAATTTTAATTGCAAAATTGATATTCCCTTTAAATGGTGGAAGTACCATGTTTCGTTAACTTTCAGTACTGCTCTGTTGACATGACATCAGGTTAGGCTAGGTATGATCAGGGTTGCGTTTTAGTAACACATTTTTCTAATAAGCTCATAAATGTACTAAATCCAGAATTAATGTAGTAAATCAACAGAAGTGTGAAATATTAATTTTCTTGACATTGTAAAAAATATCAGGTTTTTACTATTCTTAACCTTAGCTGTGGCCTAGTTAGTGATACAGGTGACCATCGTTATAACACGATCATTGGGGTCCAATGAGTCAAATGGTGTTGTAAGTGAATAGTGTTATACAAAAAAATCAACCAGAAAACGATTCCAAAAATGGATGAGTAATAATAGGAAGACGATCGTAATTATAAGTGGTCTTGTTTGCACAGGTGTAACGTGTTATGTTACAGCTATAATTTATAGTAATAACAACAATATTATCATAATTTTTTGTGGCGTAACCATTGTCATGTTTTACAACTATTCTATTGTACAAATGTATACAGAATGAACACTATGGAGTAGCGAATTTGCTATATTTTAGTTCTATATTACATACTTATACATATAATTGTACGCAGTATGTAACACGATGTATTTAATGCCTTTAGTATCATTTGCATGTAATACTACGCGAGCATTATTATTATTTAATTGCACACAATATAATAAATTTGTATTATATATTGGCAGTGGCCATGTCTGTCACTGCTATCACCTCTGCAGTTGATGATTGACATCACTGTCCTCACACTGATTGGTTCAGATACCCTCTCTCTTTCTGACTCCTCCCACGTCAAGAGGTTGATCTCCCAGGTCATGTGCGGTGTTTGACAGCTCACACACTCTTCACAGAATCTTGTCAGAAAATACTTCACGAGAACTTGTGAGATTTGCTCCAGTCAATAGGTGCGAGTCTCGACAACTCTGGCTGTGTCAACACTTTATCAGGTGACGTTTGTACAACACTCAGTTCGTAGTCTTTGTGTGTGGGGGGGGGGGGGGGGATCAACCCTTTCCTTCTATTCGTAGGCCTAGCAAGACGTATTAAGTCGACAAGCTTATATATAAATATAATACGATGATTATTTTTAGATATATAATATGATAGCATCGTTATTAAATATATAGCACGATCTACAGATGGATTATTTTTCGTGCTATAATCTGTAAGCATAATATATCACAAACTTTCTTAAATACATAACATTCTCTACTTTGTGTATATAGCACGATTTAAATTGTATACAAAACTATAATCATTTTTTGTGCCAGAATCTGAAAGAATTATAACACAATCTTCAGAAATTTATAACACAATCTTTAGACTAATAAATATCTGTTCGAATACAATACTTTCTTTACAAATATATAACACAATTTCTATGAAATATTATTATGCCGCATTATAATATACAAAGATATCAAAGCGTCTCCGCCAAGCCACTTTTTTTCGCCTCACTGCCCGGCATTATGACATAATAAAAACACGATCTTCAGAAATTTATAAAACGATCTACAGAAATGTATAACGCGATCTTTAGACTAATTATAATAATTATCTGTTCGAATACAATACGTTCTTTACAGATTTCCTATAATCTGAAATAGTTATAACACGATCTTCAATAAATTTATAACCCGATCTTCAGAAATTTATAAGAGGATCTACAGAAATTCATAACACGATCATTAGACTGAAAATTATCTATTCGAATACACTACGTTCTCTACAATTTTATAACACGATTTTTATGAGTTAATTATATTATGCGGTATTATAATATACGAAGATATCAAAGCGTCTCCAGCGGGCCACTCATTCTCACCTCACTGCCCGGCATTATGACATAAAACGGCACACTGTTCAACGTTCACATGTGTAGACCCAGCGCTGGCCAAACATTGTTTCAATGCTGGGCGTAACGTTTATCATTCGCTGAGTTAACATGATGCGTGTTGGCGTTGTCGACAATAGCGATTAGTATTCGCGATGCACATACTGTTTACTCTTTCAATAAATCTTGTAGATTTGGAGATTATAACACGGTATTCTGTAAAAAAGCTAGAAAAAGGGTCCTAAATTTTGGGGTCCATGACCTTACCGTGTTATAACCGATCCGTGCTGTAACGATTCGTGTTATTACGATGTTCACCTGTAGTAGAAGTCTATGACTAATCTGAGAAATATTTGTGAAGTTATCTTGTTTAAAACCAGCAAAATATGATCAGTCATACAGTTGTTGAAAAGTTTTTAGTCATCAGCAGCAAGTTACATGTAGAATGACAGAGATACAGAATAAAAGAAAAAACAAGAGGCCAGTCGGCAACTATTCTCTCCCCCGCCCCGCACAGCTCCACCAGCGTGATACAGGGTACATACTTCTCTGAAGTCTTACAGTTTGTTCTACAATAATGATCTACCTGTCTAGGACAAATTACTGTGTATATTACAGATATTGAAGTCAATGATGGTCGCAAGTCAGTATTTTTTTAAATTTGAGCAAGTTGACATTTTTGAGGGTATATCCCCCACTGAAACCACACATTTTGCTTTATAGTAATCAACAGAATGACGGACTTCCGAGGCGACGCTAAAACCCCCACCCCAACTTTGTCGGGCAGGGAACAAAAATAGTAAGATGACAGAAGATTGACCCAAGGTTGTTGGGCGACTTGGCTGAGCGCACACACAGGAATTTTTTTAATTATAGAAACCAATTGGTGGCCTCCTGAGGGACTTTTGAGACAAAACTGAGACAATTCCGCAAAAATCGGGAGACTTGGGATTTATGCAGCAGTTGTAAAACCACCTTTAGCAAGATGCATGGAAAAACTTTAAAAATGTTCACAAGACAGAATTAAGGTCATAAAATTAATTTTTAATGGAACTTTAATGAACAATTTTTTAAGATGATCTCAACAATGGCTCAACAATGCTGATGAAGAAATATCGGGAGAAATACTAACAGTTTTTCTAAGCAAATATTGGTAAAAAAAATCATGTACATTCCATTCTTAGAATTGCCACCCTATCACATTGATTGGAGTGAAAAATTTGAATTTTAAAAGAATTTTATTTTTCATATCCCTACCAATTAAAATGAAAATGTAAACCAACCATACCTCTCTGTGACAGGTGCACCTTCAGGTTTCTTGGAAATAATGAATTTACAGCTGAGACCGGCATCTTTCACCATTTGATCTCCCAAAAACTAGTAAGAAAAGTAAAAATTATTTTTCTATACCCACATTTTTGGTTTACAAATATTTTTACATTGTAGAAGAAAAAATAATCAGTTGATTTGAATACCACAATGGAACATTGTAACTGTAGGTCAAAGCTATATTATGTGTTGTATTACGCCGGATAACATCCCTAGAAAAGCATGGCAAAAATTGTGCAGACCCAGCTAGTCAACTGCATGTATCTGCACAAGTATTTAAGCAACCTTGGCCATGTTAAGGCACTAATTGAAAACGAAGTTAGGATTGAGCAAATCACCTTGCATTTGTGTGACATAAAATGTTCATTCTCAATAATCAATAGTTAACAGAATTTTTTTTTATCGATGTAATGTTGGTTATATAATGGTTGTATAATTATAGGTGTTTCAATGGACTAATAATTCTATTAATATTCATTTATACGTTTTTAAAGTTAAGTATCAGTAACCATTTAAATTTATACATGACATAATTTTTACAATGAGATCAGAAATTACACCTCTGCTAATCGCTTAGCTGTGCTGATAGATGTAGATTTCTGTTGACCGTAATCCTCCAACTTTCGTGACATGTTGCGATTTTCCGAAATCAGCTCAAAAAGTTCACTGTCTGGCATATTTGCAGCCTGTGAGACATAAATGACAAAGATAAGTGAATAACTAAAAAATTGTTCTCAATACATAGCAGAAATGAATGCATCCCCTCCATACTTTGCTTTCATCAATGCAAAATTATAGTGATAATTACATTGTAGACTTGTGGAAACTTATCAAATCAATGACAAAAAAAAATTCTTAAAATTAATGAACTATCAATAAACCCTTCTATTCATTTCAAGTCCAAGAATTGAAAGCCCAAGAGAGTCTACATACAAAATCATCAGTGAAGTTTAATAACGTTTTATTAGTGTTTCATGGAATTTTGAGAATCATTTGAAAATAAAAATGGCCCCAATTTTCTTGTTACAAATAAACAAACTGCAACAAAAAACATTTAATTTTGCAGTCAGGCAGATAAGTGCCTACAGACAAAATCACGAGTGATAAAAACACACAAAATGAACATCTAGGGCTACAACCTCTGGGTGATGAGAGTGAAATATAAAAGGAATACCCCAAGGGGTTTCAAACATTTGCCCCAGAAAGAGATTGATAGTCCCTAAGCTATTTTATATCAGAAAAGGTCATAATTCCAAACAAGAACACTGCGCTTCTAAAGATTATTGAGTTTTCTTATGTAGCCAGATACAGAAATGTCAGGGAGCATCTCAGAGCAGCTCAATACCAGCATCACTCTTTATTACTCTGAAGCTGTAGTATAGTTATTTAGTGCCTACAACACCCAGAAAAATGAACACATGATCCCAAGAAAACACTGACACACGAGCGGCTGTTAGTGCAATGCTTGGCAAACGTAAGGTATGGAAGAACAGCAATAAACAGTTCCACGTCTTGTATACTGGGTCTGTGTGTCATTTATGTAGCAGATTGTTAGACCACATTTACTATTATTACATGTCATGTTTTATAACTTGTAAACAAGGCAATGTTGCAATATGAAGTTACAACTTGGCAAGATTCCACACCGAGGCTTAACCACGTCGGAGTAGCCAATCGCCCCATGGGGAGGGGTTCCGCATTACATGCTTTCAGATTGGCATCATGTCTACATAGGGCTACAATATATTAGCAGGGTCCTGTCCAGACATTGGACAGTGGTGGGCGGTCTTAGCATCAAAAACGCCATTTTTATAGCACAGCCATGTTTTTATACTCAACATACTCGGTTTTCCATGTTTTTCCAACTGTTGTGGTGGGCGGTGTATCAGAGTGCTGGGTGCGGCTACCCAGGGCCGCCCACCGTAGGCAGAACCCTGTACTGGTATTCTTAGAACAGATTATTACGATTATTTTATAACAAACATGACAGAAGAGTTTAAAAGCCAATGTGATTTAATAATATCACTAGAAAGGTATCATCTGATATGCCATACAATGGAAGCACACACAAGGTTTGAGCAATTAGCCCCTGCAAATATCAAGGCCAACACCTGTGATAACACTTTAAGCTCTCTAGACACATTAATCTACTACATGGAATATTATTAATCAATTAAATACTTTGTTGAAGAAAATAGTTCAATATATCAGAACAAAGACGTTTCCCTGCTTCCACTTGTAAGCATACAAAATTGTACTTTGGTATTTAAATGGACATTTTCTATTTTTATATTAAATAGGCTTACTGTATCCCTGCGCATAAACGTGCATGCACTTATCAGTAAAAATCGACTGTTTTGAGAACGGCTCCAAAAATATTCCCGTTCATTTATCAGTGCATGCACTTATATTTGAATACTACGTGCATGCACTTATATTTGAAATACGCGCATCAATGTGTAACTCAGACATATACTGCGAGTGAGAATAATATTGACATGTACAGAGTTATAGAAACCCTTACAAGCATATGGCCATACTAATTTAATAATTTCTGATGCTGATCGTAAACCCAAACTACATTATTGTTTTCATTTATTACCGGGTAGGGAATTGCTTTATATCATAGATATGAGTCAATTGAAACCGGGAAAGGATAGTGCATGGGTGTGATAGCTAAAATAAGTGGACAAATGAGGTGTGATATGACATATATGAGACCACGTTTAGTGGGTACATGAGATCTCTGAAGGTAGGGCGAGCACATGCGAGACTACAAACAGTGAAATATGAATCACGTTTTATATTGACGGCTTTGGCAGTTTGACAAAAAAAGCACATGTTTCTCTCCACAAAAAAGAGTTTTCCTATAAGTATAGTATTGATGTACTTCAGTAAATCCACCATTATTAATCTCCCCCGATTATTTTCATTCCCCCAAATTAAATGCGCCCATAATATTTCACGATTTACAATAATGAGCGTGTGTCATGAACTGACCCAGATATTGCGTACATGTGATTGGCCATCTCCACCAATGATATGCCTAAGATCTTATTCTAGGTCAGCCACCTTCAAAATGGCATTTACCACACAATGAGCTATGGTGTCAGATGTTAAGATCGGTGGTAAGATATTCAAAGGCAATAGATATTATTGCAAAATATTGTATTAATATCTTAATAGATTTGCTTTTGTAAGTGAAACATCTGATAGCTTTCCCCAGCTTCCAACTCTCATTGTGTTCAATTCTTTACAAGACTACATAACTTCAGGAGCTCCCGCTCCGAATTAGAATTTGATTTAAGCAATTTTGTGTAGGGTTATTAATGTAGTCCTAGGCTAGGTCAAAAATCATGATGCAAGACAACTAGGTCTAAGAAGCTCAGTCTAAGAGAAAGATAAGAACTAGACAGTCTGTCAGAGATTGCAAACCTCCATTGAAATTATTGATCCTAATCAGTATCCCAGTGATGGTCTACCTATCTGGCACAGTTTACCCGATATCAGGCCAATCGAGGTAACTTATAGCTGATTTACTGTCATCTTGAATTCGATATAAACTAGTTAAAAAATTAGGGTGCATCCTCCCCCTAAACCCAAATTTTGTTTTATAGTAATGAACTAGCATCTAACACAGTTTTCAAAATATTTGGCATGTGAAAGTAAATAATGGCCGATAGGGGGCCATTTTGAATTTGATCGAGTCAGAATTTTTCAAGATGCATCCTCAGCTGAAATCTCACATTTCATTCTATAGTAATCGTCTAGCTATCTAGCACGGTTTACCAAATATCGGCCATGTGAAAGTGAATAATGGCCTAAAGGCGGCCATTTTGAATTTGATCAAGTCGAAATTTTTCAAGATGCATCCTCTCCTGAAATCTCACATTTTGTTTTATAGTAATGGTCTAGCCATCTAGTACGGTTACCAAATAACGGCTATGTGAAAGTGAATAATGGCCGATAGGCGACCATTTTAAATTTGATAGAGTCAATTTTTTTCAAGATGCATCCTCTCCTGTAATCTTACATTTTGTTTTATAGTAATGGTCCAGTTATCTAACACGGTTTACCAAATATCAGCAATGTGAAAGTAAATAGTGGCTGATAGGCGGCCATTTTGAATTTGATTGAGTCGAAAGTTTTTAAAAGGCATCCTCTCCCGAAACGTCACATTTTGTTTTATTGTTACCTATTTGGATTGAGATCCATATAGGTGGGTTTATGTTTTGTTTGTAGCTTTATTTACTGTGTCATTCCCTCAGCTTCACAGTCACAATAGCCTTGGCTGTTTTTTCCTGTGCAAAACAGGGATCCAAAATTATCAAATCACCACTTAGTTTAGTTGCCCAATCATAGAGCAGCTGTTTTATAATTGGCTGCATAAGAGTACTCTCTTATATAACCAATCAGAGAGCTCCTGAATCCATTGCTGTAGTCTCAATCTGGATTCCCAAATCAGTCCTTTGTTTGCCAGCCTGGAGCTAGTTGGGGTGCAGTCATTTGCCTGTCGAGGTGAATAATGACTGATAGGGGGCCATTTTGAAATTTTATCAACTTCAAATTTTTCAAGATGCATCCTCTCCTGAAACCTTACAATTTATTTGATATTAATGGTGTAGCTATCTTAAGCGGTTTTTATGATATTCCGCAATATCAGGCCTATTGAGGTGAATAATGGCTGATAGGCGGCCATTTTTAATTTGATCTACTTGAAATTTTTCAAGATGCATCCTCTCGAAACCTCACAATTTGTTTTATAGTAATGGTGTAGCTATCTTGAGCGGT
The DNA here is from genome assembly GCA_964017125.1 of Flabesymbios commensalis. Classification (NCBI taxonomy): domain Eukaryota; kingdom Metazoa; phylum Annelida; class Polychaeta; order Terebellida; family Flabelligeridae; genus Flabesymbios; species Flabesymbios commensalis. The sequence continues at coordinate 34,116,705 of OZ024905.1, read as the reverse complement.
TTTCATGATATTTCGCAAAATCTTTCAGTCGGATTTACGATGTTATATATTAGGTCAAAGTGCTGGGTCAACTTCAAGGTCAAGGTCCAAAATCCTGCAAAGGCACAACTAGGGACCTTAGAGAACATGTATGTGCAATATGACTGTCATCGGCCCGGTACTTTTCGAAATCTGCTCCGAAAACGAAGTGCGCGTCAAAACGTCTAAATAGGTCCTAGTTCTGAGCCAAAAGTAGGTCAAAGTTCAAATACCCAAAAAGGCACAACTAGACCCCCTAGGGGTGTTTTGTGTAAAATTTAAAGACAATCGGACAAGTACTTTCAGAGATATGCAACGGAAACGAATTGTTCACGGATGGCCCAACGCCGTAACATCATCATTTTCTCCTCTGCGACCTTGCGTATTGAATTCAGATTAAAAACATTTTAACCTGTCCATTATCCACCTGGAAGTAACCCACATACCAAAAATTGTTATCCTAGCTTATTTTCTTACAAAGTTATAGGCAAAAGAAGAGGCAAAAAAAAACGGAGGCGGAATCAATAGCTCCCTCCGTCTCACCTACGGTGACGGCGGGAGCTAAAAATGTATTGGCATAGTGTGATCTCAAGGTAGAAACTGCTCTTAGTGTTGAAACAAACAGGCTATCTACAGGGATAAACCAATGGCCCGACACACAGCTCAAAAGCCAGAAACATCAACTATCATAAAATTGAAGAGGAAAAGTGTAATAACTGAACAAATACAGAAACGATTGCTTATTCAGAAACACCATTTACTAGGCATATCACATGCTGTTATGACAGAAAACTGTGAGGTCAAAACCCAACTGCAGACCATAACCCCCTGCCCCCAGGGAATTTGGACAATTGCATTCACAAGAAATTAAAATTTGGTAATTACACCATTTTCTTGAAAATCACTGAGCTGAGTCCAAATACCATTTCATTCACAAGCAATAGTTTTTAGCTGTTCTCGAGATATCACATTCACTACGTGTTGTGAGTGGCGGCTATCTATTGAACACATACATCATTACATGCATCCCAGGGCATGCATACATATTAACTGGCATGATAATAAAAAAAAATTATTCGAATTATGAAAATGTTCTAAATTCAGACCTTGCTAAAAAGAACATCCAGCCAGTAATCTGCAACCTTGGCCACACTGGAATAACACTCCTCAAGGGTTTCACCTTTTAGGAACGCTTCAAACACAGATGACTGAAATATCTTAATCAGCTGTAATTCTCCTCGACGTTTTACTTCAAATCCCTATAAAGAATGACAACAAAGAAAAGAGCACAACGGGTCAAAATGTTTTGAAGATTATGGCTTTATATTTAACTTTAATGTCTTCAACAAAAATAAGCGAGGCTCATGGTGAGTGAACATTAGTCTCTTACTCATCATTTGAAAGTGGTAATTGTTGGTAAAAAAACAGTAACATCTCACAAGAAGATTCAAGCAAAGGTGTTATTACATGCCTTCTCATTCTGTTTTATCCACACTATAGCTTTCGCAATCTAGACCACGCAATATTCCTTCTTCGATAAGAATGGTGCCAGCTGGCAGGCTGTAGCACTATTACCAGTGATCAGTAATAAAGGTCAGGTCAACAAGGTCATCATGATAAATTTCACAGAAACAGACAACAAAATGCTGTCAGCAAAGAATTGGATGAGGACTAAAAATGATAGTGGAATCTTCATTTTCTTCAATATATATTATACCATTACTAACAAGTTAATGATGATAAATTGCACAATCATGAAATATGATTTGCAATTTTATTTTAAATATTTGTTGTTTGCTTCTTCACAATTCAATGATGAAAATATTTATCTGCAAACGTAAGTCATGGCTATGCAAATTGGACAATTATTTGATCAGAAATTTTTGCGCAGATCAAAATAATGCACGGACTAGAGAAAAGCTGTGACAAACACTGGTAATATTGGATATGCTTAATAAATGATAGTTTTTCATTAACAAAAGATAGGGCAGTTGAAAAACATGAGATAAACAGTCATATTTGTAAGGATGTAAAAACTTGTAAGAACCAGACAAAAAAGTAAGCAGATTTACCCACCTTTAATTCAGCCAAGGAATTATCTAAGTTAAATACACAATATCTTTTTTTCAGTTTCTTTCCTTCTTCCTTAGAAGCCGGCAGTATCATTGCTAAGTAAGGTCCATCCACTTCAAAAAAGATAGAGTTTTCACTGCGTATATCGTAGTGTAGAGAAGAAGGGTCATTCAGCTCATGGTACTGATCGTTTGTGAAATGTTCCTATTATAATAAACACATGATGCAAATTACACAATGTTATTTGTAAATGTCTATTTCTGAAAAAAAAAATTATCAGATATGTTGCCTTTTGTGAGCACCATTTTCCCCATCATGAGCGCTATGTTGCCCTTCTTGAGTGTCATGTTGCCCTTCATGGGCACCATGTTGCCCTTCTAATATTCAGACAGTGAAATGTCTCTTTTAAGTGTTGTTATGTCATATTCAACACACCCAGGCCATTGTGACTGTGAACAACATGAAAAACACCCTAATCACTGATGTCGTACATTCACACCTATGTTGCAATACCTGATAACAGCCTGTGTACATAGTGGTAATAACTGGCGATGCTTACATACTTAACCGATTCTGTTTATACCCTTAATTTGGGAGGGTGGGTGTTGGAAGCGCCTAACTGGGTGTCCGTCGGGCATGATAAGGTGCCCTAATGATAGGTGGCGCCATGCCCCTTTTGAAACACTGAGGAAGGATAACCAATCACTCAGTGCCCTATACAATATGCTTCACAATACTCATCTCTGCATCACTAATTTTTTTTCTAAAAGGTATAGTATATACCGTATTTATTCAAATAGATGCCCGGGGCGTTAATAAGCATACCCCCCTCTGAGACGACAGGAAGATGGCCACTTAATAGAGTAGTTTTTAACTTTATTATGATCATATGTGACCTATCTGTACATACCGAGTCTCATGTCAAAACAATTCAATATGGAGTTCATGGTACCATTGGATAGCACAGCTTTAATACAGCTTCAATATGACACCAAGAACATAAAATTTTCTTGATTCGGAGCTGTCCTGTGAACATTTTAGTGATGCGAATGGGTCAATGTTAAAAAAATTAACAAGAACACACTCGACAATAGCCCGGCGCCATTATTGAACTTGAAGTCATTATTGCGGCCACAAAGTCAAATTATTGACGTAAAATGCGAAAAATGACAATAAATCGGCCATTTTAATTTTTTTTCCAGCCATTATTAAACTTGTCCGAGAACTGGTTATTAGTAACATGCATAACAGATTTTAAGATGATACATGAAAACTTTTAAAGTCATCACGCCCACAAGGTCAAATTATTGACGTAAAATGCGAAAAATCGCAAGAAATCGGCCATTTTGATTTTTTTTAGCCATTATTGAACTTGTCCAAGAACTACTTATTAGTAACATACATCACAAATTTGAAGAGGATATGTGAAAAACTTTTCAAGTTATTGCGCCCACAAGGTCAAATTATTGAGGTAAAATGCGAAAAATCGCAATAAATAAACCATTTAAAAAAAAATTTCAGCCATTATTTAACTTGTCCAAGAACTACTTATTAGTAACATGCATAACAAATTTGAAGAGGATACGTGGAAAACTTTTCAAGTTATCGCGCCCACAAGTAAATGTTAACGCCGACGCCGCCGAACTTCAATTGCAATAGCCCAACTTTTTTAATTAAAATTAAAAGGCGGGCTAAAATTGGCCTTAAAGTCATGGCAACAATTTTGATTGTAAGTTCTTTATATCTAAAAAAAATAGTTCCTTATAGCCAAAAAGGATTCTTTGGCCAAACCTGGAAAAATTGTATGCAGTTTTTTATGATTTATTTTTATAGCCCAGGATGTCTACTTTAAGAATCTGCAGGTCGGAGCGTTTTACAAAATAAGTAAAATCCAAGATGGCTCCTGGCGGCCCGGCCATCTCGGAATTACAATGTATTTTCATATTTCTTCCATGATGTTTAAATGCAAGCCATTATACTAATTGAATTGCTGGGAACACTGTTGATATATAGTGGAGAAAATTTTAGCGATCTTGTTCAATGTGAAACAATAATAATAATGATTTAAAAAAAATTAAAATAACTTGGCTTGAAAATCTGTTGAAAGATAATATTATTACAAAATAGTATATTGGTCCTTCACACTGGGGATATAATACCTAGTATTTTGTAATGAGTATGTTCCTGTATATGGTCATATCATGTGCTCTATTGCATCTATTTTAAGACTGAAAACTATTTTCAATATTTGTTTATTAATTTTATCGGCGAGAGTACTGTATTATGCAGCTACAAACTTTTTCTAATACTTGTTTTAATCATGCAAACTTGCCCAATGTGAAAGTTTTTCTGGAAATAATAATGAAGGCTCTGGTGGCATAAAATTTACTTACCCTGACCATAATGTTCAACATCGCTCCTGGATAGGATATGGTTATTTTTGCCTTTTTAGGATTAGTTGTCTTGATAACATAATTTTCAGGAAAAGTTGCTGGCAACACACACCAAATACCATCTGTATCTAGCTCCAATGGTCGCCTGTGAAACAAGAAAGAAAAAAAAGATTACTAACATAGGATATATACATACATTACACAATATAGACTGACCGTTACAATACACAAATCAATGTCATTACTACTATTATTAATTACTACTAACAGTAGGGTATTCAAATTGATGAAGCAAAGAAAGTTTTGAAAAAACAGGTGGATTTGTTGTAATAACAAATGTTAAAGTAGCTAAATAGATCCATATCCATAGTCAAGAACAGCCGGCAACAGAGCAGCTGGTCACTGGCCTAATTTTTAATATCCTGTAAAAGTAAAAAAATAGATCTAGGAAAATGTACATAATAGAAAATGTTAATGTCTCAAAGATGATTCAGTTGGTATGGAATTACCCAATCTGTTCTACGATCTCTCTAGCCATAGTGATGATGCTTGCACCAGTATAGCATACAATGCCAGCCATTTCCATGCTATACCACCGAGCCCTAATAACAGCAAACATCACTTTTAATAAGTCAACAAAAAAATATCATGATACATGTATTAATCTTCAACAAGGGCACACTCAAAAAAAAATTCCCTGCTGAATAATGATGATATTTAAAAAGGCAAAATATGCAAAAACAATGAGTTGACTTTTCTTTCAAATTCAAAGAAACAGGTTTCTAGCATCATGCTGGAAAAAATTCGAGCATGATACATAACAAACTAGCCAATTTGGCATGCCAAAATTGGAAAGAAGTAGTAGTAGTAAATAATTGCTTTACGTCACTTTTCGGCACAAATGATCTTTTAAGTGACATTGTAATACGATAAAAACGTTGTAGTCAATTGATGAAATGAATGATGTACAGATGATGATGTGAGGGTGGGGGTGATAGGGCATGGTGGGTTATTGAGAGCGTTTTCCTTCGCTCGCCCGATAAGGGGTTCTGGGCATGTCTAGGGGATATACCCCCAGACACGCCCAGAAGGCCGGAGACTTGAGTTTCGCTGTACAATTTAATGATGAAACTCTGTGGCATTTTGCGCAGCTCCGCTATCCTCGGGTCGGATAGTCCCCAGAGTAACAATAGGAAGGATCACTCCCTCTGGGTAACTCCATTCATCCCACGTGAGAGACCTAATGTCAGACACGCTACTGCCGGTTATTTAAGGCTACCACGGCCTACATCAGCGCCAGCACTGATGCGGGTGCTGCATTGGCTCCGCTGTTGAGCGGAGGAACCAGGGTACGCCACTGGCAATCCGCCCGAAGATTATAGCCAGATACGAGGAGGCTGCAGCTGCCCTTGGATGAAGGGGGCAAAAAGTACTACTAGTACTACTAGCAATCATCCCAGTACCCCTGGAAAGAAGTACTGTATATCATTTCATACCCTGCAGTAAATATATTATAGATATTTTGTGTTAGATTCGCATCATGTAATCGTAATTAATACAAGAAATTGAAATAAATAAACACAAAGAGAAAAAATGTCTAATTATCCAACATTTAAATCAAATAGCTATATAATTCTTCAAGTCACATAATAGCAGATCTGTATGTCAAGGTGTTAAAAAACACGGCGCCGTAATCATAGCCAACAACGCTAATAGTCACACATCATAGACTACCATTTAAAGACAAGGAGTGTTATATCCGCTAGTTCATGAATATATCAAAGTAGTTAAAATATAATGTAACTTGAAATGGCCGCTATATCTATATCAGTGCCATTAGACTCGAAGACCCAGATAACCTATATATGTCAGGTTTCAAGGCATTTAACAGAAAATAAGAACGATTTATTAAAAGTGATAAAACTATTATGGCCACTGTAGTCTCGTTTTCAGCCCCAGATGAAAGTGGACAATGCTAATAGACATGCAGACCCCGAAAACATATATATACCAGGTTTCAAAGGAATTCTGAAAAAAAATTAACTAAAAAAAAAATTAGTCGACAGGTAGCAGCCATTTTGATTATTGGTGGAAAGCTGAAAATCTAATCAGGAGATCTCCATACCCATAGGTAACTTTACGTAAAAAAATGGAGAGATCCAAGAATTATTTTTCAAGTTAACAAGAATTTTTTTTTTTGAATCTTAGACCTTGACCTTCAGTGAAAAAAAAATTGAGGGGTTGAATGTTTGTATGAATTATAAATTCTGTTGCACCATGTTGGTGTAGTAGCCAAAAGGCTGCGGGCTGCTGCATCGGCGGTGATGGCTGCGCACAAAAGGGAGGACAATACCCCTTCGGGCCTTAGTAAACTTCTCAGGATAGGTCTACACTGCTTCAGCAATGTCACCAGTCCCTGAATTGAACTGGGTGAGAATACTGTAGCCCATTGTATTATTATTGGGATAGTTCACACTAACATTACTGAATGTGGCTTAACGAGCAATGACATAATAAACAACTAGTCTTCATAAGGTTATTAATTGGCACATTATAATAATAACATTTCCACTCAATTTATGACTAAAATCGCCCTTCACCTACGGGCAGGGGATAATAATAGGGTGATGTTGGGATTTCTGATTTCTATTCATCTGTACTTACCCTTTTCTCATCACATAACCATAGAAAGAGTTCAAAATACACTTGTGGGCCAGCTGCAGTGAATCGTATAGGACGACCATACCATTGGCTCGTTTGATTTCACCGGCATCACCGCTGGCTTCAGCTTCTGCTAGTTTTCTTTTCCAAACCTTAAAGTAGAGAAAATAATAGCTTAACATGCAAAGTGAGTCAATATACTTATTTCTATAAACTAAAAACATCAATTCCTAATCATATTCCAGTGATATTGATAAAATAGACAAGTCTGTACACATTAGAGAAATAAATCATTGAAAATTAAATTGGAAAGATGCAAATCAAACCTCTAAAGAATTGTTGAGCCCAATATGATGGAAAAAGATATTCCCAAGTTATAAATGTGCTTGGTTTTTGTGCAGCTATAGTTCCCAATTTCATAAATCAACAGGTTAAAATTGGAAATGAAAACACTTACCTTTACAAGGCCCTTGAATTCATATCTTCTGTCTCTAAAAGCTCGCACAGTGTCTACATAAAACGAATTTTCCCTCTGACAAACAGTTGATATCTGCTCTTCTTCTCTCACCATATGAATTTTCCTATAAGCTTTGCGACAGTACTCTTTTCAATGAAACAAAACAGTTGATAATGTAAAATCAGTATACGTTAGTTATACATGTAGTTCATGACTAGATCATAGGTGTGACTGTTGACGTCTGGACAGAAAAACATTAAAAGCATCCCCTTTTGATAATTTATGGTCAGTCTTCAAAAAAAATGTTTTAAGACCAAACGAAACAAATCTAATTCCTACTTCCAGTCTATTTTCTACAGCCAGACGACAGCTAAAGCTTTCGTTACTAATATTTTAAAATTCAGAACCATTTTAAAAACTGAAATCTAACCAGAGTGTCAATGACACAGAAGCTCATCCTTAATTAGCGCAAATTGATTACAAATTAAAATTTCTGAAATCCGTGAGGAAGTTTAATGCACAGGCCCGAGCTCTTTCAAACAAGCCAAACAGAATTGAAATCAGATAAGAATTGAGGGAGGAGAAGCATTTCTTGTGAATGGTGGACAGAGTGCCCTAATTAGGTCTTAATTAGGCCATAAGTTAATTAATAATTAGAATTTCTCAAATCTGTGAGGATATTTATTGCACAGGCCCAATCTCTTTCAAACAAACCGAACAGAATTGAAATCGGATAGGAATTGAGGGAGAAGAAGCATTTCTTGTGAATGGTGGACAGAGTGTCCTGATTAGGGCTTAGTTAGGTCATCATTAAGTTAATTAATAATTACAGTTTCTCAAATCCGTGAGGAAGTTTAATGCACAGGCCCAAGCTCTTTCGAACAAACCAAACAGAATTGAAATCGGATAAGAATTGAGGGAGGAGAAGCAGTTTGGGTGAATGGTGGCCACAGTGCCCTAATTAGGTCTTAATTAGGCCATAAGTTAATTAATAATTAAAATTTCTAAAATCCGCGAGAAAATTTAATGCACAGGTCCAAGCTCTTTCAAACAAACCAGACGGAATTGAAATCTCATCTAGGCCTAAAAGGCCAGATGAGCAAAAAGTATTTTTCCATATCATCAAATCTGAACTTTAAACACCTAATTATTTATCAATTATTAGCCGTGGATTCTATACTTGGCCTACAGCTCCTATTTAGCATGCTTAGATTGGCACTGTAGCAGCCTAATGGTTGTATGCCATAGTGGAGTGTAATGGAAATTTATAACTAATATTTAGAGATCAATTTTGAGGTTGTGATTGCTGTTTTAGTGTTAATTTTTTTTTCACAACACTAAAAATTGTAGTACATATAAAATAGACTGACATTGTAACAGCATTTCTGCATGTATGAGTAGGCTGCATTTTGGCACTATTACAATTTAAGACCACATTACAATTTAAGACCACAATTCTAAAAAGCACTGTTTTCAAGACGTATTTTAAAGGCCTTATAAATGACAACATAAAAATAAGACATTTTAAGACTTTTTACTATTGCGTACAAACCCTGATCTTGCAAAATTACTCGGTGATTAGTGAGAGCTCAGTGATTAGTGAGAGTTAAAATTATTCGTAAATACACCAGCGTGGCGGGAAAATTTTGCATCCAGAAAGTAACTGTATGACTAAAAAACCTGAGGTTTCAAATATATATAAGAGTTAATTGAACTTACTGCCCAGATATTTGGACCAATTTTTTCACCCATACAGAAACCAAAATTTTATACATTAGCTCTATAAGATATAATGAGATGCCCACCAGCAAGTCGTTTCTTTTCAAAAGTCGCCTGCTCCTCCTTGTTAAGTTGATGAAAAGCTCGAGGGGGGCCACCAGGAGCATATGGTGGGAACTTCTCATTCTCTAGCTGTTGCTGGATCCTATGGTATTCACTTCTACTGGCTGGCACTGAAAGACAATATTAGTTTAACACTAAAATTGTAATATTAATAAATATAAACAAGAAGATGCAAAGAAGGTAAAACTAAATGCAAAGAAGAATAAAAAACTAAAATATTTTTCATTTGTTATGTTATCATGTCTGAAGATTGGTCACAATAATGAATTTGAGAAGGATACATGAAAAAAATGATCATTTACAAATTTATCCAAGAACTGGTCATTAGCATCAACTTGACAAGTTTGATCAAGATAGATGGCAAGTTATTGCCGTAAAATGACAATTCTGATGACACAAGAATTTACCTGCACCAGCCTAGGCTTCGTTTTTAATTTGCCGATCAAATCATTGCACATGTTTGAATCCAAATTGAAGAGATAAAAGTAATTTTCACCCATTTGAAGTTGTGGGTCGCTGTACTGTAATACTTATCTGACGGTATGATGTCCTGTGCCAATGGTGTCAGCATGTGGGTTGCAGAAAGCAGGTTGACAGATTTCTGTACCACGGTGATTTTGTTTATCCATTTGCAAAGTTTAATTTGTGAAGAAGGTATAACTTTTAAGGAATTGTTTACAGCAAAAATATGTATATCATTTAGACTAGTAAGCAAATTCTTACTGTATTGTCCTCTCCAAGTCCAAGTGAGTTTGCGTTGACAAGAAGCTCCAGGTTTGTTGAAATCACAAGCTGCGCAGGTGGCTTCATCCACAACAGCAGGTGGCTACACAATCACAGCAGAAGTAAAATAATAATGAATACCAATAGATCCTTATGTTGAGTGTTGCAAAGTCATAATTGACTGACAAGAAAACAAAATGTCTCAAGTGCTCCGCCACTAGATTTTTTCCAATTGTACGCTTCAAAAATTTTACATACCTTAGGCCCAAACATTGTTGTTCTGAATTGAAAACAATAAATTTAACCACACAGAAAGAAATAATTATGGTTATTTGTCAGTATTTACTAGATCACAAGTCAGCCATTTGAGTGTTAACAAAACTTAACTTCACACATATAGGGTCTATCATTCCATAACAAGCAGGATGTTACAACATCACCTTGTCAGACTACAAAATAATTTATACATTTGGGGACAAAAATCGGTCCGGTTTTGATAATGGACTGAGATTACTTCTCTTGGCCTTTACTAACTTACCTGTAACCTGTTTGTAAGAATAATGTTTGGATACATAGCACTGACATCCAAATGGTAAATGATGGGATTTTCCAGTCGATTTGGACAATCACGTAACATGGCCAACTTCTCAACTATATCTTCACAAACCTAAAAGGACAGTTTGATCAGATGAACAACTTCATTTTCATAATTTGGCTTAGTTCAAATTCAGCCTACTAGTAATTGAATGATGTCTACCTCTTGAAAATTAGTGACTGATTCCATAGGTATCTTCTCTTCAACTTCAATTGTGTACCGTAGTGTGTGGTCAACTTTGTCAATCAAATTTTGAAATGCTTCTGGCACCTGCAAAAAACTTAATTAAATAGTATTTATTCTGTATAGAACAGGGCTTATTAAATTTTATATCCTGTTTAATATAATCAATGTAAAATACTGCAATAGATGTGTAAAAATAATTAGCAGTAAACCATAAATCATATTGACGATCATATCTAGTTCACCACCGAACCAGAGCCTCAAGGCAAACAAGCATTCTCAGACCTATATGTCAACGTACTGGATGATGTTCCCACTAAGACCCACCAACAGTTATAAGGAGTAGGCTCTAGATGTTCCTCCAGCCACTAAAAAGAAACAGGTTACCACCAAACACAAAAACAGCTACCATATCCGGTTGTTCCATGCTATATACAGGCCTGAGCAGCTGTCAAGGACATACCAGTCACCTACATTGGGGTGATTGAAGAAACCCGGCATTATTCAGATCAAAGAATATTGCAACTAGACAAACCTACTGAAGTAGGAGACCACTGTATTGCCACCGGTCAGTGTCTCCATGAAAGTTTTAGGCAGAGAACAGAAGGCCATCAACATCAAGCAGAGAGCCCCTTCCATTACAAAATAGACCAGGGCTACCAGCTTCCACCCATCTATGGTTAGATCAATCCACAATCTGAACTGATTCACCCCTCATGATCATTGCATGATCTGCTGAAGGCAGGTCGAAATGTTGCAATCATTTCAACTTCAAAGCAAGTGAAAATTATGCAGCTCTGAAGCATGTGTTAGTAAGTATAAACTAGATATGCCTGTTATTGGCTCAGGTCCATAAAAAAGCATCCCTATTAGATATTGCACAGTCCAGCCATAAAAAAATTGCCCCCCAAAATCACTTTAAAATCTAGAGAGGCTACATTTTTCTATTAGAACAAGAACACGGAAATTTATATGAAAGTTGAAAAAATCTGGAAATATGAGAACGTTAGGAAAACTGGCATCTTTTTCAAGTCCAGTTTTAGGAGCTCATTACAAAATCTGTCACAACTTAAATAAGAAGTTCTATGAAGAATCCCCTCCAGGCCGATAAATGAATAAAGTGTTACAATTCTACAGACATGTGACACACACACATCCATAACATCAGTGTAATTATAATCATGTAGCTTACCATCCTGAATCTGCAAGGAATGTCAGCTCGAAAAACTCCAGACTCCAAAGCTTCAACATGACCCCCCACATACGTCTCTGTATCAAGTACATGACCATCAGATGTCAGTTTGTTAAAAACTTGCTCTTGCTTGTTTGGAAATACAATATTTGCATGGAAAGCCTGTACCATCAGTAGAGCTTCACACAATGTTCCAGAGCCTTTCCTTAAAACCTAAAACATGACCAAGTAACAATATCAAGGAAACATTTCCCTATTGACTCAGAAAACATGAAATGAACTGCAATTAAACTGATAATTGTCTTGTGCCATTTCACATGCAGATAAAAACAACAACACCATAGGATGTTTCATAATAATGGTCTACCTATGATTGACACATTTTTTCAGATAATACATATTAAAGTAAAGTAAGATATTGCATGGCTCTAGGAAGTACCTACTTCATTTGCACTTTTTAATTAACAGTAGCATATAAGCCAGCACAATTGTAATTACTAACAGTAATATAAGCATGAAATATAATTTTTCAGGATAAATATCTGACCTCGTCAGGCTCCATGGGAATAATGGTACAGAGAGCAAATATGAATGGATGGACATATTTCATGTAAAGATAATATGTGGCAACAGCATCAGACACGGAGTAACTTGCCATAACCTGAAATATAAAATTTTTATAATATATTTTTAGCAAAACAAGTACAAATTTTCAACAAAGTTGTATAATTTCGCAATTTTTTTCAACTTGTAAAGAAATGCTCAGGTGACTATACAAATTAGCCAATTTCAGAGTAACCAACAGATGGACGGGCAGACAGACAATGCTTTAATATTATATTTATTGGACTTGCGAGTCCTCCACATTTCTCTACATAATATTACCTGAGGCTCTTCACTAGCTAAGCGGCACATATCCTCTGGATCCAATTCAACAGGGTCATATCTCAGCTTGGCCTTAGCTACAGCTTTTAGACCTTGACTACCCACTGGTAAATAGCTATCACGTTTCACCCATCTTGAATAAAGAAAATCTTTGGTTGAAGAATGGGCTATGCCAATCATCTTTCAACTAATTATACATTCTCGGTCATATAATATTACATTATTGGAAAAGCTTCAAATTTAATTTTTGTTAAAATTATCAGCAATTCAGAAATAAAAGTAGATTACCAATGTTGTAGAAATGGGGATATATATATATGAGACATTATCGTTGCAGCTATTTTGAAATTACAAGTAAGTGATGTGGTGGCCATCTTGAATATGCAAGTTGGTTTTTTAACTACATGTGACTATTTTCAATGAACTCACCTTCAGAAACAGCGTTTCTACTGGGTGAAAAACCAGTTTAATTTTAAATCACTTCCCTCCCCACCTAAAAATTTTTTTACTTTTTATTTCTTCAGTGAAAGTTTAATTGCCAAACTCGAAATACATAAGCATCCATATAATTCGTAGGATGCTAATTATCCTCATTCGAGTAGCCCCTTCTCACTTATCAAGTAAGCCTATAAAGTTTTCAGTGGATTTTAAAATAATTTTCTAAAATATATCTCAAACAGTGGATTTTACCTGAAGCAATCCATGTGAATGGCAGGTCTTGATTTGTACTCCCCCTGACTATCTTTCTGGAATCCTATTTCTTGTGCCATATCAATGCCATGAAACGCAGCACGTGCTTCAACGAAAGGCCTGAAAACAAAGTTAAGTAATAATAAATTCCACTTTCACCTTCTTTGAGAATCCAATATATGGCCAGATCGATGTGGCTTTTTCTGCAACCTCGTCTCTTACAGGCTGGACCATTCGTTAAAGATATTTTTGTACAATGGGAAATTGATGTGAGCAAATTTTGAGAACCCTTTCATCAGAGAGCCAGCGTGGCAACAGTGGGCCAAATGTAAAACAGCAGTGGGTCAAAATTTTGTGACTGCTGGGATAGTACACTGGAACGCACATGCATGATATTTTTACAACCAAATAAGTCAACTAGAAAATTATGATTTAAAGCACATAATAAACACACAACACACACAGAGCCTTTACCAGGGATAATGAAATGAAATGAATCGGGCTTTAGGCCACCTTTGTGCACATATAGGCTAAACTGGGCCAGGAGAACCTCCTGAGGATGGTGAGATGATTGAGATGACACTGTCCTCCAGACACAGGACTCGAAATTCGAGCCCTGGCGGTCTGAGACCGAGCACGCTACCTCTCGGTCACGGAGGCTCCCCACAATACTAACATTCACACGTGGATGGGGAAGAAACAATTTTGTTTCTTTCAAACCGCCGAGACCGGGAACCGAACCACCAGGGATAATACAGTATCTACTTTCTAGCTGCTTTTTGATAGAAAAGATCAAAGTTTACATCCAGATACTTGAGATACAATATTCAGGATTAATCAATAAAAAGGCAGTGAGCTACTTTTATGTTCTGGAGGAAGATGAAGCAGGGGATGACGCTAGCAATGCTCAGCTGAGGATCTGTGACTGAGCACAAAACCTCTATTGCCACAGATGTACTCTCTTCAGAAAATAATAATTAATAGAAAGATAACCAGACTCAAAAAACATACCAATCGAAAGAATCTCCATTGTAGGTTACAAAGATGTTTGGCTTTGCATCAAGAATATGTTCAAAAAATTTCTGCAGTGTAGTTATTTCATCAGGCTCATTGTAAACAATGAAAGGACCTTCAAATTCTGCTCTTGGTGTGAACTCAAAATCTTCTACATCTGTTGATACTATTTCTCTATTGCAAATCAGATAACCCTAAACAGAATTACATAAAATGTACAGTCCAATGATCAGTTATTAGAAAAAAACACAAAAACAGTCACCTGTTGCACATTAATTTTCAAGTTTTGTTAATACGTATTAGTGAATACTAGTCCTGAACATGAGGCCTGAAGTACTGCACCATTCCCAGCATAAATTAAGAAATAATTGTAAAGAACAATCATTGTTGATAAATATCAACAGTTATTAGAAAAAACGCACAAAAGCAGTTATCTGTTGATAAAACAAGACTGAAAAGCATCCAAACTTGTTGGTAAATCATATAAATAATCTCAACACCAATAAAATACTCTTCCAATACAGCATATTCCAATAAAGTAGAATACATCTTGAACCTGCCAGTCTGTGTTAACACAGCGACCATTCACATTCGCATGCTGTAATCATCGCAGCCCTCCCACACTTTCTCTGCCACACTGTGGACAGGTGTAACTTCAAGAATGTGATATAACTATAAGCAACTCCTCTAATTAAGATTTGACTGTCAAGGGCTAAAATGAAATAACAACAATCTTGTGACTGTGCTACATAGGATTAAATGTATACATAACATTGGAATCCTAAAAGCACAAAATTTAGTATTTATTTGTGGATAATTTGCAAATTTAGAATCTAACTACTGTTAAACACGAGTAGTTATTTAATGGAATAACAGCAATTCTGTTACTACGGTATGGAGATAAATATTTGGATCAAATAGGAATATTAAATGAACTGAAAATATTTTTTGGTGGATACAGTATAGTCCTGTTAATAATATGATGTTGGCTATGAGTAACGATTTTGTGGCTTTGATGTGTATAATAGTCCTATATGAAATTTTCAATTTGACCGGTAAGACAAAGCAGGCTGACTCAGACATAGCATCATCCATATGGCTTAGTCAATCTTGCCCCAGCAAAAATGAGATGTTGATTAAAGGTTGTTCGATCGCTTACAACACGAGCCCAAAATTAAATCGACATTGTACTGTACCAAAGTATCAAGCTTACTGTGGTTGAACAGAGTCCTATGGTGTACGTTTTATCAACCTGTGAATATAAAACCCTCAGACTTTGTCTTTGAAGGGCAGTGTCTATGGCTTGGCTAGCGATGTTGCCTGGATCGCGGGGCCGTTTACTGACCGTATCTGATAAAAATACATACCGTAAAATTTCTAACTGTAGCTGCATCTCCAATTTAAGTCGCCCCCCAAACTTTCAAAAAATTACAATTTTTTTACAAAAAGTTTCCTACTTTGAAAACCTCCAATTGAAGCCGCATGGCGACTTTTGAGATTTGTCAAGAACCAAAACTATTTTCATATCTTATAAAAAGGACAATGGCCAGGTGTTTATCAAGACGCCGGCCGCTAGCTACGCTAACCGCGCTAATAGAGCACACGCTATATAAGCCCAGATAGCTTCTAACCCTTTACAGACATGAGGTGTTATATTCACATACAACATGTACAATGTGTGACGATAGGGCAAGTAATGTAACCCTACAAGCGCTATTGGCCTAGTCACAGTTGTCATGTTAAACCTACTTACTCAGTCTAACAGATTGAAATATTTTTTGGTCGACTGCTTAGGCCTACATATATATATATATGTAATAAATGTCATTTATAAAATACAACTGGCAATTACATATACTGGTATACACTACAATGGTTATTTGTGGTCTTCACAGTTAAGCCAGCATCACCGTGTGTGGACCAGCCATGTCGGCCTACACGAACAGTGTATGGCTAAAGTTGATATTTTCCCAAGCAGTTCATCAAAATTAGGAGAGGGAGGTGGCGCGTGGCCGCATGCTTATTTGGGCAACGCCAACTGCTGGTTCACTGTAGACATCATTTTTCAACATTTAGCCGACTCTGCATCGACATCTCGTGCAAGCTGTACAGTCAGCAACTGATCAAGTGACGACGCGCTCGCCTCTCCCATGACTGACAGCTCACGTCTGGAGAGGGGTGTTGTTGCTGACTGACAGGGCTCTGTTGTAACACAATTATCAGATTATGACGGTGTCTACCACTGTCTACACGGCGCTGCGCTGTCTATACAAACGCAACATACCGAATACCACACGCTGACATTCAGTGTGCTATAGACATGATATACATTATTATTTATATAATTATGCATGGGGTATCTTTTTAATAGATTTGCAATTAAAAACATGTTTAATTAGCGCTATGTAAAATAAACTTCCCGTGATGTGAGCATCAAATCGATTCATATGGCATATATATCTTTGTATGAGCATTGACAGGGTTGGGCAACTGGACTTTTGACATTGGGCTCTGAAAAATTATTTTTTTCATTCTAATTAAAGCCGCGGCTACAATTAGAAATTTTACGGTACTGTATGACTTCTAGAAATATGTAACTGATTGACTAGATATAATTGAAGTTGTGAATATTTCAAATTCATTTAGCAATTCAGTGTTAATCTCCTGTACATAGCGAATAACTACCAGTCTCGTATACTATGTCCATAAAGGTATAATGTATGGGGTCGGCACGACAACCACATTCAATTGAGAGCGGAGGCGCAGTGGCCATACACATGTCAACCAACTTTACTTTGTTCTGCTTGAGTGATTCATTCCAAATTTGATCATTCATTATTGCGCAAGTTAAAACCACGTATTGTATTCCATACATTTAGATTTCTAGGGGCCATGTTAAAAGTTAACTAGAGTGAGTGTACATGTTATAAAATTACCTTTAATGCTATTGACCGGCCTTGTCCCGACAAACAGAAAACACTAAACTAATGCTGGATCAATGATGGTACAGCATCTACGACGTTAGCACAACATTCCCCCGGATGTCTTTCGGCAATGTTTCGTGTTAGCTAGGATGGTATCTCAGAAAAACGCAAAACATTTGTGTAAAATTTGCACGGCGTTGTACAGATGTTATACAAATATGTTCTTTTTTCTTGGATGCAACCAGTGTACACTCCTGTTTAATGTTGGGCCAGCGTCGCATCCTGGACCAACGCTAAGCGAACACTGGATGGAGTAATGCTGGACATGGACAGGGGTGTCTTATCTATTATACAGTATAGATCGGGTTCTCGACACCCAGTCAGCATGATCAGTAGGTATCAACAAGAGGACTGAAGTCCTATATCATCCGCCGCCGTAAATCAGGTTAGCCTTTTTGCGGTCACAAATATTTAAAAAGTCACAAATATTTAAAAAGTCGATGTGTCGTAGCTATTTTGAATTTAAGTAAAATCAGATGCACATTTCCAGATGGTGGGTAATGTGATTGTACAATGTGAATTATTAGTGATTTCAATTTTTCAGATTTTGCGCCCACAAAAAAATATGAAGTTTATCCATAGCGGCCATTTTGAATTTTGGTAGCATCTTTAAAAAATCACTTGCATATCCCCATGTTGCTAGGAATGTGATGTTAAAATTTCAAAAAAAAATGACTAGACAAATGAGTTTTTGTGCCCTCCAAAAAATTAAAGTTGATCTGTGGCAGCCATTTTGAATTTCAGTAAAACCTTGAAAAAGTCACATGCACATCTCCATATCATGGGGAATGTGATAGTAAAATTTGAATAATATCTGACTTCAAGTTGTAGAGTTTTTGCGCCCACAAAAAAATTTGGAGTTGACCTATAGCGGCCATTTTGAATTTTGGTAGCATCTTTAAACAATCACTTGCATATCCCCATGTTGCTAGGAATGTGATGTTAAAATTTCAAAAAAAATGACCAGACAAATGAGTTTTTGCGCCCCCCAAAAAATTAAAGTTGATCTGTGGCGGCCATTTTGAATTTCAGTAAAACCTTGAAAAAGTTACCTGCAC
The DNA here is from genome assembly GCA_964017125.1 of Flabesymbios commensalis. Taxonomy (NCBI): domain Eukaryota; kingdom Metazoa; phylum Annelida; class Polychaeta; order Terebellida; family Flabelligeridae; genus Flabesymbios; species Flabesymbios commensalis. The sequence goes on along the minus strand of OZ024905.1, from coordinate 34,097,937 downwards.
ATCTCCATATCATGGGGAATGTGATAGTAAAATTTGAATAATATCTGACTTTAAGTTTTAGAGTTGACCTATGGCGGCCATTTTAAATTTTTGTAGCATTTCTAAAAAATCACTTGCACATCCCCATCTTGCTAGGAATGTCATGTTGAAATTTCAAAAAAAAATTTACCAGTATTTTTTCAGTTTTTGCGCCCACAAGAAAACGTGACGCCGGATTCCAGACGCCAGACAGAATCCTGGCGCGATTAAAATCCCCCATTCCCCTACGGGCGGGGGATGAAAATGCACGCAGCGTGCATACTCTAGAGAACATGAAGCTGCGAATTATATCATTAGGAAACACCTCTCACATCACTATCAACTTTCGCATTTTACTTCTTGAGTTCTTGTTTAAGCTGAACAAGTGTCCACTTCTTATAGCTCAACATCAAATAATTGCAAAAATGAACAGTAAAAACGCTGGAAATAGCATGTGTCTCCATCATGGTATCGCTATCACTACAAGCATAGCTGACTCATAGCGCCATCTGGTGACTGAGTGTTGGGACCACCCAATTGACAATTTGTCGCGGAGCGGTCATTCTGATAAAACGTTACATTTATAACACTGTCCTGTTTCATATACACCATTTCTTGTACCCCACCTACTGAATTATAACGGGATTCTACTGTATATCCAATATACCTCAGTACACCAAAGAGCAGCTGCGAACAGGGCAACTGTTTAAAAAATAATCACTATACACATTTTTTACTGTTACATCAGTTTGAGTCAGCAGGAACAAAAATTGCTGTTACGTGTCGCGAAATACTGCATGCAATTCAGATTATTTGCTAATCAAATTTGTTTAGAGAAATATTTATACATCAATGATGAGTAAGTCAGGGCTCGAGGAAAATAAAAATACCGTGCAAGCACTCAAATACCCCTCGGCTGATGCAGTGACTCTATATATGCCAGGTTTCAAGGCAATTAATTGAAAATAAGAACGATTTATTAAAATTGATAAAACAAAAATGGTCGCCGCAGCCTCGTTTTTCGGTCACACATGAAAACGGACAATACTAATAGACTCGCAAACCCCGAAAACCTATCTCTATACCAGGTTTCGAGGGAATTCTGAAAAAAAGTTAGTCGCCAGGTGGTGGCCATTTTGATTATCGATGGGAAGCTGAAATTCTAATCAGGTCATCTCCATACTCATGGGTAACTTCACGTAAAAAATTGGTGAGATCCAATAATTATTTTTCAAGTTATTGCGCTAACAATATTTTTTTTTAATTTTTGACCTTGACCTTTGACCTTGGGTTAAAAAAGTGCCGGAAGGGGTAGAATGTTTGTATGAATTTAATCCGTTGCACCATGTTGGTGTAGTAGCCAAAAGAGTGCGTGCGGCGGCAGTGGAAACGGCAGGGCACGAAGGGGACGACAATACTTCTTCTGGCCCAACGGGAGGGGTAAAAATTGCCAATACACAGTAAATAATTTTCAAACAATTTTTTCCCTGGTGAGTATTCTGGCAATATTTCAAGATCTGTACGACAGCTGTATTATTATACAATAGACATACACAAAAACCACCGTTGAGAACACTGGCTACGATTTTTTAATATATTTTTCCCATATGGCCAAAGATGTATATAGACTTCCCCATGACCATGTAGGACTACTATTGATGCATCGAGTTCTCTTGTTTGTCTTCTTCTATTCATTAAAAATAAATTTTACATATACAAATAAAATACAAATACAGCTTTGGATTACTAGTGGTCAATCTAACCAATAATTTAAGAGAAGACTTATAATTTGAAACTGTTGATAGGAGGCACAAGTGTTATATCCCCCTGAAACGTCATGCCTTTCATTTGGTGGGTTTTATGGATTACATTATATATCTTTTAAAATGTGGACTGTTCTGTATCCCATGACAATAGAATTTTAAATTACAGTGATGTTTAGACAAATCAAGGTTATAGAAAATTCAAAAGTAAATTCAATCAAGGTTTTTTCATAGTTAATAACCTATATGTGCAGTTTGATGCGCAATCCGATACCGCAAACAAAATATGGTGCCTAATATAACTTAACATGCAGATAAAATATAGTTTACCTGTCCATCAATCATATAAGAGATCATCATAATCTGATCTGTCTGTGAGTCAGGAAATTTCATAGGCAGTTTTGTTGTTTCTATATCATAGGCAAACACAACTGGTTCCTGAACATAAAACATCCACTTTATCATATTATCAGGTAAAAAATTATTACTCATATCACGCCTGATGTATGTCACTGAAGTACTCTTCATGAGGCAAATTCAACGTCTTTGTTTAGTAATGAATGATTAAGGCAGAGCATATGGGAATGCTTACTTTTATAACTGCGTGATGTGTAGATGACAAACTTAGCAGCATTCAAACGGCTTTAATAAGACCGATTAACACAGATCAGATGTACAAAACTTAGGCCTAACTAATATAATTTCAAAATAATGAAGAATCTATACAGATTCAAATTGGGATCCTTAATATGCATAGAAAATATACTATCTACTCACAGGCCTGTCGACTAGATCTTCTCGTCTTCTGACATCAGGTGCTGCCAGTCCCCGTCCACGTACAGAGTACCAGTGTCCCACGTTGATTTGAAGATCAATAGAAACTCGTACATGGTATGGTACATCATGCTCTCTACAAACCACAGTGTAGATAACCATCAAAACATCAACATTATATATTAATACAATAACCTTCTATTGCTTAACACTTTCAACTTTCAAGCCTGAATTTACCATATAGAAGCTCAGGTTTTCCAATTACAATACCTTCTTCAGCGGAGTGACATTCAAAAAAAAATTTATGCACAAAGTACCCGAAAGTACAAAATATGGCATGCATCTTTTTTCTAACCCATTGGGAACTATGCAGTCTATTCTAGGCATGCCAAGGTACAGTGATCACGATTGTGACGATATATCGCAATATTATGTGGAAAACATGTCAATAGTTTACAGGCTTTTGTTGATGATTACCCTTCTGGATCTTTATTATAATTTCACAGAGAAGCCAGTGGGACATGGGGGAAAAAGGGATTCACTTTTTGGAAGTCAAAAAAGGCTATTTTTAGGCCATATTTAAACTGTCCTCTTGCAAACACTGTAGCATTACGCTAACAATCCTGCCTCGACTTTCGCTTCGGAAAATGGGTGGGTGCAGGCCACCTGTGCTACAAGCATGAAATTAAATCATATCTGCATTAAATAGCACACAGTAGGGTGGACACACACTGATAATGAGTTGTAGGGCATATCATGGATGCGGAATTAAAAAAAATCTGGAATTCTGGTAATATCCAGAAAACTCGCATCTATTATTTCACTGTTCAATAATTAAATTATATCTATTAAAAAGGTTTGCCATGTAGAAATAAAAACACAATTTACAATGCTTATATTTTATTGTGAGAAATGTCTTCCATAGTGTAATGGACATACACAATTTACCGGAGGCACAAAACATATTAAATATTATTACGAATTATATATTTTTAATATCTCACCTGATGTCAACCAAATTTTGCATCTGATCTGATATTTTTTTAGAAACACCAGGTCCTTCTTCATTGCTGCAGAAAAAATGAGCTGTTTATGATGTGTGATAATAAAACTATACAAAATACTGTAATGCTTCTAACCATTAACAATAGATAGATGTAGTGATGTGCCCGATGATCAATTAAAATTGATGATCACTCATTTGGTACACTGATTATAAATATGATTAATCAATTATTGCTGTTGAAAAGTTATCAAAAAATTGTCTGAACAAGCCTTGACAATATTACATCTAGAATGCTCAACTGTAACAACAGGTGCCCATTTTCTTGAGAAAGATATGTTGTTGTTTTCAATTTGCCTATCTTGTGACAATTTCACTCAACCGATTAACTGTGATCATCGGTTGGTTACACCAACTAACCAATTTTAACCAATCATTTATTTTTAAATTTCAACCAATTCCCATCACTAGACAGATGTAGATGGCTTTACTTATTGAGAAGACTGGTGTATGCAGTATGCGACTTTTCGGCTTCTTTGTTTTTTCGAACGGCTGGTTGTATTTCTCGTTTCACTTTGGTGAGATCATCAACAGTCAGGAAAGATAACTTCAAGGCATTTCTTTTTAATCCGACAAGATGGTTGTGCTACAAAATGGTGTGAATGAAAAAAGGCTTTTTAAAAAAATCCCATTATTATAAATGCTATACAAATTTTGTCAAAATCATTTTTCACTATTGAACTAGTCAGAAAATTTATTATTAGCAACATGCAGAACAAATTTGCCAGAATACATGAAAAACTTGTTAAGTTATCGCGCCCATAAGAAAAATTAATGCACATCGTGATTTTTTTTTAAAAGGTACTCTAAAAACTCATTTTAGTTCACGGCAAAAAACAGCATAATTAAAATACTTAGCAACATCTTTTGTTCTTGAATTAGGCATAACTTCAATGAAGTAATTAATACAACATTATCATAACATGCCTTTATTATAGTAGCACCTGGAATAGCTTATGTAACAAAAACTTATTCTGTAAATGACCATATTCCAATTATTTCCTATTGAAGTCCCTTCCTTGTCAACAAGCAACAAACTTTTGAAACCTCAAATTAAATATTGCTGTTTGAAGTTTCCATTTTCCATTTAAAGTTAAGGCTTCTTCTTTTATTAGCCTACCAGGCTAGGTAATGTTTTGCTTGGTGTAACAAGGTGCCATCTTGTCTCAGTCCTGAAACAAGATGACACCTTGTTACATCGAGCAAAAAATACCTAGCCCGGCCCTTGTCGCACAAGAGGGTGAATAGAAATAAGGCAAGCAGTTTAGTTCAGTTAATTTGATTATTTGGATCAGGTTACGGTGATCCCTGGCTGGTGTAGGCGGTGATGCCAAATATCTGTACATATTTTATATAGCTTACCCACTGGGCCAAGTCAATATTTGATTACTGCAACAAGGTGCCATCTTGTTTTGAGACTTTCTTTCAAACCTCACGAGACTTGTTCAAGTGAAAAGCAATTCACACAAGAAGTTCCTAACTTACAATGGCACCTTTTTATTTTGTATATTCAAACTATTACGTTTGATCAACAATGTGCCAAAGCAACATGACACATTGTTGCACTCCGGGTGACTTTTCAATCAAAAATGGACTTGGCACCTTGTTGCTCCAAAGAGACGGTATGGCTGGTCCACAGACTGCTATGCTGGCTTAACCCTCAAACAACATTTAGTCACCTCCTTATGCTTACCTTCATTGGTGCAGGGGAAAAATTGTTTAAACAATTTTCATTAGCAATTTTCTCCCAAGTTGTAGCTTGCTAGAAATTCTTATCTTGGATGTATAAATATTTTGCTAATCAATTAAAAATTTGATTAGCAAAGGTCTGCATAGCATTTTTCTATGCAATACTGAACAATTTTTTCCCTGTATATGTAATTGTCATTTGTATTTTACAATGGACATTTATTACATATACATTTAAGTAAACCAGATAGTTTGAAGTCAACCAAAAACGACTTCAATCCGTTAGATCAAGTAAGTATGCTTAAGATGGCAATAACTGTAGAGATATAGGGATACATTACCTGTCTTATCGTCATACATTTATTTTTAATATAACGTCTTATGTCTGTAAAGGGTTGGAAGGTATCTGGGCTTATGGAGTGTGCTCTGTTAGCGTGGTTAGCGTAGCTGGCACCGTTTTGATAAACACCTGCTCATTGCTCTTTCAAGATCTGAAAAGTCACACTGCTGCTTCAATTGGACCAGGAGGTTTTCAAATCAAGCACATTTTTGAAAACATGGGGAGGCTTCTATTGGAGATGCAGCTACAATTAGAAAGTTTGCGGTAGGTCATCTCTGTGTGCAATATAGTGCCAAATTTTAATACACATTAGTACTTTGGGGATAAAGTTCTGAAATGAATCAATGTCAGATGGTTAGACATCAACTCTGATGCCAATGCCTTGACTTCCTAGGCAAAGATAAAAAAAGAGTTCACTCTTACCAATTCTAGATCTTCTTTCGCAGCAGTTTCCACAGCAGCAATTTTACCAGCAAATCTTTTTGTCAGGAAGGAAGCCACTTCTCGTTCGCAGTCTTTTCTTGTTACCACATAAAAGTAAGGCTTGAATGGCATAGAAACCTGAAAACATTGTCATTTGCAATGCTTTATATTCTTTTCCACCCCCCCTTTGCCATCCCTAGCACCATCACTGCCCCCCCCCCCCCCCTCCTATCTAACCTTATTCTGATGAAGTGAGACCTTTAATATTACTTTAAATGGTTTAGGTCTCATCTGACCACATCCTGGACAAGTGAGACCTTTGATATTATTTATAGGCGTATGCATCTATAGGTGAGGGTGTGCCTAACTTCACTTCACTTCACTTCACTTACAGCTGAACCCCTAATAATACTGATATGGGCGAATTTGCCTATAAGTGTAGCCGATTAAAATATTAAACTAATGCCATAAAAATTGAAACTGTTCTGCTTGAGACCTATTGTAACACATTACTCTAATGACATAGGAGCAATGACATACTAGTGGACAAATCAATACCGGCCTCACTGAAGGGATCACAACAGCCCTCGTTCAATTTATTCTAAAACAGAAGTTTCTGATGAGCAGTTTACCAAATTAACCAAACATGGAGAATGGAGTGACCACTTTCAAATAGACTAAAAGGAAGACATGACCTCTCAGGGCTCGAAATTGGCCCAGTCCGATTAGTCGAGACAACCAACAATCTGGGAAGGACGAGTACAGTTTCATTGGAGTACTCGGGTGCACAGCTATGTGCATGGCACTGCATGCAGAGGTCAAAGTCAAAGTATGATGATAATGAGCACTGCAGTTAAACTGCCAACTGTCATTAAAGATAGAGAAATGTACCAACGTGTCGTCAGCAGTGGCACCTGTCTACAGTGTGAACGAGAATATGTAAGAGCGGTGCAATGATTACAGCACGCATCAGCATGGATGACTAGTCAGCGCAAGTTAACGTGAATGGGCGCTGTTTTAACGCAGACTGGCGTGATCAGCAAGAAAAAATACAGGCAGTCAAATTTTGCCAGATCACGCTATTCAACTTACATTATTACTTATGAAGTCATTTTACTCTGAATAAAAGGGGTCCATGCGTTATAACCGATATCGCGGTGTAACGAATCGCGTTATAACAGGATTTTACTATATATCACAGTAGCATATATTATTTTAAAATCACTTGCCTTAAATCGTCCCCCATCTTCTTGTATGAAATAGTAATCAACAGCACTTATCAAGCGCTTATCTTCATCCAAAATATCAGCCTACAGACAACAGTACAATTTCATTAAACAATAAAATATTCTGTTTAAGATGATCTATCATCCAATATATGGTATGAATAAAACTGTAACAAATCAAAATTTCCACCAGGTGGGAAATAATGTTCTCATTATATGGGGTGATCATGTGATCTTCTCGAAGTATATGTCAGCATACATGAAGTCAACTGGCATGTGTTAATCTGTCACTCCTTTATAGAAGGAATGATGCAACATCTGATTACAGTTCTGATTTATTTGCTACAGATTGATTCATGCCATGGGTGATAGATGATCTTTACTTGTACCAAAATCAGGGTAAATTTGGTTAAAAAATTGTTGATTTAGCAATATTTCTCTTCAAGCTCTGATTCACATTACATCTTTTTCATTCATGTATAAAAATTTCGCTAATCAATTTAAATTTAATTAGAAAATAGCCAAAAATGCGATACTGAACAAAAGATTCCCTGTAAATACAAAACATTTAACAACAACACATACCTGATTGAGGATTAAGTGGGTAGACCGACCACTTACAAATTATATATATTACAAAGATAAATGTCACTTGTGGCATCAATATGAGAGAACAAAATATATTTGTATATTTATTACATCTGCATTTTCCTGGCCCAATGCCTGAAATATTTTGACGTAGCATCCATCTTTGGATGTCATCAAATGACAAATTATAACCATTATAAAATAGGATGGAAATAGCAGTTGAATATCAAAATGAAGCATATATCTTATTGATTCTTGGAAGCATGAATAACATATTTTCAACAATAAGGCTATTAACTGATTATGAGTTATGAAAGATTTGCATCGATAACTAATATTACTTTGACAGCCAAATTAATAAAAAAAATTGAAAAGGATGAAACAACGTGTTTTAGCACAAGGTGTGCTGGGCCTGGCACACAAGGAAGAATAAAATTTGTGTTTTTTACTAAATTGATATATTAAAATATATACATAAATATACACAAGTATCATTTACTTCTGAAGAAACCGTATCTGACAGATAGGGCTATACTGAAGAGAAAAAATAAATTTTCAGTCACATAAAGTTGTGTCTCGCCACCGGGATACACAACTTCAGGTGACTGAAAATTTATGTGCTTTGTGAAATTTAAGTCCCAACAGATGTCAGTGTTTCGAAATTGAAGGCATATTTCACTTTTAACAACTGATTATCATGAGTTATACAAGAAGTGATAATAAAAACACAGAATTATCTACGGTAGTCTAAATCAGTGCTCATCAGGGGTTAAAAACTCACTTGCACATTTATATCTTGTTAGGTAAGTGATTTCAAATGATTGAAAAATTTTGACCACTAGTTTTTACACTCACAAAAAAGTGTGATGCCTGATGGATCACTGTGCGAATAAAATCCCCCTTCCTCTATAGGCCGGGGATAGAGAGGGAGAAACCACACCGGTCTCTACCCAAAGGACGGATCAGCACTGTTTAATCACAGGGCCAAGCTGACAAAATGCTAAAAAAAATATATAAAAAATCCATGATGTTAATAATCGTGGAAATTAGCTCCAGATTCTGCCAGAATGGATCATTTCAAGTCATTACTTTAATAAACAAGAACCCTGCGGTTCTGAACATCATTGAGAGTAATTTTTTTGCATTAGACTGAAGTTGATATTTATATTAAGCAATGGGCCATGTAAAATTGTAATCAGAACAAATATAATTTCCGCCAATACAGCCCAGCAGATACTATATTAAGCCAATGTTGGCTTAAGGCTGGTACAGCGTCGTATGAAGTGGGCCAGCATTGACACAATCTTGACACTGTGTGCTGATGTGTACTGGTAGCTTCAAATTACCGTACCAGATAGCGATATCCGTCTAAAGATACGACTTTTTGAAATTAGCTGTTCACCGACTGTCACGTCTGAAGATGTATGCCGGCCCTGTACTGACAAGATACGACTTTTTATGTTTCCACATCGTTGGGACGCATATCAGATTATAGTAGCTGAAAAATGCTTTCTGGTGATATAACTATTTTTACTGTATCTTAAATACTTTTTCTGCTATTAATTTAAAACCATGTTTAAATGGGGTTTTCGGGGTAAATATGTATTTATTTACATGCGCCTTTGGCGTTACAAGGTGTATTACACCACTAATAAGCAGGGGACGTCAGCTGTGTTCGTGTGTCTGTGTTGTGATAAGCATCCCACTTCAAATACCTAACTTTTTCAATTATGGTTGTATGGACATGTAATAAATATCACCAGAAAACTCATTCAATGCTGAAAATAATGATATAAATAAGATGATGATAGTGCCTAAACTCACAAAGTTATTGATTCGAAAAATAAGGCAGGGTATAGCACTCTATCATCATTGAGAATAAATGTAAACGGGGTTAACGTCGCCACGAGACGCCAAGCTGATGCCGCCATTGATGACGATGGCCCATCATTAGAACAACACCGCACCAACGTCTCGCGCCGACCATATTCACAGCCATGTGCATTACAGTTCCTCAGAGTGTAATACACGTGAAGATAATATCTGTGCTAGTGAGTGCGTTGTCCGTATTGTCTTTTTAACTCCAATCTTGGTTAACATAGAAGACGCCCGCCTCGTCTGTTTGCCATTGAATATTGCATTGAGAATACAGTGTACATCCATAACATTTGTTTTTAAATTTTTATTTAGCAATGTATTATCGATCAATCCTGGAGTTTCGGGTTTAGTTAGTAGTGTAATGATTGTGTGTGACACATTAACAGAACCATAGCGTGCACAGTGTCAGCCTTGATTTCTCACAGCTTTTTTTCACACCTGATGTCGGCACTTGGATTAAGTAGGCTCTACTAGGCTGTAGATAGGTTGAGCTGTGTCAAAATGACGGCAGCTTGTCAGCATTGCTTACAGCATAAGCGATGACTGCATGGTCATTGCACTGACTCAGTGATCATTGAGTCAGATTGATCAGCGTTTCAGCCATAAATATCGCGCCACTGATTAATATCACCCACGTGCTCTAAGATAAAAAGTAACGTGGTATCATCCAATGATCTCAGTGCACATATATAATAAACCAGCCCCTACTACGTCTCCCTACCTGGCACTTTATGGGGAAAATAAGGTACATCGTCTTGCTGGCCCAGAATGGAAAACTGGGACATTCAGCCTAGTAACTTTTGACGGGTCGACATCAATTGAAAGTAGCTGTCACAGTCAATGTCACATGTTTTCTAATGCAAAGCATAGGCCTATTTTGAGATACAGTGTTTGACACAAACTTTTTTGGGCAGTGGTCCACAGGACCACCAGCTCAGAGAATCTGGTGGTCCTATAATTATTCTGGGTCCTGAGAATAAAGTCTCGGCACACAAATTCATACGCGTATATCATTCAAAAGTGAGTGAGTTAAAAATAAAATTAACATGGCGATTTATAGCAAGGTTGATTTTAATATTACATTCATATCATTTTGATACCACTTGATCTAGATTTGGTAACCATTTCTTGCTTTAAAAACATTGAAATCGGAAAATATAGGCCTAAGTATAAAATGTAGTCCCTATGCTGGTAGTAGCAAGGCATATGATTGACTAAGTCTGTCAGCCTCCCCCCCCCCCCCTCCCCTCCAGCCTGATACTCCACATAGGATGTGCTGCTGGAATAGGCTAAAGCGTTTTGGCAACGCTCAGGGAAGGTACTAGGACCTTATATTTGAATGTGAAATAAAAAAAGCTTGATGTTTTTAAAGCACCCTTTTTTATTTTTCATATTGATAGAGTAGGCCCTATGTCCTGATGATTACAAAATATATATGTTTATATAGGGGGGGGGGGGCTATATTTTTTCATTTAAAGATTGCTGGATCGAGGGGTATTATGTCTGGTGAGACAATAAACGAGCAAAGTTCAAGGTTGATGGTAGACGGGGCCTTTGTTTCCAGAGGGTTAGCTGGATGTTGTTATAGACCCCAGAAATTCAAACAAAAGGCCGCCGCTTATACTGTTCATACCAGCTTGATTCGAATTTTCAATTGTTTATCGTTTTCTAACTTCACCTTAAACACCTATTAAAAGTGGCGGGCAGACACTTTTTTGGCGTCACAAATTGATTGTACACCACTAGTCTGACTAGACAGTCAGATGAGGGCAGGCAAACAACAAACTAGTGTTTCAGCCACTGGGGCTAATTGTGGAGGGTGGCGTTTGCTAACTACGTCAGCTGGATTGATGGTCGATCTCGACCTCAATAATTCATATCCTGCATGATTATGAACACATATCTTTAGTTCCGTAAAAAGGGCGAGAGCGGATGGTCAATCTCGACCTCAATAGTTCATGCCCAGCATGATTATAAACACTTGTTTTGTTCCGTGAAAAGGGGCGAGAGCGGTACCGTGTTTCTTGTATTATCGGTCGCGAGTGGCGACGATTGCTTTTGATTGATTGATTTTTTGGTCATGTTACGATTTTGCTTAGAGCCGAAAATTTCGGTGGTCCATCGGACCACTGGGTTTGAATGTTCTGGTGGTCCGACATGATTTCTGGGGGTCTCGGACCACCGTCAGTGTCGAACGCTGAGATATGAAAAAAACATTGCCTCAATTCTTATGAAAACACAAGCCACTTCCAGTACTTCTAAATTACGTGTGTTACCGTTAGAAACGGCAATTAACACAGGCTGTCAACTGCGCTCATCAGGCTGTCACAACGAAAATGGAGGTGTTTAAAGGGTGCTGTCTTAAACATCAAATTCGGCTCATTTTAATTTTTTTCTAGTGTCTTTTTCACCCCTCTCAGTTACGACAACCCCTTTGATGCAACTTTGGTTCTCTGGCAGAGGAGACTACTGTACTGTGCAAGCAAAAAAAATATATAAAATTCACTTTTGTTTTGTGATGTCTTCCTATTTGCGCTTTAAATATAGCTAACTGACTGATTTTGTAATATAATGGCTTTTAATATCATTTTTTCATCAGATGTTTTTTTGAAGAAAAAACGTGTCAGATATTACTTAGTGGGAAACCACACATGCGTTAATTTGCAGCAGTGTAAGGGTTAATATTTCGCCATACTTTGTCCTTTCTCCATGTCAAATCGTCGCAATAAAAAAGTTAACTTATATCAAGGAATATATAAGACTTATATATTCCTTGCTTATATGTAACGAGCATTGCTATATGTTTTTGTATAACCGCGTGCATTGATTCACAAAAACCACTGGGCCAACACTAGCCCAGCATTGGGGCAATGAGTTGTGCTTGCCGGGTGATAGCTGATAAAAGGCATACCACATCTGGCTTTCTGTCTCTGTACAGTTGGTTCGATTTTGACTTAAAAATTGATCATTTCATCAATATTGGCGCTGAAGAAGTCTGTAATATATCAATCTTGAATAGTTTGAGTGAAAAGAACAAATATATACCTTGAATCTTGATATATTTACAATTTAGATAGATTTTGTTCACAGTCAGAAGTGAGAGAGTGGCGAGTCCTCACATATCATATAATCACAGTTAGCCTGGAGCCGGGTGTGTATTATGTGTATACACTGACATACACAGCCACAATTAACAAACACAGTAGCTGCTTCCATTACAAGTAAGCAGATACTGCCTTTCGAGTTTATAGCAGTGTCAGCTCACTCACGGAAAGTGTGATGGCCCTTCAGTATATGACTGACCCAGATATCGTGCATGAGACTGGTCAAGATGACTTTCTCGACCAATGATGAGCCTGAGATCTAGTTCAGCCTCATTGACATTGCACTGTATCAATGTCACGTGTCTGTCGTCCATGTTGAAATATCCAGAGATGTGAGTGACCTACATGTTCTGTGTGTGATTGGTCAGAGAAGGCCATCTCGTCCAATGGTTTGCCTAAGATGTAGATCTTCAGCACTAAGAATTTTTTTACCACAATATTGGCTGTGGCGCTAGATGCTTTCTAGACCAAGGGTTAGATTTTCAAAGGCAAGATATATCATTGCAAAATATTGCATCTATATCATAATATATATGCTTTGGAGAGTAGAACATCTGCCAGCTTCCCCCTGTTTCAGACTCTCATTGTGGCAATTTCTTAAGATTATATTGGACTAGTTTGATCCCAAGGTAAGCAATGTTTTCAGTAAAATCTATTGGCTATCTACAGGGTATAAACTGATGGCTCAACCCACAGCTCAAAAATTGGAGACCACTAACTGTCATAAAATTGACAACGGAAATCCTAATAACTCAGCAAATACAGATATTTATGCTTATTCAGAAACAACGTTTTGTGTGCCTACTGTGGGCTATGGAATGACAGAAAACTGAACCTATGCGTTTTGCCGTATTTGGGAAGATGTGAGTGATAGTCATTTGGGACACACATTATATGGACACAAAAAAACAGAATTCGTTTTGTGAACCATATTAAAACATTATTGGAATGAGTTCCAATAATGTAAAAAGAATCGGGGGGGGGGGGGGGGGGGCATGCCATCGGACACCCTAGCACCATGCGCCGGGAATCACTGGTTCACAGCACGGGAGCACCGACAGCGCACTGTTCAAAAATCTCCCCGCTATATAATGATTTAATATATATAATCCTCTGCCATTGTTCAAAATTCAAAGACGACACAAAGACGCACACGCCAACCGCCTGCACAATGACTACTGCTGGTCGCAATTTACCCGCCACTTAAGTAATCCCAGCTGGCCAGCCACACCCAATTAACGCGCAAAGAAATAGGGCTAATATTATTACTGCGCCTTCTAGTCAGAATTAAACCGGTTTAACAAGTCAAATCCACCAGAAAACCGCTGAATTTTATCAGAATAAAGCTGAATTTCAATACCCAAAATATTGTACCAACTTGTTCACTCACAAGTGAAATATTTTCTAAACATGCTTTTCCAGTGAAATTACAGCTGGTATTACTGCTGATTCTTTACTAGGAGCCCACACCGTAAAGGCTTGAGCAGATTGAGGTATTCGTTTTACCCGGAAAAATCAACGTTTTTCAACATGGCGGTGACTAAGAGCGATATCGATCACAAGGTTCGAAAATTTGCCATAACTTTTTAATGATTGTGCAGAAAATGAGCTGAGCATGCAATCACATAGCTGAAATGTTACTGATTAAAATAAACCTGCATTTGACCTGATTAATCGAGACCAAGTCTTAGATATGACCAAAAATGTCTTACGATTTTGTATGAGTGCAATCTATGGCTGAAACCTTCACTTTCAAGTTCTGTTTCAGCCACAATGGGGCTAACTAACCGGGTGCATGTTAATGAGCCAGCCAACTTTCTCTGCAACATCCTTGTAGCGGTCAAATCCATATTTAATGTCAATTTCATCACCTTGTTTGGATCTTTGCAGGCGTTTGTCAGCATCATCACGTCTTAAAATCAATATAAAATGTCATATTGTATTTTTAAAACACAGTTGTCACAGGGTGACATATAATGTTACCTATAACAAAGATTTTTTTTTTAAAAATCAATATTCTACGACAGTGTGCTCACAATTAGGCCCCCAAAAAACAACCACTGACAGACCCTATTTTAACTCATTTTCTATGGCAATTTAAAAAAAACATCCCTCTCCAATTTCTTTATCAGTGTGTGTTTCTGTATGAAATTTGGCAGTTTCTTTAGAATTGAAATTGGAAAAAAAAAGTTCCCATACCTACCCTTTTTTTGAGGGTCATGTAACTGGAACCCCCCGCCCCCCCGCCCCCCCACCCCAAAAAAAAAATCACCAAGACCTACCCAGGGCTTACCCCATTTGGGTATTTCCAGCACTGAGAAAAGCAAAGTATTTAACAGTATATTTGTGTTTCACATGTATTATATTCATGGGCCATTACTAGTCAAATCAACAAATGGCTTCCACCACACTATCTTGGATTTTGCTTAAAAAATATATGCGAGACATAAATGCAAAAAATAGATATCCTGGAAATTTCAGCTCAATCGGACCATTATTGTCAATATGGCAATTATTTTTTTACATGCGACAAGAAAAAATAGCATTTTCAATCCTTTGTAAAATTTGCATTATGTACCTATCCTAAAGCTTTAAAATTTTACACCTAGACTAACTGGCATGTGGAGAATTCAAATTCCTTAAATCTTAATCTATGATGATCACACACTTATGACAAAAATTAGCCTTAAGTAGGGTGGCCAATATATTGGTCAACATCACAAACTTGATAAGGCCCTAAAATGTGTTTTGTTGTTAAATCATGACTGTAAAATTAGGTGTAAAAAAAATTGACAAGGTTACAAGCTTTTGTTTGAAATGGGCCATTTTTGTAGGTGCTATTTTTGTGCTATGAATTGAACCTTTACAATGAGCGTCCATGCATCTTCAATTTATTATGCTCTTTTAAAACAAAGATTATACTTGGAAAGAGACTGAAATTGCAGTCATTTTGGTATTTCAAATAGGATAATAGACAAGGATATTGGCATTGATATCCCATTCTCACCCAGATGTTTCCCCTTTCTGTAATTCCTTGTCACTCTTGAATTTACCACTGTTTTGAAGCACCATCCTGATCCTCACGGGAGATCAAGTCAATGAAAATGTTGATGATAACCACAATGTCAACTTCTAGGCCTACCTACAAAACACATTTTAATGAAAGTCTAATCATAATGGGTTATGCATGTAAAAGTAATAAATAGACTATATCTATACCCTGGGCCACAATTATTTTGCTAAATCTATAGCACATGTTTTTCGTCGATTTCTCCATCAATTATGAACCGGTTTCCATAAAAATTAGCACAGGGAATTTTCAAGTCATATCCTAACATCACAGAAAATTTCCCAAAACTATATTGAATATTTTAAAAGTTAGACCATTTGAGGGTGAGACATGTAATAAAATTCCTGAATTAGTGTGATGAGTTCTTAGAGAGACGTCTTAATTTTAATTTACCACATCAGTACATGTCAAATGGTCTACCTTTTGAAATACATATAATTTTACAAAATTTTCAGGGATATTATAGTGCTTCTCCTAGGTCGAAAAATGCAATAGCCACTGTGGCTACTTGTTTTAATTAGCCACAGGTCATACCGTGCTAGCCGAGATGACAAAAAGCTGGGGGTTTGGGGGTATGCAGCCAAATGGGCCTACCCCAGATATTACCAAGATGAATTATTCATAGTGTCAGCTATAGCTGAACAGTCACTGAGTGAGGCCAATGCCGGCGACATTGACCAGCAGTGAAACAAAACTTAGTGTCGTACACACTGGAGAAACATTAGGCCACTATTCTTTCTGTGTTTTAGATGAGCGTGCGCATTAGATTTAGGCTGCGCATTACCAGAAAAAAACGTGGTTTTTTTCTGCCCAGCGCGCGCATTAGATTGTTGCCGATTTCCGAAAAAAACTGTCAATTTCGGGTGATAAAAAAAACCTTCCGAAAAAGTTTATTTCGGGAGATAACAAATATAACAAATATTTTACCAGCTATGTTTTTTTACCTTGTTTTTTTCTGTCGCCCTCATTACATTTAAAAAAAAAAATCAAAGTTTTTTGTATTTCGTTGCCCTCATTAACTTTTCAAGAAATTTTTCCACTTTTCCAAAAATAGTTTTAATGTTTTTTTTCAATGTTTTTCGCCCTCCCTCATTAGATTTTGGATTTTTTCTGATCTAAAACAGAGAAATTAAACATAGTGGCCCTAAACCGATGTCAGCTAAATATCTCATGTATGCGGGAAGTAGATTTGTTATCCCATGACGATTCTGTAGTGGTCAAGAACAGTGATGGGTAACTTAGATTTATCAGTCACCATGTACATTTTTTTTTTTGATTTACATTTAAAAATAAATATATTTTTTTAATCAAATATGTTTTTCTGTTTCATTATTGGATTACGGACAATGCAAGTTGACTACTTTATTAGACCTACTAGACTAAAAAAAATCAACTTGTAAAAAGGTTGTTGGAAAGATACCTCACTCATGGATAGCCCTGCCTGTTCCCCCAACCATCGTGCACGATGCCTTGAGCTATTTATGGACCACCTGTGCATGTGGCGGTAGTGCGCTACCCAGCTAACACGAGACGTTGACTTTATACTTGGCTAATGTTGGCCCAGCACGGTAGACAGTGGGCCAACATTAGACCAGAATTGGGTCAATGTGTTGTGTGTTTACTGGGCAGTCTGTTTCACCAGATCCTGGGAGTAGCCTTTTTTTCAATTTGCTCGGTCGCTGTTTAAATTTTTTTTTTTAATTTTTCTGTGACCATTTTTTCATCTTCACCCAACATTCCTGATAATTTGGTGGAATTTTGTTGTGAATAGCTGTGAATCACGTGTCTTTCATATTCTATAATTCCCAACAAACACGAGACATTGAGCCATTTTTGGTTCAATGTTGGTCCACCGTCTACAATGCTGGTTTAACATTAAACCAACAATGGCTCGTGTTTGCTGGGAAGCCAGCTATGAAGGCCCTGATTTTGGACGGGAGGCTCGTTTCACTAAGAAAGAAGTTGGGATGATCTTAACTTTTTAAGATAACAGAGCCTGAAATAGTTTGTTCGCACATGCATTAGTGCAGATAAGGGATTACCAATAAAGTTGAAAATGTGATTTTAAAATGTTGTTTTGTCTGTTACTTTTTTTTGGCTACTGTCCACTAAATTTGGCTACAAGTTTTTCCATCTGGCTCAAAATATGGCTACAACTTTTTTGAGGTCAGATCGGCCCCTGCATTTCCCCCCAAAAAATTTGTTGTTACAAATTGGTCAGTTTTTTATATAATTCTGGATTAGATGGAGACTGGGCCATATGTAATGTGAAAACACTTCCGTTTTAATGTAATAAATTAAAAAATTAATTCAAAAAGGTGTGACACAGGATTTCAGAAACAAAACAGCAAATAACATTTTATATACATGTGTAACAGTGAAAATGGCACATGTACTTCGATGCCATAATTGACATACAATGGTGCATGTCATACTTTGGCTGCTGCTGTTATTTTCCTCTCTTTTTGTTTGGGGATTCAGCATGCTGTCCTTTTTTCTGACCCACACATTGGATTCTGACAGGGGTGGCTCCATCAAATCTCAATGCTCACAGTCATATTCATTGATTAACAATCTCGAAGGAGCTTGTCAGTGGTTCTTTTGTTTACATTTAAAAAAGCCATTTTCATTTTCATTCGATTTTAAAAAGGAAAACAATTTATTAAACTGTGACATAGAATAGAACCCATCTGATGGAACACTTAGAACATTTCTTTTCGGCCTGGCCACCCTAGTCAGTCGGCCTAGTAGTAGTGGTTTTAAGAGAGCTTCTGTGATCTGTTTTGAATAAGCATCATGTTATTGTTATTATGTTAAGCTAAGCTGGCTGTTCCCCCGTTCAAAATCAACAGATGTGAGCCCGGTAAACACGATACGTTTTTACCAATGTTGGTTTAACATTGGCCCACCGTCTACGACGCTGGACCAACAATAAACCAAGATTGCTTGCACGACTTGTTTATTGCGTTTACTGGGTTTTGTGCTGCAACACCAAGCCCTGGTGGTCTTCGTTTTGACAACTTGTTACCAGTTGTGTTGTTTACACAGCACCTGATCACTGCCCAGCAAACATGAGGCATTAGCCCGATCCTGGGCCGATGCCCTACGCGTAGAGTGGGCCAGCATTGGCCCAACATTGAACCAATGCATCATGTTTACCGCAATACTTGGTCAGTGAGAGTAAGTTGTTGACAATAGTCTAGCTTATACAGCTTTCTCGCACACCAACGGTAGACTATACAGACCATATACATGTACTCGCGGCTACTTCAGTGGGAGAGCTGCATTGTACTGTGAAGACATACACAGTATGCTAGACTAGCAGTACCATATACTAATACTATGCTGGCTGTTTATTGCCACTAGGCCGATAGTCTGTACACAACAAATTTACGGCATGTTTTTCAAATTTAGCCCCAAAATGAAACATGATTGACTTGGTCTCCTTTGTCTTTTATAAAACATGGAAATATGATTTCTTTTATCACCAGGCATGATTCGCAAGCGTGGCGAATTCAGTGAATAAATATCAGAGATACTATTTGCCACAAGGCATGTAGATTCGCATTTGCGAACGTGGGGAGTGTCAGCAAAAGCAGTGATAATAGGATTTGTTTGAAATAAGATTTTTTTTTTTTTTTTTTGAGAATAGGTTGATAACTGACGGAGAAATCATCGAAAAAACAGTTGTGGCAAGGGACGTGACAATAAAATATAATTTGAATTTTTCATTAACTTCTCTAATCTTATTCTACAGGGTCTTACTATTTAAAAAAAGCCTCATTTTTCAAAATCGGGTAATAAAGCAATACAAAAGTTTTGAAAAATTTTGAAATTATTATGACATTTTTTCGAAACAGGATTTTTTTGGTGTATATGATTACACAGAGACATATTGAAATCAAATTGTGATTTTTACCGCTTTTCTATGGTATGCACTTTACTGAAAGGCTTAACTGTTTAAAAAATGTTTAAATTTGGCACAGTTATATGGCTATAACAGAAATAAACAATATGTTTTGCAGAAAAAAAGGCTCTTTTTAGTAGAAATAAAAAAAACATCACAATTCTTGAATTTCTTAAAATAAAAAATACACGTTCAAATTTAAACATATATACCCCACATTTTTACGACTACTAACTATTATGGAACGTGATTGTACATTGAATTATGTTTTTGGTGACTTTTACCTTAAATAAGGTCAATGAAAGGTCAAGGTGAAGTGTTAAAAAATTGCTGAATTTTAGTTAAGGTCAAATTTTTGGTGGGGTCGAAAAAAGAATCTGTTACACCTTTGATTTTCATAAAATTTCACAGAATGTTTGAAGATATACGTACTTTAACTGTACCAAAAGGATACTAGGTCCAAGAACAAAATATTTAGTCATAATTGAAAGTAGAATCAAAATTTCAGAAATCTGTACAATGTGCGATAATACAGGTTTCAGCGTTATTTTTCCTCCAGACCCTAGCTCTAAGTTTAAACCATCAGAAAATTTCTATTTAAGAAAAAGAACACATTTTTATGCCATCAGATACCATAACATACAAAAAAAAACACCAACGACGTCATAAATTAGATTTTTTTAGCCTGTACTTTCATGATTAATTTCAGTGACTGTCACTCACTCAAGGCTGAGCCTACGGAATAGTCTAGTGTAACAATAAAATAATCATAACATTCTTATTCTAGCCATCTAGGGCACTGCAGTGCAGGCCTAGACTAGACCACAGCTCAGTAATTTTCGTTGATATGATAGACAAGCTTGGAATATCATGCTAAGCCTGAGGTGTAGTGGATTCCCTAGTCTATATAAATTATAATTTTTTAGTCTACATCTAGCAATGGAAATAGTTAGGCTAACTGTGGACTAGACCGGCTACATCGACAAAAGTCAAAATCGAACAAACTGTTTGTTTTTTTACACATCGGTGTACCGTTTTTCACACCGATGTCTTGAGGTAGGAAACACAGCCCTCCACAACGTGAAACATAGATCAGTGAAGCAGGGGTCGAAACTAAAGCTCGCCCATGGCGAGAGAAAATGTGTAAGGGCTGGTAAGTATCAGGGGTCCACCAGCGCTGCTAGCGAGTGCCAATTAGAGTGCATTCCAATAATTTCATTGCCATTCTTTATTATACAGTGCTGGTCATATGAAAAATTATGATGTGTCAAAAACCACACTCCTTAAATAGCTAAGGAGTGGTATTCACACTCTCATAAGCTGCAGAGAAAATTTTCGATTTAGTGGTTTCTTAGAGCATCTGAGATGTTCGGTAACCAGCTACCAACCACACATCAGACCATATCCATCAGCCATCATATATTATACTAATGCACTTAAAACCAGGAAATTACGGAAAAATCACATACTGGTAGCTAATATAATGCTTCATTTCTCAAAATGCCGTAGAAAAAGAAGCCATGCCCAACATCCCAAGGTGCGCAAAACTTTGTGCACGTGAACCTGCATCTAGCCTGTGCGTTATGGCATGCGTGCGCTATCACACACCTCAAATGACCAGCACTGATTATATATTCATTATCTGTCACTTCAACTAGGCAAATCACATGTTTGTTGATGAAATATAGATAAAAAAGCGAGAGATTTAGCACGTAGCAATAACTAACTTAATCTAGGCCTAGTTAACTTTTATCTAGTTAACAAGTTATCAAGTTATCAAGTTCGAGCAATGACTATGTTTGTTTCTTTTCAATAGCTACCTGGCCAGTCACTCTAAGTCTCCGAATTGAAATGCCACATTATCAATGATTAGGCCTTGCTAATTCGAGTGACTGTTAGATAAAAAATTAAACAACATTAAAAATTTGGGATGATTTCCATTAACAACAGTAAAAAGTATTCTATGTAGATTATTTATTATTAGACGAAAATATAACAGAAAATCGTCGACGACGCAAACAGCCATTTGAATGGACCAAACATGATTGTCCCTGGACAATCAATGTTTCCTGGAAGACCAAGCATTACACAGATATGTGCGCATCATGTACTGCGCATGTGCACCTGCATTCATGTGTACTTGCTATTCTTCACTTCCTTTTGTTTGTGGTGTACATGATCATGTGTGCATCGTTATTTTAGAACAATATATTCCCAACAAACATGAGACGCCGACCCAATGGTGATTTAATGCCGGACCGGAATTGGCGACGGTGGGCCATCATCAGGCCAACATCTCATATTTACTGGGTTGTATCGTCCTGTCGGGCAAATTTGGACTCCAAACCAATCAGCTTGGGGGAAATGTATGCCTCACTCTGTGCATAACCAGGGGCGCGTTTTTGGTACGTTATTTTCCAGATTTCTTGTGACCTAATTACTGCGGCTTACGGAAATGAAAAAAACTCATTGACTTTCCTCGTTTGACTCCCATTTTAACAAGTATAGGGAGGATACGAGCACTCTGACCCACTCGTTTAATCTCAACGATTCTCATATGCAAATGAGCTATATCTGAGCGAGGATGATGTTGAAACGGGGCCCAGGCATTTGGTGAGTGTGCATAAACGTGGTTTTTCCAGTTCTAGACAGCAAACCATCCGGGCTGTAATGTCAATCAGCACTGGAATTTTTCCCCAGTTGGTTGTTACCGTAATTAATGTCAAATCTATACTTAAATAGGCTAAGATCTACAAAGTTCTAGACTGTGCTGGTATTTTTAATTGATGAAATAAATAAAAATAGAAGAGGTTGATTTTGGTAGTACAATGCCATTATCAAAATTTGTTCGTAAATTTATCACTAGTCTTATCATGGCATCCTGGTAGTGAAAGAAGTTGTTCAGTGTGTCCAGTTGTCACTATCTGAATCACAGTGCGAAGGAACTTAAGCCCCCAGACCATGTTCCGAGATGACATTTTAAGTTCTTGGTCCGAGTTAGGCTGTAGCCCCAACGTGGCTAAAACAGAACTTAAAACTGAAGGTTTACAACTTTACTAAGCTGAGCCTTAGAACACGTCATTTGTCTGGGACATTGCAGATGAGCCTGTAACATAGGTACAGATACCACACCTATACCACTGTATACAGATATTTAGGACATGCATGGAGGTGAATTTGGCACAAAATAAAATAAGTTTCCCATCTACCAATTGGTTAAAGTGACACAAAATAAAAAATCAAATTGACCAGAGGACGCTTAACCATCGCATTTTAGCGTTTCGCATCATAGTCATTTCGCATCAGTCATTTTGCATCATAGTCATTGCGCCGTCGCATTGTTAGTATTAGCCTACCCACAGCAACAGGTCTGTGAACATAGTAGGCCTAATAAGACTGAGGTCTCTTTTGTTGTCGCATCATTGTAATTTCGTATCACAATAATTTTCGCTGTCGCATTATCATATAGTTTTAAGAATTAGTCTCAGCATAAGTCTATGAAAATTAGTAGGCCTAATAATGTTGACGAAGGACTCCCAGCTTTTCAGACGTTTCGCATTATCGTCAGTTCGCCCCCTCCATTCACTGGGCAGTGGACAACTACAGTGCAACCTGTACCAGTCTTTGTCAATAGTGTCGGACCTACCGGACATGTCAGGTAAAACAGAGGTAGGTCCGGCAAAATACCCAACCACATCAGACCTACAATCCGGTTATTTTTTTGGTCAGTTTTGTTTTTTGGTCGTTTTTTTGTCTCACAAGGTGAGAATCGGCCATTGACCACATACTGTCTGGTAATTTTTTTCAGGTCTGGTAAAAGTTTCAAGTTTACAGGACCTACTGTCCAGTGAAATTTTGAGTTTATTGGGAAAGACTGCTGTACATACCAGACCAGGTACAAACCGGAATCCTGTCTATACCGTAATAATTATTTGGTTCCGAATTAATTGCACTAAAAACAATACAAATTAACCCTCTCCAAACAAAAACCCGTCTACTCTGAATACCGGACTCCTTATTTTCCCCAAATGCATAAATTGTTTTGTATTTCACCTGTCCAAACCAAAATTAATTTTTTTTTGAGAATTATTTAAAAATTGCATGTTGTGCACTAAGGTTAAACAAGAGGCGGCAAGGTGACGTAACATCCTGCTTGTTATGCAAAGGGAAAGGTGCGAATTTAGTGTTGGTAACACCGTTTCCGCATTAGCGAAACTGTCAGCACCTTTACGTTGAGGTTGGTATGGTACTTTAACAACATAATGGATTGATAAAATAATTGGTTATTAAAATATTGTAATAGAATCATTGATTAATAAAATAAATAAAAGTTTGTATCAAGTCATTAACATAATCAGTGCATTAAACATAAATAATTCTCCTGAAAATTAGACTGTTTTTGGATAAATTTATTCTGCTTGTGACACTTAATGACCCAATAAATAAATAACTACCGTATATCCCCGTGTATAATGCGATGGTTTTTTTTAGCTAATAATGTCACAAAAAGGCATCTCGCATTATACATAGATGTAGGATTTAATACAATTTTTTAGCTCTCTGTAAACTTAGGCCAGTTAGCATGTTTGGTAAGCAGGCCTATACAACAAGAACAACAGTTAGACGTGCCTCTCCAACTAGTAGAATGTCATTTACCTGTTTACTGCATTTCGCGGACGACGTATATTAGCGGCCTCCCGATGATTGTGGGTCAAAGCTAGGACACTGTCGTCGACGCTGGCCCAACAATGATAAAGCAGGATTGGACATTGAGTGTGTTTGTTGTGAGTGCAAGCTCCCAGCAAACAGGAGACATTCACCCAATGCTGGTACATTGTTGGGCCACCGTCTGCAACACTAAAACAACAATGTTCTAGCATTTGGTGAATGTGTAATGTTTGTTGGGAACCCTCCCCCCCCCCCCCCATCTGACATTCCGTCTCACGTATCATGACAACCACGGGCAGATAAATTAGGCCATTATTCTGCAACGAATTCACACTCCTGACCTGTTAATTTATATTAATAATGATTTAATCTAAGATCGCCTTTCATATGGGAGTGCTCTAGTGTGTACGACAGTAGCAGGGTTTCCCCCAAAGCGTCCAAGCGTCACGGCACCATGACGCTTTAATTTTTTACCCTGAAGCTTCAGTAAGTGCCGTGACGCTTCAGTAAGTGCCGTGACGCTTCAGTAAATTCCGTACAACATTGGCATCGTGTTGGTACAGCGATACAGATCAACGTTAGATCTTACAGCATTACCTGATTACATAGGCCTAATTTATTGCCGCATGGCAGTGCGTGGCTCGTCTGTGCGCATGCCCAGTGGTCATATGATGTGTTACAGACTTTACGCCCCATTGTCAGTTCGCACCATTTTTTAGTGAGACATTTCGCCCCCAACACATACTTAGGAAAGACGTTTCGCCCTCTCCCCATAAATGGGAGAGACGTTTCGTCCCCGTCTTCATAGATCAGGAAGACGTTTCGCACCCAAACCATATTTCAGAAAGACGTTTCACACCCAAAACATATTTTAGAAAGACGTTTCGCCCACAAATCATATTTAGGAAAGGCGTTTCGCACCCATTTCATGATTAGGAAAGACGTTTCGCCCGCTTGTCATAATTAGGAAAGACATTTCGCTTGCTATTCATAAATCAGCATGATATTAATTTTTAAGAAAGACGTTTCGCACCCTAATCATAAAACAGCATAAAATTGTGAAGATTGCCGTCCCATTTATTATTTGGAAAGACATGTGTGTGTGCTCACTTAGGCTACCTTGTTGTTCATGCATTTTACTATAACTTACCGTTTTCATTCCTTGATTCAGCCACTTTGATTTATTGTGCTATCGATCTGATCGCCGACCTAAACTTGGAACATAAATAATGTAATACAATATTGTAAGTTGTATTACATTAACGTATATAAATTTGAAGGCTGCCATTTATTTTTAGAAATATATATAGGGGCTAGGTAGGCCTATCTTAATTTGGGGAGGAGGCGAAACGTCTTCTCTGGGGTGCGTAACGTCCTATATGAACGGGGGCGAAACGTCTTCTCTAGGGTGCGAAACGTCCTATGAGAACAGGGGCGAAACGACTTGCCTAGGGTGCGAAACGTCCTATCAGAATGGGGGTGAAACGTCTCACATATGGGTTCGAAATGTCTTAATTTAGAGAGGGGGGCGAAACGTTTTGCCCAGGGGGCGAAAAGTCTTCCCTAGGGGGCGAAACGTCTCAATAGGGGGCGAAAGGTCTCAAATAGGGAGCGAAACGTCTCACATAGGGGGCGAAACGTCTTCCGTGGGTGCGATACGTCTCACAGGGGCCGAAACGTCTTAAACTGGGAAAAGTCGTCACGGCGACGGGGGCGAAACGTCTTGAAGATGGGTGCAAAACGTCTTGGGGGCGAAACGTCTATGGTGCGAAATGTCCTGGAGCCATATGAGGTCACATGGTCAGGCACTGTTGGCGGGGCTATCAGCGTGTAGCTGGCTGCATTCGCCCAGAAAACACGATAGTTACAGTATAGTACGTGTAGTACGTTGACGTAATGTTGACTTAAGGTTGGTCCATCGCCTGCAATGCTGGCTCAACATTAAAGTGCGCTGTTCCACCTGCCGTGTTTGCCGCGATAGCAGAGCATACGTCTGGTGTGTCACAATCCTCTACCGTGTGTACACGAACCCAACGTCAACACAGCGTTGTTTAGGCAATAAAGCGTGCTGGCTGAGATCAGTTGGAGCGTAACTTATGATGTTCTCAGAAAGCAAAACAAGTGATGCCGACCTTGTTTGTGTTTATTAAAGGCTGGGCCGATGTCACCAGGTGCTTGTATTTAAACCAACTTGTTTTCTGGTATTCTAAAGCAAGTTCTGATGATAATCCAGCCCTGATCTATTAAGGCATAATTAATTTATTTCTCAACCACAAACAGCATGCTATTGAACAGACAGCATGCTATCTTGTATTGCCTAGTGTCTGATGGTCTAAAGATTTTTTCGAATTCATTTTTGTGAATAAAAAGTGTAGGCTAGTATATTGTTTTTAATTATTCACAATGCGATTTAATCCAATACAAGAATCATCTCAGGCCCCCATCTCATGGTATTTCTCAGCTATCATAGTTTGATACAGGGGCATAACTAGACAAAGTAGGCCTAGACCCTACATATTTCATTCGTCACTGCATAAGCCTCTAGTCCTATTTAAAAATAATTTGCTTTGCATGTATGAGAAAATTGGTGGTCTATATCACAAGGGTTTTAAATGTCAAACTTGCACTAAAGTTTCTATATATCAGTCTACATGCAGAATCAGTGTTTAATTTTTTACCAGCAGAAACAGTGGATACAAATTACTGCCATAAACCACCAAAATGCATATAAAGAGGATTTCTGATTAAAATTTCGAGGGGGAGCATGCCCCCCAGACCCCCCTAGACTGTGCGCACCGCAAATTGTGCGCCGCGCGCAAATTGTGCCGATTCACCAAGTACCATGATGCTTTCTCATTTTTCTGGGGGAAACCCTGCAGTAGGCCTATCTGAACATGATATTTGAAGGAGATATATTGGAATGAGATAATGCATTGACAAAGTATAACAAGATATATCTGATTATATTTCCTAAGGCAAATTTTATACGTGTAGGCCTCAAAATGTCCATATTGCTAGGATAACATTAACGCCTACCGCTGGTGCCGATGCTGATCCGGTATTGAGCAAATGGTGGTATCTGTTGGCTGTAGTTCACGGAGCGCGGCTGTGTTATTACACCCTGACACCTTATGCAGCCAAACACTAGACAATGTGGCTAGTCTGCAAATGTTTTATCATCACATTTCATCTTGGAATGTTATTTGAGCACGACGATATTAAAATATGGTCTTTGTAATAGATAAATTAAAATAATATAAATTTGTCGGTGAAATATAAATATTTTAAAATCTGTGTGTATATGTAGCTTGTGCAGGCCTCAAAATGTTTGCCCATTGGCCCCAAAACGAGACAGTCCCGATGACATCCACTCTGCCAACATCTGCCCTTTGTATTTGCAGAGCCTACTGTTGCCGGTGTTCCTGTCTTTGAGCATTGTGTACATACAGGTGTCTGTTGTGTGTCACAGCTGCAGCAGATTAGTAGAATGAGATAATATCCATGCCTCACATTTAGATGGTCGGGGATGCTGCCGACATCCAAAAATTGAGGTCGTATTATACAGAGGGGCAGGCATTTTTCAGGTCATCCGAGGCCTCAAATCTTAAATTCGTATTATACTTGGCGTCGTCGCACTATACGCGGGGATATACGGTACTGGTAGGTAAAATATAAACAAATTAAATTTTTTATATTTTTTCATGGCTGGACTATTCATATATCATTTTTTATTATTAGTCAAGGCATTAATTGTATTAAATGACATAGTTATACAGTATCTGAGCATCTAATCCAGCGTCATACATTCAAGAAAATATGTAAATGTTACCAAAAAATGAGTGTTGTCTTCATCTAAAATAAAACAGTTAAAAAAATAAAACTGCTGCAATACCTAAAATGTAATGTTGTTTTAGATGAGGTACGGAAAATAAATGTATACAAAATGACAATTGCACTCCGGGTGTTCAATATGTGACACAGTCACAAACAAAATGTACTGCTATTTTAAGTTATGTGCTAAAAAGGCAATTCCTATAAAAACCACAATACATGCAAATAGAACAACTCACCAGTATGATTAGAGGCTTTTAACCCTTACACTCCTGCATAAAATTTGCTGCATGTGTGGTTTCCTACTAAGTAATATCTGACACGTTTTTTCTTCAAAAAAACATCTGATGAACAACTGTTATTAAAAGCCATTATATTACAAAATTAGTCAGTTAGCTATCTCTAAACGCAAATAGAAAGACACCACAAAACGGTAGAAAAAGTAGAAAAAAAAAAATAATAACTAGATGTAAGTGTTTATCATGTAAACCCCTAGGAAGGCTCCCCCCCCCCCCACTTTTCAAATAAGAATTATACATTAATTATAATTTTTGCAGATAATCAATTTGTACATGTAATTATCAAGTAATATTATGAGGCAGAGGCTAGCAGTTTGAGGCTAGGGTGATAAGGTTCTAATTTGACGAAAAAAGACTAAAGATGGCCGCCATGAACCGGATATGTTCCCAAACTTTTTGAAAAATTATTGCAGTCTAGGAAATACTAAGTACTGTATATCCCCGTGTATAATGCGATGTTTTTTCTTAGCTATTCATGTCACAAAAAGGCACCTCGTATTATACATAGATGTAGAATTTAATACATTTTTTCAGCTCTCTAGCGGTAAGTTCAGCGGTAAGTTCACTAGCGGTGAAACGTATCTGTAGACGTAGGCCAGTCAGCGTGTTTGGTAAGCCGGCCTATACAACAAGAACAAGAGTTAGACTATGCTTTTCCAACAAGTAATATGTCATTTACTGTATTTCACGGGAGATGTAATATTAGCGGCTTTGCGACGATTGGATAATGCACCCATTGAGCACGATACACTAACGCAATGCTGGGTCAAAGTTAGGACAGTGTCGTCGACGCTGGCCCAACAATTATAAAGCAGCATTGGACATTGACTCGTGTTTGTTGTGAGGCCCCTGTCTCACGTTGTAGGTGTTGTTCCCGCCGTTGGCGTGGCACCTTTGACAACCACAGGCAGATAGATGACACCGCTAGTCAGTGTTAGTCTGCAACAAATTCACACTGCCGAGTTGTTCATTTATATTAATATTGATTTAATCTAAGACATCCTTTTATATGGGAGTGTTCTATTGTGTACGACGGTAGGCCTATCTGAACATGATATTTTGGAATGAGAGAAATGCGTTGACGAAATATAACAAGATATCACTGATTATATTTCCTATGTTAAATCCTATACGTGTGGGCTTCAAAATGTCTATATTGCTGGGATAACATTAACGCCTACCGCTGTTGCCGCTGATGATACAATATTGAGCAAATGGTAGTATTTGTTAGCTGTAGGCCTAGTTCACGGAGCGCGGCTCTGTAACACACCCAGACACCTTATACAGCCACCTCTTGTGTCTAGACAATGAATGAATGAATGAATGAATGAAATCTTATATAGCGCATGTATCCAGCCGGCGGCTGTTCAGAGCGCTGTACATCGAGAGTAACTTAGCAAGGCCTGTTATCATTCAAATTCCAACTCAGTCTCCTGGGAGATATACAGCTGAGCTGCCATTGAGGCGCATCAAGCTATTTTCATTCCAAGCGAATTCGCCTTATGTGCCAAGTACTCACACATTGTGGATTTTCTGGGGTCTCGCTGGATGGAAACTGCGCCTACGTCCATTGAGGTTCTTTCACGTCCAACTCTAGGTCAGTCAGACGAGCCATCTGATTTACGTGGTTCTCTGAGCCCCACGAGTGTATACAGCACCTGGCAGTCACCAGGCGGTCACCCATCCAATTATGAACCGGGCGCGACGTCGCCTAACTTCAGTGATAGAGCCAATCACGATGAGCGAACGCCGTATTCCGTAATGAGGCTAGTTTGCAAATGTTTTACTATCACATTTTATCTTGGAATGTTCTTATTTGAGCACGACGATATATTCAAATATGGTCTTTGTACTAGATAAATTAAAATAATATAAATTTGTCAGCGAAATATAAATATTTTAAAATCTGACTGATTATATTTCCAGTGCCAATTTCATACAGTGTATATGTAGCCTATGCAGGCCTCAGAATGTCTGCCCCATACAAGAGAGTCCCGAAGACATCCACTGTGCCGTGGAAAATGAAAATACAGTATCTGCTTACTCAACAAGTGAGCAGATACTGCCCTTCGGTTTTGCAGTGCTGTAATGTTGCCGCTGCTCCCGTCATGGAGCATCGTGTATACAGGTGTCTGTCCTGTGTAGCGGCGCTAAATATTAGCTGATTAGTAGAACAAGATATTTTCTGACCTCACATTTAGATGGCCAGGGACGCTGCCCACATTCAAAATTGGAGGTCGTATTATACAGAGGGGCAGGCGTTTTTCAGGTCATCCAAGGCCTCAAATCTTAACTCGTATTATACATGGCGTCGCACTATACGCGGGGATACACGGTACTACTATGCACTATGTTGAATATTGAGTATATCGGATGAGTTGCTTTGAAGTTATCAGGGTGACAAGGTCCTAAATTGAAGAAAAAAGATTAAAGATGGCCGCCATGACCCAAATATTTTCCCGAACTTTCTGAAAAATTGATGCAGGCTAGGAATTATCACTACTATGCAGTATTTTTATTATTAAGTATATCGGATAAGTGTCTTTAAAAGCTATCAGAGTGACAAGGTCCTAATTTGACGAAAAAAGATTAAAGATGGCCGCCATGACCAGAATATTTCCCCGAACTTTTTTAAAAATTGATGCAGCCTACGAATTAATATTTGCATCCAGTATGTTGAACACAAAAAAAAAAGAAAAAGCGGTTTGGTAGATATCAGGGTGACAAGGTCCTAATTTGAATAAAAAAGGTTAAAGATGGCCGCAATGACCCGAATATTTCCCCGGACTTTCTGAAAAATTGATGCAGCCTAGGTATTAATACTTGTATCCAGTACGTTGAACAACAAATGAATTGAAAAAGCGGTTTTGTAGATATCAGGGTGACATGGATGAGAGGCGGTGTCCATGCGCGGCGGCGGTGCGGGCGGCAAAATCGTACAAAAACTAAAAGCCTCCCCTGGTAGGGGGAGCCTTAATAATAATTTACTCGGCGACATGGTTTATTTCGGGCGACTATAGTAGCCCATAGCAGTGTAAGGGGTAATATAATAAAACGTCTTTAAAAAATTGTCTTTTATTATATCTGCTTATTAGCATACAACCACCTATCATTTGTAGACCTACCGACATCCCATCCGGGACCTGAAATATAACCCTCATGGCAATTGTACAAGTTATCGTTGTTTGTTCCTCTCCAAAAGCAAAAACTCTGTCCAATCACAGGAATTAATGTCTCAATAAATATTTTTTCTTCTTAGTAGGCCCTAGGTATTTCATCCTCAACAAATCATCAAACGTCTTTGCACAGATGACTTTATTGTGAGATATAGCCTAACCATATTTGGCAACCAGCGTCCATCAAAGTGTTTAATAACTAGAAAGAGTTGTTTGGAAACGAACACGAAAGCAGCCCTCCATTATCGCCAGTCGGCCATATCAAATTTAATATAGATCAGCCAATTTTCTCAAGGTTTATTTTATATTACTGCTTTAGCTATTATGCAACATTTCCAAAATATTGGGAAAAAACAATTAAAAATGACCCTGAGTCAGCCATTTATGATTTTATTTCTGCAAAATTTATCATCGGTTGTCCTTGTGTGAGTCCTTACATTTTGTTCTATATGCATATTACAAAATTATTAAAAATTCAAAATGGCCACTAGACAGCCATTTTAAAATTGCTTGCTCCCAAAAATTAATCAGGTCATTGAGGCCACAGTTTTTTAATTTCCTGTTTCACGGACCTGCCGACCCCAATTTTCGCAATTTTAGAATAAAATTGAAATTCCTAAATCACCTTTTTTCTATTTCCGCCGACCTAACCCATCTTGTATTTAAATAAAAAAATTATTAACCCACTTTCCCAACAAAAACAAATAAAATTAACTTGGGGTGTTGAATACAGGCCGCAGGATCGCGCCATTAGCGCACAATTTGCCTTATTGCCGCCCTCTGAGAAATCCTATTGAGCCAAGGTGGCACGTAGCTGTAAACATCGTCTTTTTGGAAGTCATAATAACCCTAACGTCCCCAGAACGTCCCAATGACGTTAGATTTATGTTTTACGTTCTAAGGACGTAAATGGGAGTTCACAGAATTACGTCCTAAGTACGAATACTGTTTTACGTCATAACGTCCCCACAACGTACAGCATTTCGTACTTAGGACGTAACTCTGTGAACTCCCATTTACGTCCTTAGAACGTAAATCATAAATGTAACGATATTGGGACGTTCTGGCGACGTTAGGGTTATTATGACTACGTCCTTAGCACGTCCTCGGTATGTTGATCCATGAATGACGAAAATGGGACCTTAACGAACGTTGTATTACATACAGTGTTTGCAGGGAAGTTACTATTATTATTATTTTTTATTTTTATTTCATTAGTAACTAAGGAAAAAAGAAAAACAATTTGGGATTTTTTTACTAATCCCTGTGATATAAGACATGTATTCAAAATGTATTTAAAAAGTATTCATGAATACAGGGCTTTCAAAAAGGTATTTGAATACAATACGAATACTTGTATTCATAATTTTTGATGAATACTGAAGACACATGAAAACTCAATAAAAATGTAATCGAATACAAATGAAAACGAATACTGAATACGAGTACCCCATGTCCGAACAGAGCAAATATATCACATTTATAACAATCAGAAATTTGGGCATAGCCTCCGGCCCCAGTTTTTTGGGTCATAGAAGAAGAATAATTTTGATGGATTCTCATCCTTATAGCCATAAAACTTCCATTTTTACCCTCGGTGCGCCCAATGAGGAAGTGCAGGGTAGGCAAACAAAACTTCACCCAGATTTTACCATGGGCAAACTAGTGCAGCCTTCCCCAGGCATCTCAATTCTTCGAGATGCCCACATTGTTCTGTCCAACTGGTCTTAATGATGTCCTCCAGAAATTCCTCATAGGGCAGTGGACATAGTCTATTTTCATTTTTTGCATTTTTTTAGAAAAATTTTAAAATGGCACCTGCGTAAAAAAAAATTATGAGAAGGGGCCACAGCGTGCCTGTTCCACTTAGCTCTTCAAGCACTTGTTGCAACAATTATGGAATTAAAGGCGAGAGCTGGCACCATTTTTCATAACTGCAAGAAATCTAATGATGGGAACACCCGGAAAAGGTGATAAAAGTGCCATTGAAAGCAAATTATTTTTAAAATTCTATAATGATGGCTTCATTTCTAGCAGTAATAGTGAGCAAGAAGAACAAACAAACAAAGAAAAATATGTCTTTTATTGCAGTGTATCACAAATTCACATAAATCCTGAAAAAACCTATCATAACGACTGTTTGAATCTACCTACCAACAAGCCTTCAAGGCATATGATATTGAATAGGCTATGTGAAACTGAGTGAGTCTGAGACTGAGTCGATGTAACGTTACAGAATGATTCTATGGTATGTAGTTGTAGATACATCTCTCCTAACGTTACGAACCTTATAATTATAAATGATATCTTTATATTAATGAGGTTGGTAGGGGAGCTATTGTACTCCTCAGTAGACCTAATGGCATAGTACCACTTTAGGCCCACCTGGGCTTAAGCTTATAGACCCACCTCTGTGGTGTTTTTATATGGAAGTGGGTCTATTGATATTAACTATTACCCAGTCAGCAACTGTAAAATCATGAATTATCCTTCTTAAATCATTATATAATCCTAAAAACATGCTATCAAGGAAACATTGCCATGTCTGTCATCAGTGGTCATGTCTGTATGTGAATTTAGGATGCCCCACTTCCAAACAGTCCTCACTTCTGGCTTATACATCATTGGACCGTGAGAAGTATGAAATGCTGAAAGGGTTATGTGAATATTCATCACCTGCCTTGAGTTGTCTGCAAGTTGTCCAGCTGTATGATTTGTAGCGTGTCATTTAAGATTTACCCAGTAGGCCTGTGCCGTCAATCACCTTTAGGCCCTTAATCGTATTTAGGGAAATATTGATGTCGAAAAATTTACTGTACTAAATGACGGATATGAGTATATGAATTCTAATATTATTTATGATATTCCGTCATTTAGTATTATATAAACATCTTCTATTTTTTCACATCCCAAAGGGTTAACAATTATAGACCCACTTCCCATCAATCATATATTTAATGCACAATTTGAAAATAATGAATATTCTTTGTCGACAAATTTAATGTACTAAATGACGGATATGAGTATATGAATTCTAATATTATCTATGATATTTCGTCATTTAGTATTAAATAAACATTTTCTATTTTTAAACATCCCAAAGGGTTAACAATTATAGACCCACTTTCCATCAATTATATATATTATTTGAAAATAATGAATATTCTGGTGGTTTATGGGTTGAAAAGAATAGGCCCACTTACAGGGCTTGGATAATGTTTTTGGGGTTAATGGAGAATCTTAAAAAAAATCGATTTATGGTAATTAAAGGGTTAAAACGAATAGGCCCACTTACAGTCACTTAGATATGGTAGGTGGGCCTAAAGTGGGATTAAGATTCTCCATTAACCCCCAAAACATTATCCAAGCCCCTATTTGCTGATTCAATCCGGGCCCCAAAAGAAAACCCTTTTCCCCAGGGGAACTTTTCCACAGAGGCAAATCAATAATTTAAATAGGAGGAAAAGAATAGGCCCACTTACAGTCACTTAGATATGGTAGGTGGGCCTAACTTGGGATTAGTACTAGTCCCACTTTAGGCCCACCTGCCATATCTAAGTGACTGTAAGTGGGCCTAAAGTGGGATTAGTATATAAGGGAAATATTCTAGAATCTTTAAATATTTAAATTATTGATTTGCCTCTGTGGAAAAGATCCCCTGGGGAAAAGGGTTTTTTTGGGGGCCGGGAATAATCAGCAAATAGGGGCTTGGATAATGTTTTGGGGGTAAATGGACAATCTTAAAAGAATGAGTTTTATGGTAATTAAAGGGTTAAAAAGAAAAGGCCCACTTACAGTCACTTAGATATGGTAGGTGGGCCTAAAGCGGGATAAGTACTAGTCCCACTTTAGGCCCACCTGCCATATCTAAGTGACTGTAAGTGGGCCTAAAGTGGGATTAGTACTAATCCCACTTTAGACCCACCTGCAATATCTAAGTGACTGTAAGTGGGCCTAAAGTGGGATTAGTATATATAGGGAAATATTCTACAATCTTTAAATATTTAAATTATTGATTTCCCCTGGGGAAAAGGGTTTTCTTTTGGGGCCCGGAAATAATCAGCAAATAGGGGCATGAATAATGTTTTGGGGGTAAATGGACAATCTTAAAAGAATGAGTTTTCTGGTAAATCAAGGGTTAATACGAATAGGCTCATCTACAGTCACTTAGATATGGTAGGTGGGCCTGAAGTGGGATTAGTACTAGTTAGTCCCACTTTACACCCACCTACCATATCTAAGTGACTGCAGGTAGGCCTAAAGTGGGATTAGTATATATAGTAATTATTCTACAATCTTTAAACATTTAAATTATTGATTTCCCTCTGGGGAAAAGATCTCCTTGGAAAAAAGGTTTTCTTTTGGGGCCCGGGAATAATCAGCAAATAGGGGCTTGGGGAATGTTTTGGGGGTAAATGGACAATCTTAAAACAATGCTTTTTATGGTAATTAAAGGGAGGAAAAGAATAGGCCCACTTACAGT
The DNA here is from genome assembly GCA_964017125.1 of Flabesymbios commensalis. Lineage (NCBI taxonomy): Eukaryota > Metazoa > Annelida > Polychaeta > Terebellida > Flabelligeridae > Flabesymbios > Flabesymbios commensalis. The sequence continues at coordinate 34,061,637 of OZ024905.1, read as the reverse complement.
CACTTAGATATGGTAGGTGGGCCTAAAGTGGGTTTAGTACTAATCCCACTTTAGACCCACCGGCCATATCTAAGTGACTGTAAGTGGGCCTAAAGTGGGATTAGTATATAAGGGAAATATTCTACAATCTTTAAATATATAAATTATTGATTTCCCTTTGGGGAAAAGTTCCCCTGGGGAAAAGGGTTTTCCTTTTGGGCCCGGGAATAATCAGCAAATAAGGGCTTGGATAATGTTTTGGGGGTAAATGGACAATCTTAAAAGAATGAGTTTTCTGGTAATTAAAGGGGTAATACGAATAGGCCCATCTACAGTCACTTAGATATGGTAGGTGGGCCTAAAGTGGGATGAGTACTAGTCCCACTTTAGACCCACCTACCATATCTAAGTGACTGCAGGTGGGCCTAAAGTGGGATTAGTATTTATAGTAATTATTCTACAACCTTTAAAAATTTAAATTATTGATTTCCCTCTGGGGAAAAGATCACCTTGGGAAAAGGGTTTTCTTTTGGGGCCCGGGAATAATCAGCAAATAGGGGCTTGGAGAATGTTTTGGGGGTAAATGAACAATCTTAAAACAATGCTTTTTATGGTAATTAAAGGGTGGAAAAGAATAGGCCCACTTACAGTCACTTAGATATGGTAGGTGGGCCTAAAGTGGGATTAGTACTAATCCCACTTTAGACCCACCTGCGATATCTAAGGGACTGTAAGTGGGCCTAAAGTGGGATTAGTATATATAGTAATTATTCTACAATCTTTAACCCTTAGAGTGGTATCAAAATGTGGCATTTACACACTGTGGGTGGCAAGGGTTTTTTGTCTGAAAAATATTTTAAAAATACACATTTTGACTAATGCCCAACACTTCTAACAAATCGGTCGGAACCCAACCCAAATACACATGGTGACATGGGTTGAGGTTGGGCTTCATATGGGAGTTACCCCAAGGTCATGGTAAGGTCATCTCAAGGTCACAGCAAGGTCAAATCAGCTTGAAACGGTCGAAAATAGCTTATTTTTGTAGTTTTTCAATAAATATGTTTACTTGAAATGTGTATGATGGCTTGAAACCTACCTAGACTTCATAACGGACCTATACCAAAACACCCTGAGAGTTTATAGAAGTAATATAAGGGTTCGAGGGTTTTTACCCCTATCAAATCACCCTTGTGTCACCCCTCTCTGATCTAGCAGAAAAGGTCCGAAAATATTTAAAATATATAATCCTCAGATAGGTCTTCCTAATTTTATATTTTTATGGTGTTTATAATATTTCTTTTCATCAAATCCTTTCATTTATTTTACATTATCTTTATTAGCGAATCAATTATATCCTTATGTCACCAGTTGAGTTGAACCACATTCTGAATGCCTTGAGTAATAAAGACATACCACACACACACCCCAGACAGACTGTGTAGATACTCACCACCCTGGTGCGTACTATCCACTGGTGCGTACTATCTGTTTTTTTGTACAAATATTGGTACCTGCGTACTATACACAGGTGTGTACTATACCCCGCGAAATACAGTAATCATCTAGCTATCTAGCACGGTTTACCAAATATCGGCCATGTGAAAGTGAATAATGGCCTAAAGGGGGCCATTTTGAATTTGATCAAGTCAAAATTTTCCAAGATGCATCCACAGCTGAAATCTCACATTTCATTCTATAGTAATGGTCTAGCCATCTAGCACGGTTTACCAAATATCACCCATGTGAAAGTGAATAATGGCCGATAGGAGGCTATTTTGAATTTGATCAAGTCAAAATTTTTCAAGATGCATCCTCTCCTGAAATCTCACATTTTGTTTTATAGTAATGGTCTAGCCATCTAGTACGGTTACCAAAAACCTGCTATGTGAAAGTGAATAATGGCCGATAGGCGGCCATTTTGTATTTTATCAAGTCAATTTTTTTCCAGATGCATCCTCTCTTGTAATCTCACATTTTGTTTTATAGTAGTGGTCCAGCTATCTAACACGGTTTACCAAATATCAGCAATGTGAAAGTAAAAAGTGGCCGATAAGCGACCATTTTGAATTCGATTGAGTCGAAAGTTTTTAAAAGGCATCCTCTCTCGAAACGTCACATTTTGTTTTATAGTAATGGTCTAGTTATCTAGCACGGTTTACCTGATATCAGGCCTATCGAGGTAAATAATGCTGATTGTCAGCCATTTTGAATTCGTAAGTTAAAAATTTTCAGGGTGCATCCTCCCCCGAAAACTCACACTTTGTTTTATAGTAATCAGGTAATGGTCTAGCCATCTAGCACGGTTTACCAAATAACGGCCATGTGAAAGTGAATAATGGCCGATTGGCGGCCATTTTGAACTTGGACGAGTTGAATTTTTTCAAAATGCATCCTCTCCTGAAGCCTTACAATTTGTTTTATAGTAATGGTGTAGATATCTTGAGCGGTTTTCATGATATTCCACAATATCAGGCCTGTCGAGGTGAATAATGGCCGATAGGCGGCCATTTTGAATTTTATCAACTTGAAATTTTTCAAGATGCATCCTCTCCTGAAACCTTACAATTTATTTGATATTATTGGTGTAGCTATCTTGAGCGGTTTTCATGATATTCCGCAATATCAGGCCTGTCGAGGTGAATAATGGCCTATAGGCGGCCATTTTTAATTTTATCGCCTTGAAATTTTTCAAGATGCATCCTCTCCTGAAACCTCACAATTTGTTTTATAGTAATGGTGTAGCTATCTTGAGCGGTTTTCATGATATTCCGCAAAATCTTTCAGTCGGATTTACCGATGTTATAAATTAGGTCAAAGTGCTGGGTCAACTTCAAGGTCAAGGTCCAAAAACCTGAAAAGGCACAACTAGGGACCTTAGAGAACATGTATGTGTAATATGATGTCATCGGCCCAGTACTTTTCGAGATCTGCTCCGGAAACGAAGTGCGCGTCAAAACGTCTAAATAGGTCATAGTTCTGAACCAGAAGTAGGTCAAAGTTCAAATACCCCAAAAGGCACAACTAGACCCCCTAGGGGTGTTGTGTGTAAAATTTGAAGACAATCGGACAAGTACTTTCAGAGATATGCTCCGGAAACGAATTGTTTACGGACGGCCCAACGCCGTAACATCATCATTTTCTCCTCTGCGACCTTGCGTATTGAATTCAGATTAAAAATATTTTAACCTGTCCATTAGCCACCTGGAAGTAACCCACATACCAAAAATTGTTATCCTAGCTTATTTTCTTACAAAGTTATAGGCAAAAGAAAAGGCCAAAAAAAACGGAGGTAGAATCCATAGCTCCCTCCGTCTCACCTACGGTGACGGCGGGAGCTAAAAATATATATATGGACCAATGGCCAGCACTTACAATAAATCGTCCGGAGCCCAACCCAAGTACACATCGTGACATGGGTTGGGGTCAAGCTTCATGGCGGATTTACCCCAAGGTCATGGCAAGGTCAGCTGAAGCTCATGACAAGGTCAAATCAGCTCAAAATGGTTGAAAATAGCTTAATATTGTTGTTTTTCCTACAATTATGTTCACTTGAGATATCTATGATGGCTTGAAACCAACCCAGACTTCAACACGGACCTATACCAAAACACCCAGAGAAGTCACAGGGGTGATATAAGGGTTGGAGGGTTTTTACCCCCATCAAATCACCCTTGTGTCTCTCCTGTTTGTTCCAGCAGAAATAGTCCAAAAATATTTCAAATTTATATATTTGGACCGATGGCCAGCACATCTAATAAATCGGCCGGAAACCAACCCAAGTAGACATGGTGACATGGGTTGGGATTAGGCTTTATGTTGAAGTTACCCCAATGTCATACGAAGGTCATCTCAAGGTCACAGCAAGGTAAAATAAGCTCAAAACCGTTGAAAATAGCTTTATTTTGTTGTTTTTTGCTACAATTATGTTCACTTAAGATGCCTATGATGGCTTGAAATTGACCTAGACCTCAACACGGAAACTATATCAAAACACCCCGAGAGGTTATAGTGGTGATATAAGGGTTTGAGGGTTTTTACCCCAACCCCCTCCTCAAATCACCCTTGTGTCACCCCATTCTAATATGGCAGTTCCAAAAATATTTAAAAATAGATGTATGCCGGTATTTGGACAAATGGCCAGTAGGCCCTACTTCCAATAAATCGACCTGACCTCAAACCAAGTACACATGGTGACATGGGTTGGGGTTGGGTTTCATAGGGGAGTTACTCCAAGGTCATGGTAAGGTCATCTCAAGGTCACAGCAAGGTCAAATCAGCTGAAAATGGTTGAAAAAAGCTTATTTTGGTTATTTTTGCTACAATTATGTGCATGATGTCTATGGTGGCTTGAAACCTACTCCAACAACGACCGGTACCAAAACGACCTATGCCAAGTTCTGGGGGTAATATAAGAGTTGGAGGGTTTTTACCCCAATCAAATCACCCTTTAGTCACCCCTGTCCGAAATGGCAGAATTGGACCAAAACGGCCTAAGACACAGATTGTTATGTTTTGACCAATGGCCAGTATACATTAATTACATCTGATAAAGCCCAACCTAAGTACACATATTGACATGGGTTAGCCTTGGGTTAGCCTTCACATAGGTGTTACCCGGGGGTAATGACAAAGTCATCCCAAGGTCACAGCAAGGTCAAATCAACTCAAAACAAATGAAAATAGCTCATTTTTGTTGCTTTTTCTATGATGCTGTTCAACAGGTTCACCTGAGAAGTCACTCAAGATTGAAAGCCACCTAGACCGCAGCACAGACCTATACCAAGAAACGCCCCAAAATGATTCAGGGGTAATAAATGGGTTTTAAGGGTCATACCCCATTATATCACCATTATGTCACCTCTGTCTGGCATGGCAGAAATGGACCTAATAACACACTGATTATTATATTTTGACCAATGGCCAGCATGCCTACTTTAAATACATCTGATAAAGCAGTGTTTCATCTAGCCATTTCTAACATGGCGAAGCGCCATGTTGCCTTTTGTGAGCGCCATCTTGCCCTTCATGTGCGCCATATAGCCCTTCATATGCGCCATGTTGCCCTTCTAATATTCAGACAGTGAAGTGCCTCATTGAACTATTGTTACGTCACATTTAATCCCCCAGGCCATTGTCACAGTGGAAAACACCCTGATCACTGATGTCTGACGTTCACACCTATGACACAACACCTTATAACGGCTTGTGTATATAGTGGCCATGTCTTAACTGATTCTGTTTGTACTCTTAATTGGGGAGGGGGTGTTGGAAATGCCCAACCAAATCAACTGGGTACCGGGCGGGCATGATAAGATGCCCCCAATGATCGGTGGCGCCATGCCCCTTCTGAATCCTAGATGAAACACTGTAAAGCCCAGCCCACGTAAACATGGTGGCATGGGTTGGAGTTGGAATTCATAGGGGAGTCACCTAAGGTCATGGCAAGGTCATCTGAAGGTCATTTGAAAGTTACAGCAAGGTCGAATCAGCTTTAAACAGGTAAAAATAGCTTGTTTTTTACAATTCTGTTAACTTCAGATGTTTATAATGGCCAAGACCCGCCTAAACCCCAGCAAGGAGCTATATCGAAACGCCACAAGAGGTTACAGGGGGTAATGTAAGTGTTGGAGGGGATTTACCCCAATCAAATCACCCTTTTAAAAGTCTGATAGACCTCTATGTCAGAAATAGATAAAAAAAAAACATTTGATAGCTATTTGACCAGTAGACCTACTTTAACTACATCTGATGAAGCCCAACCCAAGTAAACAATGTGACGAGTTATGGCTGGACCTTATATGGGTGCTACTCTAAAGTCATGGCCAGATCATATAAAGGTCACAGTAAGGTCAAATCAGATGAGGGCACTGACTATTCAGGGATGCAAATTCACATACGCCCGGTCGCCCGTGGCGACAAGAATTATGCAAGGGCGATTGTAAATCAGCATGTCACTAGCCCTGCTGGCGACTGATTTCCTGTGCGATCCGCAGATCATGTTTGGCTAAATTTACGCATAACTGCAGAGCGCCGCACAGCATGTACAGGCGTCGTCGTCGTTGCGCGCTACAGAGCGTTGTTTCGGCTCATACGTGGTTGTGTGTATAAGCCTTTTAGGGGGACCTACATTTGAGGAGCATATAAGCAAACTACTGACCAGTATATTCCTACGGCCTGGTCAATCAGCGGTGCGTGGGCCTGTGTATTGCATGTGGCCCGATCTGCGGTAGCCATGACAGCCCACAGCGTCACTTTTTGCGTCGTGGTTCCCAGCATTCGTTTCACCCGATATTTCACAGTTCAAAATGGCACTGATCAAGAAGATCATTTATCTAGTTTTTTGACATACATGCATGCTGACAAGATTTCATTGCCCAACGAGCTGTGGGTGAATAGATGCAGTTTTGAATTGTTGCTGATTCTAAAAGACTCATGTATTATAGACCTGATGAATCAAGCATTAATCTTACATAAAAACGTCTGCAAAAACGTGTTGCAATTTTGTGTGAATGCAAGCTGTGGCTAATACTCCAGTTTCAGTCACACACAGGGCTGCCGCTGGCGCATACATGTTGTCGGCGCAGAAACGATGTGAATAACTGGACATGTAGGGGTGTTCAGACTAAGAAGGTCTAACCATGCCAATAGGCCTAACACAAAGTAAATTACACCCCCAGAAAAGGCCTAATTTAAAGGGACTGGCCCACGCTAAAATCATCAAAAAATCGGTGATTTTATTTCGGGTTCTTAATATGACCATATGATGTAAACATGTACATAGACTAGAACTGCAAATTTTTATAATTTTTGTGCTGCGCATTCACCAGTTAGGCTAGATATAGAGACGAAATTCCTGATTTGTAATTATTGACAACCATGGCAAAAATAGGAAATGCGGGAATTTCGTCTCTATATCTAGTCTAACTGATGAATGCGCAGCACAAAAAATATAAAAATTTGCAGTTCTAGTCTATGTACATGTTTACATCATATGGTTATATTTAGAACCCGAAATAAAATAACCGATTTTTTGATGATTTTAGCCTGGGCCAGTCCCTTTAATACACCTGAGATAACCTTTTTATCCCAGTTATGTTGTGCCTTGCTGTGTCATGATGCCATAGAGGCTAGAGCTCCATGGACTTCCCTACTTCTTTGTTGATAGGACTACATATCAAGTTCAGTTACCTTGAATAGCCCCTAAACGAAATGAAAGATTATTTATATATTTTTTTCAAGTATGCTTATTTGACATATTTTTATTATGTTTAAAATGACTGACTTGATTATATTGGCAGAACAGTTTACGTTTTTTTTGGGATGGCCCCTTTTTTCACCGAAGTGGGCAACATGGCCCCTTCTTTCTCCAAGCTGGAATGAATACTAGTGAGCCAATGTCGGATTAAATTAATTGTCTGTACATGTAATAATTATGAACAGCCAATTAAATCTAAGTGAATTATGGGAGGTGGGGTCGCCACCAGCTAAGAAAATAAAGTAAACTGGAGAAAAAATGCTGGTTCAATAACGTAACTTTATATGAAGATAAAGGCCGACAGAGACATTTTCAGGTGGCGTGGCTGGTCACTGACTTCACCAGAGCTTAAACAGCTGCAGATTAAAGCTAAAATGCCCACCTGCAGCAAAAATGCTCAGGCTAAGCCTACGGAAGATGGGTCAGAAGGGGGAAAAATCATTAACCAGTGATTCAGCAATATCGCGCATAGTCCGGCAACAAGTAAGGGCGATTAAAAATCATAAGGGCTAGTGGATTTTTAGTTCCACTAGCCCGGCTGGCTAGTGGATAAAAATGATGAATTTTTTCCCCTGCTATTTATGTTGTGACAATGTGGTAGTGATAATTCCGACAGGTCACTGAGTATTTATGTCATAATATACTTGTGTTAGTGAGAGTTCCAAGGGGGCACTAAGTAGGCATACCAGTAGCATGTGTTACCATAATGATAGTTCCCAGATCCCCCTTACGTCACAGATAATATATCTTAATATGTGGTACAATAACGATAATGAGGGCACTGCGTAGACCTACTTCAACATTGTGTAACATCATGAACATAAGCGCCTTGTGAATTTAGTTCCCCTATGTTGATAAATGTTAGTTCTCTAAGCTTAAGTTATTATATATACTGATATATAGGGCCTAAAAAAAAATATTGTTTGTTTCCGATTTCCGACCGACCCTATCAAAACATGTGCGACCCAAATTATTTTATGGATTTAAAAAAAAAAAAAAAAATCAGAAAAAAAAAAAAAAAAAAATTATTTTTTTTTTAGGAAATTCATAAGTTAAGGGATGAGTTACCGGCTGTAGTCAAAATAACTAAAAAAACGTTACGAAAAGAAGAGGGGAGGGCCAAAAAGCGACAAAAAAAATAAAAAATCGTTACGTAATGTACAGATAAGACATGCATGGAAGTGAAATTGGCACCAAATAAAATAAAAAATAATTCTTACCTACCAATTGTTTGTATTGACAAAAAATAAAATAAAAAATAAAATAAATTTCCTACCTACTCACTGGTTAAAATGACAAAAAATCGGAAACAAGGATATATTTTTTTTTGGCCTAGGCCTAAGTGTTCATAATACATGCTCATATATGCATGACAAATTTGTAGGCATAGTTCTATATATAGAATGCGGGTATTTTCCACTATCACCACGATTCTACTTTGCCTTTTAGTTAAATTATTACCCCCCCCCCCCCCCCAGACTATAGTTATAAAATATGAGGCCATATAACAGGAATGATATAGACCTTTTAATTGTAATAACCTATTTTAGGGCTTGCCTCAGGAGGCTTATACATTGCTACTTGGTAATCCGTGATATTGTCAAGATTAATGTATAAATAATAAATAAGAACAATAGAACAATCTGATATTCCCACTTCGTAGAGTAGGCCTACCATGGGGCGCGGGCCTACTGCACCACGCTGGCAGTAGGCCCCGGCAGTAGGCATGCGCAAGTCTAATGCCACGATAAGTCTGTTTGTACCTTCTGGGAACTAGCGTCTAGAAAAAGACATATAGAATGACAGTACATGTACTTGTCGACGTAGAAAGTACTAGTTTATTTTATTGTTACAGAATAATAATTATATTGTGTAGGCCTACATATGTTAATGTGCAAAGCCAAAAGACAGTATATGCTTACTTTACAAGTGGGCAGATACTGCCTTTGGTTTTGCACAGGAGTATGTGATAGAAGGGCTTTATCAATTTTGAGCGACATTGATAAACAAACGGCCGAGATATCGCAATCGACAAAGCGACGTCTGTAAAAAGCCCCCTAAATTGGCCTAAATAGGCCTATGCCAAAAAATCTTGCCCCAAATCCCCTCTTTTTCAAATCCTGGATCCGACCTATCAATGGCGAAATCGCAAACGGGTAGGGCGGGCCCTGTATACTGTATCTAGACATATATTGCAGTTAAAGCTAAATTACCGTATTATCCCTAATAAACGCGCCGGGCGCGGAGACGAAGTTGGGGGCGCGTTTATTATGTGCACAAAAATGTTAATCTGTATTTCACGGACGCACTCGGCCGGCCGCGGCGCCGTCATTAAGCCACGCCACAGTGGTGAGAGCTCACCAGCTCACTGCACGTGCAAGCCCCCATCCACTCTAACGCCGCCACTCGTGAGCGCCGGCAGCAGGTTTAACTAGTGTGTTAATATAGGCAGACACCTTATGCAGCCACGGCCCGCTATATAGGCCCAGACTACACGGTTACCATTACATTTCATCTTGGAATGTTCTTATTTGGGCACGACGATATCTAAATATGGTATTTGTTTTTCGATACATTAGAATAATAGAAATGCGTCGGCGACATACTGTATGAATGCTTTAAAAAGACGTAGGCCTAACTGATTAAATTTACGTTTAATTTCACAGTGTGTAGGCCTCATAATGTCTGCCTATAGATGCAGACCGTCCCGATGACGTCATCTACTCTTGCCGAACTTAGCCCGCCATTGATCAAATGGCGGTATAGCATCTCTGCAGGGACATCGTGTATACAGTCATGTGCGCTATTAAACATTGGTTCAATGCTGCAACAGCTCGTCTGGGGTTAAGCACGTGTCAAGCCCTGTGTCTCTGCGCTACTATAGTAGAACACGATCCATACCTCACATATTTGGATGACCAGTGGACGCCAACTGCTAACGGCCAAAACATGAGCTAGCACGATAAACAGAGGCTTCAAATCTATACGTCGGCGTCGCATTATACGCCGGGAATTTTAACTGGGCGCTTGTAATGTAAATCTGTAAATCAATGATCACTGAGCTTGTGCAATAAACAGACCTTACTTTTGTTGTAAGCAAAACTGACACGCTGTTGTCATTCTGACACAACTTAAGGATTAATTACACAACACACACAGGTGTTAATCAATGCTGGTCCGTCCACCTATACGACGTTGGCCCAGTGTTAAAACAACATGTACAACAACTAGGCTACATGTAAAAGTAGCATACCGCGTTTACACCCACGCTCACAATGCACGCTGACCTTGGCTCAACCATGTTGACACCGCTACACGCAGCAGGCTGGTGTCTGGTAAATTTTTTCAAGCCAGCTAACTTTCTGGTAATACAGGGTACAAGAAAAAAGAGGGGGGCGCGTTTATTAGGGGGGGTGCGTTTATTAGGGATAATACGGTAGTTACCAGGCATCACTGGTGACTGTTGTATAAAACACGAGTATACTGATTATTTGACATGATGCAATCATGAATATAGCCACTTTTTGACCCAGACTTAAAATTCTAGTCATATTATATCTGTTATTCCCTCAGGGTACTAACCAGGGCGTCTTTATGTAGGCCTATGTTGTGTTTTGGCCTGGCTGTCGCCATTTTGTTCCACTTCGCGTTTAAATTTGACCAGAGGCGCTAAAAAGAGATGGTAGGCATAGATGGGCTGTAGCGCTGCAAGTCCGGCCCCGCAGATGGCAACATTTAGCTAGCAGCGAGGTAACATTATTATTTATCCTATTCTCAACAAATTGCTTATATATACTTTTAACATCATTTTAACAACATATTGGACACGTCATATGTGTTCTTAGTCGATAAATATTAATTTTTAAAATAATTTCAATGCCCTGCATATAAAAAGCAAATTGGTATTTGTGAAACGGTTCAGACCCGAAATATCGGGTTTGGCCTAAATACGTTCACACAGATATATCGGGTTTGACCACTCTAATGTTTAAACATTCAAATTATTGATTTCCCTCTGGGGAAAAGATCCCCTTGGGCAAAGGGTTTTTTTGGGGGGCCCGAGAATAAGCAGCAAATAGGGGCTCGGATAATTTTTGGGGGTTAGGCCCGATCTTTTAATGGACAATTGTATAATTAAATTAACTAAATGACTGGCATTGGTAATAAATTAACTGAATGACGGGCATTGATAAGAGTAATGTTCTGCAATTTACTAAATGACGGCCACTGTTTGTGATTATTGTATCACTTGAGGTTATTGTGTTATACATGGGTACGTGTTGAGATGCTCATTCCAACAGTGGCAGTGTTAGTGTTACGCTTGATTGCGTGTTCGTGGACACATGCTATTGAACAAGTCCGTGATCGTTGTCCACACCCCACCCCGACGTCCCCGTCATTTAGTTTATATCTTGAGCAATCTTTCGTATTTTCAGACGAGAGGTGGGTCTGGGCGGCTCTAGAAGTGTAAACCCAATTGGGCCTAAAGTAGGACTTTCGGTTTGCCGACCTAATCCAGTTATGACGTTTTATCGCCCATAGACTCAACCGCATACGGAAATCTGAATGACGGGAACCTTTAAAAAGTTTATTATCGCTCACAGCTGGTTGCCTACTCTTTCCATATTTTCATTGCAGCATTAATTCAGATGCATTATGCTTAGCCACAGATATTAGATTTTATACATACACATAGGTCTAGTACTTAAGACTAGAAGGATACAATGAAAGTATAATATTACATGAGTGTCATAACTGATGATTGACATGGACGATGTTGCTTGGCTGGACAGTCATATTTGGCGCCAAATGCTGTCAATGTTCATGGCCGTATTCAATATACTCTCCCGAATACGCGTCACATTACAAACACGAAACTGGGGCGCCCACATATAGATAGATGTGCCTATATATCATAGATAGATTTATTCAGCATTCACATATAAAATAGGGCTACAGCAGTATGATAAATACATTCAACATTCAAAATACATGTGTGTCCACCATTCTGAAACACGTTGGGCATGGATAAAAACACTGAAAATCCCAGGTGGAGGTCACTTATCATTGGTTACACATTGGGACATTTTTTACGTTTTATAAAAACACAGACTTCGATAAATAACATATAGGGACTACTCACAACCTTAAGAGATGAAAACTAACATATTTTATTCATCGATTAGGCCTACACATGAACCAAACATATTATCGCTGGACAGTCATTAGCTAATGACCATATTATGACCTCAGCTAGAGTGTCCCAATATTCCCCATGCATGGGGTAGCCTACATTGTCATCGTGACAGCGCATGAGAATCATATGCGTACTATTAATGTTATTATTAAGTAATATTATTGTTATTACATTTACGTAGCGTCTATTCTTAAAGATTCAGAGAGGTTTAATTACTGCGCTAAATTATTTAACTACTGCGACCCACAAATTTAAAATTACTTTTAAAATTATTTTTGATAAACCGGCCACTCATGTTCACATCCTTCTAAACACAAGGAACTGCCAGGGTAAAAACCCATGTAGCTCATTTGAGTTTGCTTTTGCTTTGGTTACGTCAAGGGTGATATTCTGGAATTTTTTCGCGAATGTTTACAACGTGATATGAACGTTTTGCCAATTTTTGCAATAACATCAATCCCTAACCTAAAACAAACGTCACAATGCAACATGCTGCAAACGTTTTATGAATGTTTACAATAAAATCAATTGCTAACCTAAGATGAACATCACCATGCAACGTGCTGCAATTGTTTTGCGAATGTTTCCAACAACATCAATCCCTAACCTGAAATTACTGTTACCATGCAACGTGCTACGTTTTTTTGTATTCAATGAGCAACAATATGTAGGATACAACGTGACCAACGACCACGATGTTTGTGTAAAAGGTCCAAAATTGATATTTCTACTAAAAGTAAAACTGAAAACACAGAATAACATCACCACAATGAGCTACAATAACAATATGTCGCATAAACGTTTGCCCATTACAAATAACGTGTTGTTTAGGTTGTGTTGAGGTTTGTTTTCGCTTGTTCTGTTGTTCTCGTTTGTTTTCGCTGTTCATACTGACCGAAATTGATCTGCCAATGAGCGACCACTAAGGCTACCTAGCATTGGGTCAATGTCTCGTGTCAGTTGGGTAATGTCAAAAACGTTGTTCCTGATATGTGGTCCGGTCGCTCAGTGCCTGAATTCACTGTCATACGGACCATTTTAGCGACGGTCGCCAAAATAAGTTTCATTTTCAATTGCTTCATTTTTATTTAATGCTTACCCGCCAATGACCGACCACTAATATGAAAAAGTCGTTCCCACATCGGAGATATGGGGTCGGTCGCTCAGTGATCAGACTCAATGTTATGTCTCTATAACGTACTGCACTGCTTATCGCGGACCATCATAGGAACGGTTTCATTTTTTCCATTTTTATTTAATCCTTACAACAAATATGTCAATGAGCGACTATTAAAAAGTCGTTCCCATGTCTGAGATACATTATGGAGTCGGTCCTTCCCCTGTTGGCACCTTGATGTCAACGAATTTGACGTCAACAATTGGATTTTACCAACTTTCTGTGTAATTTGGATTTTTTTCCGAATGCAATTTTATTAAGTAATGATTAGGTAAAAAATATATAGGCCTATACAAATGTCATAATAATTAGGTTTTTATCCATAATGGTCAATATGTGTGACGCTCAATTTGCATAAAATCGATATCAATCTTTAGAGGTCAAATTGACGTCACATTGATATCAAATTGACATATATTATTTACGTGCCCACAGTTACTGTCATCATGATTAAATCTCGCTCATGAAATCATAATACCACACATTATGAAACATTATATGATATATATCTTAGTCCGTCTGAGTGTGTATGTATACAATGGAGAACCAATAATAGTTATACATTGCCTAATAAAATGTAATAAACAAGGATGCACAGATATATTTAATTTAATTATTTCTAGTGTAGACATCTACTTGCCGAATTCAAATCGATCGTATTCACAAAAATTAACAGGCGTATTGACTTCACAGCGTTAATCGTTTGATGGTAATGTTAGTTTTCATAGCATGCATTATTAACACAATGCCGGCCAATGTCAGAAACACTATGCCGACACCAGTCAATCATATCCCGCATGTTTAAATGACAGGCCCTAAAACTGCCCTTTAAAGCTAAAAGGCAGTATCTGCTCATACTTAAATAGGCAGGTACTGCCCTTTGGCTTTGCCCGCCAAAATAGCTGCCGTACAAATTCCAGCAGACACAATACGTTGAATTAATGTTGGTTTAACGTTGGTCCAGCGTCGTAGATGGTTGACCAGCGTTAAACCGACATTGATTCAACGTACTGCAGGGATGTTGTTTTACTAATTCAAAAACGTCTAAAATTAAATTACAATTAGAATTAAATCTTAACAATTATTATTGTCCTTTAATGCAGTATACATAGTTGTGAATGCATCCCAGCAAACACAAAACATTTGAACATTTGCATTACATTTGTACAAAGTTGGTCCAACGTTGAAGACGTTGGACTGACGTTGTACAAATGTTCTACAAATGTGTTGTGTTTGCTGTGATATGTCGTGATGCCACACGATTTAACATGGTTAAGTAAATAAGTCATTACACGTGGTTCATTATACTTGGTTTCGAATTTTCGAATGTGTGAAAAAAATATATTCCACATAGATATGAACTTTTACTTGGTTTACTTTTTCCAACATTTGTTATTGAAATAATATCACTTAATTCAAACATGCGCCGTTTTGTATTATTTTAAACCAAAATTTATAGATTAAAGCAATAAATCTATAGGGATAGATTCCTTGAATACAGGTATGGTACAATTAATATAATTCAAACTGATATAATTTAGTGGAACATACACTCAAGGAGGTTGATACAAAGGTGCATTTGTAGAACAAAAGATGTTGGTAATAAAATGATCGTGATACAGCAGGGACTTACAGACTAACAAGAGCAATAAAACTAACGCGTTGACCCAATGTTGAATGAATGCTGGACCATCGTGGAAGACGGTGGGCCGTCATTCATTCAACAGTGAGTCATCGATTTGTGTTTGGCATTCCATCTTATTATATACCAACTCTAACCCAACACTGCCCCAATGTTGGCCCGCCGCCTGCAATGCCAGCCAACATCAAAACAACATCGGGTCACCGTATATTGTTTTCTGGGTATGTACCCAGTGTGGTGTACCCAGCTAACACAAAACGTCGACCAAAGGTTGGCTTAATGCTGGTCCAGCGTTTACGATGCTGGCCTAACATTAACACAACATATTGGGTCAACGTGTTAGTTGGGTGGCCTGAGCTAACGCTCTGTAGGCCTATAACATAATAATGTACAAAAACTAAATAAAATAAACTACAAAAACTGTCACATGGCGAATAATAAAAAGTGAGTATTATTAACGCATAGCAGTTCAAGTCCGAGCCCAGCTCGCACCTGGAATTTATGACGCTGCAGTCTAAGTCCGAGCCCAGCTCGGACCTGGCAATAATGCTTAGCCTTTCACGAAATGACATGACTTGCGCAACTATGAACACAGTATGGGAAACCTAGAACATACAGAGTTGCTTTGTCGGCGTCACAACCGTTTCTGAACTGCAAATAAAACTCCAGACACAGATAGATACGAGGCTTTCGTTATTTACCAGATAAGTTTGGCAATGTAATCTCAAAATATGAGATTTGGTATGCCCCACGGGGAATTTAGAAAGATTACTATATTCTAGGATAATAAATCACCGCCTGTGATGTATTTTAATATAATTTATGTGAATTGATTTATTGTTGTACTCTTGATTCTCCATGGATCTCAAAAATACAATTTAAACAAAATTTCCAAAAATTTGACTACATGATTAGCATATTCAAAATGGCGGTCGGTTACCATGGCAACATCAAATTGGCGAATTAGATGAAGTTTATTCTGGTTATATATGGTATGTGTGTTCCTGTGGTGTATGGGAAATTCATATGCCATCATTCTAAATTTCTATTGAGAGTATCAGAATATGTCTCAAAATCACAAAAATGGCCAGACCACACCGACGTCCAATAGCAAAACCGCCAGCCTGCTATGAGTTAATCGTTGGAAATAAATCAAATTCAACTGTTTAAAGCCGCGCAACTAGAAATATCCCAGTGAACACGATATGTTTGATAGATGTTGATTCCAATGAACACAGTATGGGAAACCTAGAACATACAGAGTTGCTTTGTCGGCGTCACAACCGTTTCTGAACTGCAAATAAAACTCCAGGCACAGATAGATACGAGGCTTTCGTTATTTACCAGATGAGTTTGGCAATGTCATCTCAAAATATGAGATTTGGTATGCCCCTCGGGGAATTTAGAAAGATTACTATATTCTATGATAATAAATCACCGCCTGTGATGTATTTTAATATAATTTATGTGAATTGATTTAATGTTGTACTCTTGAATCTCCATGGATCTCAAAAATACAATTTAAACAAAATTTCCGAAAATTTGACTACATGATTAGCATATTCAAAATGGCGGTCGGTTACCATGGCAACAGCAAATTGGCGAATTAGATGAAGTTTATTCTGGTTATATATGGTATGTGTGTTTCTGTGGTGTATGGGAAATTCATATGCCATCATTCTAAATTTCTATTGAGAGTATCAGAATATGTCTCAAAATCACAAAAATGGCCAGACCACACCGACGTCCAATAGCAAAACCGCCAGCCTGCTATGAGTTAATCGTTTGAAATAAATCAAATTCAACTGTTTAAAGC
Organism: Flabesymbios commensalis; assembly: GCA_964017125.1. Classification (NCBI taxonomy): domain Eukaryota; kingdom Metazoa; phylum Annelida; class Polychaeta; order Terebellida; family Flabelligeridae; genus Flabesymbios; species Flabesymbios commensalis. The sequence continues at coordinate 34,044,568 of OZ024905.1, read as the reverse complement.
CGCGCCACTAGAAATATCCCAGTGAACACGATATGTTTGATAGATGTTGATTCCAAATTTACTCCTCAAAAATGCTGCCAAGGAGATATTTCCTTTTTTGAAAGATATTTTCGAGCACTCTATTCAGACCGGGAAATTGTCCGATGAATGGGTCGAGGCTAATGTAGCCCCTGTTTTCAAAAAAGGAGATCAGCATACTGCTTTTAACTACAGGCCGATCTCCCTGACATGTGTTTGTGCCAAATTCCTCGAACACATTTTTTGCAAGAGTATTATGACTCACTTTACAAAAAACTAAATTTTAACACCTGTGCAACACGGTTTCAGTGCAGAGTATTCATGCGAAAGTCAATTACTATTGACCACCGAAAACCTGGTTCAAAATTATGAGGATAAAATTCAGACAGATTTAGTAAGGCTTTCGATGTAGTTCCCCAGCAACGTTCACTCCACAAACTTGATTTCTACGGAATTGGGGGATCCACATTACTTTGGATCCAAAATTTTCTCACCACCCGATCGCAAAAAGTAGTAGTAGATGGTAGCTTTTCGGACACTGCTCATGTACTATGTAGTGTGCCACAGGGTACAGTACTTGGTCCGATCTTATTTCTATGCTACATTAATGACCTCCCATCCTCGGTCTCATCTTATGCTCGACTCTTTGCGGACGACTGCCTCCTTTACCGGCCCATTAGAACAAAGGCTCATAAAAACAATAGGATCACCTAACTTAGTTGGAGCACTGGGCAGACATTTGGGGGAGGAAATTCAACCCATCCAAGTGTTCTGTCCTCTGAGTGAAAAGACCCCGGGCTAAAGAGATAGCTTCAGACTATCAGCTCAAGGGGGTCACACTTGGGAAAGTATCAAGTACACCTTACTTAGGAGTCAGCATCAGTGAGAACCTGGTATCGGGGGGATCACATATCCAAAATTGCGAGTAAGGCGATTTCCACACTGGCTTTCTTGAGGAGAAATTTAAAGGAATGTCCCTCAAAAGTAAAAGAGATTGCATATTTTTCAATGGTTCGGTCACTTTTGGAATACTCTTGTCCTGACAAAATGCAAAGAGCTGCTGCACGTTTCGTAACAAACAACTACCAGCGTAAATCAAGTGTAACAACTCTTATCCAAGATCTAGGCTGGACTGACTTACAAACTAGAAGAAAAAACTTCATGCTGACAAGCCTGTACACAATTTTGGATGGATTAATTGCTGTACCTGTCAGTGATCTCTTAACCCCAGCAGATGAGAGAACTTGTGGTGGTCATAAGCAATAATTTAAACACATTAGAGCTAACACCACGCTGGGACAAAATTCCTTTTTGTACAAAATAATACCTGATTGGAATCACCTTCCACCAGCTGCTATTGAATCCAGATCAATAGCAGCTTTCAAAAGCCAACTGAGCGATTAGTCTGGTCGGCCGCTCAGCATCACCCCTTCGCCTGATACTCCACTGAGGAAGACTGCGAAGTTAATATTTAAAGATAAAGGTTGAAAAAAATGATATTTTGAGTTATTATTAATTGTGATGACCCCTACCTTCATAAACCATTGCGCATGTACATTATAATTATTATGTAGGCCTAATATGTTTATTTAAAATCTTAATTATCCACTCCCATAGCCTACTAATACAACAATAAATTATTACAGAAAAAAATGTAATAAAATATGTATCTATGAGCTATTATAATGTTGTAATTACTGTAAAATATAAAATGTGTATGTATGAACAATTCAAATGTTGTAGCCTAATTACTGTGAAAAAAATAAAATGCTCAGAATAAATCTGACATAGGCCCCTAATGCATGGTTGTGTTTGTTATTTTATATTTATTTCCGGTGCTGTAGCCTACATTAGTTAAACTGGGCTCATTTGCCAATGTGTTGTTAAAGCGTGCTCACAGGAGATAAAACAAACACAAAACAAATACAAAAATCTTTATTCAATTAGCACTGAAAAAAATTCATGAAATGAAATAAAACATTTATTTTGCATGAAAAAAATCATTCAGTGAAGTTTTCCGCCGACTGCATGCTGCCTCCACAGCAGCAACACGCAAACTATTGTAGTGTTAGTGCGTTTTTCTCACAATATCTGATCCTAACTGTGATTTTTATCACTTTCTTATTTTTTATGCGTTCTTGTCAAAGCAAGCAGTCACAAGAGATTCACACTATAACTGAGTGATGATAACAACCCAACACACACACACCTATAGTTCGCCAATACGTCCTTGTTTGTTGTTAGTGAAAACGCAAATGACGACCACAAGGTGCTACGTCAATTGTTATGGTGTATAGATAGTAAACACGAGATATAGACACAGTGTTGGATGATGTTGGTCAACGTCTGATATTCCGGCCCATCAATAAACCAGCATTGGTTCAATGTCCCATATTTTCAGTGTTACTAGTATCCCTTTATTTAATCAAAGCGGACCCTGCGAACGCTACGGCATTGTTGATGTGGCGTATTAACATGATAAATCACACGCGAAATTGCTGCCTCTTCTCACAAATATGAAGCATTTTATTTGTTAGGTCATGTACAGATCAGTAATACCATAATCATTGAAACCTTTGACAAATGTTTGTCACAGTACGGTCTACACAGAATTATAATTACAGGTTATATAGCTCTGATATTTTGGGCTCCAACAGAGAGTGTTGCAACTTTCAATTATTCACAATCATCATTTAAAAATCTTATTTAGTAGCTAATTGTGATTTGATTTTCTAAAGTAGTCACAAGAAGAATTGTGTGCAATAAATAAATTTGCAAAGATACATAACACAACGATTATCGCTGTCAGTCTTTATTAAAAACTACCAAAAGATTAAAATTAGGAATAAATCAGATTCATTCCGAGTAATCAGATGGCTGTTGTTTGTGTAGGCCTACAAGCAAGCATGAAGGTTCGACGTCCACCATGTGGGGCCCATGACAATTTTAGTCACCACCAAGCCTGCCATGGAAGTACGTTATAGGGCTAAGTCCAGATAACAATTGCTGATTGTCGTTTGTGGGCATTCAAGCGTGAAGGCGCGACTCTGGAGTGTGAATGTTTTGTATCTGATCCAAGAGGTTAAAAATGGACCCTTGACGTCCCAGGTGGTCTGAGACTGCCTTGGTGCAAAAAAAAGTGGTCCGAGTCCCGAATAGCAGGGTTGGTCCGCTAAGGGTTATTCCTCAAGCATTATGGCAATGAGAAAAACTTTGGGACTGGACAAAAGTGGTTTGAGACCCGAGGTGGTCCGCTTACTGAGGTTGTCTGGAATTGAGATTATACTGTATTACATTATTGGTATTTTTATTTGTTAAAATAATATTTCTGCTGATTTGACTTTAATTGGAATTGACGTTTTGACTTTGAAGCTGAAGTTGTATCAAAATAGTAATAACAGAAATAGATTTTCCAGTTTGTTAAAGGCGCATTCCAAGTGCCTTAAACTTAAAACGTTTCAAAGTTTAAAATTGTGCTATTTAGGCTTATATCATTGTAAATCTATATTATCTTCCTCCACCTTCCATTTAAAAGAGATATGTACCCGGTAAGTGTGTATTTGGGAATGTTCATACAATTGCTGCAAGCATCCCTTAATTATATTGGGTTTGACCATAAAACCTGCCCACTGAGGGTCTAGCTGAGGGTCCGATGTTGATTTTTTCCCTTACTTTTTGTAACTTCACCAGCCACGAACATCCTATGAATATTACCTGTGTATTTTGTCGATGTTCACGATGTCCCGTAAAGATGTAAATCATGTCAATTGACCGAGTTTAGATGTGTCGATCCTTCGTGTTTGGAAATGTGAGACCCATTAAGAATGCGCCATTAAGCGGTGATTTTCCAGGACATTGTAATTAAACTAGCAACGTCTTTGACCGCATTAGAAAACGGTAGGATCTAAAAGACAAAAATGTAATGATAGACATTTTGCCATAATTCGCCTTTTTTGAAACCTAATAACGCTGCAACAGATGTTTCTACTATAATCTATCAGAATGTTCAAGCACTCGAAAAGATATATTAACAGAGCTAAAAAAAAACATGCGATTTGCCTGGGTATGGGCCTTTAAGTTAGGTAGGTTACCTCTTTTTACAAGAAAAATAGGTATAACATTTATTTTTTTTAGCTTTAATCATATTTTAATTCACTTAAAGGGGAACTGAGGTCTAATTTTTGTATTGACAATATATGCAATATATTGACAACACATTTGTTGATGTCGTTTACGTAGACTAAAATTCAACGTTTTAGCGGATGAAAGTAATTATTACATTGACACCCAGTGTGGATTTGAAACTCCAGTAGCAGCCATGAATTCTGCTCTTAGTTCATTCTCAAATACTTGGTGTCACTTGTGGTTGGAATCATGACGTAGAATTGCTAATCCGATGTAAACACGCTGATTGGATGTCCCCAATCCCTGTATCTGGCCATAACCTTCGAGCCAGTACACGTGTTTTATTACCTGAATTATGACAACAATTATGGGAACTACTACTGTGTTATTTACTCTCTAGCATTGTCGGGTTTTCTTCTCGTACGCTGCGGTGGTTATCTACTTTGTAGGCCTACCACAAATCAACTGCAGCCGTGGGGTAGGCGATGTCGAGTGAGAAACAGGCCGGCATGTACTAAGCCTCGACACCGACACAGGATACATGTCAGGTTAGTCGAAGCGGCCTGTAGCGTTCACGCTATTGTTATGACATACATACATAGGCCTAGGTTGTGTTGCACTTCCCGGGCATTTCCGCCCCGGTCCGCAACGATACACAACAAGATTTGTGTATCAGTTTCTCTGCTATGTGCTTCAGCCATGTTGAATATTAAGTCACGTGATTACGCTGGCAAGTTGACGTCACGCGAACTGGGACAACCTCACCTAGCCCTAGTACCGAGGCCAACCACTGACTCCACCTATACAATATAGTCCGTGTTTAATATTTGCTATATCATTTTGTTTTAGCAACATAAAAAATTAGCTGACTTGTATTCTCAAGCTATACACAATATCTGATTCTATTTAAATCCCCTCATCTCGCATACTGAACCTCTTTAACTGTAAAAAAGATATTTTGAACTTAAAGATCACCTTTAATCATCAAAGACAAAGTTATTACAGAAATTGATTCCCCAATCAAAATCACATCAAACATTTGCTTGTTGCTATTTGTATTTTCTAAAAATCAGTTTTATATTTTTGATCTTAGAAAATTGACTAGATTCACCTTGAATCACCAAGGTAATGCCATAAATGAATCATCCAGTTTAAATCACACAAAAAAGGGGTATTATTTGTATTATTAAAAAAAAAATCATGAATTTGGCCTTTGACCTTGAACATGACCTTGGATCACAAAAAAAATACCATACATGTATTTTCTCGTCAAAATCACATAAAAATGTGTATGACCCATATTCTAGCTTTGTTTGGTAAATATCATATTTTCGCTTACTTGTTATTTGAAATTAACCTTTGACCTTGAACCATGCAAATAATATAAGAAATAAATTTGCCAGTCAAAATTACATGAGAAAGAGGTATCGCATTTATTCCTACCTATATTTGTTGCAAAATCATATTTGACCTTGAAAATGACATTTGAACTTGAAATTTGCCTTCTAGCGCAAATTATCTGGCAGTTTGCCTTATCATCAATAATCAGCCTTAAAAAGGTATTATTCCCACATAATAGCCGTCTATCTGCCGGACCAAAATAGGTAATAAGTGTAAAATATGGATATTTCCCTTTTAACCAGTTTTACTAGTTTTTCCTAGAGATGACCTGGTAATGACCTTGATATGACATCGGGGTGATATTCAAATAACCTATAGCCCCAGCCCATCTGTTTTTTGATGATAGGCGGTGATACTGCTGAAGTGCTCAGACATAATTGTGATTGTACAAAATATCATCGATTTTTTTGCACCCCCTCCACCCTGGAAATTCAGCGAATGGGTATGAGGCCCTGGTTTCAGCGTTTAAATGGTTAGTAGATAGTATGTGCCAATACATACAGCTAAATTTATATCAAGATATATAATCTCTATATTTACATTCTTGAAAATTGCAATTATAAACACATTAAACGTTTAACAAAACAACTTGTGCCAATACCATGGGCATACGTATATTGCAAACAATCTGTTTTATGAAAAGTGGTTCCCATGGTAATCGTAGTAACCTTCGAACTTTACAGTTCCACTCCATTTGTTATCATTTTATAGGGTGTGTGTGCTTATGTAAATTTTGCGTTGCTTTCACATAAGTAGTATAATAGAGTCATTATAATGCAAGAGGAGCTGAGAGAGCCAGCTCATCTATTATCAATCATAATATAGGAGCCAGCTCGTCAATTATCAACCGAAATAGAGGAGCCAGCTCCTTAATTATCAACCGCAATTATGCTTAGCCACAGCAGGAGAGCTCTAGCTTATAGCCGGAAGAGACTCAGTATTGGAATATTTACGGTTTTGCTCATCCACCCTTCAAACATCACAGATTGAAAATAAAATAAAATGCTAATTTATCTAAAATTAATTATCATTTATTCTGAACAATAACAAATTTCAGTATTCAGCTATATGCAAGCTGTTATTCAAATTACCATATATACCAGCCGACGGCGACCCAGTAAAGGAATAATTACGACTTTGCACATCCACCCTCTAAACCATCAAAGACTGAAAATGCGAGATATAAATCCAATACTACTTGCGGATATATATATAAATTCACTAATAATACTAATAATACTAATACTAATACTAATAATAATAATAATAATAATAATAATAATAATAATAATAATAATAATAATAATAATAATAATAATAATAATAATAATAATAATAATAATAATAATAATAATAATAATAATAATAATAATAATAATAATAATAATAATAATAATAATAATAATAATAATAATAATAATAATAATAATAATAATAATAATAATAATAATAATAATAATAATAATAATAATAATAATAATAATAATAATAATAATAATAATAATAATAATAATAAAATCTGTATTTAAAGAGGGCAAGCCCAATGAGAATTTGCCCATGTTCCTTGGGGCCCTCAAACATTCAGATATACAATATACATAATACACCAGATATGCCAGATAAAATACTGGGATTTAAGAAGCTTTAACGTTTCAACTAGAGATTTGATTTTATGCCTATGCACATCTAGCCTTTAAAACCACCAGAGACCAGAAATAAAAGCAGATAATATTTCACCAATCATTTATATTTAATAATCTGCAGGTCACATATTTCAGTATTTGGCTATATAATTACAGCTGACATGTAAGGCTATGCGAGAACCTTTGAACCTTTTTGCGGGTCGTCAATACAATATAGTAGATATTATCATGCACCTGTATATAATTCCTGTAGATATCGGCCTATTTATAACATTTTTATTCGTGTTGCAGTACTTACACTTTGAATATAATTGTTATAAAAAAATCAGTTATTATTAGTTTTCAGATGATTAACGCTTCATGTTTACAAATGGCATCTGATGCCATTATTGATGATCAATTATAAGGCACGGCAATATTGGCATTACATTCTTAGCAGGTCGTGAGTGAGTAAGTATAGGCCTAGAATAGTGTATGACAAGTAGAACAGTTCTAGCCCCAGTGGCTGAAACAGCACAGATTGACCGCGTACGAAATCGTGGGACATTTCTTTGGACTGTCATATCTGAATATATCGGGGAACAATCAGGGCAAATTTTTTTTTAGAATCAGTAGGCCTAACATTTCAGTTCCATGCCCGCATGCTCAGCTCAGAGGTCGCACATTCATTAAAAAATTATGGACATTGTTTGTACTGTGGGGTCGAGATCGCTCTCAGTCACTGCCATGTTGAATTTTTCGGGTAGGTTAAAGCAAATACATCAATCCACGGCCTCGGGGAGGACGACCAACTAGAACAGTTCCACTTAACACCCACAACTTTGTTGATACGTCGCGAGCAACTTTATCGCGTGTCCGCTGCTTCGCGATTGCTCCTAAATCGACTGACAAAAAAGCCTTAGCGTAGGTCTGTTGGGCCACAGGTTGGGGCTTACTCTAATGAGTTTCCGTACGAAATCTGCTCACGCTCCGTACTACAGTGACGAAGCCACCAGTGGCATCCATTCACTCGGTTGAGGTGAGGCAGTTTAAATTTCTGTGAAATTTCATCCCTACATTAGTTGTTTCATTATAGATTAGATAGAATATAATTCTTCTTTCTACATTGTGAATAAGGATGAGCCTTTCTTTGTTATATTTATAACTGTATCCCTGCAAACAATTTCACGTTGTAATAACGTCCCCACATAGTGCATCATACGTACTTAGAACGCAACTCTTTGACCTCCCATTTACGTCCTTAGAACGTACAACATAAATGTAATGTTATTGGGACGTTCTGGGGACGTTAGGGTTATTATGACTATATATACGTGTCATATTTTTCGTTTGGGGTGCGTGGGCGAATGGTTCTATGGTTCTAAGACTAAGTAATGGTTGCACTCAGGACTGGTCATGGATAGGTCTATAGCAGTAGCACGGCTGGATCAGTTTGAGAACACAGAGGCGGACGCCGGCTGGCGGAAGACATCGAAGCGTTCTGTTGAGCACTTTCGATTGAAAGACTTGAACTGCAGGAACTTCATTTAGTTAGGCACAATCTGGTCTTTATTGAAACAAGACATCATAGTTCAATACCATACATTTTCGTTCACAGAAACTCATGTTAAAGATTGGCAGGTCTAGTGACGGTGGTAGACAACTCGTCCCAGCAGGAACTCATAAACTCAATACACAGTCTAAATCAGGAAACCCATAACCTTAATATAATCCATAGCCTGATGGCTTCATTTTAACACAAAACATCGTCAGGTGAAGACCCGAGGGCCTGCGTGCGAAGTTAGTCCATGTTTGACAGAGACACGCACACAGCAAAGTACGTGCTCCCACGTCTGAGGATTCTGAGCAACTCTCTGAAAACGCGCACTAGTCGAAATCTCAAGAATTTCCAGTCTGAACGCGGGAGACATCAACCAATCAAAAGACCGGAAAACACCCACGCGGCAGTAAGTTAAATATTAGAATAATACGTCACTGAGGAATTAAACATTTATTTTAATCTTAGGAATACTATGTCGTCACAGAAGTTAATTAATATATTGAAAGCAGGTTAGGCACGCGTCAAGTGAGCCGAGCAACACGAGCCAAAATAGCTCCAGGGTGGATATAAATAGATTAACTCAGCGTGACCATCCCGGAAACAAACATGCCTAATTATTAGCATGACATCCACAAAAACCCGCATATACGACACGCCCTCCTTCCGTGAAGACTACGTCCCGGAGTCGAACCGAGACGCAGGCCGCAAGGAAAAGTCGAGGAAAGTACCAACAAGTAACAAGCGGGTACAAAAGTTAAGCAGGGCCATCATAATGAATTAAGAGAAAGTAGCGATACAATAAATTAATTGTAAACATATGAAATAATCACAAGTTATTCCGTCCAATGCACAAGCCTCTCAAGCTGTTGCAGTAGGCGGACTAACGTCAAAAATCGTTAGAATAATAAGGTGATAAATCAGTGAAATAATGTCCAGGTACAGGTGAAATAAATTATTGATTGACAGTAATTAGCATCTAATTGCATTGAAGATTCAAATATTATTAGCATTGTTGATCTGATAGTAATCTTGACTTCGTGGAGGCATCAAGCTTGATTGTCTGTAACATTATAATAGAGTCCAGGTTATGTGAAATATGTATGCAGATCAACATAAGTGCAACGAAAGAGTTACACCATACCATGTAAAATTACACAAGACAAGTATGTCCACAATCACAATTATCAAATGTGCACCAATCAAGGGAATGAACATGGATTAGGGAATAAATCAGGGACAATAAAATTAACTTCATTATCGATCATCCAACAACCAAGGAATAGAGACCACACGACTTAGCGTGGCCAGCACTACCTGGCTGCTGGTAAGTAAGTAATATAATTGTACTAAAACTGTCAAAGTTCTATAGAGTTTCCGAGATCAAACATTTACAGATTATTAATTTAAAAAAAAAATATTTATTTATTATACAATATTTATAATTATATTATAGTATTAAACTAGTGTAGGTGAAAGCTTATCTTGTATATATAAACATATTTATAGTGTTTGCAATGAGCGTTATAAGAGAAATGTGTTGTAACGTTGCATGGTGGAAGTGAAAGCGTGAAGATTTGCTTCACACAATAAGAGAACAGGAACAAGGTAGACAAGGGAACAGGGAAAACTTAACTCGAAATGCAAATGGATCGAGAGTAGCTGACAAGGATTTGTGTCTGCATTAATTAAACCCGAGAGCAGAGAAATTACACCGAAGGTAGAGGTACCAATCCTGCATACCGTAAAACAGCATATATAGCTGAGCAATGGTCACTTACTCAACGTACAAGAAAAACGGCAACTGTATAACAATCCGTCGATGGAACAACTCAAGGTGAAGAGTATAAGTTGGAAATTTTGCTCCCCTGGCTATGAAGCCAGATATAAGTCAATCCCCGTCTAACCGAACGTACAATTAACCCGTTGAACACGACATTATTATGCTACTGCCCTGTTTCTGGGACGAGATTATTTTATGACGTCATAGTTATCTCATGCAATCAAACCCGGAGATCTCCGGGCCTCGTATCTGAATAGTCTTCCTAAATCACGGAGATCTCCGGGGCTCGTCACAAACGGGTTAACGATAGTGAAAAGTGAACACGAAATTCAGCAACAGAGGTGTCATGTATGCATGGCGGTTAAAACACTTAATTAATACTGGTGAGTACTACGTGAGTACTCATTCGGAATATTTAAAAACGCAAGTGAGAATTTATTGCGCTCACGTTTCGATAAGTAATAACAGTAAGTACATGTACCAGGCCCTATGAGTGGCTAGCCTAGTAAGTACGCGAAGTCATACGCATACGCGTTCGGGATATGTGAAAATGCAAGCGAGATAAAACGAGAATCGATTGCAATCACGTTTCGATACGTGATAATCAGTTATTAAAGTTACGTGAATCATATTCTTAAACTCGTCGGGGTTGAATTATTTAGTATTCGCGACTCGTGAGTGAAGCGTATGTGGTACGGGTGCGTCTGAAGTGGGTCGCGTAGTTAAAATATTACTCGAAGTAGCGGGTCGCGTACAGCAACTAAGTCCGAAGCGGGGTCAGCGAGAATATCTACAGATCGTATCTGAAGTCTATCAGCAACCGTCGAAGCCGCAGGTGAGTCGGAAATGAAACAGCTGGTGCATTATCGTGAGCGCCTTCAGCTCACGTGATTATCATTGGTAGTATATGTATGGTCATGACGGTAGTCTTTATGTATAAATTCGTGGTCGCGTCGTTACGTCGTGAGTGTGAACGAAACATATAGGTTCATGAACGACATTGTCATTGTTTCTAAGACTAAGTTTTAACTCTTTCCGAGTAGTCTACCTATACTTTAAGTCATCCAGACTAGACTATACGTCTATAGTCTATATTAGTCTATAATAGGTATATTTGTCAATTCTATGTCTTATCTTGACATAACGGGTTATAATAGTCTTTTTACATATTGGTAAGTTCAGCTTTTTCAAGCTTAAATGTCACTTTACATATTAGTTAGTTCAGCTTTTTCAAGCCTAAATGTCACTTTACATATTGGTAAGTTCAGCTTTTTCAAGCTTAAATGTCACTTTACATATTAGTGCCGATATCCTAGCAACCTTATTTCAGGTTCAGGCTCAATATCTCCTTTATTTAGTAGTCTATTCTTAACTTAAACCTTTTATTTAGGCGTTAACATCTCGAGACTCATCACATGATGTCCCTTTAAGTTTTATTTTGACAGTCATAGTCTAGTTAATTATGTTATTAGTCTAGTATTTGGCCTGTACTAGACTCTTACTCTTAGTCTGACTCTTTGTAGACTTTAACCGTTTCTATGACTATAGGTTTTAAACTTTTACTTACTGGTACGAGTTTAACCTTTTAGGCTTTAGTTATGTTTTTATTATCAATTTTCAATATTATTCTTTTTGTGCTCAATTCATCTTATGAATGACCTGAGACCTGACTGACATGAAAGAAGACATTATTGTCAATCATGTCTTCATTAGATACTGGCTATATTGTACAAATCCTTAATTCTATGACATTACTCATTAGCCTATTTATCATTCCTTATAGACTAGTTATGGTAACCAACACCAATTATCAATATCATTATTATTTACATTTTCACTCAGTTTCGTTTAGCTATTGAGCTTTCAAAGCCGGTTAGTTAGCTTTCTTATTCTTATTTTTGAATTTTTATTTTTAAAAAGTGGGGAAAATAATAAAATATTTATGGGAAAAACTAGGCCTAGAGTAGGGGCCTACGTGGTGCAAAAAAAATCAGACAGTTAGCAGGCGAGTTTTCTAGTCTATTAAAGATCTATTAATGCCTACAACATCAGACAATGATGGCATGAATGAGTGCTATTTGGTAGCCTCCCCCAACGAAACCAAAGAGTCTGACACTGGGAGACAACATTATTGATGCTTGCGTGGTTACGTATGACTGTAAAGTGATTATGACAGCATTGGGTTTAAAGTTATATCCTTGTCAGCCGTGGTGAAGTATGGACTAGAGGTATTGAAATTCATGTAGACTCCGCGTTTGCCACAGAAGTTGAAGTGTAAATGAATTTCATGTAATCAAGGTAGGCCGAAATAAAGTAGGCCTCTAAAGATTGACTATGCAAGAGACTGGTATGGATGTATACTGGAAAATAGCAGAGGATTATGTGTGATTGATGGTAATGAAGTAGAATAGGCTAGGCCTAGAATAGTCCTACATGGGACCTAAGTTTATATAGGCCTAGTAATAGTATGACAGCCTACTGAAAATGTGACAATTTAATTCTACTATTCTAGAGATATATTTTTGGTCTATAGGCACACAGTTATAAGTTAGGTATTGTAATGCATTTGTTGAGTTATATAATAGCTTGTTACTGCACGGTAAGCTGAGCTGTAGAAGCAATGACGATAAGAAGGCAGATTTATGCAAGGAGTGGAGGATATCGATTGGTACAAGTGCACATTCAATAATGAAATAGTGGACTTACTTTTTTTTTTTCGTCCTGTGTTGTGAGATAGTCCAGGTCAAATTGAAGAAGGTAATTCAAAAATTGAGTTATCCAATGAGTGTAATACACAGGTGTATGTGCGAGAGTCGAGACCAGCTATAAACTGATAGGTCTGATCACTGGAGGCGAATAGTCAAATGATTGTAATATTTACTATAATTATACTAGAGTACTATATTATAACCGTGCAAATGTTGAATTCAAAGAGATGGAAGTATACAGTCAGTGCAGTATTCTGAAATTTAGAAATGTATTATGAAACGGTGTAACTTGTTAATTAAATGTAATAAGTTTATATTCTACAATGATATATTGAATACACTATTACTTAAAAGTTAATACTGCACAATCAATTACTGTGTGGCTGATAGTGAAGAGTAGATGGGGCGTTGTTCTGTCAGTTGGAGAGTGTAGTCTATCGCCATGGAGACGCTGTCTGGCAGGAGAGTGGAGGCGCTGTGTATGCTGATAGCAGTGGACGGTCAGTCAGGCAGAATGCGGTTGACAGTATGTGTAAGCACCGTGCTGATGTGTGGTCTGGCAGAAGAGTGGCGGCACTGTGTATGCTGATCAGTGGACGGTCAGTCAGGCAGCATGCGGTTGACTGTATGTGTAAGCACCCGTGCTGATGCGTGGTCTGGCAGGCGCACCCGCTGGTATGTAGCCCACCGGTACTGGAAGAGCGGATTAAAGAGAGAATCCGCACGCCGAAGCTTGATTATGATGTTGAGAAGAAAATGCTATGAAATCCCAAATCCATAGGCCGACCTTTATCCGATAATTTCATCCAGCGAGTATCAGAGAATTCAGCAGTAGTAGTAACCTCCAACTGTCATATTTTTCGTTTGGGGTGCGTGGGCGAATGGTTCTATGGTTCTAAGGCTAAGTAATGGTTGCACTCAGGACTGGTCATGGATAGGTCTATAGCAGTAGCACGGCTGGATCAGTTTGAGAACACAGAGGCGGACGCCGGCTGGCGGAAGACATCGAAGCGTTCTGTTGAGCACTTTCGATTGAAAGACTTGAACTGCAGGAACTTCACTTAGTTAGGCACAATCTGGTCTTTATTGAAACAAGACATCATAGTTCAATGCCATACATTTTCGTTCACAGAAACTCATGTTAAAGATTGGCAGGTCTAGTGACGGTGGTAGACAACTCGTCCCAGCAGGAACTCATAAACTCAATACACAGTCTAAATCAGGAAACCCATAAACTTAATATAATCCATAGCCTGATGGCTTCATTTTAACTCAAAACATCGTCAGGTGAAGACCCGAGGGCCTGCGTGCGAAGTTAGTCCATGTTTGACAGAGACACGCACACAGCAAAGTACGTGCTCCCACGTCTGAGGATTCTGAGCAACTCTCTGAAAACGCGCACTAGTCGAAATCTCAAGAATTTCCAGTCTGAACGCGGGAGACATCAACCAATCAAAAGACCGGGAAACACCCACACGGCAGTGAGTTAAATATTAGAATAATACGTCACTGAGGAATTAAACATTTATTTTAATCTTAGGAATACTATGTCGTCACAGAACTTAATTAATATATTGAAAGCAGGTTAGGCACGCGTCAAGTGAGCCGAGCAACACGAGCCAAAATAGCTCCAGGGTGGATATAAATAGATTAACTCAGCGTGACAATCCCGGAAACAAACATGCCTAATTATTAGCATGAAATCCACAAAAACCCGCATATACGACATACGTGCTTATCACGTCGTCGTTACTTTCATACATGAATGACGAAACCGGGACCTTAACGAACGTTATATTACGTACAGTGTTTGCAGGGATAACACATAAAATCCCAGAAGCATAAGCAGCATTTCTCTTTACATATTTCAAGTCATTATCAAGTGCAATTTCAGTGTAGTTCATTGTGTGTGTTTTTATTTGTAAAATGTCAAATTTTAATGATAATTGAAATAGACCAAATCTAGTTTTTTTTTCTTAAAGATTATGTATATTTTAAGTAGGTAGGTCGTCTACACAGTACTCAACAGGTGATGACCTATAGTTCCAGTCAACTTCCACCAGCGTTGGGTGTTTTTCGCCGATTTCTCACTCAATTCTTGATCAATCTACATGAAGTTTTGCAAGCAGTCTTTCCAACTATTCCGGCGCCTACCTAAAACATTTCGTGAAATTTGAGTCAGTATTTCAAAAGTTAGACCATTCGACATGTAGTAGAATTTCTACTAGAAATTAATGCTTGCCAAATTTTATGACAATCGGATGAAAATTGCGTGAGTAATTAGCGAAAAGCATGCAACGCAAAAGTGACAAATTTAAGATGACTTTTTACTATAGATAAGCATTGTGCTTCTGTCTTCACCTGATTTTTATAATCGTGTTGTACAAAAAAAAACAGTTATGTAACTCAACCCTGTTGTTTTTTTTATGAAATATTTTGTTCTATTCTAAGACAAATTTCTGCTGACTATGTCAATTCTATTTCACAAGAAAACTTTCCCTGGTAATTAATCCAGTGGTGTTTCAAATAGACCCAACATGGATATGATTTGTGGTGTTTGTTATTAACTCTTACACAAGTAGACCTATAACATACAAAATGTTATTATTTTGTCGGTAAGATATTTTGAAAAGAATGATATTAATTACGAATCTGATGATCTTTTAATACATGAATACAATATAAGGAGGTGTATCTTTAACAAAGAATTTTACTACATTTTATCCCAATGATTATATTATCGCTCACGCAATGACAAATGACAATGTCTTACCGGTGTGGCCGGCCAGCAGTTCCCCCGTCCAGTGCTTCCCCTTGGGGTCGGTGCGCATGCGTGTCACCCGTGGTTACGGCAATGTTTACTTCCTCTCTTATACTGGGCTGGTTGTTCCCCTCATGTAGGACTATTAATTTTCTAGTTACGACGTCCTTCTGTAGTCTATACCAGGATTCACATTCACCGTGGTGGAGGAATTTCGCTGATTTCTCCGTCAATTCTCGATCAATTTTCATGAAATTTTACACACACTATTTTCCATTCATGTCGTGACTACCCTGGAAGTTTCGCGGAGTTTTGATAAGCATTTAAAAAGTTAGACCATTTGACATGTAGTAAATAAATAAAAATGTTGCCCTCTATAAAGCCATTAGCTTCGTCTCAGAATTTTATTACATGTCAAATAGTCTAACTTCTAAAATACTTATCAAAACTTTGCGAAATTTTCAGGGTAGTCACGACATGAATGGAAAATAGTGTGTGTAAAATTTCATAAAAATTGATTGAGAATTCACTGAGAAATCCGCAAAATTCAATAATCCTGGTTGATGAATTTAATGTGAATCTGACTATATAAGAACCCATTAAACTGGTTAATTTAATTCCGTTTTAGCCCTGAATTGCATTACTGAAACATGTCAGATGGTCTAGGCCCTAACTTTTGAACTATTGAATATTTTTCAAGTAAATTTCACAGTATTTGGGGGATGACTGGCAAATAGTCCTTGCTAAATTTCAAGAAAATCTGTTGAGAATTAATTAAGAAATCGGCAAAAACATGCGCTACAAGTTAATTTGACTTTCAGTTTCACTATACCCGGATTTACCTTTCACCGTGGTGGATGCTTTTTCGCTCTCATATCGACATTTACCGTTTTTGGTCGATTTTTTTTACATATACACTTACTTTGTATGATGGGGCGATTTTATTTCCAGACGACTATTGAATTGAGTGAGGTTACTGGCTGTGAAGTGAGAAAATAAAAAAACATCTCCGCAAAATTTCGCTGAGCATGTTTGTTGATCTTTCCTCTTGTGCACATTGCCTGTCATCCTGGTACACTGGCTCAGCCCACTCACTGGAAAAGGTGATGGGGGTTATCTCCTGGCTGGGTGGCGCGGGGGTCTACATTCTCAATTTCTATACCATTGGCCACTGTCGGCGTATTAAACAAACGGGCCATGTTCATGCTACGCTAGCAGCTAAATGGAAATAGTTTGGAGAACTATTTATTGTAATGCTTGTTTTGCACGCATGGTAGGACACACAGAATATCGGGATCGGGATCGAGGCTCAACATCGTCAGACGCTTCCCGGCTTATTCACGAAATTTATCCTTTTTTCACCATTTAGAATCACTTGACTGTTGCTCCCTTGTTTAATCTAAATTATTAAACCTGTGTTGAAGCTATAAATTAACAAATTAGATTATTTTTTCGATCCTAAAGTTGTAAATTTTTGGTCTTTATTGAGACGTTTTCGCTAGCTCATTTACCTGTACACTGTCACATGACATCTTAAATCAAAATGGCGGCTCACTTTCAAAACAATCTGCGATGCTTCGTCATCAAGCACTTTCTGGCTGTTTTAGCAGCCAGTTTAGTCCTCACCCGAATTGAGTCAGAGGACGTTAGAGGTGTGAATTACCCTCACGAAATCCCCTTTCATGATTACACTCTGTACAGGGAACATGATATACTTTTTACCTCACCGGCATTTTATTTCGGCCCGCCGGCAATACATGTTCATGTTTTTCTAAATTCTCGAATTTTTCTTGGGGTAAAACCGATTTTCAGGCTATGTCCTAGTTTTGTGTCAAGTCAGCCCAGCCCACCTAAATTAGATTTTGGTTCAGCCTTATTTTTAATTTTACTTTCTGGCCAGGTTGAATTAAATCCAGGTCCCCCCATGTCTGGAAGCCTAAATTTGTCATCGATCTTCCCATGTGGCTATTGCGAAGACCCGGTCACATGGGAGCAGCGTGGAATTTGCTGTGATAGTTGTGATATGTGGTTTCACAAAGATTGCGTTGACATGGGATCTTTCACCTTCCTAGCGTATTCCACAACTAACGTCTCGTGGATATGCTGTCGATGCAATCATTCAAATTTTGATAGAAATTTATTCCATTCGTTTCAAATCGAAACCACAAATAATTTTGACAATCTAAATTCTAGTGGCTCTGAGAACGTAGTCAATTCACCAAATTCAGATTTTACTCCCACACAGCACAGTAGTCCGATTCCCCCCTTTAGGCCTAAAAACCGTCAAAGAAACTGGCGTACTTTATTGATAAATTGTAGAAGCCTAAAGGGGAAAGTAGCAAATTTTTTAGCATCTCTAAATTATTACCAACCTGATTGCATCCTCGGCACTGAATCTTGGCTTGACAAGGATACCACTACCAGCGAAATTTTCCCTCCTGAATACCAAGTTTTACGTAGAGATAGAAATTCAAAAGCCCGTGGAGGAGGAGTCTTTATTTCTGTCAAAAAACATTATGACATGACCCTCCTCCCTGATTTACAAACTAACTGCGAAATTTTATGGGCTAAAGTTCAGATATCGGCATCAAAATCATTAACCCTCGGTTGTTTTTATAGACCTCCTGACTCCAAAATTAGTACTTCAGAAGAACTTGTGAAATCTTTAGACCTGATGCCAAAAAATTCAAATCAGACCATTGTCCTGGGAGGTGATTTCAACCTACCTGGAATTGACTGGGACAATGGGGTAGTAAATCCTAAAGCGGCAAACAAATCCCAATGCGAGCTGCTTCTGTCAAGCCTAGATACACATGCCCTGGCCCAAATTCACAAAGAACCTACTAGAGAAGAAAATATTTTGGACCTCCTGATCACAAATAAACCTGGTTTAATTAAATCTTCTCATAGTGTACCTGGAATCTCGGATCACTGTGCTGTGCTGACCGAACTGGATATTGACCCGCCCTACCGCCGTACAAAACCCCGCCCAGTGCGTCAGTTCAAAAATGCTAATTGGGAAGCTATCAGGCAACAAATTAGGAGCTGCTGGACCTCCTTTTCAAAAAAAAGTCCTAGCCGATCTGTCAATGAAAATTGGTTGAAACTAAAATCCATCCCAAATCAATGCCTGGACAAATTTATACCGACCAAAATGACTTCCCCTCGGGAAAATCTACCTTGGCTATCCAAATCACTTCTCGCATCTATTCGGAAAAAAGCATCTCTATATAATAAAGCCAAGCGTACGAATAAAGCTGACCTTTGGGCAAAGTACAAATTATGTAAACGGCAGACCCAGTGTGCCATCAGGTCTGCCAGGTGGTCTTTTTTGAAAAACAAACTTTCTGAATCTTTAGAACAAAAAAATTCAAAACCACTCTGGCGTTATATCAAATCAAAACGTCAGGATGGAAATGGTGTCTCTCCTTTGAAGGAAAACGGCCAGCTGCATTCAGATAGCAGACGTAAGGCCGAAATATTAAACAACCGATTTTGCTCAGTTTTTACCTCGGAAGACACCACAAATATACCTAAACTACCCGGACCACCGAATACTGAAATGCCTAAATTTGAAATTACTGTTCAAGGTGTAACTAAATTACTCGAGGGTTTAAACGGCGGGAAGGCACCCGGACCAGACGAGCTCCCGAATCTGATTCTGAAGAATGCTGCCAACGAAATATCTCCCTTTCTTAAAATTATTTTTGATCAATCTCTACAGACGGGCAAATTACCAGATGACTGGGTAGAGGCTAATGTTGCCCCAGTCTTCAAAAAAGGGGATCGGCACTCTCCGGCAAACTACAGGCCGATATCCCTCACATGTGTTTGTGCCAAATTACTCGAACACATCATTTGTAAACAAATTATGTCCCATTTTTCGGAAAACAAAATTTTAACACCTGTACAACATGGCTTTCGCTCAAAACACTCATGCGAAAGCCAGCTTTTGATTACAACTGATGAATTTATTCAAAATTTTGAAGGCAAGACACAAACAGATGTTGTTGTCTTAGATTTTAGTAAGGCCTTTGACATTGTCCCCCATCAACGCCTCTTACACAAACTCGACCACTATGGAATTCGGGGAACAACTCTTAATTGGATTCAAAATTTCTTGACCAATAGAACCCAAAAAGTAGTAGTTGATGGCAGCTCTTCAGAATCAGCTCGTGTAAAGTCCGGTGTGCCCCAGGGTACTGTTCTCGGACCCCTACTATTCTTGACCTACATTAATGACCTCCCTTCCACAGTCTCGTCGCAGGTTCGTCTCTTTGCAGATGACTGTCTCCTGTATCGCCCGATAAAATGTCGGGCAGATCAGGAGAAACTGCAGAGAGACCTATCTGCGTTACAGGACTGGGCAGATCGATGGGGGATGTGCTTCAACCCCTCGAAATGCTCGGTCCTGAGGGTGTCCAGGCCGAAATAAAAAAACCTGGAATTCCAGTACACCCTGAAAGGTGAAACATTAGAAAATGTTTCATCAACACCATATCTTGGTGTTTGCCTTAGCGAGACTCTGGAATGGGAGGCCCACATTAACAAAATTACAAGTAAAGCGAATTCCACCCTGGGCTTCCTTCGGAGGAACCTGAAGGCATGTCCCCCTAAATTAAGGGAGACTGCCTATTTCTCCCTGGTCAGATCATCCTTAGAATATTCTTCAGCAGTTTGGGACCCCTTTAGACAAAAAGACATTGATAAATTAGAAAAAATTCAAAGAGCAGCAGCAAGATTTGTCACCCAAAATTATAGACAAACAGCCAGTGTGACATCTCTCATTCAGAACTTGGGCTGGACTGACTTGAAAACAAGACGAAAAAATTCTAGGCTTTTATGTATGTTCAAAATTTTAAATGAGTTAGTTGAAATTCCTATCAATGACCGTTTAATCCCAGCAGATAGAAGAACACGTGGTGGGCACAATCAGGCTTATAAACATATCAGAGCTAACACCACACTGGGACAAAATTCTTTTTGGCATCGAACTATCCCTGATTGGAATTCTCTTCCGGCAGCTGCCACAGAATCGAAAACTGTGGCAGCATTCAAGAGTCAGCTGGTCGACTAGATCTGCCAGCCTCTTTCCCCCCCTCCAGCCTGATACTCCACAATGGAGGACTGCTGGAGTATTATTTCAAAGTTTCAAAGTTTCAAATATATATAGGCCTATATATATTTCTATGGTAGCACATGTGGAGATTTATCAAATAAAGGCATCTAAGCATATTTGCCGTGATGCACTCTCCAAAATGTGAATATTCCCGTTGTAAACGTTCAGGCATATTTTGGGACTAAGGCCTATCCGGTATCAGCTATGTGCCTTTATGATAGGTTGTAGCTTTTCATGTAGCTCATTTTATGATTATGAGAAAAGTAGCAGACTTTAATTCATATTTCTGTAAATATATGCGAACTATCAGAAACTGTTATAGTCTACACGAATAACAACATTACCGGTATGAGGCCCTATGTATAAAACAATTTTCGGGTTGACATTTTTTATAAGGAAAAGATAGGCCCTAAGGAGAAAATATGAATGATAATAGGCCTAGGCCTATGTAAATTATTAGGCCCCTACCTACATTTTATTTGTCATATTAATTAGAACACCCCCTGTGATTAGAGGCAGGGGGGGGGGGGAGTATTAGAGTAGGCTATTATTTAATTATCATATAGATCTATAGTGTACATGCTATATCGTGGGTTTTATTTTCAAATCAGGGGTGTAGGCATTTATTTGATTATGGGCATTATTTGATTGAATACGGTATAACTAAACCTTCAAAAAATCACTAAGAAATTCATGACTGTACACTAATCTAATCTCATACACGTGTGACTCCCTAACACAATTTTTATCATGTGCATATGGTGGTCCGAGCGTGATAAACAGCAAGATATCAGAGTGACTAAAATGACCACTGTGTTGGAAAGCGAGAGACACTTGAAGATGCGACACTGTAGGCCTGCAAGAGAGACTCCAGAAACCCAGATAACGAAAAATAAGAGACGCAATGACTGACAAGTGAGACGGAATTATCAAGGAACAGATAAAAAATAGAATAAAAAATGGTATCAATCACTAATTCAAGCCTTTATATTTTATATGGGCCTAATGTATTGTAGTATAGGTCTACTCATTATAGGTCACTTTAGTTGTCATTCCGATGTCTGACCATACCTGGACGTGGTGAAGGTGCTACAGCATATCACCAGAAGTGACTGTATTATCGAGTTGTGATCGTCAAATGCTATTTAAATAAGATACTTTTCTTGTATTTCTTCACTCTCTATTTCGCTTTCCAGCCCTTTGTGACTGAAAAAAATGCGTCGCCAAATTATCGCCTTCTTTATCTGCAGTTAAGAGGATGGAACCATGTGAGGTGCGATTATAATGCTCAGTTATTGGGCCTATATCCATTTATGCTGGGTCATCAATAATCAAAGACATTATATATATTTTTTATTATTATTGACCGTTTAGGCTACATGTCAACTTTGACATATTGGTGATTTTGTTTTCTTTATTTTTTATATGTTTTTCGATGCGGCGCAAAACGGTTATGAATACAGTAGTCCCTCCAGATGCGACCCCCTTCAGATGCGACTTCTCCTATTATGCGACTTTTTTTCGTAGCACCTACGTGCTTTACACTGTTAAGCACCCCTTAAATGAGACTTCCCCTCTCCCACGACATGCGACCTTCAAATCATGGCACTACCTAGCGAACTCCCTCTAAAGATACGACTTTTTGAAATTAGCTGCTAAGCGGCACTGTCAGCCTGGCATAAGCTGCCCGTCTGAAGATACTGCTTGTGTGTACATACCGTCAAATACAGCACAGCAGATACGTATGTTAAGCCACTGTCGGACTAAGGCTGGTACAGCGTGGTATGAAGTGGGTATGATGTGTACTGGTAGCTTCAAATCACCGTACCAGATAGAAATATCCTTCTAAAGATACGACTTTTTGAAATAAGCTGCTCACAGACTGTGTCACGTCTGCAGGTGTCTGCCGGCCCTGCACTGACAAGATACGACTTTTTAATGTCTCTAGCCGACTAAATGTATAACTACTTCAGTATTTTAGAAACAGCGTTGAGACGCATGTCTCATTATAGTGGCTGAAAAATGCTTTTAGGTGATATAACTATGTTTACTATATCTTAAATACGTTTTCTGTTATTGATTTAAAACCATGTTTAAATGGGGTTTTCAATGTATATATTTATTGATATGGGTGCAGTTAACATACAACGCGCCCTTGGCATTACAAGGTGCATTACACCCCTAATTAGCAGCCGACGTCAACGGTGTCAGTGTGTCAGCGGGGCGTGATAAACATCCTACTTCAAATACCTAACTTTTCCAATTATGATCGTTTGGACATGTAATAAATATCACCAGAAAGCTTATTTAATGCTGAAAATAATAATATAAATTAGATAATGATAGCTCCTAAACTCGCAGAGTTATTGATTTTGAAAATGAAGCAGGGTTTAGCAGTCTATCATCACGGGGAATAAACGTAAACGGGGTAAGCTCCACGAGACGCCAAACCGATGCCGCCATTGACGATGATGGCCCAGCATTACAACAACACTGCAACAACGTCTCGCGCCGTCCATATTCACAGTCACGTGCATTACAGTCTCTCAGAGTATACACGTGAAGATAATATCTGTGCTAGTGCGTGCGTAGTCGGTATTGTCTTCAATCCTGGTCAACATAGAAGACGCCGACCTCGCCTGTTTGCCATTGACTATTTTGATGAGAATACAGTGTACATCCATAATATTTGTTTTTAAATTTTTATTTGGCAATCCAATGTATTATTGATCAATCTTTCGGGTTGAGTAAGTGTATGATGTGTGTGACGTATTAACAGATCAAGCCATAGCGTGCACAGTGTCAGCCTTCATCTATCACAGCTCTTTTTCACACCTGATGTCGGCACCTTTATTAAGTTGGCTCTACTAGGCTGTACAATTAGTTGTGTCAGGCCGCGGAGTGTCAGTTTAGCACAACAAAAGTAATGACTACATATGGTCATTGCCCTGACTCAGTGATCATCGACTCAGACAGATTGATTAGTGTTTCAGCCATAAATATCGCGGCGCTGTTAAATATCACCCTACGTCAGTGCACATATATAATAAACCAGCCTTAACTGCGTCTGCCTACATGGCACGTTTACTGTTTATTAGCGGCACTGTACGGTACATTGTTTTAATGCTGGGCCAGAATGGAGTCAGTGTCACATGTTTTGTAGTTTAAAGCATAGGGCTATATTGAAATGTGAAGAAAAACACTGCCTCAATGCTTATGAAAACACAAGCCACTTCCAGTACTTCTAAATTACGTGTTACCGTTAGAACAGGCAATTAACACAGGCTGTCATTTGCGCTGATCGTGTCACAACGAGAATGGAGGTGTTTAAAGGGGCTGTCTTAAACATCAAATTTGGCGCATTTTACGTTTTTTCTAGAGTTTTTTTCACCCCTCTGACTACTGTATGTTTTTGTCGTCATTATCCCACGAATTTAAACAGTTTGGGTCACTGCATAGATGTGTGTACCAAGGAAAGATATCGGCTGTCGTGGGACTCGAGCTCAATACCCCCTGAGTTAGCCAATGAGCCAACCTGGCGCCACAATATATGAATAATTTTTATTGTCAACATCAATCAATCACCCTTATTAAGCCTAGATATAGGCTATGTCGGTCACTTATTAAGTGAATTTCTAGCGATATATATATACCCAGCAAACTTATGAGACTTTGGACCATAGGTAGGTTAGGTTAGATATCTTAATTCAATTGGTTTAGAGCTATTTTGTTATGTTTATGATGTAGGCCTGAATAGGTCTACTGCTGAAATTCTTCATTACCAGTGGCAGTAGCATATATTGCACCGTTGTAGAAAATTCTATTTCATTCTATTCACTTGTCTTGTACAACATTTTTCTTATTGTTGCTTACCAGTGATGTACTATATTAAAGCACCCCTTGGGATGATATCAATTTTCTTTTTTAATCCCGTACTGAAGTAGTGTATCCCTCGGATCATGTTTTTTTTTTTTCAGAATTTTCATATTTTTACAAATATTTTTAATCAATATTTCTATGAAACCAGAAGTAACCCAAACAAACTATTTGTATACCGGAAGGACGATTGAGTGTTTTCACAGCATTGGGCCACATGCTGATGTCATCGGTCCAGCATTGTGTAGACAATCAGTGCTGCAGGTGTGTCCTCCCCTGTCCTGACTATAAGACACAAATTAGCAGGGAATGCTTTGATCTTACCATCTGATACGTGGGAATATGTGATGGAAAGTGCTGAATATCGCTGACTTGTTTTGTTTACATGGCAATATACGACCTGGAAATACAACTATTTCACTCTTTTTCGGTGTTTTAAAATTGTTTTTTGACTTTTTCGTATTTTCAGTTAAGATCAGTAGGTTATATAGCTTTATATAAATTAAATTTTCAAAATTGACAACATTGAAAATGTCTCATCCCAAGGGGTCCCTTTAAATCTAATCAAATCAATATAGTTTATTCAAACAAAATACAAACATATAAACTTATACAGTGATATTAAAAATACATAAAAGTAAGGCACCTTACATCATAATGACATGAAATTATTGTTTGAAAGGAAGTGAAATGAAATAAATAACTATGTTCACTTCCCATTTACCATGTTTAGGCTACATTGAGTAATAATACATCTGTGATTTACGCTGAATAGGTAAATGTTATTTTACAACAACATTCACTTGTTAAAACTGACGATTGAAAAGAAATTGCGCAATCAAATTGCACATGGTGGCAATGTTCCCACCCATCAGGAGCCCCAGCCACCCCTCACCTGCAAGGCGGGCGTGTTGATCAGCTCATGCAGGTACCTGCATTTACACAATAAGCTAAGTGGATCACAGAGCCTGATTGATATACAACGCACCTGCACACCTAACAATTAAAACAACCTGCTCAACCCGTCAGACCTTATTGACTTGTCCACGTGTACACGTACAGGGAACATAACTAGTTTATTTGGTTGAGTGGCGGACCGTAACTATATCAAGTAATATTTTAACCCGTTCAATCTGTGGCATTATTCCAGCTAATCAAATTAAAATAAGTTAGTGTTAAGGTAGAACATATGTCTTATACTGACTCAAAGTTTTAGGTCGATATTGTGACTTAAATAGTGAATCCGTAACACCAGATGATCCCCCTAGAATGTGCTTTTTAATGTGAATCCCACTATGGACCTATATCTTAATAATTTAATGACAATTAATCTTGGTCTGGGCTTTACCTTTCATCTAGAACTAGTCTAACTGTAGTCTCTAATTCTACCCTGCTAACTAAGAGACTCGATCAAACTCCCTGGACTGGGCAACGTGCTTCAGGCCCGCATTATTTGCTACACTATTAGTCACTCGCTGTGCAGTACAAATACAATTAGAACAGAGCGTTCTCCCCTCTTGGCTGTATGTTTCCCCTTGCTATTCCCAAAAAATGAATTGAAAAATGTGAATTTTAAAAAAGGTCAACATGGATTTTGAATTAGAACAGAGTGTTCTCCCTTCTCGGCTGAATGTCCCCTCAATATGACATGAATTTTGAAATAAAATGAATTAAAAAAACCTTTTTTTTTTAAATTGTTCATCCTAGCTAGCCTATATCATACACTGTCTGGACTGAGTGTTCCCCCTCAATATGATATGAATTTTGAAAAAAAATGAATTAAAGAAAAAGTTTTTTAACCTGGCTAGCCTATATCATACACTTTATGGGCTGAGTGTTCCCCCTTAATATAGCATGAATTTTAAAATAAAATGAATTAAAAAAAAGTCATTTTTTTATTTTTAAATCCTAGTCTATATCATACAGCTTGATGTGACATGAATTTTGAAATAATAAGAATAAAAAAATTTAAACCTAGTTAGTTTATATCATACACTAACTGGGCTATAACATACCTATAACACAGTTTATAACATACCTGGGCTGAGTGTCCCCCCCCCCTCAATATGACATAATTTGGTTAGTTGATATTTTAATGTGTGATACATCATTGGAATCGCTTAGGCACCTAGTATTAGCCTATTTTTGGCATATTTCAATATCTGAAAAAAAACTTAGACGGGTCTACATAAAAAAGGGATTTAAATAAATTGCCAAAATTGGTAAATCTTTTAACAATTATAGCTTTGCCTATTTTCAAGATATTTTCAAGCCCGATATACCAACGGAATCGCTTACTCATCTAGTATTTGCTATTATTGTCATTAAGTGATAAGTGAAAAATAACTTATATAAAAAGTGTTTTAAGTGGATATAAACTGTAATATTTGGGCACAGCGTCGGGATGCATATCAGATTATAGTGGCCGGAAAATGCTTTGTAGTGACATAATTATTTTTTACTGTACTTTGAATACTTTTTCTGTTATTAATTTAAAACCATGTTTCAATGGGGTATTCAATGAGAAATATTGATTCATATGAGGTGCAGTTAACACCTAGCACACCCTTGGCTTTACAAGGTGCATTACACAACTAAATAACCCTTGTCAGTGGGTAAGCGAGGTGTGAAAAACCAGCACAATACAAATTATTATCTCTGTCAATTTTTGTGATATAAACATGTAATAAATATCTCCAGAAAGCTTATTGAATACTGAAAACAATGATATAAATAATATTAAGAAAACTCGCAAAGTTACTTATTTAAAAATGTAGGCGGGGTATAACAGTGTTAGCGTGGCTGAGACAGACAGTTAGCGTCAGGTCTATATCAGACATTATTGCTGGGCTGAGTGTTCCCGATCAATATCACATGAATTTTGAAATCAAATAAATGAAAAAAAAAGCTAGCTAGTCTACATCATGCACTAGCTGGCTAAGTGTTCCCCCCTCAATATCACGTGAGTTTTGAAATGAAAAAAAAAAAAAAAAAATTAAAACCTAGGTTGTCTATGTCATACAATAGCTGGGCTGAGTGTTCCCCCTTAGTAAGACATTAAATTTTGAATTAGAATGAAGTAGGAAAAAATAGCTGGGCCGTGTGTTCCCCCCTAGTATGACATGACTTTTGAAATAAAATGAATTAAAAAACAGCTAGTCTATAAATCACCCACTCGCTGGGATGAGTATTCCCCTCTAGTAGGCCTATGCATGGATTGTGAAATAAAATGAATTAAAAAAAACAGCTAGTCTATATCATACACTCGCTGGGCTGGGTGTTCCCCCTTAGTAGCCTATGCATTAATTTAAAAAAAAAAATGAATTAAAAAAACAGCTAGTCTATATCGTACACTCGCTGGGCTGAGTGTTCCCCTTAGTATCCTATGCGTGAATTGTGTAATAAATTGAATTAAAAAAATAGCTGGGCCAAGTGTTCCCCCTGGTATGACATGAATTTTTCGACATGACATGAATTTTAAAATAAAATTAATTTAAAAATAGCTAGTCTATTTAGAGCATTTCGTTTCGAATATAGGGATAAAAACTACTGAATGTATTTTATGTATTATATATTATACATTCTATATTGTGGTCGATAGGGAAGGCAGGGGGAATATAGGCTATATCCTAGCCAAAAGGGAACACTCAGCACAGCTGAAGGGGCAGGGGGGAGGTGTGAACACTCAGCACTGGCAGGTGGGGAGTCCTGCCGTGGCAGGAGGAAATTTTTAATTTTACTACAGCAAATGGTACCCTGAATGGCCTGATGACATCACAAGGCTCTGACACACTGACCGCCATATTTTTTGCGGCATGGCTCTACTGTGATCACCAGAGCGCGCTAGCTGCATATGGCATACACCCCTCTCGTCTTATCGGTAGGCGGAGTCACTGTCTTTTTTACACAGGCAGCTGTGGAAAAATAGCGGTCAGTGCGGCCGAGCTCCGCGCAATGTGAGTAGCGTGGTTTAGCCGGGTAAGCAAATGGTGGCCTCTGGTGACCAGTTGGTGACTTCTTTCTATGATTTTTATTATGAAAGAATGATTGTCAAATTAATCGTGAGTAAGTTGGAAAAGTTCGGAGAATCGTGAGAGGCCCATTTTTGGTCTCACGCCCACATCGGGAAACTTGGCACTACTGCATTCATTGTAGATCTATACAATACAGTCTATTTCACCAGATCCTGTGAGTAGCCTTTTTTCAATCTGCTCTGTAGCTGTTTAAAATTTTTGAACCAATTTTTTTTCGCATCATTTTTCATCTTCCCCCAACATGCCTAACATTTGGCATGTAATTACTGTATCATTTCAAGCCATTACCGTATCCTGTGTACATCTCCTGTGACCTGTCATTTGGACCTAGTGGTAGTACTGGATCAAATCAGGCCATTTCATATGACACATTGTCTTATAACTTGAATCACCATTATATCGTCCAATGTAATAATGAATAAAAACTGTATGCGTTTTTGTGGTGTGTGAGTATTACCAGCAGTTGTGTTAAATTTGTGGCAATTTTGTGTCACTAGCATCGGCCATGGGGTGTTGGGAGTGCACAGTATTTTAATTTAATGTTATCATGTGAACTAACAAAGAAAACATCCAGGTCTTGTGCATTTAATTATTTTTAGCAAGTCTTTTTTTAAATCTAAAACACTTATTGGCGGAAAATATATTTGTTTTGATTACAATTTTACATGGCCCATTGCTTAAAATAAATATCAACTTCAGTCTGATGCAAAAAAATTACTCTGAATAATGTTCAGAACCGCAGGGTTCTTGTTTGTGATTTGGGTCAGTATCATTTAATAACAATAATAATAATAATAATAATAATATTATTTTAATTACCATTGGTAATTATATTATATTATTTTCATCACCATTGGTACCATGGTACATGTATACAACTGCCTTTCTAGTTTTATTTCTCTTCGATATAAATCACATTGATTTTTCAGACAATACACAGCATAGTACATGTATTAATGACACTGTATTTAAATATAGAAGACTTCCTGTGCTGAGGGAAAATGTATTGATGCATAGAAATAGTCTGTCAAGGAAAAATATTGACAAATTCAAAACCATACACACCTATCTTACCCTCATATCTTCATAATATTTTTATCACATTGTTGTCATATTGTGAGAAGTGATTATAATTGATTAGACTTGAATAACCACAAGTTTCAGAAAGGTGTTTATTGATACAAGTTTACAACCATCTTAACACATGAACCATGGAATTATTCTAGAAAATTATGATTTATAAATATGTACTTTTTTTTTCTACAGAATGATAACCAGTGCAACACAGAATGCTTTACGACAAATATCAACTCAGTCTAATCCCTTAGCTTTTAGGGCATCACCTATGCTCTGGTATGTTCACAATTTATCCTATTTTTTGTAAATGGGGCAATATTAGCTAAGGTGCAATAAAGTGTAGCAGACACAGTTAAATTATAACATATTTTTTTGACGAAAAACACTATTTCCCATCAAAGTGATTGAGGAGAGCTAACATTATCTACTATTAAGAAGATAGTTGTTTTACACAGATTTTGCCACGATTACATCAAAGTTGTAGGTTTATCGCTCACGTATGTTACTTTTGACAGACAAAAAGTGGATTTTTGTTTTTGCAATAAATTATTTTTCAACAGTGCAGACGATAAAAGTATGTGTTTTTTAGGGACTCTTACCTCGGCTGCATTATATGTACAGCAAATCACTTAACTCTTACAGAACAATGCTTAATAAACAATATGGCCGGGGGAGCAGCCTGTCTGTCAAATAGTAACACACGAATCATTGTCTGTCAAATAGTAATGTACGTAATCATTGTCCGCCAAATAGTAACATACAAATTTACCGATTTTTTATTTTGAAATCTGTTGTCAAACTATAAGTTCTGTTCGATCTTGTTGTTGTACTTGTGTGTTTTTTCACAGTTTTGTGGCTGTGATCATGTCAGAGAAGTTTGTGATAGTTCCTATCTGTCTTAGCAAAGTTATTTACATGTAACTGACGTTGATGCTTACGCACGTTACTTAGGCACGTTATTGACGGACAGGGTGTTGTCTACTTTTATGCTGTCATTCTTCCCCTCTAATAGAACAAGTGATGACGTAATGGGAGAGTGTCCTCAGTAGTTTTTTTGTGAACTTCTAGCCGAACACGTAGCCATTTGTGGGTGTTCTTGGTCGGCTGAAATTACGCATGTTACTTTTTGACGGACTTTTTACAAATTATTTTTAATTCTGTGTTATTCTGGCAAATCTGATTCAGATTCAGCCATAGCACATCACGTGCCAACATGGAACTGTATTTTAAGCAGTAAGGAAGCAGAGCTATTTCTGTTTAGGTTTTGACGGACACATGTAACATGCGTAAGCACTATTTCATCTATCGAGTTGTATGTTCTATAAACAATATTACTATGCATTTACCAACTTTTCAAGAACAATTAGGCATGATGTTTATTGCAACACTTAATTTTTTTCATTTGGAAACAAATATTATACATACCAGCAGTCCAAATACACACTTGCCAAAATGTTACGCTGGACTGTTATAAAATATTGTAATATTGACCACATATTTCACTCGTAATCTTTTAAAAGTAAACCATCCTCCATGAAGTTATTTTTCTTATGTAATAATGTGTTTACCTCGAGGAAGATATTAAAAAATATATATTTAGATATATTAATGGTCCCCATTGGAACATTGTAATTACCTTCATCAATATAACACCTTAGCTAATTTTGACTCAAATGTATAATTTTCCACTAAGGCATGCAAAACTTCTTCCTAACTTTTTTAGGGAGGGCTCTTGCAATTACCTTCAACCCTTATAGCACTGAGCTATTCAAATGAAATTTTCAGTCACTTAAAGTTGTGTTTGCTAAACGAGATCCACAGCTTTAAGTGACTGAAAATTACGTTGATTAATTTTGAAAAATTAGGTCACAACATATATAAGTTCACAGATTTGAAGACAATTTTTCAGGTATATAAAACTGGTTACACAAGTTGAAATAAATAACTTTTTTCCAACTTGTGTAACCAGTTTTCATACTAATCTAGTATGGTTAGTGTAGTCAACTTCAGTACTTTAGGGGTCAAGCATACCATATCCCAGTGTATTAATGTTCATACGCTTATAAGTGAAAATCGACTGTTTTAGGCATCATAGCTTCACAAATATTCTTGTTAATTTATAAGTGCATGCTCTTATATTCGAATACTACGTGCATGCACTTATATTCGAAAATTACTACGCGTACCACTGTGTATCTCGAGACATACTGCAGGTGAGAATAATATCGATAGGGCCTATGTATTGACTATGGAAACCATTACTAGTATAATTATGTCCATAATAATAATAATAAATATTATGTTAACACAAACCACATTAATTTTTTTATTTATTATTGACGGGTAGATATCATGAGATAATTGCTCCATAACATAGATATCCGCGACAGTTCAAGCCGTCAATGTGATGGTGTATGGGTGTGATAGCTAACAAGCGTGGACAAATGAGGTGTGATATATGACACTTCAAGTAGTGTCAACACCTATTGCCCAGAGTCACTCCAGCAAGCTAACTTTATTTAATAGTCAGTGATTACCAGCGTTGACTTAGTTTACTTTGGATTGAAGTGAATCAAATAATTATGATTTTAACAAATTTGAGGGAATTAAATTTTTTTTTTTATGTTCGAATATAAGTGCATGCACTTGTTTTCGAAGATCAAGTGCATCTTTGAATATAAGTGCATGCACGTTAATGCGCAGGGATACGGTATATACATTGGTGTCAATGTTAACAACTTATTAACATTTGAATGGTGTGTTTGACATGCAGATCCTTTTAAGACTTGGCATGTACTAGTAATATGTGGCCAATGCAAAGTTCTCTGGCAAGTGTGACTGTATAAGATAAAAACAATTGGCATTGTACAATTATCAAATTTTATGGCATGAAATTTACTGTGTGATTGATATTACTTATAAATGTTAGTTCCCCCTGACCAATCATGTGGACATTTCATATTTTCAATAACCAGTTGGCTGACAATTTCGCCAACTGTAAAAATAATCTCAATGGCCAATTTAGTTGATTTTACTGTGTTTAAGTTTGTAATGTTAATGAAAGAATTAAAATATTTATAATGGTCATAGACCCATTACATAAGTATTCGAATGATGCAAAAAGAGCTAACTATGACATTTATAATTATTTCAAATTTTCATGTTTTATACAAAAGAATTTCAGAGCTTTAAGAGTTAACTTGCTACTCACCGAAGTATTCATCATTGAGATTGCTAACAAACATACTTTCATAATATTCCAGTGGTGAGCCAACTAAACGAAAAAAGAAAATGGATGTAAACCTTCTACAGCAGAGAGAAAATAAGCGGAAAAAGAAACTGGAAAAACTGATTCGTCGACTTGAAGCCAAAGGGAGAATCTTAAAACCTGTAGAAGAGATTTCTGGCGAACCCGCTTTTTTGAAAACTCTAGAGTATGTTTGTTGATGATATATTTGTGGTTACTAGCTGCTTTTATTTCAAATATTATTTTTAATGTAACATCATATCCAGTATCTTTACAATTTACATCTATGTTGATGATGACATACAGGTCAAGGATGAGAGAAGGACAGTTCGAGGATTCTGCAGAGAGTGAAAGGAGAGCTTTATTAGTTAAGAAATGGTCATCTTACAAGTTTAAGCAGAATACTCAGCAATTAAGATCAATTACAGCAGCTATTGTGAGTCAAGAAAGAGCCTTACAGGAGCTGAAATTTGAATCAGAAGAACTGTACCAAGAGGCTGTAAAGGTGAATTATAGTAATGTGTGAATTTTCATATTTCAATTTAGCTCTCGCTTCAAAGTTGAATGATGGTTCAGAGATGGGTTATGTGCCAGGGATATTCTCCCCATATTTTTTTGGCCCGAGCCATTAAATGCCATTTTCTGGGCTGGCCACCCAAAAAAACTTGCGGGCGCAATATTTTAATCTGATGTTTCGGTTGGATCGCATTCAAATTTGGAAACATGTCATATTGAAAACTTTGAATGATTTTATATGTAGCCACAAGTCTATATTGTAATTCTCAGTATGATGTTGCCTCAACCCAAACAAAGGATGGAGGGGTTGCATTAATTTGCGCTATATATCGAAAACCTGTGTCTAGCTTAGTTTCTGACATTATTGTTTATGAGAGAGTACCGTAATAAGTATTGTAGTGGGCCTATGTAGCATATTGTGAAATTTCACATTTAACTTTGTGTTGGAGCTATATGGTGTAATATTTTTATGTGATAATGAGTATTCTAATGTAATTTATTTTATGTTTGTAGCTGGACGATCATTTAATTCCATTTAAATGCTACGGACCAACTCTTACTCCCCCTATTAAAGGCTATGATCCCGCAGATGGAGAATATATAGACACAACACGAAAATTTGACAAATAGATATTTTTACTTTTCTTTGCAATAAATTATAACTTATCCATCATGATTTTTAGTTTGACGACTCTGACAACAAAATTTTAGGTTGACTTTCCAGGCAAACGTCTGTCGTTAACTTACGTTACTATCTGTTCTGTCTGTGCAATGTCAGAAGGCATTATCTGCTCCCTGGTATACTAGGCATTTACTGATTTTTAACTGGCGTCCTGTCTCTTCCTGCCATAGCGCTGCCAAAAGGCAGTATTTGCTCACTTGTAAATCAAGTATATACTTCCTTTCCGCTGATGTCACTGCCTCTTTTTTGCTTGCACTAACCCAATGTTGGTTAAATGCTGTGCCATCATCTATGACACTCTTCCAACATTGAACCAACATTGTGTCAGGGTATCGAGTTGCCGGTGTTCCCTGCAAAAATGAGACCTTTAGCCAATGCTGTTTTACAGCTGAGCCATGGTCGTAGACAATGGGCCAGCATTAAGCTAGCATTGGGTGAACGTTTATCTTGTTAAGGCCTATATACTGGTATGCCAATACTGGGCTAATGCCGGCGCAGTGTTGTAAATGGTGGGCCACCATCAGGCTAACATTGTGTCAGTGACTCGAGTTTGCTGATCAGCTATGACCGCAATCCAGCAAACACGAGGCATTGACCCAATGTTGTTCTAATGCTGGCGCGCCGTCTTTGACGTCGGGGCAACATTAAAACAACATTGGGTCAATGCCTCGTGATAGCTTGGTGGGTGCTTATATACGACAGCAGTCTGTCTGTCGCAGGAAGGCTAGCCACCTTCTCCCACCCCTGCCTGCCACCCCAATTGGACTCGGCGGTAAACGGCATTGCACATTGATATAATTTATACA
Source organism: Flabesymbios commensalis (assembly GCA_964017125.1). Lineage (NCBI taxonomy): Eukaryota > Metazoa > Annelida > Polychaeta > Terebellida > Flabelligeridae > Flabesymbios > Flabesymbios commensalis. The sequence continues at coordinate 34,009,235 of OZ024905.1, read as the reverse complement.
CTTCTGGTTTGAAATATGACCGAATAATGTAATTTATTGCAATGCCCGATCATGTGGTAAGTTAACCCTTCCATTACGACCATCTGACATGAAAAAGGGACAAAGTATTGTGAAATATACATTTTTACATTATTGGAACTCATTCCAATAATGTTTTAATATGGTTCACAAAACGGATTCTGGGCACTGTTTTTTTGTGTCCATATAATTTGTGTCCCAAATGACTATCACTCACATCTTCTCAAATACGGCAAAACGCATAGATTCAGTTTTCTGTCATTCCATAGCCTACAGTGGGTCCACCAATCGTTTTTTCTGAATAAGCATAGATATCTGTATTTGCTGAGTTATTAGGATTTTGGTCGTCAATTTTACGACAGTTAGGGGTCTCGAAATTTTGAGCTGTGTGTTGGGCTATTGTTTTATACCCTGTAGATAGCCAGTAGATTTTACTGAGAACAATGCCTACCTTGGGAGCAAACTAGGCCAATATAATCTTGAGAAAACACCACAATGAGAGTTTGAAACTGGGGAAAGCTAGCAGACATTTTACTCTCGAGACCAAATCTATCATGATATCCATACAATATTTTGCAATAATATATATTGCCTTTGAAAATCTAACCCTTGGTTTATATGCCTCTGACGCCACAGCCCCAACTGTGGTGAAGAAAACTCGGAGATAGGCTGACCTAGATCTTAAGGAGATCATAGGACGAGATGGTCTTCTCTGACCAATCAACACATACAGAATCTGGGTCACTGATATCGCTGGACCTTCCAGTATAACAACGTATACTAACATGCAAGGAGGTTATATATAGGGAAGCCTGCAGTTAAACTTTAGAGTTGACCTACGGTATCCTCACACTTTACAAGTGAGCAGATACTGCCTTTGCAGAGCAGATGACTACTATAGCACGTTGTTGTGGGAGGGTTAGGCGTAGGTGTATACACACAATGAGGTCTGTCACCCCCTCATCTGGCTGTATAGTAACACTGCGATTTGCGCCATGAGCACCCCCCCCCCCTCAGCAAACACGTGACATTGCCCTTGTGTTGTTTCAATGTTGGGCCAGCGTCGTTGACGATGGGCCAACATTTGACCAACACTTGCTCAATTTCCCGTCTTTGCTGGGGGCCTTCTCCTGAGTGACCGCTTGAGACAAGCCGTCCCTGCAAGCACGAGACATTAAACCAATGTTGGGCTGATGCTGGCCCAACGTCTGCGCTGCTGGCCCAACATCAGCCCAGCATTGGTTCAATATCTCGTTCTTGCTGGGGTCCTTGATAACCTAATTATTTTCAGTCATTTTAATAAATCCTTTCACCAACGACCTTGGATGGGGTTTGCGTAAATTTTGCCGTTGGCTCAATAAAGGGCAAATGTTGGCAACATTCGCCCACCATTGACTCAGTTTGGTAGTTATTGTGGATCAAGCAGGCTGTTACGGAGACAAACCTTTTCATTACGACCATCTCACATGGAAAAAAGCAAGGACAAAGCATGGTGGAATATTTAATATAGTTTTCATTATTTTAACTTTCATGGCTATATCATCAAAATCAGTGGCTTTAAAAAAAGTGTCCTAAATTATTGTCACCTTGTTCGTTTGATTGAATTTATCACCCATTGCCGAGCTTTTTTTTCGTAACTGTCGACATGCTATAAAAAGAAACAGTTGACTAATTCCACAGTTTTCACTCATCAAGAAAAAGGCTGTGCTATGACCTCAATGTTGCAAATTACGGCAGGGATACAGAATCCAAAACATCACCCAGACACTTGAATTTTGGCAACCAACTGCTGAGATGAACATTAATGAGGGTTTTAGGTTTTAGATACATCAGGGCACCCAATGATTTCAATGAGTGCCCCGCTACAATAACACTGGCAAATATACCACATATATGCACATACCAATCGGGCATAATCTCCTGCCTCTCTTTGCGTTTTTTTTAAGTCCACGAGGGGATCATGAAAGAAAAAAAAGGTGGATTCTCATCTTTATGGCTAAGAAACTTTCATTTTTCCCCTCGGTGCACCCCATGAGGAAGCGTAGAGCAGGCAAACAAAACTTCACCCAGGTTTCACCCTGGGCAAACTAGTGAACCAAGTGCAGCCTTCTCCCGGTATCTCAGAGATTCCCACATTGTTCTGTCCAAACAGCCTAAAGATGGCCTCCAGAACCTCCTCATAGGGCAGTGGGCATAGTCTATTTTCATTTTTTGCTTTTTTCACAAAAAATAAAAAAATGGCACTTGTTTAAAAAAAACAGAGTGGCTAATCGTACGGCAAAGTTATAATGGGAGTCAATGGGAGCCCGTCATTTTGTAAACGAGGCTACCCATAGAGTTACATTATAAAGAATCACATAGGCCTACGATTAGCCACTGCCAAAAAATTATCACAAGGGCCCATAGCATGTCTGTTCCACTTACCTCTTCAAGCATTTGTTGCAACAATTATGAAATTAAAGGCGAGAGCTGGCAACATTTTTCATAAAAAATGCTTTTAATTCTACAATGATGGCTTCATTTCTACAAGTAATACTTGAGCAAAAAAGAACAAACAAACCGAGAAAATTATGTCTTTTATTGCAGTGTCTCACAAATTCACATAAATCCTAAACAAACACGAAAAAACATCAAAATGACTTTTTGTGATATACATATTAATATTATCTATTGAGCGACTATTTGCACCCTGGATGTTTACTTACCAGATCATTATTAGGCTTGAAACATCAACTTTGCTGACGGTGGATAAAAATGAGCAAACGTTGGTTGAACGTCTCAATAAATTATTTGCAGGATATCACGGTCCGCAATAAGCACTGAAGGCATGACAATGCATCAGATCACTGAGCGACCAACCACATAGCCTATCTCAAGACATGGGGACGACGTTTTTTATAACTAGTGGTCGCTCATTGTACTAAATATTCAACTTAATCATGAAGAATCATGTTTTTTTCACATTTTAATTTGAAATAAAATCATTTTCATAACAAACTACGTATATATAAAGATATACTAGTAATTAAAAAAAACTAATGTTACTATCTTTTTTTTGCTTTATCAGCTCATCCGGCCTTTATTGGGCCTATAGATGAGCTAAATGCCATCGTGTTGCGTCTGTCGTCTGTCCACAATTCACAAGAAATGCTTCTCCCCCCTCAGTTCTCATCCGATTTCAATTTTGTTTGGATTGTTTGAAAGAGCGCGTGCATTGAGACAGCGTTGGGTCAACATCTCGTGTGGGTCTGCAGTGCGGCACTGTGTATTGGTGCTGTTTATATTTTCATGTAGTCTGGTGTTTGATGATTGCAGAACAATTGTAAAATACAAGGATTACTTTGCTGTGTTTATTGGAGCGTGTTGAACCCTGCCTATAGAGGCTTGGTAGTTATCCTATGAATAATATAATATCAGTGATAATATCTTATCACACAATTTATTTAAAGAAACATCATATAAATTAGTGTTATAATATTCATTACACAATTTTAAAACAAGTCACTACATCCGGTTGGGAGTGCTTGCACGGTATTGTAATATACTGCTATCATGTGAACTAACATCTTGCACTTGTGCATCTAATTATTTTTCTGCAATCTAATGTAGTTATTGGCGGAAAATATATATTTGTTCTGATTACAGTTTTACATGGCACATTGCTTAAATATGAGCTTCAGTCTGATTCAAAAAATAACTCTCAATAATGTTCAGAACCGCAGGGTTCTTGTTATTTATTAAGTTTATTTTGCCTGAGTTTGTGTCCCATTTAGGGGAAATATGGGTGCTGTGTGTGAGAAACGGTTGACATTTCTGTGCTCCAGTCCTTATATAACGTCCAATATAACGTTTGGGGTCCCTAGGTGAGGTAGGTCTACTTTCGTCTTTAAAAGTGTTCAGATAAAATATATGTTCATGATTAAATATAGTGATTAGACCGTAAAGGGTTTTGATTGGAATAATATTGGCCAAGCGTCGCGGACAGTGGCCCAGCATTACATCAGCATTGGGCCAATGTATCGTGTTATCTGGTGTTTCTGGCGCCTGATGTAAAGAATACCCAGTGCCTGACTTAGGCCTATAAAGAATAGGCCTAACTGCGGGATTCCCACAAAAAATAAAACTGTCCCGACATCATTCTATCGCAGCGCCACACTTTGAGCAATATCTTTGTTTTTGACGCAACAAGTTAATTTTAGTGAGCCATAGGATTTTTCAAGATAAGTTCTAGGCCCTGCCTGCTGAATTAAAGGGACTGGCTCAGGCTAAAACCATAAAAAAACAGTGATTCTATTTTGGCTTATTAATAACCACATGATGTAAACTTGTCCATAGAATAGAACTGCAAAAGCTTTTTTAATTTTTGTGCTGTGCATTTACCAGTTAGGCTAGATATAGAGACGAAATTCCCGTATTTCTTATTTTTGACATGGTAGTGCCGCCAATAGATGCCCATTACGGCCCACACTGTCAAATTGTGAGCTGTGTATCGCTGTATTAGTTTCAGTATTAGTATTCAGCGTTGTTAGAACAGAGTCAAGGTTCGGCATCCCATGATCCAAAACATAAGCCTATATGCTTACCAATAAAATGAGGTATGACAGAAAACGAGCTACTGAAACCAGAATGTAGTTGAAATGTTGCTGATTCCAACGAAATATTGGACTGTAACATGTAACCTCGCCACAAGGTAACCTCGCCACAGGTGATCTCGCCACAGATTTGGTAACCTCGCCACAGAAGGCTGAGTAACCTCGCCACAGCTTTGGTAACCTCGCCACATGGGGCTAAGTAACCTCGCCACAACTTCGCCACACCTGTTTCGCCACACCATTTATTAATGTATTTTCAAAGGTTAATCTCTACCTTGAACGTGGTGTAGATGTCTATATAGACTTGGACTATATGTGCCATTAAAATCAAAAGCAAAAAAATTCTCAAAAAATGGACCAATGTATAACGAATAATAATAGGCCTACAAATTTATTTTGTACAGCAAATATTGTAGAAAATTTGTTCATTGTGACTAATAGTAGTAACATATTAACCCTTAAACCGCTGAATTAAATAATTTAAATTCTTACACTTTTGGAGTTGTGTCTCACTACCTTGACCCACAACTTTAATTGAAAGAAAACAATAATTATTTGTTTATTTTGTAATTTAAGACTAAGCAATTTAAAAATCTTGATTTTTAAATGGCTAATAAAACGGATTAAAGCGACTACAGTCGCGCTTAGCGGTTTAAGGTGATTTAGGTGTAGGCCTAGCGGCAACAACAGAGGAAGTTGATGGCACTGCCCCAAGAAGAGATCCCAGTGGCGGATCCAGCATAGGGCGTACCCAGCGTACGCCCCCCCCCCCCCTGATTGATGAAAATATTGCATTGTCATGCATTTTTTTGAATAAAGTGAAGCTAACAATCCTTTTTCAGACAAAATGTGGCTTACGCCCCCTTCTCTTGCACATTCTGGATCCGCCACTGGATCCGACAGGACCCAATGAAGACAATGAGTAGCACTCAAGCTATGTGATCGACTCCAATAACACTCGATATTGTTGACGCAATTGATTGACACAAGTGACATTAACTCATGTGAGTGCGGGGTGACGTGATGACACTTGTAACCTACTTGCAAACGCTTCTTCGGGTTTTAATAATAGCATAACCGCCAATATGGTCCATGTCCACATGGTTTATTGAATGATTTTACTTCTTGTGTGCCAATAAATTGAATCTTTGATATTTCTATCAGCATGAACACCTGTTGAATGTTTAATATGTAATATGAGGTGATATGAATGAACCTTAAGTGTTTTATTTGTTGTTGAGAAAATGCCCCCCTTTTGATTTTGAAATAATAATGGGCGACATGCCCCAATCTAAGGCCAATGCCCCCCCCCCCTCCGAAAAATACCATGGGCCCCTTGGCCCCCTTTTTTCAATTTATAAATCGGGGGCACTGAATATGTAATAGTACCAATCTCATACATATAGTTTTAACTATTTATATTGCCGTATATTAACCGTCTGCGTCCCTATGTTTGGGCTATATTAAAAAGATATTCAACATCTCATTGTAATATAGGCCTAAATATCACGCTAATAGGGGTCTAATCAGAAGTTACTAAAATGTGTGGTACCAAAGCCATAACTATTTTGAATTGAATTTACAAATAGTAATATTAATAATAAATGATGTTCCTTTAATGGGGGGTAAGCGATGTAGAGGGCGGCACAACAATATACTAAATATCCAGTTATCCATGGTAGGCCTACGCATCGCGTTGAATACTACAATGAGGCAATACCGCTGAAGTACAATCACACGTAAATCGACTCTATGGTCTGGCTAATCTTCTGAAATTCGAAACCTTTAAGTGTTAATCCACTGTTCGCCGTATCGTGTTTGCTGGGATGTACCTAAAAGTATGCATACTTTAGAAGTGGATATATGTATATTAAAAACATGTCTCGAAGTAGTAATATGTAGGCCTACTATTATCATTTTACTTTCTAAAATGAAATACAAGATGTATGCCAGCATGTATATTATTGTGCATAAAATATAGGGGTATTTTATAAGTTTAAACCAAATAATAAACTTCTTGTTTTGTCTTGTTATATCATGAGCGGACACACTCATTAATAGAATGCACACCATACCATGTGAGTCAGGTGCTGGAGTAATGTCAATTCAGTGTCTATAAAGCAGCTGGGCCAATTGTGGGTTTTTTAATGACGCAGCATCATTTTCCCATTCATTGATTGTTTTCTACCAATTACTGGCCAAACGTCAATGATGAAGACGAGGACCAGCCGTGCATGTGGATTATAAAACTTTAAAATATATATTTTTCATTTTTGTAATAAATGAAAAACAAAGGTGAACAGAGAACACTATTATGGCAGAACATAGCTGTCAATTATCACAGGTAAGGGATAGCAATGAGATGACCAATATATATTATGCACATTTAATATGTTGTGCAGAATAAAATATGAAAAATGTTGGGCAGCGCCCCTGACGGTGAACCAATATTAAATCCATAGGTAATGTGTTTGTATATATGTAATAACAATACCGAAGGGCGAGGGCCCTGGTGGCTGCTAGGAAAATCAGAGATGGCGGATTCGTCTCCTGCTCTGGCATTCAAGTTCCAAAGAAACAAAATGTTTCCTCCCTGTTCAATCGTAAATATTTGAATATTGTGGACAGCCTCCGTGACCGAGCGTTAGTGTGCTCGGCCGTAGACTAACAGGGCTCAATTTCGAATCCTGTGTCTGGAGGGCAGTGACACCTCATTCATCTCACCATCCTCAAGAGGTTCTCTTTACCCAGTTTAGCCTATATGTGTATAAATGTGGTGTAGAACCCCATTTATTAGCTCCCGCTGTCAACGTAGGTGAGACGGAGGGAGCTATGGATTCTACCTCCGTTTTTTTTTGGCCTCTTCTTTTGCCTATAAGAAAATAAGCTAGGATAACAATTTTTGGTATGTGGGTTACTTCCAGGTGGCTAATGGACAGGTTAAAATATTTTTAATCTGAATTCAATACGCAAGGTTGCAGAGGAGAAAATGATGATGTTACGGCGTTGGGCCGTTGGGCCGTCCGTAAACAATTCGTTTCCGGAGCATATCTCTCAAAGTACTTGTCCGATTGTCTTCAAATTTTACACACAACACTCCTAGGGGGTCTAGTTGTGCCTTTTGGGGTATTTGAACTTTGACCTACTTCTGGTTCAGAACTATGACCTATTTAGACGTTTTGACGCGCACTTCGTTTCCGGGGCAGATCTCGAAAAGTACTGGGCCAATGACAGTCATATTGCACATACATGTTCTCTAAGGTCCCTAGTTGTGCCTTTTCAGGTTTTTGGACCTTGACCTTGAAGTTGACCCAGCACTTTGACCTAAATTATAACATCGGTAAATCCGACTGAAAGATTTTGCGGAATATCATGAAAACCGCTCAAGATAGCTACACCATCACTATAAAACAAATTGTGAGGTTTCAGGAGAGGATGCATCTTGAAAAATTTCAAGTCGATAAAATTAAAAATGGCCGCCTATCGGCCATTATTCACCTCGACAGGCCTGATATTGCGGAATATCATAAAAACCGCTCAAGATAGCTACACCATTAATATCAAATAAATTGTAAGGTTTCAGGAGAGGATGCATCTTGAAAAATTTGAAGTTGATAAAATTCAAAATGGCCGCCTATCAGCCATTATTCACCTCGACAGGCCTGATATTGTGGAATATCATGAAAACCGCTCAAGATATCTACACCATTACTATAAAACAAATTGTAAGGCTTCAGGAGAGGATGCATTTTGAAAAAAATCAACTCGTCCAAGTTCAAAATGGCCGCCAATCGGCCATTATTCACTTTCACATGGCCGTTATTTGGTCAACCGTGCTAGATGGCTAGACCATTACTGTAAAACAAAATGTGAGATTTCAGATGAGGATGCATCTTGAAAAAATTTGACTTGATCAAATTTAAAATGGCCGCCTTTTCGGCCATTATTCATTTTCACATGGCTGATATTTGGTAAACCGTGCTAGATGGCTGGACCATTACCTGATTACTATAAAACAAAGTGTGAGTTTTCGGGGGAGGATGCACCCTGAAAATTTTTAACTTACGAATTCAAAATGGCCGACAATCAGCATTATTTACCTCGATAGGCCTGATAGCAGGTAAACCGTGCTAGATAGCTAGACCATTACTATAAAACAAAATGTGACGTTTCGAGAGAGGATGCCTTTTAAAAACTTTCGACTCAAACGAATTCAAAATGGCCGCCTATCGGCCACTATTTACTTTCACATTGCTGATATTTGGTAAACCGTGTTAGATAGCTGGACCATTACTATAAAACAAAATGTGAGAGGATGCATCTTGAAAAAAATTGACTCGATCAAATTCAAAATGGCCGCCTATCGGCCATTATTCACTTTCACATAGCCGGTTTTTGGTAACCGTACTAGATGGCTAGACCATTACTATAAAACAAAATGTGAGATTTCAGGAGAGGATGCATCTTGAAAAATTTTGACTTGATCAAATTCAAAATGGCCTCCTATCGGCCATTATTCACTTTGACATGGGCGATATTTGGTAAACCGTGCTAGATGGCTAGACCATTACTATAGAATGAAATGTGAGATTTCAGCTGAGGATGCATCTTGGAAAATTTTGACTTGATCAAATTCAAAATGGCCGCCTTTAGGCCAATATTCACTTTCACATGGCCGATATTTGGTAAACCGTGCTAGATAGCTAGACGATTACTATAGAATGAAATGTGAGATTTCAGCTGAGGATGCATCTTGAAAAATTCTGACTCGATCAAATTCAAAATGGCCCCCTATCGGTCATTATTTACTTTCACATGCCCAATATTTTGCAAACTGTGTTAGATGTTAGTCCATTACTATAAAACAAAATTTCAGGTTTCGGGGGAGAATGCACCCTAAGTTTTTAACTGATTTATATCGAATTCAAAATGACCGTAAATCAGCTATTAGTTGAATCGATTGGCCTGATATCGGGTAAACCGTGCCAGATAGGTAGACCATTACTGGGATACTGATTAGGATCATTAATTTCAATGGAGGTTTGCAATCTCTGACAGACTGTCTAGTTCTTATCTTACTCTTAGACTGGGCTTCTTAGACCTAGTTGTCTTGCGTCTTGATTTTTGACCTAGACTAGGACTACATTAATAACCCTATACAAAATTGCTTAAATCAAATTCTAATTCGGAGCGGGAGCTCCTGGACTTATGTAGTCTTGTTTCATTTCATGGCATTTGATACAGCCAACTAACACCTGACTCAACGTTGGCCTGACAACATTACAGCAACATTTTAGCAAAGATCGTGTGAGTTGAGACAGCCTATAGGGTCTTTATCCTTATGTCTACTGTGTGTATTGTGATTTCCATTATTGGTATTGCGTAAGAGGGTGCAGTGAAAGTGCATCACGTCTACATGTGATAATGATGGATTAGGGCTACTGTATATTTCACGGCTGAGTAAGAAATATTAAAAGCTGATATTTTACAACTTTGTTATGCCTATTTTCGGCAGAAGAATTAAAATTGAAAATTAAAGATTTCGTGAAAATTCCTAGCTAACTGGGGCATGATAAAAATCCCAGAAGAAGTAATAATTGCACTTTTGTAATAATAACATTGTAGTCCTGTGAAATGATTCTTTGACAAGCATATTTCATTAGGTGCAGTGCTTCGGAACGTGTGTAAAATCAGCAAAATGTATTATGGGAATCGAACATAATAATATAAATGCCAATGATCGATGTAAAGGATACATGTATACATCTTTTCATGATAATGCATCTTAGAGTATAGATACATTCTCTGACACTTTTATAGCAGATTTTTTGCAAAGCTGTTGACAAATGTCAAGGCCCCTGGGCCTCTTGTTCAGATATACACCTCTAAAATTCATATTTCGCTCCAGTAGTAATCTACTAGATAATCTGTCACTCACAATATATTTGATCGTGCTTGTGCAAAATATGAAGTTGGTCTATTAAAGGCAAGGTGGTCTGTATAAACTTATGCATACATGTTTCGTTTATGTAGTATAATGGATATATATATATATATATATATATATATATATATATATATATTGATTCGTAGTCTGTTCAATGCACCATTACCTTTGGTTCATATTATTTCTCATGTTAGACAATACTCCTGTCCAGATTTGTCAGAACACTGATAATTGAATAATCTTGTGCATAGACGTATTTCTAATTTTTGACATGGTTGTCAAAAAAATTAGAAATCAGGAATTTCGTCTCTATATCTAGCTTAACTGGTGAATGCGCAGCAGAAAAATTAGAACACTTTTGCATTTCCAGTCTATGGACATGTTTACATCATATGGTCATATTAAGAAGCTAAAATAAAATCACCGATTTTTTTATGATTTTAGCCTGGACCAGTCCCTTTAAGTATTGGTCTTGTGCATTGGGTTGAGTTTACGAGCATAGTGAAAAGCTTTCTTACAGAAGGTTTGTTGTTTGTAATGTTCAGCTTATTTTGGCGTCCATTACCCTCCCCTCTCCTTCCCCAGTAAAAATCTAGCCATGAATGAAGGTCAGAATAGTTTGTCGAAGTGTGTTCAACCCATCCTGCCGCTTGCAGGGTGTACTTCCCACTACACCCTGCCAGATATGAGCCTGTGTGTACCTATTTGGGATCCCACTCCAGGAGGACACACTTGCCTCTCGTGCGACACCCCCCAAGCTTAGACATCAAAGCTAATCGCAACGCGCCGGCAATCAGACGGCACCGTCTGGCCTGGGAACATCAAGCCAAGTGACAGTATACGCGAAGCTATGCGAGAACTTGGCCAACGCTGTTCCAACGTTGTGACAGAGTCAAATCAAAAACAGTTTAAACAGTGGCTGAACTCTTATTCTTGTGATTTTGTGTCGACATAATCCCCCTAATTATCTACTTATGAACGAAAACGCATGCAAAATATGTGGTTTTATTTTGAAAAATGATACGTAATTTCGAGATTAAATGTGCTCATATAAAGTCAAGAAAATAATTCAGAACGTTCTATGTGTCTCTATTTATGGTAAAATATGTATGTTATGACATACTTGAATTAGAAATGTATGGGTAACATATTCATTGCAATAAAAGCTATATTTGTTCTACATGTACCACTTTCACAATTTTGGGCAGAGTTTGAAATTTCGGGGAGGGGCCGACAGTTGGGAGTCGCGTGGAAAGGGGTGCTCAAATAGGTGGAAAAGGCCTCATCGCATTCAGGGGTAGATGTTAAAAGAGAAGATAACAACCAGCCATCTTTTGGTTTAGGATTTATTCCAACATGTTTCGCTTATAGCTTCATCAGGGCAATAGGCAGATATCAACATGACAAGCTGGTTTTATCAAGCCTGCGGCATTGTGACATCACAAATGTTGCTAGGCAACCGATCAATAGTAGGTTAATAACAGTGAAATGATTTCAATAGTGACGTGTTATAGTCTATAAATTGTAGTCAAGTAAAATGTTTATTTTAATGGAATCAATTTGTTGAAAACGAATACAACTGAAGTCTCTACAGGGTGGTTCAACCATTTTAGGCCTACAGGCTTGGTAGTTATCCTACGGATAATATAATACATTTATCAGTGATAATTATAATATCTGATCACACGATTTATTATTAAAAAAACCCATCATATTTGTGTTATAATATTTACTACGCGATTTGAACAACTAAAAAAAAATCATATTCGTATTCATGACACAAATCATTGTCATATCGACAGATCTGATCGACAGGCGTGCTAAAACTCTGATTGGTCAACATCTCCCTCCCATCTCATTCGTCTGATATGATCTGATGTTGACAGTGTTATTTCACGAGAGGTAGACAATGACACCTGTACCCCCTCCAATTGATGACGTAATTAACCGCAGCAAATAACATGGCTTCGTTTACACATCCTCACTTTGATCGTGAGTCTGGAATTTTGCGATTTCACTAATTTAGCTTCTATACTGCATGTACCGTTTGTTTATATCAGCCAAATTTAACCGTTATGCTATAAACTATTACCGTATCCCTTCAAGCTATTACCGTATCCCGTGGAGGCCTACATCTGTGGCGACAGCAACTGCAGACCGAACTCGCATAAATCCGCCCCTCACTTTTGCCGGCCACGAAGCCAGGTCGTCACTTTCTGCCGCTAGGGCTAGTAGAACACCGCATCTGACACTTTCTGGAACATCATGAATAAAGCAAAGAAAGAAAGAATCATACTGGTGTTAATGAATATCGATATTGCGAATTGGTGCAGATCCTGCACAGGCTGACAAACCGCTAAAGTTTCACGTAATTATAAGCCAGTTTTCGGAAGGTTTGAGGAACCGACACAGAGGTTTGACCATGTACACGTCGACCTAGTCGACCCTTTACCTTATTCCGATGGTTTCAAATATTTGTTGACATGCGTCGACCGTTTTACAAGCTGGCCAGAAGCCATACCACTTTCTGGAACATCATGAATAAAGCAAAGAAAGAAAGAATCATACTGGTGTTAATGAATATCGATATTGCGAATTGGTGCAGATCCTGCACAGGCTGACAAACCGCTAAAGTTTCACATAATTATAAGCCAGTTTTCGGAAGGTTTGAGGAACCGACAGAGAGGTTTGACCATGTACACGTCGACCTAGTCGGCCCTTTACCTTATTCCGATGGTTTCAAATATTTGTTGACATGCGTCGACCGTTTTACAAGTTGGCCAGAAGCCATACCATTAATTGATATTAGAGCAGAGACGTTGCCGATGCCTTTTTCAGTGGATGGGTGGCTCGTTTCGGGACCCCTGCCAATATCACTACATACAGAGGTGCCCAGTTCGAATCAAGGTTATGGGACACCTTGTGTAATTCGGTATCACTAGAAACTGTACAACGAGTTACCACCCTCAGGTTGAGCGTTTTCATAGACGGCTTAAAGCCGCAATTATGGCACATAAATCACCGAACCCGTGGACAACTACGCTACCGGCAGTTTTACGCGGCATCTGATCGGCCGTCAAGGAAACGTTAGGAAGATCGGCCGTCGAGATGACTTACGGGATGACACTCCGTTTGCCAGGTGACTTTACAGAGAATTATACTGTCGATGCCAATACTGACTTAGAAAATTACTCAGATAGGTTGCGCGTAGCCATATCGCGTCTTCGGCTAAGCCCCCCGCGCGACACACATCAAAAAGACATGTTCCGATATAAGAAGCTCGACACATGTTCACATGTATTTTTGCGACGCATCGCAATAGCACCACCACTGACTGCCCCTTACGACAGACGTATAAGGGCATAACAAGGAGCGGCCAAGTATTCAAAGTGATGATAAAAGGCAAGGTTGATACGGTGACTGCAGACCTTGTCAAGCCTGCGCATATCGAGCGCAAGCCTGAAAATGAGTGCACTAGTCAGTGCAGAGCCACAAGTCAAAACCTATGGCTTCAAAGCCTACAGCGAAAGTTCGTGAGCCTCGGACGGCCGTGGTAGGAGCACGTAGCCCTACTACGTCAAAGCCCTCCAGGACCCAAGTTTATACGAATAAAAATTCAAACGCATGGTCTACGATACAGACAAAGTTAACGGTTCCAGCGGTCAAACAACGATGTGATACGACTGAGGAACAGTCAAATAAATGGCCGACACTTTACAGGGCGCCGCACGACAGGAAGCCCATCACTTCTCGCGCTAAAGGGAAAGATGAAGGTCTCCAAACATATTCACGTATTCTTTTACATTTGAGAAACGACATGCCCGTTCGAATAACACAAAAAAACAAGTGCCGACAATCGAAGCCATAATAATGCTGATCTAAACGGTAAAGTAAAGGTGAAGATGCCACCTGAACAAACACGTGTTGGACGACAGATCCACACTCCTGCCCGATTCTTCTAGCTGGTTCACGCGATTATAGCTCCTAATGATATATACTGCGGACCCAGCGCACGTGTCATATAGTTTTTTTGTAAATCTAAACTCTGCCAGGCCTGGCATAACTAAATCATACATTATGTAAAGTAATGAGAAGTTTTGTAATGTAACGACGTAAATATATCGAAAATGTATAAATAAAGCTAAGTCAGTTGGAGGAGATAAGTGAGTTTTGGGCATGACTGTTTTAAAGAGGACATTTGCTTAGAGGATCGGGATCAAATAAACACATAGAGTTGGTCATAGTCGCACTCATCAATGTCCACCAACACCCCACGCTGTAAACCCTCCTCGACTGTTTATGTTATATTGTTATATTGTTTATATAAAGGTACGATTTGGTGCTACTTGGCCGGCCGCGTAGATAACCGTACTTTTGCGATTTCTACTGTTGCTGTAGCCACAAGCATAGTTTTGTAGATACACGTTGTCACTTAGCCCGGGGGTAATGTGGCGACAGCAACTGCAGACCGAACTCGTTGTGGCCGATCGCGGGCAGGACGGAATCCGAGACTGACGAGTTGCTCAGCCTTTCACCATGTGTGAACTCGCGCCACATTAGCTCACTTCGCCTCAACTGCTCTGAGAGGACGGACACATAATTCCGCCTCTCACTTTTGCCGGCCACAAGGCCAGGTCGTCACTCTCTGCCGCTTGGCCTAGTAGCACACCGCATCTGACACTATCTGGAACGTCATGAATAAAGCAAAGAAAGAAAGAATCATCCTGGTGTTAACTTGATCTATCCACCCCTGCTGGACGGGCAGGACTCTGAAAATATTGTTTGAGCGTGGTGGTATTTTACCTGACCTCCATGCCAACACATCTCCTGTCATATGGACCTAGTAGTAGTATTGGATCAAATCAGGCCATTTCGTATGACACATCGTCTTATAACTTGAATCACCATTATATCGTCCAATGTAATCATTAATAAAAACTGTATGCATTTTTGTGGTCTGTGAGATTTGCCAGCAGTTGAGTTAAATTTGTGGCCATTTCGAGTCACTACCATCGGCCACGGGGTGTTGGGAGTGCTTGCACAGTATTTTAATTTACTGTTTTCATGTGAACTAACAAAGAAAACATCCCGTTTTTGTGCATTTAATTATTTTTAGCAAGTTTTTTTTTAATCTAAAGCACTTACTGACAGAAAATACATTTGTTTTGATTACAATTGTACATGGCCCATTGCTTAATATAAATATCAACTTCAGTCTGATACAAAAAAAATACTCTCAGGAATGTTCAGAACCGCAGTGTTCTTGTTTATTTAAAATTGATTCACGTCATCGTTACCCTGGTGATATCGCAAGACTCTGACACAAATACCTCCATGTATAAATTGATTAGTTCCAATACGATCAATAGATTTCGCCATCTGAAAAAAGCCTAGTTTTAATAAGTACCCGAAGAACTCGTTTTTATAGTTTCATTCATTTCGTTTTTTAACACAGCTTGCTGTGTACATCATATGGCGGTCAGTGTGGCCGGGTCTACGGCGAAACTAGTTGGACAGACTGGCAATGCCTGGTACATTATCGTATGAACAAGATTAGTTTAAATAATGTACTCTGTTAGACTATGTGGTGCGCTGCTCAATGTTTTGAAGAGAAAAACACAAATTAAGACATTCAAAGCTGGATTATTATTTTTTATCAAATCTATAACGATGGTTGGGTTAAATAGATAGTTATTTGCAGATAATCTACCAGTCAAGCGAATAACTATATACATTCATTAATAATTCTGATAACTGCTTGTTAAAAGGCTTATAGAATTCTGTCAATATCTGTCTGGTTTCATCGAGCATTTCTTCGGACTTCTTTTTTCGTTTCGCGGCACTATTGAGTATGTGGGTTTCTTCTAAGTAATTTATCACTTTCTTTGGCATCAAACCTAGCCATGAAATTATAAGCCATTAAAATAACATTTAAATTGTGAAAGACTCATGTACATAATATTACTTAAAACACAGCCAGCATAACCTCTTCCAGCGTCATTGTGCACAACGTCCCATAAGGATGACGAGTAACATGCTGAAAAGAGCTGGAAGAACTGATTAAAATTACACTAGACATGAGATAATATTATCGTATTATAATTATACAGATATTTTCGGTGAAAAAGTGGACTCACCCAGATGAAGATAGTTAGCGATACCAGCAACAACTGAGCTCCTGTCATGAATATAATCATCGAAAAGTACCACTTTGATTTGTTCTTTGGGAAACACTTGAAGCCAACTTTTTAAGTAGATGTGATATAATCCGGCTCTTAATGTAACCTTGAAAAATAATATTGTAATGGTATTCTATAGTATGGCAAATATTTTTGTTGCAATTATATCCACATAGAATAATATAATTACGAGAAATTTAAAATTAGAAATTAAATTCATACACATACCTTGTTTTTTTGACCATGGCCCAGTGGATACATACAGGCATCATAAACGCATTCAATCTCTGAGCGATTTTGAGTACAATTATTCCACACGTCAATGGCACTTCTGACACGTCTACCAAAATCATGTGAGGACGCATTCACAGATCCGTCCAATTTAAATGTACAGCGATGGTTGTAATGAGAGTATAGCCTGTATAAAAAAAACTACACATCTTATTTCTGTCAAAAGCACATGTAAGCTATAGCTATATTTCCACAATCAGGTAACAATTACAAATATTTAACGTCCACCTCGCACTTGGGCAATGTAGGTCTATATTATAAATACAATGGCATGCGAGCGTTGGCCCAGCTTTGAATTGTTGAGGGGTTGAGTGTCTTGAGTGTCTTGTGTGGCGGTTACAACCCGCCCTGGCTGGCCCATCAAAAATTAATTACGCCAAAATGCACCTGGGAGCATCTAAAAATTCAAATTGTTTTTTTGGGGGGAACCCAGACCCCCCGCTACCCCCCTTCCTTTAAACCTGGATCCGCGCTCGACTTTTTACCAACCTGTCTACAGGATTCCTCAAAATAACGATAATTTTGGCCTGTGGAAGAATTCTCCTTAAAAGATGGGCATTTGTAATCTTCGGGAACATACTTCCTTGATTTCCAGGATACAATGGCCATCTGTACATTTCCCAGAAAGTTGACGGACTGGCATCAACTTAACATAAAAATGGATATGTTGATAAAAAAAATATATAATCTCTGATTAAAAGAGAAGCAACTGTACGCAAAAATGCTGATCATCAATTTTAAAGACTTTAACAAACCCGTGATGAGGGGATGATGACCATTTATTTTGGTTTCTGTAATAGTCGCTGCTGCTTCATCAAACATTGCAATATAATCATACAAATCAAGCTGTTTTCCATGCTCCAGGTAACCTTACAAAAATAAAAATAAAAACACCATTAAGTCTAGAGACTGCGTAGTAATTGATTGTGTAGCTTAAGTTTAATTACAATAATGAAAGTATGATATATATATATATATATATATATATATATATATATATATACTCAATTGAAGGTACGATAGTAGTGTGCAGACTCACTGCTCATTTAGAAACTAACCAGTTGATCTCCGTGCCCACCATTCCGGCTGCTTTGCACACGGCTTTGTTACATTGGGATGTCTGATCAAAGCATCATATAAATCAGTTGTACCTGATTTTGTCACACCAACAAGGAAGGCATATGGCAGACATCTCATTCTGCTATTCCATGTTCTCTTCCATTTCAGATAAGCATCCCTCATACAGCTTCGATATGTTTTACCATAACTGCTCTTGGATTTGTATGGTTTAGGGTTATTAAAAATACTTGATTCGTACCAGCAAGGATTCTTAAAATCTTTTCCGAATTTTAAATTCTGAAATCCAAAGATAATTTTATATTCGATTCTCATTTAATGTGATACTGGGCTTGCTATCAGACAATATAAAATGTAGACAAACGGTGGTGCTGCAAATAAGTGTTTTTGATAAATTAGCCTGTATGACTCCGCAACTTACACTGCAATTTAATTATTAAAGTATATAACATCTGGATATGATGGGATCTAAAGCGACACAATCAGGCTAAAATCATCAAAAACAGTATTTTTATTTGAGCTTTTTAATATGACTATATGAGTTAAGTGAGGTATAAAGACGATATTCCCGTATGTCTTATTTTGGACATGCATGTCCGAAATAAGAAATCGGAAATTCCGTCTTTATATCTCGCTAAGCTGGTAAATGCGCAACAAAAATTTTTGAAAACTACAAAGTGCTAGCCTATGGACATGTTTATATCATAAAAATATTCATCGTTTGATGATTTTAACCAGATTGTGTCTCTTTAACTAGTAGGGTTACTAATAGGGAACTTAAATTATTATGTTTTAAAGCGGAGAACGCAGAATATGAGCCGCATGAATTAAATTTTGATAACATCTTTCGACTTATCAAACATAGTAATCATAGCTTATATCCACATGTTTTTCAACCACCTCTCTCGTAGCCCAATCTACATCATGCTAACCTTAATTAGTCCATGTTATTTCTTCAAAGTATATAACTGGAATAGGTGATGTGAATTCGCCATGGGAATGCCTTTTCGATGGTCGTAGTGTAGTAGGCCATATGTCCTATTTGGCGACCATTTTCTATACTAGTCAAATATATGCAAAATCAGTCTGATTAACCAATTTTCTTACAGCATTTGTTCAGAGAATTTCCAGGCCACTTCCCCATTCCCATCTCCTAAATCTTAGATATATTTTTTATCATATATTTATATCATATATTAAAAAAAATGCTTAGCTGATCCGGCTGAAGGCCAGATGAGCTTTTGTCCGTCGTCGTCTGTCGGTCCACAGTTTGTGAAAATCGTCATGTTTTCAGTCGAGTTTAAAAACAATCACGTGGACTACCGACTGAAAGTATTTGATATCACATCATATGGAAATCGTTCTGTGGAAACTGGTTTTACACATATCACATCATATGGAAATCGTTCTGTGGAAATTGGTTTTACACATACAAATGTATATGATGATACCTTGGAAAATTACTCAGATTACCTACCGTACTTTATAATGTCTGTGATGCATTGCATTGTGGGGACCCCTTGTCCCGCGTATTATGAACAGTAGTAGGCCTATATTTCTTTAAACCAGCATTAAGTTGACGTCTCGTGTTTGCCGGGAGGTGGTCATAGCAGGTGTGTTATATCTAGAAAACAGCAAACTTTGACCTAGGTCGACTAAATGCTGTCGCGACGTCGGCTCAACATTTATCCAACGTAGTGGAACACGTGATTGACTACGACAATGACTAAACATATTTCTGTTTCCTTTGCTATCAATGCCAGCACCGTGATGTCCTGTCACAAATGCCTAGTATAATCAGTTAATATCCTTCTCATTCTCATAATATCCTTCTCATTCGTCACATTGGAATTATTATGTTGCATTAACTCTTTAACCGCCAAATTATTCAATTTGAATTTTCACCCTCTTCAAGTGAGTGAAAATTATTCAGATTTGACAAAATGTAGTTCAACTCTTTTCAAATATTGCTGGTTGATGTCACATTTTATCTTTGACATATTTAAAATGTGGTACTTAATGTGCTAATAAAAAATGAAAACCCGAATATATGCGGCACCGGCGGTTAAAGGGGGAATATCATTCTGTTATCAGATAGTTAATCAGACACGTGTTCGTGACTGTCACGAAGTGGCCCGCCCTTTTGAGACATTCAATCTGACTATCTGGCTACATGTATAATAAAACTCTCAATAATATTCAGAACCGCAGGGTACTTGTGTTGTGTTGCTGTTATAGCTGAATCTATTAAAGTAAACTACATTTTGAAATCAATTGTGTCATAAAGAATCAATATTTAGGGCACGAGTTGTAAGCCTATATAGGCTATGGGCTACAACCACCCTACGTGCACCCCCCCCCTCCCCCTCCCCCACCACAACTCACCCGCACCAGCTTTTTTTTAAACCTTGATATGTCCAAAACATAAAATGAATAGCAACGACAGACGTTTGCGTAACCCTACCCCGTAATTTCAGACAGGTTTGGGGATCCCCCCCCCCCCCCTAGAAGGGGTCAAAATATAAAGTTCGTCCCTATTTTTTCTTGGTGACATCTCATTTCATGTTCACTTGTTTTTGTTGTAGTACATTTACACTGTCTTGCATTTGCAGGGAGCGAGCTAATCGTCGGGCGTGGACGGAACTGGACGTATTACTGGTGTCATTCCAGCATCTGTTGCTTCATCGAAGTGGATCTGGTTTCGTGCATTATATCAACATTATAGTGTCATATCTAGACAGTATTCTACTGTTAATAACATTAAAATGTATACCCTGACATTGAATACCATTATCTCAACCTGTCGCATAAATAAATAATATCTTGTCAATCAGGACATCTAGCCACACGTGGATGATCTTTCTCATCAGATGTTTTCACTATAGTTTTAATCAAACAATATTATAATACCATACTATTACACTATATTGCTATAATATGACATGTATTATAATGTCATAATATAATAGTATAATGTCTTGACAAACCTTTTAATTAGGATATGGCATTATAGTGTCAATATATGATATAATAGTACTATAATTGTATAATGAGAGGATATGGCATCTTAAATCTTCTTTGTTCAAATTCCCCACAAAGACGTACCTCTGGAACCTTAGTTTATTTAACAAAACTTGCAATGTAATATCTCAAGTAGACCCTCTTCAGCAACCATTAGATGCGGCTTCATAAAACTTAACGCATAACCATCAGGGCTTTAATGTGGCATAGCTGTAAGATGACACAAAGATGAATAAACTTTTTTTATTGTACTGGAAACTTATAAAATATTTGTAGAATATATCAAACAATGGTGGGATGGGACACTCTAATCATATTATGATAATGCCAAGATATGAATAGTACTACAATATTGCACTTAATTGTAAAGATATGACATCCTGTATATGACAATCCTGTATATCACAATGCCACTATACAGTATGTTATTAGAATGGAGCGCTATGATACATGGATATTTGAGATTTAACCCTTTAATATAATTATAAAGAGTGTTTATCGCCCGGTCAAAATGGTTTTGTTTCAAATCCTGTGGAATTTGGTGCGTGTAAAATTAGTTTATTATGTTCGAGACATTATAATAATTTATAGTGACATTATAATGCCATATGCCTACATGTCATTTCGTAGCCTATGGGTGTAATATTATGGTAGACCTCTTACAATATTGTATGATATTATATACTGACATATTATTTTGTCCCAACATAATCATGGCATATTTCTCTTAATTTTAGTCACAAAATACCATCTTAAATGCAAGGTGACATCAGAGAGATCATCCACATCTGGCCAGATACCGTGATTGACCAGATACTAGGTACTATTTATTCATGCGACATGGTTGGGATTATATTATTCAATTGCAGGATAAAATAATTCCTACAAATATCACTATAATCTTGCTATAATTTATGAAACAGTATACACTTCGGTATGGGTATCAAGCAACAGATGTTGGAATAACACCAGTAATATGTCTAGTACCGTCCGGGAACACTTGGAATATAATTTGCTAGTTCCATACAAAATGTATGTATTAGAATAAAACGGAGTAGTAGGAAACAAATTTGAATAAAATGTGTTGTGCGTTGTTTCTGTAATGAATGAAAACTATAAAAGCCTTCATAATTAAATTACAATCTATACCATATAATATGCGAAATGTACAAAAGGGAATAATCAACACGATAAAATGGTCGTAACGGTTGTCTTTTTTACGTTGAATTCAGTTTTAGGTCGATATATTTAAAAACACCAAGGTTAGGGTATACAAATATATAGTCGTCCACCAATATTATGGCCATTGCTAAAATTTTGATGGGTCACATGACCTTCTGGGCCAAACGGTTCAAAAGATACGGTAACTCAGCGCGTTGTTTTGCATGAATGTAGCTCAGACTGGCGCAACATAGGCGCCGGCGTTCCTTAGGGTTCAGTGCTAGGTCCTATAATGTTTTTGGTATATATAAACGACATGAAAGACGATTTACAGAGTAGCCTTAGTTTATTCGCAGATGACAACCTAATGCACATTTCGTCCAACAGCGACGAAAATAACAAAAATATCCTTAACAGTGACTTGGGAATAATGAAAACGTGGGCTGACCAATGGTTAATCAAATTTAGTGTCGGAAAAACAAAATCTATGTTTGTTAGATATCAAGGTAATACTGATGATAAACTTATTTTTAATAATCACGATTTAGACAATGTATCTGAATATAAACATTTAGGGGTCATTATTCAATCTAATCTCAGCTGGAACAGCCATATCGATTATATATGTAAGAAAGCAAGTAAGCGCGTGGATATTTTAAATAGTGTGTCCCACAAACTTAGCAGAAAATCACTAAAAACAATGTATTTTTTTCGTATGTCCGTAGTATTCTAGAATATGCCGATATTTTATTTTGTAATACGTCCCAGGAAAACATGAAACAGATAGATACTATACAAAAACGAGCCGGGAAGATTGTGAGTGGCGCAATTCGCTGTACCTCATCCGATGCGATATACGAAGAACTGTCATGGCAAAGATTAAGCGACAGAAGACAAAATCGCATGACTATTTTATATTCCGATATTATACACTATAGGGCACCATCTTATCTTCTTCCACACATTCCAGAAACTGTAGAAAACAAGCCCGTTATCCCCTAAGAAACCGCTGAAATTTATCATGCCCTACTTTCAAAACCGAAACATACAGAAAATCCTTCTTTCCTTTTATGAGTTTATTCTGGAAAAAAATATAAAACATTTTGAAAAATGCCTCTGAAAACGCACTTATCAAAACATAAACCAAAATGTAACCCATATTATTATCTTGGAATCCGACAGTTCAACATAATAATTGCACGTTTACGGATGAGATGCAGCGAATTGCGACAACATTTATTTGATATGAATATCATAGAGAATAACAAATGTGAATGTGGTCTTTCAGAGACAACGTCTCATTTTTTTCTCGATTGCACATTGTTCCTAGGCGTATTTTATGTGATTTCTTTCTGCTTAATAAATATGAATTTACTGTTCATGTTCTTTTATATGGCATCAGTGATGGTATAAACAACTTTATAATAAATCAGGCTATTCAAGAATATGTTATCGCCACCAACCGATTTAACTTGCTGAATAATTTGTCATGAGTCTTTTAATAATTGCCATAACTATTCTTGATTCTGTATATCAACGATTTAATGAATACATAATGCTTTTGTGCAGCAATACCGTACCACTTTATTTACATGTCAGGCAACAATTGTTTTTTTTATTTTTTTCATCGCAAGAGAAGCCTCGATTACACTTTTGTACTGCTTCAATTGTTAATAAAATATGTTTACACTAAAGATACAGTAAAAAGCTGGAGGTGGTAAGCCGC
This sequence comes from Flabesymbios commensalis, assembly GCA_964017125.1. Classification (NCBI taxonomy): domain Eukaryota; kingdom Metazoa; phylum Annelida; class Polychaeta; order Terebellida; family Flabelligeridae; genus Flabesymbios; species Flabesymbios commensalis. The sequence goes on along the minus strand of OZ024905.1, from coordinate 33,985,223 downwards.
ATACAGGGGGGGGGGGGGTATTTTACATATTGTGGTGCTGGTGCCAAATGCCTCACCAACCAAAAATTGTTCAATTAGTTTATAGCTGAAGAGTTCAAAAGTTAATGAGATATGTGCGAACGGCGGCCATCTTGGATTTCTGCTGAAGGGGACTATTGAATGTTAAAATAACTACAGAAATGCAATTCTTATGTCAAAATTGGTGGGAAAAGACATCTAGCACAATATTCTAATAAATAATAAAAACGTTTCCCCAACACCTATCCCACCTTACTTTTTTTGGTCATTGACCATACCCGTACCCACCCAAATCAGTTGAAATTAGCTTCCTTCGATATTTTTCACAGAAGAACCTTCAGTTAGGGATACTAATATTACACTGTAACGTTGTCTTCCAACGTGGAGTAATTAGACAGTCATAAGCCCAGCAGCATATATCACCATTTTCACATTCTATTTCTGTTTCCTAAATAAAAACGATATCCCCACCCCTTTCGTATAAATATGGACCATCTATACCTGGTTTTAACATATTTAAGTGATGGAAAACACAGATAATATTTTTTCATGGTAACATAGGGCGAAGGAGCTCGTTTTCTTGTAGGGTTCAAAAAGCTTATTCACATTTGAGTAGCTGATGTATTTCTTCTGTAGCAAGTAATAACAGTTTTAGAATAAAACTCTTCAAATTTAAATTAATCATTGCAGATTGGCTTAAATGATTTCGCAAAATAGCCTTTGCAGCTATGCATTGTTAATACATACTTCCGCAAATGTAACTTTCTTTTTCGCTGATAATTTATTTGTCAATTTCGATGGTAAAGTTATGAAAAAATGGTTTTCTTTGTGTAGGATGGTTCGTGATACGCAATGGTGTGCAATGCTGGAGGCAGTTGAGCTACCCAAGCTAGCCAGATTTTTTCGATTACATTTAAAGCCGGATTATTTTTCTCATAAAGTCTTTTTTTCAAGTATGGCGATTGATATAATATGGAACAAAAGAGCTTATAGATTGATAAATATTAAATGTTGGATAAAAAATAAAATTCGTAACCATTGGCTCATGCATTTCTCCTTTTAAGTAATGCGATTTTTGTTTTGATAAATTCCTTCCTTGTATATAACCTGAATACTGACAATCCAATAATGTAGTTGTAAATTATGTATGTATAATCCTAACTGATAAATACCTTATGTCCATATATGTGAGCTTGTCTCTTAATATAATTATCCACATCACTTTCTGCGATTGAAGGCAGAGTACACTGAAGCTGATTCACATGATATTCCCGAATTGTCTTCATTGAGATATTTAATTCAGACAAGTATAATGGACTGCTGTAGAATAATTTTGTTGTATATTTTCCAGTCAGACTGATAATTATGACGGTCAAAACGAAGAATCCAAATATTATATTTGATGATTTTTTCTTCATTATGAATTCCAAGCATGCCTGCATTGCTGATGACTTCACGGGAGAACAATCATAACTACACATGTCACAATATGTTAAACTAAATGTGTCTGTCGAGAAAACACAATATTTACCTGCCCAATAAATGTATTCACTTAAATCGCCTATAACTGGATATAGTGTTCCCCAATTATTATCTTAATGTGTAGTGACGACGTACTTGGCTTATTCGTCAATACATTCGTCAATGACAGATGACAATCAGTTTGGCCAAACTCCACCATCATAAAGGCTATATAGAGTTGTTGACCAATCGTCCAGCCACATATTTATATATTACATATTTATATAAATAACGGACCAAGCAGATAACTACTTGTGGGAGTATATACCGTGCTATGATTGATATATTATTTGATTATTGGTTGTTATGATTTATCATATTGGGAAGTGGATATTGAACAAAGCTAGGCACTGCGAAGAAGCGTGTTTGTCGTTATGTTTGGACGTAAATTTAATAAAACGACAGTTTTTTTTGTGAATCTACAAGGTAAATATTTGTTCGAAAACACTACATGATTTGTGTTATTATATATTGGTCACCGTTTGCTACTTTTGAATATATTTTCACGTTGTACAAATAGCAATATAAATTGAACTGTGCGGGTACAGAGACAGACTAACAGCCTCGGTAATCTGACCGAACAAGCCCCTCTGGAATTGCTCTATTCAGCTCTCAGTAATTTGGCAAGGGTCAATGGTGACTCAATGATGATCAGAAGAGCCACATGTGATTTCTCTCACCCGGTGGCTTACACATGCACACTGACACAGTTGACAACATGGCCCAGTCAAACGCGGACATCCAAGCAAACACGTGCAGCTGCACCAATGCTGGTTTAATGCTGGGCCAGCGTCACAGACAAGACAAGTTTGGTAGAATTCACCGTGTTTGCTGGGATGAGCGTCTGCGTGACGGACACTGATTGAATTCTCTATGCTGCGTTGAAACTGGAAAAGTACCAGAAACTAATTTGATTGCTGTCAAGGCGCGTTAACCTCTATGGGAGGATAAGCGATGATAAAAGTATCCCCCATAACGTAATTTATAATGTAACCATCTATGTCAATATGTTTTTCTAGTTAGTAAGAAGTGCAAGAAATTAATGTGGAAATGGTGCCGCTTCGGCAACAAATTTCGCGTTTCTAAGGTGAAGTTCTCAACCAATATTGCACCGATTTTCACGCGGTTTTCCCCATAAGGTGCGGAATTTTCTTATGTATATGTATATTATGTGTAGCCTCAGATTTATCAGAGTTGTTGTTTCTCCACTAGTTGGTCCATAAAACGGCCATGTGGACGATGCTTTGACCAAACAACCGTTAGCGAACGTAAAAAAACGTTGTTTCGACCTTTATTTAACCCAGATCACTGCTGTTAAATCCATCTTGATGGTAAACAATTCCTACTACACTATATTTTATTCAGTTTATTCAGTGTACAAGATACAATATCAATAACAGTTTGATAACATATACAAATAACATAAAATTATATACATGAGGCACATAATAATAAGTAATAATATCACTGGAATATAAAGTAAATGTACACCTGGGAAAGAAACTAAACAGGATCCATTGGAGCCTTTGCTAGTAGTTCCCACCCAACATATTTTTCAATTTCCACCAGCCCTTTATAATAATATGATTATGACAACCGGCAATTACAGCACATACATTTACAAACCATGAACAGCAATCACTACTGACAAAACTAGTATTCATTTTTTCAAACATTAGATGCTTTAAACTGGATATAAAAGAAGAGTAATTACTAATATGATGTACATTAGATGGTAAGGAATTCCACATAGGAACTATTCTATTGAAGAAGCTACGTTTGAAGCAGTCTGTACGACACAAGGGTGGTACCATAAGAAATCCAGAATCAAGCAAGTTACGAGTGGAGCATCCACCATCAGAGAAAAAACTAACAAAATCGTTAACATCAACATCATAATTACCGTATGAACACTTCCAGAAGAAAACAATATCAGTATATTCACGACGCATAGTTAAAGGTGGAATGTTCGTCATTAGTAGTCGATCTTTATAATCTACTTCAGCATAGTTAAAAACATATCGGGTCATTGACTTCTGAATTTTCTCTATATTTTGTATATTTTACCACTTCATACTACAGTAAAATATTCCAGTACTGGGCGTACTAGTGAACAGTACATTTAGTAGGGCGGATTATGGCCCAAATCAAGTAAAACCGTGACCGGTTGGACAAAAGTATGAAACTTGGCACAGTTACTCTTTAGACACTATTGAACAATTTCAGAAGGGTAGCCCAAAAATCGGGATGAATTATCTTAGTGAAAATCACGTTTTCGTAACCATGGCAACGCTAAAAACCTAAATCAGTAATATCTGTACTATCTGTAATTTCAGGTGAACTGAATCAATAAATCCCCTACAAAATTGATATTTACGACAATACACAATACCACCTTGAACATAGTGGCAGTCAAACACATGGTTAGTTCGAAATTTCCGGTTACCATAGCAACCAGGCATACATAAATACAGAAATTTAATTGTACCTGCCTTTATTCTCCAAATTAACAGGTTATATCGTCACCCAACTTTATATTAACACTTCCGGCCCTTCTTTCGAACATTATAGACAATCTCAGATAAGAGTGATAGCATAAGCAAGTGAGGATATACAGTAATGATCATGTTCCCATGGATACCTACGAGATATCCTCTGACACATAATCATATATTTCTTTACAAAATATGTATATAATATGAATATATATAGATGTTTTAAAAATTATTTGTAAAAAAAATAATTACCCCCCCCCCCCCTTCGTGATTGTCTCGACTTTTTTATGACATAATTGTATGACGTCACACCGTGTTTATTGCCGCTGAGTTTTTGAATGCCAGTAGCGCATGTTTTTGTTTTCTCAGCCTTTTTTCCCTGAAATTTTCAAAGTGTTATTTTCTAGCAAAAGCCCACAAGCCCTGACCATTTAACTGTATCATCGTTTATACATAATTAAAAGTATTGGTAAAACTTTATATTCCAAAGTATGCTTTTGTCGAAACTTTATATTCTTGGTATATTCAAGGGCCTTTTTACTCCGAGCTTGTAACATGGGATTTCGATTAGCCATGAACGTTTCATGACTCTGGAAGGGTTATATTCATAATAATAATAATAATAATAATAATGGTAGTTCTTATACATGTTATATAACTCACATACAATGCTCCGTTCGCTTCACACACATTACCACTGGTCACTGGACCTGTTCATTCATGTACCATTTCAACTCCCTTTTGGAGCATACATCACTACAACCATTTCTGTGCTAGAAACTTATCATACCCATTGCCATCTATGTCCTACAAAATAATTAGACCATGTACTCATTTACACCTGAGTGAAGTAAAGCACGTGAGGGTGAAGTACATTGCCCAAGGGCACAACATCGAGAGAATGGTGCCCCAGCGTTGAGAGAAACATGATATGTATCTGCAAATCCTTCATCAAGCGGGCATCGAACTCTCACGGCAACCAACGGCTTCGCTCTACCCATTGTACCATTGTGCCACGTTACTCCTGGCACGGGAATGAGTATTTTTTAGTCGGTGTTTGTTGTCGTGTATAATTCTACGAGCCAATAAGTGAGTGTATTACTCCATAGGCCGACTTTGTCTTCCAGAGCGCTACGTTCATGTACCACGCACAGAATAGTAATATCAATAAAGGTTTTGAAAATGTCATCGAAAAATAAACTATGGGGCGAAAACAAGCCGTTTCTGTTCTATACAAGGAGAGACCCGAGTCTGAAGACACTATATAACTAAGTAATTTGGGTAGGGATTCTCTAGTCAGTAGCCACCCCCCTTGGATTGAGGCTCATTTAGGGTGGTGAGACCATAAATATCTACTAGCCCGTTATAACGGTCTACTATTCCGTTATAGTGGTCTACTATTCTGTTATGACGGTCTACTAACGCGTTATAACGGCCTAGTATTTCGTTTTAACGGTCTAGTTTTGCGTTATAACGGTCTAGTAAATGCGACATCTTAATTTTGGGACATCATCTTCTTCCGATTTTTATTGGAATACACCGCCGCTATGACTTTTGTATGGAAGTGCATTTAGGACATGAAGATATTTTTTTCTAATCCGTTATAACGGTCTACTAATCTGATAAACTGTCTACTAATCCGTTATAACGGTCTACTTTTCCCCTAGGACGGTCTAGTATTTCGCTTCGTTATAAGGGTCTACTATTCCGTTATAACGGTCTAATATTCCGTTGTAACGGTCTACTATTTTGTTATAACGGTATACTAACTAATCCGTTATAACAGTCTACTATTCCGCAATAACGGTTATTATTTCATTATAACGGTCTACTATTTAGTTTTAACGGTCTACTAATCCGTTATAACGGTCTACTTTCCCCCTAGGGCGGTCTAGTATTTCGCTACGTTATAACGGTCTACTATTCCGTTATAACAGTCTAATATTTTGTTGTAACGGTCTACTATTTTGCTATAACGGTATACTAAATAATCCGTTATAACAGTCCACTATTCCGCAATAACGGTTATTATTTCATTATAACGGTCTACTATTTCGTTTTAACGGTCTACTAATCCGTTACAGCGGTCTAGTATTTCGTTATTATAACGGTATAATAATCTGTTATAATGGTATACTATTCCGTTATAACGATCTAGTATTTCGTTATAACAGTCTTCTATCCCGTTATAACGGTCTATTATTTCGTTATATTAGTCTACTAATCCGTTATGATGGTCTTTTCTTCCTTTATAACGGTCTCCTAATCCTTTATAATGGTCTACTCTTCCGCTATAACGTTCTAGTATTTCGTTTTAATGGTCTAGTATTTCGTTATAACGGTCTACTAATCCGTTATACCGCTCTACCTATCCGTTGTAACGGTCTAATAGTCTGCTATAACAGTCTATTATATCGTTAAAATGGTCTACTAACCCGTTATAACGGTTTTTTCTTTCTTTTTTTATTGAGGTCTACTATTCCGTTATAACGGTTTTCTATTCCGTTATAACGGACTACTAATCCGTTATAACGGTCTCCTTATTATTTATAACGATCTACTATCCGTTACAACGGTCTAGTATTTCGTTTTATCGGTCTAGTGTTCCGTTATAGCGGTCTACTATTCCGTTATAACGGTCTATTATTTCGTTATAACGGTATACTAATCCGTTATAATGGTCTACACTTCCGCTATAACGGTCTAGTATTTCGTTATAACGGTCTAGTATTTCGTTTTAACGGATTAGTAGACCGTTATAACGAATTAGTAGTCTGGTGGAAGACCATTATAACCAATTCGTAGACCATTATAACAAAATACTACAACATTACAACGGAAAAGTAGACCGTTATAACGAAATACTAAACAGTTTTAACGAAATACTAGACCCTTAAAACGAAATTCTAGACTATACTAGTGAAGCGTTATAACGGAATAGAGCGTTATAACGGAAAAGTAGACTGTTATAACTGATTAGTAGACCGTTATAACGGATTAGAAAAAATCATGGCGGAACTCCCCTGCCAGTGATTGGTAAAACAGAAGTCAAACTCATGGAGGCCGACGCGCTCCCAGTACTGGTCACAAAAGACTTCCCACATGAGTTGCTGATAGGCAGTGATGACATCAGCCGAGGGATGGGAAGATTGATTATGGAACAAGGAAAGTGACATCGTTTGGTCAAAACTTCAGCATTACGCCATATACAGACTTCATCCCCCATACAGCTTCTGTCTGAGAGCTGTTGCCACCCTTGCATCAATGACGTCATGAAGGGGTATACAGACGTTTTTGACGAGGAACTTTTCAAGCTTGGTCACTGCAACCTAATTACCCTCACCATCAAACCTAATGGCTGCTGACCCAATAAACTGGACCTACTGTACACCCCTTTGAATAAGGAAAGTGGTCAACGATATGATAAAAGCGGGTGTAATCTAGATTTCAACATCACCATGGGCGGCGCCAGTCACATTGACTCCCCAAAAAGATTAATCATACCTAGATCTTCTGCATCAACTACTGTAAGCTTAAACACTCCTACTGCCTGCCAAGTAGTTTTCGACTTTAGATCTCAAAAGTGGATACTGGCAGATTCCAGAAGCACCAGAGTATCAATACAAAACAACCTTCACTTGCCATAGCGGCCTATTTGAGTTCAAGCGAATGCCATATGAACTGGCCAACGCTTCAGCCTCTACCAACATACCATGGACAGGGGCTTAATGGACTGATCAGTGTTGCTTTGTCTCCATTGATGATATAATCATATACAGCAGAAATGCTGTTGAGCTCATTTACCATCTCAGGCTTGTCTCGGAAAGGCTAAGTGGAGCTGCCATGAAAATAAAACCAGATGATAGTGAACAGAATAGCATGACATATTCATCAGAATCTGAGGATTCAGAACAGAGCCTGGCAGGAGGTGTAATCCAATACATATGTAATATTTTCAGTATACTTTTCTCCTCGCTTCACGCAGTGGAGGCCTTTACACGTCATATACGTGCTGAGTTTTATTCTATTTTATTATTATTTTTTTTATTTTTTCATTGTGATTTGTGATTGTTATTTAGAGCTATGCATTCATCTATAGGCATATTAACTGTTGCATTCATACCACCCTGCAAGGGGATCAAATTCTGTTTCGCCTAAAAAAATTGATCTTCTTTCCAAATTTGTCGGCCATCTTGGAAATGTGTTTTATTACCAAATTGACGTCAAAAATGGATTCCTCGTGGTCGAATTAACCAAAAAAGTGTATTTATTCATATTTGTAGCTTTTATATGTCAAAAGTTATTTTTTTATAATAGTGCAGGCGGCCATTTTGGATTTACGCCTCCAAAAAAAAATGCCGGGATTTTTGCGAGGGACACTGGGGCTAAATATTTTTTAAAAGGTTTAAAGAAGTCAAATCAATCATCAAAACATCTTAGCCAGAAAGTGGTCATGAAAGTTAGGTTTTTCACCCTACTATTATGTCCTGAATGCACTTTCGTACTTATGGCATCACAAGAGGCCTTTGTTCTGTGTGTTGTGCACTGAACCATGTGGACTATGCACGCCGGTGTCCAATACATATTAGACATAAAAACACTTTTACTGAAATTCAGAAAATATTTCCAACACTGCTGGGTGCTGCCTAAGTCGCACAATAAATGTAAATGTATGCGACCAAAAAAAGAACCAAAAACAACGATTCCATAAAAAACTATTGTGACGCTGTGGCCCTCACTAACAATGTTGTATTCGTGAGGTGGTTAGTAGGCGTGAAGGAACAAGTGAGAATATTGATTTTGACAATTAAATTTTAGACCCAAAAGATAATGCTCATCGTGATAATGGCCCAACAATAATTATTGAGTGAGATAACATGTCTAAAACTGAAGTTCAAAATATGCTCAACCATCTATATTATTGGTAATATACATCACAAGTGTCCTGAACTGTTGTAGGCCTACTTGGATACACATAATTGCTTTATTTTATTCTCATAATCTAACAGTTTGGCAGTGATAAATACCTGAAATATGTAAAAGACAAAAGACAAAAGTCTCCCATTAAAATATAAATTAAACAAATGGTCTCTGTCTGTTCAAAACAAGCCAATTCAATGCAAAATTTAACGAAGAGAATGTAATTGTAGGCCCCAAAAATGACAGCAATCTCTTTGGACGACTTTACATAGCAAGTCAATGTTGTGGTGAAGACATGGATGGTTTTTTTTCGCACGAAAATATTCCCTTGCCACTACGAATATCAGAAATACTTCGCTGTCTTGCTTACATACATCAGTGTCATGCTATAAAGAGCATTTTAGTATGGTATGTGGAAAAATTACACGAGCCCGAATGAAAATTGTATTAAAGTGATTATTTGTGAAATTCTATGGCTCATGGAACATTCAAACACATGTGTTTGCTTCAAAGCATATCAATTAGCTGATTATGGGTTGTCATGGTAACCATGCTTCGCATGGTATAAATACATGTATATTAGAATTATAATGTTGTTCTTTTTATACCATTGATGTAAATATATATAGTCAATAACTGAATCTAATATTTCCGATATGGTATTTATATGAATGTAATGAAATTAATTTTTCACTAATTAATCACTAATAAAACAAGTACAATTACTCGAATTGTTGGGCTACCCTTGACCCAGGGGCCTGGCTGGTTGAACAGACACGATCCAGATGCTGTAAAAGGTTCGATTCTGAAAATCATATCTACATGTGCCCAGAATCACAACCTAGAGGAACTCCCGCGTGAAGAAGCTACTGAAACGGGGGAGGAACAAAAAATCAAAATGAGTGAAGTATCAAAAATGAAAATTTTCGTCACACTAATGATTTATTTTCCAAGGCTTTCAAAAAAATTAAGCAGCTTGTTTACGATAGAATTTGTAATGTAATGAATAAACTGAATTAAAAATGGCCGCCATCTTGGATTTGATAACCCGTAGAGGATCTTGAAACATAAAACATATTGTTATTGAGTTTGTCATCGTTGATTTAGTTGAAAAGGTGTGTTACATGGACGATGGAAATTTTATTTCAAAGTTAAGAACAACATAGATCCTAAATGACCGCCATCTTGGATTTCATCGTTAGCTGACCTTCAATAACCATTTTAATGAATGTGGCATCATTAATTTAGTCGAAAATAAGGTATTGTATAAAGAGATTGGATTTGTATTCCAAAAGCTAGAAAAATAATCAGATCCGAAATTTGCCAACGGCGGCCATTTAGAATTTTGGCTTCATACACATTTTCAGCAGACTGTTCACGAGGTAGTCCCCCTACGTTGTGTTCCGAAGCATCTGTAGATAAGAATTCCATTCGCCGACCTTTACAACCGGCTGCGTCTATTTGTCAGAAAAAATCATTTCAATGGGTCAAAAAAAAAACATGATCTAACAGACCATGCATGATCTTCAGTCGTTTACAATGAAATACATTATTAATTATTGAGTGATATTCAAAAGTTTGTCCGATCTGAGTAATTAGCAGTAATACGCACGGTGTGACGTCATAAAATGATGACGTCATAAAATTTTCGATGTTGAGCTGAGGCAAACATGGGTGGGATTATTTTTTTTCCAAATAATGAACTGGTGGTTCATTTAAAGCATCTATGTAATGTATATGTATATATTTTGTGAATAAATGTGTCAAATGATATCTCGTCGTATCCATGGCAACATGATAATTACTGTATATCCTCACTTGTTTATGTTATCACTGTTATCTGAGATTGCCTATAATGTTTTACAGAAGCGCTGTTAGTGGTAATATAACTCTCTGTAACGCTATAATCCCGTTAATTTAAAGAATAATGACAAGTACAATTACATTTCTGTGATATTGCATACCTGGTTACTATGGTAACCATAAATTTCTAACAAAACAAAGGTTTTACTGCTGCTCTATTTAAAATGATGATGTATTTTCCGTGTATATCAGTTTTTAAAAGGGTTTATTTAAAATTTACTCCGATTTTCGGGCTATCCTTCTAGAATTGTTCAGTAATGTTGCAGGAGCAACTGTGCCAAATTTCATACTTTTGTCCAGCCGGTCACGGTTCGACCCGTAATCCGCCCTACTAATTATAAATTTAGTTTACGAAGATGCATGCCATCCTAAGGTACGTTTAATTAAACCACTTATACAAGCTGCTTTGCTTATAATGTTGTCTAAATGATTATTCCAAGAAAGTGAACTGGTTATTATAACTCCAAAGTCACGTATCTCGTCTACTCTTTGTAAGGGTACACCATTCATAGTATAATCGAACAAAAAAGGATTTTTGCATCTAGTAAAGGGAAATATATAACATTTAATAATATTGAAATCCATTTGCCACAATTGTGACCATTTGTACATTGAATCTATATCAGATTGAAGTTCTATACATGATTGTCGACTCAGAATTTTCTTTGAACTTTTGAGGTCATCTGCAAATAGTGCGACTTTGCTAAATCTGGTACAAAGTGGTAAATCGTTAATGTATAATAAAAACAAAAGGGGTCCCAGTATAGACCCCTGTGGAACACCTGAAGTGACTGGAAGCCATTCGGATAGTGATCCAGAAATAGATACACGTTGTTTACGTTCTGAGAGACGTAAACCATTTAGGTAAACTACCATTAAAACCATACACTTTCATTTTCTGTAACAGTAAATGATGTGGTACTCTGTCAAACGCCTTAGAAAAATCTAAATAAAGGGTGTCCACTTGACCAGAGTTATCGATATGTTGGCCTATCTCATGGAATAACTGTGTAAGTCGGGTTACTGTACATTTTCCCTCCATAAATCCATGCTGATTTTTATAAATACTGTCACCTATGACTGACATAATATGGTTATGTATACATCGTTCAGCTAACTTAGCTTACTAACAATAGACGAAGAGATATTGGTCTGTAATTGCTTGTACAGTTTTTGTCACCCTTGCCCTTATGAGCTGGGCATACATTTGCTCTTAACCATTCGGTTGGCACAGTACCATCACACAAAGATCTATTAAAAAGGCTGCATAGTGACGGGGCTAAATAGGAGGAGAAACATTTCAGTATTACAGGTAATACATCATCAGGGCCACATGATTTGTTCACATTAAGTTTCTGCAGTATACCAGTTACTTCCAGTTCAGTTACAATTATGGAATTAAGGTCCGGGTGTGGTCATTACCAGTAGCATTTCAAGGGTTACTAAATGTTGAATGAAAGTATTCGTTAAAACCACTAGCTTGTGCATCAGGGCTTGATAATTTTACGCCATTATAAATCATATCTGGCGGTATTACTCTACTGCCAGTCTTAGATTCTACATATGACCAAAACTTCTTATGGTTAGAATTGACTTCTATTCCTAAGTTTTGGATAAATAATCTGTGCTAACTGCGACAAAGTGAATTAACTTTATTGCGAAGATGGCGAAAATTTAACCAATCTTCTGTCCCTCCGGTGCGCTTAGCCTTGCGATGAGCTTTTAATTTCTCTGTTTGTAGCTGACGTAACTCACTATCTACCCAGGCAGGACCAGAATTATTTTTTACTATACGCTTAGGAACATTTTTGTCAATAGCATCATTAACAAGATGGAGCCACTCTGACCACGCATCATCTACACTGTTTGCCAACTGTACTGTTGACAAAAGTTTAGAATTAGTGAGGTCATCGATTAAGCCATTAACATTAGTGTGTTTATAACTGTACATCAATCGAGATGTATCTCGTGTATACTTAAACCCTTCATAAATTGAGAAACTAAGAACAACATGATCAGATATAAAAGATGTATCACATTCTTCAATATTAGAAAACAGATGAGGCGTATTTGTGATGACTAGGTCAAGAATGTTACCATGTTTTGTGGAAGGTATAGCGTTAATTTGAACCAACCCATATGTATTTAATGTGTCACAAAAATTACTCTGTTCTATATTATTAGATGAAGGACAATCACTCCATTGCACATCAGGCATATTAAAATCACCCAGAACATATACTTTTGTGTATATTTGAGCTGCACTGGTGAGGATGTTGTCTAACTGACTATTAAAATTACTTACAGAAGCAGACGGAGGATTATAGCAAGTTACAAACAAAATCTTGCTGCCTCGACTTGGATTAATTTCTACTAATAAAATTTCACTATCACCTACAGGGAAATTATTTACCTCTCTAGCCTTTATGTGTGAATTCACGGCTAGGAGCACTCCTCCACCTCGCTTGCCACTACTACGATCTCTCCTAAACAAATTATAATTATTATTTAATATTTCGGAGTCTTTCACATTAGCATTCAACCAAATCTCTGTTACAGCTAAAATGTCCCATTTTGTCAGAGACGTTAAACTTTAAAGTTCGGCGGGTTTGTGAACAGTCTTATTAGAAGTCTTTAAGCTCCTTGCATTTAGGAGAACAACATTTAAATCATTATATTTAGCCTTACGGCCGTTCTTTGATTGTCTTTTAGGACTTGGGCTTGGTGGTGACGGCTATATCGTCTTTGTCAAGGCCCTAAACCGTACAGTTCTCGGCCTTGTGTCCAAAATTACCGCAGTCAAAGCACTTGACTGGCCTTGTATGGCGACAACTGTCTCTCATGTGACCGCTCTCGCCACACTGGAAGCAGCGAGGCTGGTCACCACCTCTTACACTGGGCATGTGTTGATGTTGGTTCTGTCGGCCTGATTGTCGATTTCTATGTCCTCGTTGGTGTTGTAGTCCTCGTTGGTGTTGTGGCTGGTCTCTACGTTTATTTTCCTTAACTGTGCTCCACCCACCGCGGGATACATCTCTCTTATTTTGAATGTCTTTGACATGGCGGTGGGTATGTCCAGGTGTAAATTTCCGGTCATCAGAAGCGATGCTGTGCTCTGAGGCAACATCCAAGTTCTGGAGCAGGCGATGAGTTCCCGCTTCAGACAGGTGGATGCCGTCCTTGTGTAGTAGCAGGTCGTTGGCTGCGTAGTTAGCCAGTCTGAAGTTAGGGTCGTGACATAATATCATCACAGCCCTGTCTCCTTGCAGACATCAGTCAGCCGAGCATTCACAGAGTCGGTGAGCTCTTGGCCGGCAGCAGAGTTCATCACAGGTGGTATGCTACTGACAACCACCTTATTAGCACGTTAAAAATATGGAACGCTTCACGAATTTGCGTATCATCCTTGCGTTGGGGCCATGCTAATCTTCTCTGTATCGTTCCAATTTTAGTATATGTACTGCCGAAGCAAGTACAATATTTACTTATCTAAATTAGCAATAATGCACTGTACGCACAATAAATTTTAAGTGGTATCACTCACTGACTCTCAATATTTGGCACCACACAAGGGTATTAGACAAGGTCAAAATATTTTATCTTTTTTGTTTTCATTATTATGTTTGGACCTTATGGTCCAAACATGTTGGAGTCGCAAAGCAACTTTCTTTTTCTTATTATTATTATCTTTCTTAGTCCGCGATTACAGAGACAGTTTACAAGTAATCTACTTCAAACCTCGGCACAATGGTCCCTAGGTATACATCTTCCAGACTAGACCTTTTTTTCATTTATCCCGATAGTGGATCTGGATTTGATCCAGATTTCATAAATCCACTATATGGATTACCATTGACCATTTTTGCAAGGGCTATTTCTCCTTCAGTTTAGGAGTAATCGACGTCAAAGTTTGGCACAATCATCCTTAGGTATTCAGGTACCAGGCTATATCTTTTTCCAGTGATCCCGCTAGTGGATCCAGAATTGTTCTGGATTTTGTAAATCCACTATGTTTACTAATGTTGGTAGAGTGATTTACATGTCGGTTGATCAATTCAATAGGAGAGTCGGTCAACACAATGCGTCTTTGTTATGTGGACGCCGCGTTATGGTGGTGGCTTGTACTGGGCTTCCCGACCGGCTTGACCCTCTAATTACCAGGGGGTAATAATTAAAATACATATGTATATCCAATAATGTTTCAGTGATGGGCCAGCTTCGCGAATAGTGGCCCAGCATTGAACCAACATCGGGTGTTTGAAATCAATAGTAGCAACATTTTAAATGCCAGATTTAAACATCAAAATAACAGTTGTAATTGCAGAGAATTGTTCCAAATGTCTCAAATGGCCGAAATGTAAAAATGTTTCAAATGTTCCGAATGGTCTAAATGCTCCAAAATTTCCAAATATCACAAAAAGTCGCAAAAGTCAAAGTCCAAACATTACTGTTACTTGAAAAGTAAAAGTCGTTTCTAGTTTATTAATGATATTGAAGAATTTGTACTCGACTGTGGTGTGAATTATCTTAAATTCGAAGAAAATATAAATGGTCGGCTAAGTTTATCCAAATAAATATAAATAAATTTAAATCTATGTTTATGTAAGTATACGCATACTCATTAATTTATGTATGTAAATATTGTTATTGTATTCAATGCTTTATCATATGTTTCATAATCATTGACCATACTTAATTTAAAAAAAACTATTATTTTCTTGTGTGAAAGGTGGCCATAGTGGTAGCGACATTTTTTGCCTGAACTATGGTCTCCTGACTGTTATTCTGTATATTGTAGCCATATATTGTATTATCTGTTTGGTCCGATTAATTATTTTTCTTCTTATTATTATTATTATTATCATTATTAATTTTATTGTACGCTGATGATTCTGTAGTATTTGCCAATACCCCGCATGAGATACAAGAAGTTAATAATGTCATTGAAAAATAATGTAAACTAGAAATCAACTGTTAATAATGTGAAAACAAAAGTTATTGTTTTCCGGAAACGCAATTATTGAATTTCACCCAAATTTTGTTACAGTAATAGTCAATTAAAAATTATGAACATTTTTAAGTGCTATTGGGATATTATTTTCTTCCAATGGAAAGTATTGATTATCAATATGAACAAGGTTCAAAAGCTATGTAGTCTTTAATTAATAAGATGAGAATTTTTAATCTATCTATCGATAGTAAACCTGTTTGACCAATCATTCTCCTATAAGAACTTATCTCTTAACGACCCTAAAATCTGAGGGTCAGAATCTACCTTATTAGGTATGAGTTGTATCCTATAGTGCTTTTTAAGACACGTGTCACCTGCATCTCCACGTGATGTAAGTAAGTTTTTATTTATTATAGTGACATGCATATACAAACACAACATAAACATAAATATCATGGTCATTAACAATATAATATGCCGGGCCAATTTGGCCTAAAATGTCACTTTATACATGAATATAGCAAATAAAAACGTATACAGTATGCCGAGGAGGCAAACATTACAGATATAAACAGGTCTTTCTCTTTGACCAGGCCTTACACAAAAAATTCAGTGTTTCTCTCCAACATTTGGTGATTAAAAAAGTAAATTTGTGTTCTAAATTGAAATTGATGAAATCGGCGTTATTACGCATAACATGATTTATCGTACAAAAAACAGACACATGAAATGGAGAAAATTTGTTTATTAAAAATAAACATCAAATTAAACGACTACAAATAAAAAGGGCTTCACTTCAAATGTTGTTAATGTAAACGTGGTTGTAACAGAGTGAAGCCCTAAGACCAAAATAGGTATAAATTTACTTGACAGTCAGTTAACAGGATTAGCCAGTGAATATTTATACATGTCTCTAATTGATCTAATCTACTATGAATATTTATACATGTCTCTAATTGATCAAATCTACTATGACTATTTATACATGTCTCTGATTGATCTAATCTACTATGAATATTTATACATGTCTCTGATTGATCTAATCAACTATTTAAATGTGAACTTTGACTCTTGTATCATTACAAACAAATTACATAATATCAACCAAACTATCAATAACAATTTAGTAATTGTTCACACAAAACCAAACTTATCAATAACAATCTACTAATTGTTCACATTAATATATTAATGAACATTGACTCTTGTATCATTACATACAAATTACATAATATTGACAAAATCTATCAATAACATTATTAAACAAGATTATCTGTTGTTGAGGAGGGTATGAAAACGGTCAGAAGAAAAATGTACTAAAAACTTGCAGCGGATGGAAGCGGGAGGAGGTGGGATTTTCTTGATAGACATAGAATCTTGTATATAAATTTATATTTCTTTCGGATTAATTTTTGGTTTGGACCAGCCTCTAGATTTCATTGCTAAAAGAGACTGTTACAAACAAATTGAGATCCGAACAAACCACGAATTACATAGCTTGGGATTCGCCTAAGATTAATAATCTATTTTGTGTCCGATAAATAGAGCTTTCATTTTACGAAAACTCTGTATTTATTGTTTATATAATCAATTCTTATATCGGAAAAGACATTACATTTTGACAAGAAATGATTTTCGTCTTCGCCAGATGAGCAAACTGAACAGACACGCTATTCCAGTTTCAGAGAGCGTGTCTGTCCAGTTGCCTCATCTTTAACTCTCTGTCTACGGCCTGTTTCTACTCTCAAACGTAAAATTCCACAACAAAATTGAACAAAAATACTCAGTGCTGGGTTCTGATTGGGCCAGCATATCATCCCAGTATTGGTCGACACCTCCTGTTGGCTGGGCTGTTAAGTGTCCTGCACGCTATTCTCTTACATATGCAGCATAATTATGTAATTAGGTTAAATAGTCTACATCTTAAATTTTGCATTACTGTTAATAAATCCAAAATTAGGACACAAAAACATCTCGCATGAACTTCTAATATAGCGCTTTGTGGGTGTTGTGGGGTGGCTCGTTGAAGGGTGAACGGCAGAAGCCACCTAACACTCACCAACATATCATAAACTTCCTCTTTCCCCGTCAGGTCGACGGTTCCGATTAACTCACAAAACTTCTCTTCAGATTATTATGTATATTGGTCTAGACATCGAATACCAGCAATACACAACCTTGCGCACGACACGTCTTAGTCAAACTCCGAGCGGACGACCGGCGGCACATCCTCAGTCGCCAAAAGCTATATCACAATTGCGGGAAAAATGCTATGACCGCATGGGATTCGCCCCATGCACACGGCACTGAAGTACCAAAACGAGGCAGTCATCTCCTGTCTCACCGCGTCCGGGGAGATCAGAGACAACTGTCACAGTAATCGAGTGAAGCAGGGATCCTACATTACCCCCGGGTTAGTGACAACGTAGGAACCCAACTAACGTGTCAGAGACTGCGTCGTGAAGTAGCGGGGTTGTATATAACGTAACCTCTTATAACTAATCAGGGTGTGAAAAAATACAGCGTGGGTGGTTGTCGTCGCAGCATCCGTAATTAAAATATTGTCCCATCCTCGTAACACCAATTGTCCTATCCTCGTAACACCAATTGTCCTATCCTCGTAACACCAATTGTTCGATAAATTACATATGCTGCTTAGCTGCGACCAACCGATTCATTTAATTAACATTTCCATTATAAGTTAGCAAATATCTTGCTTGATAATGTAATTACAATTTACATATTCTAAACAATGTTGCCAGGCCTGGCGCATTCAATTACAATTTAAAATGATTATTATTACGGTACATGCGGTTGGGCCTGCCATAGATGTCGTTAGGCGCCACTATGGCATGGACCATCTGCCAAGTTTATCCAAATAAATATAAATAAATTTAAATCTATGTTTATGTAAGTATACGCATACTCATTAATTTATGTATGTAAATATTGTTATTGTATTCAATGCTTTATCATATGCTTCATAATCATTGACCATACTTAATTTAAAAAAAACTATTATTTTCTTGTGTGAAAGGTGGCCATAGTGGTAGCGACATTTTTTGCCTGAACTATGGTCTCCTGACTGTTATTCTGTATATTGTAGCCATATATTGTATTATCTGTTTGGTCCGATAAATTATTTTTCTTCTTATTATTATTATTATTATCATTATTAATTTTATTGTACGCTGATGATTCTGTAGTATTTGCCAATACCCCGCATGAGATACAAGAAGTTAATAATGTCATTGAAAAATATTGTAAACTAGAAATCAACTGTTAATAATGTGAAAACAAAAGTTATTGTTTTCCGGAAACGCAATTATTGAATTTCACCTAAATTTTGTTACAGTAATAGTCAATTAAAAATTATGAACATTTTTAAGTGCTATTGGGATATTATTTTCTTCCAATGGAAAGTATTGATTATCAGCAAAATTTATTGTTAAGGCATGGGGCTAAATATTAATTGTGTGAAGTTAGATATGAAACAGATGTAAATGCTGTAATATATATTGTTCTTTAACATATTCCATTTAGTACAAGTTTGCATTCCTGACATAAGTACAAGCCTGAATCAAATTTAAAATATATATCTGTTTAAACTAGACTTCTCCGAATTTTTTTTTTGTGATGTTAAAGAATTTCGATCAATATTCCTGTGGGGAATACTGATCACTTCAAAATGTGCTTATAAGTGCTCCTACTGAAATGAAAGGAGATGTATTTTTATTATAGGCCTAGGTCTACATAAAATCTATACATATTTTTTGTCTAATGTGTAAAAGGTATATTTTCATAACCATATACTTCTATGCATTTTTTATTATGAATATTATTTGATACCATAGACTACTTTTATTTTTATAACACTGACATTTGTATCATACTGATTCTCTTTGTCAATAAAAGTATTATTATAATATGAACAAGGTTCAAAAGCTATGTAGTCTTTAATTAATAAGATGAGAATTTTTAATCTATCTATCGATAGTAAACCTGTTTGACCAATCATTCTCCTATAAGAACTTATCTCTTAACGACCCTAAAATCTGAGGGTCAGAATCTACCTTATTAGGTATGAGTTGTATCCTATAGTGCTTTTTAAGACACGTGTCACCTGCATCTCCACGTGATGTAAGTAAGTTTTTATTTATTATAGTGACATGCATATACAAACACAACATAAACATAAATATCATGGTCATTAACAATATAATATGCCGGGCCAATTTGGCCTAAAATGTCACTTTATACACGAATATAGCAAATAAAAACGTATACAGTATGCCGAGGAGGCAAACATTACAGATATAAACAGGTCTTTCTCTTTGACCAGGCCTTACACAAAAAATTCTGTGTTTCTTTCCAACATTTGGTGATTAAAAAAGTAAATTTGTGTTCTAAATTGAAATTGATGAAATCGGCGTTATTACGCATAACATGATTTATCGTACAAAAAACAGACACATAAAATGGAGAAAATTTGTTTATTAAAAATAAACATCAAATTAAACGACTACAAATAAAAAGGGCTTCACTTCAAATGTTGTTAATGTAAACGTGGTTGTAACAGAGTGAAGCCCTAAGACCAAAATAGGTATAAATTTACTTGACAGTCAGTTAACAGGATTAGCCAGTGAATATTTATACATGTCTCTAATTGATCTAATCTACTATGAATATTTATACATGTCTCTAATTGATCAAATCTACTATGACTATTTATACATGTCTCTGATTGATCTAATCTACTATGAATATTTATACATGTCTCTGATTGATCTAATCTACTATTTAAATGTGAACTTTGACTCTTGTATCATTACAAACAAATTACATAATATCAACCAAACTATCAATAACAATTTAGTAATTGTTCACACAAAACCAAACTTATCAATAACAATCTACTAATTGTTCACATTAATATATTAATGAACATTGACTCTTGTATCATTGCATACAAATTACATAATATTGACAAGACCTATCAATAACATTATTAAACAAGATTATCTGTTGTTGAGGAGGGTATGAAAACGGTCAGAAGAAAAATGTACTAAAAACTTGCAGCGGATGGAAGCGGGAGGAGGTGGGATTTTCTTGATAGACATAGAATCTTGTATATAAATTTATATTTCTTTCGGATTAATTTTTGGTTTGGACCAGCCTCTAGATTTCATTGCTAAAAGAGACTGTTACAAACAAATTGAGATCCGAACAAACCACGAATTACATAGCTTGGGATTCGCCTAAGATTAATAATCTATTTTGTGTCCGATAAATAGAGCTTTCATTTTACGAAAACTCTGTATTTATTGTTTATATAATCAATTCTTATATCGGAAAAGACATTACATTTTGACAAGAAATGATCTTCGTCTTCGCCAGATGAGCAAACTGAACAGACACGCTATTCCAGTTTCAGAGAGCGTGTCTGTCCAGTTGCCTCATCTTTAACTCTCTGTCTACGGCCTGTTTCTACTCTCAAACGTAAAATTCCACAACAAAATTGAACAAAAATACTCAGTGCTGGGTTCTGATTGGGCCAGCATATCATCCCAGTATTGGTCGACACCTCCTGTTGGCTGGGCTGTTAAGTGTCCTGCACGCTATTCTCTTACATATGCAGCATAATTATGTAATTAGGTTAAATAGTCTACATCTTAAATTTTGCATTACTGTTAATAAATCCAAAATTAGGACACAAAAACATCTCGCATGAACTTCTAATATAGCGCTTTGTGGGTGTTGTGGGGTGGCTCGTTGAAGGGTGAACGGCAGAAGCCACCTAACACTCACCAACATATCATAAACTTCCTCTTTCCCCGTCAGGTCGACGGTTCCGATTAACTCACAAAACTTCTCTTCAGATTATTATGTATATTGGTCTAGACATCGAATACCAGCAATACACAACCTTGCGCACGACACGTCTTAGTCAAACTCCGAGCGGACGACCGGCGGCACATCCTCAGTCGCCAAAAGCTATATCACAATTGCGGGAAAAATGCTATGACCGCATGGGATTCGCCCCATGCACACGGCACTGAAGTACCAAAACGAGGCAGTCATCTCCTGTCTCACCGCGTCCGGGGAGATCAGAGACAACTGTCACAGTAATCGAGTGAAGCAGGGATCCTACATTACCCCCGGGTTAGTGACAACGTAGGAACCCAACTAACGTGTCAGAGACTGCGTCGTGAAGTAGCGGGGTTGTATATAACGTAACCTCTTATAACTAATCAGGGTGTGAAAAAATACAGCGTGGGTGGTTGTCGTCGCAGCATCCGTAATTAAAATATTGTCCCATCCTCGTAACACCAATTGTCCTATCCTCGTAACACCAATTGTCCTATCCTCGTAACACCAATTGTTCGATAAATTACATATGCTGCTTAGCTGCGACCAACCGATTCATTTAATTAACATTTCCATTATAAGTTAGCAAATATCTTGCTTGATAATGTAATTACAATTTACATATTCTAAACAATGTTGCCAGGCCTGGCGCATTCAATTACAATTTAAAATGATTATTATTACGGTACATGCGGTTGGGCCTGCCATAGATGTCGTTAGGCGCCACTATGGCATGGACCATCTGCCAAGTTTATCCAAATAAATATAAATAAATTTAAATCTATGTTTATGTAAGTATACGCATACTCATTAATTTATGTATGTAAATATTGTTATTGTATTCAATGCTTTATCATATGCTTCATAATCATTGACCATACTTAATTTAAAAAAAACTATTATTTTCTTGTGTGAAAGGTGGCCATAGTGGTAGCGACATTTTTTGCCTGAACTATGGTCTCCTGACTGTTATTCTGTATATTGTAGCCATATATTGTATTATCTGTTTGGTCCGATAAATTATTTTTCTTCTTATTATTATTATTATTATCATTATTAATTTTATTGTACGCTGATGATTCTGTAGTATTTGCCAATACCCCGCATGAGATACAAGAAGTTAATAATGTCATTGAAAAATATTGTAAACTAGAAATCAACTGTTAATAATGTGAAAACAAAAGTTATTGTTTTCCGGAAACGCAATTATTGAATTTCACCTAAATTTTGTTACAGTAATAGTCAATTAAAAATTATGAACATTTTTAAGTGCTATTGGGATATTATTTTCTTCCAATGGAAAGTATTGATTATCAGCAAAATTTATTGTTAAGGCATGGGGCTAAATATTAATTGTGTGAAGTTAGATATGAAACAGATGTAAATGCTGTAATATATATTGTTCTTTAACATATTCCATTTAGTACAAGTTTGCATTCCTGACATAAGTACAAGCCTGAATCAAATTTAAAATATATATCTGTTTAAACTAGACTTCTCCGAATTTTTTTTTTGTGATGTTAAAGAATTTCGATCAATATTCCTGTGGGGAATACTGATCACTTCAAAATGTGCTTATAAGTGCTCCTACTGAAATGAAAGGAGATGTATTTTTATTATAGGCCTAGGTCTACATAAAATCTATACATATTTTTTGTCTAATGTGTAAAAGGTATATTTTCATAACCATATACTTCTATGCATTTTTTATTATGAATATTATTTGATACCATAGACTACTTTTATTTTTATAACACTGACATTTGTATCATACTGATTCTCTTTGTCAATAAAAGTATTATTATAATATGAACAAGGTTCAAAAGCTATGTAGTCTTTAATTAATAAGATGAGAATTTTTAATCTATCTATCGATAGTAAACCTGTTTGACCAATCATTCTCCTATAAGAACTTATCTCTTAACGACCCTAAAATCTGAGGGTCAGAATCTACCTTATTAGGTATGAGTTGTATCCTATAGTGCTTTTTAAGACACGTGTCACCTGCATCTCCACGTGATGTAAGTAAGTTTTTATTTATTATAGTGACATGCATGTACAAACACAACATAAACATAAATATCATGGTCATTAACAATATAATATGCCGGGCCAATTTGGCCTAAAATGTCACTTTATACACGAATATAGCAAATAAAAACGTATACAGTATGCCGAGGAGGCAAACATTACAGATATAAACAGGTCTTTCTCTTTGACCAGGCCTTACACAAAAAATTCTGTGTTTCTTTCCAACATTTGGTGATTAAAAAAGTAAATTTGTGTTCTAAATTGAAATTGATGAAATCGGCGTTATTACGCATAACATGATTTATCGTACAAAAAACAGACACATAAAATGGAGAAAATTTGTTTATTAAAAATAAACATCAAATTAAACGACTACAAATAAAAAGGGCTTCACTTCAAATGTTGTTAATGTAAACGTGGTTGTAACAGAGTGAAGCCCTAAGACCAAAATAGGTATAAATTTACTTGACAGTCAGTTAACAGGATTAGCCAGTGAATATTTATACATGTCTCTAATTGATCTAATCTACTATGAATATTTATACATGTCTCTAATTGATCAAATCTACTATGACTATTTATACATGTCTCTGATTGATCTAATCTACTATGAATATTTATACATGTCTCTGATTGATCTAATCTACTATTTAAATGTGAACTTTGACTCTTGTATCATTACAAACAAATTACATAATATCAACCAAACTATCAATAACAATTTAGTAATTGTTCACACAAAACCAAACTTATCAATAACAATCTACTAATTGTTCACATTAATATATTAATGAACATTGACTCTTGTATCATTGCATACAAATTACATAATATTGACAAGACCTATCAATAACATTATTAAACAAGATTATCTGTTGTTGAGGAGGGTATGAAAACGGTCAGAAGAAAAATGTACTAAAAACTTGCAGCGGATGGAAGCGGGAGGAGGTGGGATTTTCTTGATAGACATAGAATCTTGTATATAAATTTATATTTCTTTCGGATTAATTTTTGGTTTGGACCAGCCTCTAGATTTCATTGCTAAAAGAGACTGTTACAAACAAATTGAGATCCGAACAAACCACGAATTACATAGCTTGGGATTCGCCTAAGATTAATAATCTATTTTGTGTCCGATAAATAGAGCTTTCATTTTACGAAAACTCTGTATTTATTGTTTATATAATCAATTCTTATATCGGAAAAGACATTACATTTTGACAAGAAATGATCTTCGTCTTCGCCAGATGAGCAAACTGAACAGACACGCTATTCCAGTTTCAGAGAGCGTGTCTGTCCAGTTGCCTCATCTTTAACTCTCTGTCTACGGCCTGTTTCTACTCTCAAACGTAAAATTCCACAACAAAATTGAACAAAAATACTCAGTGCTGGGTTCTGATTGGGCCAGCATATCATCCCAGTATTGGTCGACGCCTCCTGTTGGCTGGGCTGTTAAGTGTCCTGCACGCTATTCTCTTACATATGCAGCATAATTATGTAATTAGGTTAAATAGTCTACATCTTAAATTTTGCATTACTGTTAATAAATCCAAAATTAGGACACAAAAACATCTCGCATGAACTTCTAATATAGCTCTTTGTGGGTGTTGTGGGGTGGCTCGTTGAAGGGTGACGGCAGAAGCCACCTAACACTCACCAACATATCATAAACTTCCTCTTTCCCCGTCAGGTCGACGGTTCCGATTAACTCACAAAACTTCTCTTCAGATTATTATGTATATTGGTCTAGACATCGAATACCAGCAATACACAACCTTGCGCACGACACGTCTTAGTCAAACTCCGAGCGGACGACCGGCGGCACATCCTCAGTCGCCAAAAGCTATATCACAATTGCGGGAAAAATGCTATGACCGCATGGGATTCGCCCCATGCACACGGCACTGAAGTACCAAAACGAGGCAGTCATCTCCTGTCTCACCGCTTCCGGGGAGATCAGAGACAACTGTCACAGTAATCGAGTGAAGCAGGGATCCTACATTACCCCCGGGTTAGTGACAACGTAGGAACCCAACTAACGTGTCAGAGACTGCGTCGTGAAGTAGCGGGGTTGTATATAACGTAACCTCTTATAACTAATCAGGGTGTGAAAAAATACAGCGTGGGTGGTTGTCGTCGCAGCATCCGTAATTAAAATATTGTCCCATCCTCGTAACACCAATTGTCCTATCCTCGTAACACCAATTGTCCTATCCTCGTAACACTAATTGTTCGATAAATTACATATGCTGCTTAGCTGCGACCAACCGATTCATTTAATTAACATTTCCATTATAAGTTAGCAAATATCTTGCTCGATAATGTAATTAAAATTTACATATTCTAAACAATGTTGCCAGGCCTGGCGCATTCAATTACAATTTAAAATGATTATTATTACGGTACATGCGGTTGGGCCTGCCATAGATGTCGTTAGGCGCCACTATGGCATGGACCATCTGCACGAACCGGGCAGGAGTCTGGATTGTTCATCCGACTCTAGTTTTTCTCACAGTTTCGTTCGTCGAAATTTTGTCGCGATTAACGATATTCGAGCGATTTCTTGTATTCGTGTCGATTACGGCGTCTGCTGCACCCGGGGTTTTACCCCGTAGATGTAAAGGTATGCGTGAATACGTTCGCAAACCGCCCGTTAGCGCGGGATACGGCGGGGGCTCGCGAATGTGGCGCTACGTAAGCTTTGCCTTTGTTAGGCAATTTAACTTAATCATCTAGTTGCTGTGGGACAGTGGCCAATTTGGTACTGCTTCTGACTGCCGTCGACTGTGTCTTTTTAACATTCGTCCTGTTGGACGTCTGAGTGTTCGCACTACTAGGTCTAGATGGGTCCTGTGGATTCCCACTAGCGATCCTGGTAGTCTTCGAGCACTGTTTTTTGTTTGGCGTAGTACGCTGTGTTTTCGGACCTGTCGTAGGCTCGCACTCTAGATGT
Organism: Flabesymbios commensalis; assembly: GCA_964017125.1. Taxonomy (NCBI): domain Eukaryota; kingdom Metazoa; phylum Annelida; class Polychaeta; order Terebellida; family Flabelligeridae; genus Flabesymbios; species Flabesymbios commensalis. Next base: position 33,958,603 of record OZ024905.1, on the reverse strand, counting down.
GCGGGTTTAACTCGATCTAAGGAGACCGTTTTTACCTTGCCTTTCATCAGGATTTTCATGACTCTGCCACTCCTCGCGACAACCTTATATGGGCCATCGTAAGGGGCGGTCAGAAGCGGCGCAATTGCGATTCGTCGCAAGAATACATGTGTGCATGTTTCTATTTCCTTGTATTGGAAAATATTAGTCTGTTGTGTGTCGCATGGCGGACATAGACGGAGACGCGACATGGCTACGCGTAGCTGGTCTGAGTAATTCTCCAAATCTGTGTTAGCGTCGACGGTGTACTGTTGCGTAAATTCTCCTGGGAGTCTAAGTGTTGTCCCGTATATCATCTCGGCAGCCGACCTGCCTAGTCTCTCCTTGACTGCGGAACGAACTCCTAAAAGTACAGCGGGTAGAGTAATAGTCCACGGGTTCGGTGATTCGTGCGCCATAATGGCGGCTTTCAATTGGCGGTGGAAACGTTCGACCATGCCATTCGACTGGGGGTGATAACTCGTGGTACGATTCCGTATTATCCCGAATTGGTTACATAAATTATCCCACAATTTGGACTCGAACTGAGCGCCCCTATCTGTGGTGATAGTGGCAGGAGTACCGTAACGTGCTACCCACCCGCTGAAGAATGCATCGGCGACCGTTTCGGCCCGAATATCTACAATAGGTATGGCTTCCGGCCAACGTGTGAAACGATCGACGCAAGTCAGTAGATATCTAAAGCCATTAGTGTAGGGTAAAGGTCCGACTATATCGATGTGGACATGATCAAATCGTTCGGTAGGTTCAGTGAACTTCCCGAAAACTGGTGTGTTGTGACGTGAAGCTTTGGCAGTCTGACAACCTTTACAGGAACGACACCATCTAGCAATGTCAATATTCATGCCATGCCAAACAAATCGTGTGTTAATCAAAGGTTTTGTAGCTCTATGAGATGGGTGGCCTAAACCGTGTAAGTTTGAAAAAACTTTTCTGCGAAATTTCGCGGTAAGGTACGGCCGGTTATGTCCCGTGGACACATCACACCAGATTAGTTGATTATCGAATGATTTAAGTAATTTGAAATTCATAGTGGATGTAGTCGAGTGTCTCAATCTCATGAATTCCGCGTCCTCGATACTTAACTTCTTATAATTTATCACTGGTCCATCATCTATCACGGACACTGATGGTCGTGACAGCGCATCGGCGACGAAATTTGTCTCACCTTTAACATATCTAATGTCGGTTGTAAATTCAGCTATGAAAGCTCAATGTCGTGTTTGGCGTAGGAACGCACGTTCGGTGACAGATGACAGTACAAATGTCAAAGGTTTATGATCGGTGTTTACAAAAAAATTGCGTCCTTCTAAATTATGTCTAAAATGTTTTATGGTGGCATACACTGCCAAAAGCTCACGGTCGAACACGCTATAGCGTGTCTCCGCTGGATTCAGCTTCTTGCTGAAAAACGAAAGTGGCTGCCACATACCATTCAAATACTGCTGCAAAACGCCACCTACGGCAACATCACTAGCGTCACACGTGATGTTTATTTGAGCCATATGGTCTGGGTGTACCAGAAGGGTAGCGTTTGCCAATATTTGTTTGGACTCAGAAAATGCTGACTCTGCATTTTGGTCCCACTTCAAATCGAAATTTGACTTCGGTGACAGTCTTGTATGGCCTTCGTTGGCAGCTGTCAATAAATTATTTAGTGGTGTCAACTTCGCTGCGCATTGCGGTATGAAACGGTGGTAATAATTTACCATTCCTAAATATCTACGCAATGCTCGTTGCTTTTCGGGCTTTACGAAATTCACACTGGCGTCGACAGCGCTGGGTAATGGCGAAATTCCTCCGGCACAAACGTGGTGGCCTAAAAAACTTAATTCAGTTGTACCAAACTGACACTTCTCAGGACCGATGATTATTCCGTATTCGGCTAGTCGGGCAAAAAGAATTCGTAAATGTTTTTTGAGCGTTTTATGATCTGGGCTGGTTACCAGTAGGTCATCCAAATATACAAAAACGAAATCAAGTCCGCGTGTAACGTGGTCTATAAAACGCTGAAACGTTTGTCCGGAATTTCGTAGACCAAACGGTGTCCTTGTAAAATTAAATAGACCAAAAGGTGTAGTAATTTTCGAGCCGGCTAAGCGCTGCGTGAAATCCTGAATATGTGGAATTGGATAACGGTCGGGTACGGTCTGAGCGTTTAAGCTTCTGTAGTCTCCACATGGTCTCCAGTCGACATTTTCCTTTGGTGCCATATGAAGCGCTGAGGACCACTCACTGTCGCTGGGTTCGATGACTCCTAATTTTATCATTTCGTCGAACTCGCATTTCGCAATGACAAGTTTATCGGGGGCCAATCGTCATGGGCGCGCGAACACCAGGTGTCCTTTCGTTACGATTTTGTGCGTTATACCGTGTTTAACGATCTCACCCTTTGTCGTAGGGTGAGTCAGTTCCAGGAACTGACCGAGAAGTTTAGTATACTCATTCTGAACAGTGTCTACTCTGTTCAACGACAGTGGACTGATTGACGACAGTGAAGCAGGAATAGCTAAACCTGTTCTCATGTCTCGAAGACATCGACTTCTCAAGTCTACTAGTAAATTGTAATGAATCAAAAAGTCGGCCCCAATGATGGGTTGTTTCACGTCCGCTACTATAAATGTCCACGGATATTCGCGTTTTAAGCCGACGTCGACGACGTGTTTACTGTTTCCGTAGGTATTGATAGTAGTGTTATTAGCGGCCACCAGGGGAAGGCAGTCTGCGTCCGAAATCCTGTTAGCGCAAGATTTCGGCAAAACGCTGACAGCTGCACCCGTGTCAATCAAGTACTTACATTTATGATTTTTGTCTGCGACATACAATAACTTAGAGTGAAATAATTTGGGAAAAGTAGCCTCCGCGGAGTCATGTCGCGTCTCAGTTATACCGCCAGATGCAAGAGTCGCTACCTTGCTCTGGCTTAACAGTTTAAAGAAAATGCGCAGGGGCTTCTGCCTTGTCACCGAAAATCTGGTGAAAATAGCAGACAGGTGTATTAGCCGTATCTATTACTTTCGCGGCATTATTTTGCTGTACGTTCTGCGTCGGTACGAACGGGCGAGCGTTTTGCTGTGCATTATTATAGCTACCAGTTTGTTAGGAACAAACTTTGTGGCCTGTGCATTTGGAATAAATGTAGGCCTAGGTGCATAGTGATTATTTACACGTCCACGTCCTTGATTTCTCTTATTCTCGGCTGCAGTCGCGGTCCCTAATTTTTTGAGCCTCTTTGATAAGTCCTCAAGCAATCCCACTAGTTTAGTGGTTTCGTCGACCTTTATCTCCGCAACCCCCGGCTTACTCTCTTCGACATCCGCTTCGGAAGCAAGGGCCCTGTTGGCCAACATGGCCAAACTCTCCAGTGTGGCGCTATCTGGTTGTGTGGCCAAATGAGCACGGATTGAAGTTGGCATCTGCCGAATGAATGCTTGGCGTATGACCGCCTTTCCAACAACTGCTTTAGTTCCAAAGCCTGCCGTCTTCTGTAGGCGCCTTAAGAATCGTGAGGGAATGTCCGAGCCCATCCTTTCTCCGGAAATCACTTTGTTGACTCGCTCGGGTGTTGTCAAACCTCGTAGCTCGATCAAAATGGTTTTCAAGCTTTCATATTTATGCGACCTGAAAGGTTGAAGTAGAACGTCCCTCACGTCGGAGGCGACCTCGCCTGAGAGTGCTGCGCATGTCAGACTGTATCGCTCGTCATCGTCATGGATCTGATGAAGATCGAACTGTGTTTCGATCTGATTGAACCAAAGTTCAACGTCCGTAGCGTAAAATGTTGCTATCTTGAACTTAGGTAAGTTCGTTGAACGTCTTGGAGGCTGTCTTCTGCGTGGTGAAGGACTCTTAAACGAATCGCTCCTAGAATGATGTCTCGTTCGTCGATTTCGAGCAATTCGAGCAAAATCTTCTTTGAGTCGTTGGTACTCATCGTCAGCCTCGCGGAAGCGAACTTCTTTCTCCTCGCTGTCCGGGTAGTAGTTATCTTTTTGGTGAGCACCCTGACCTTCCAGAGGCGTAGACACGAAACCTTCACTATCGTGTGGTGTCGACATTGTGAAATGTTTGTAAAAACGGTGTTAAAATGGTTTGTCATATTAACACATACCAACTATTTGTGACGTATCGTGCGCGGGTTAGCTGTACATTGCCGTCTAGACCTTATTGAAAATGTCTGTATATGTTGAATCTTTATAAATGTAGGCTGTAGAAATTGTCCATGCTATGTCGCATGTTGCGAGATACAGGGGTTGCTGAGATGTTTGAATATTCGTCACTGAGATTGCACATAATTTCTTTTCACTTATTCACACATATATATAATTGTTTTGTGAAAACTGTAGGTCAAAATTGTACATAAAATGCCCGAAATAATTACTACATGCTATGCTAAGCTATGATAATAGTATATAGTAAATCAACCTGGGTGAAAAAAAAAAAATTCACACAAGTCGAAAAACACATGCAAATATTGCCAATGTTTTGCTATAGCGCAACTGTCAAGTCAGATATTTCGTTATTTATATAAGTTTTGATCTACTGAAATCGACTATCATGAGAAAATTTCGTTCTCAGACTGATAGGCTAAATGTGACTGCGATAAAAAACAGCTACATTTGTTTTTAGAATAATATTTCAAAACATGACTGACAGTAGTCTACGCGGATTGATGATATAGTATATCATTTCGCTGATAAATGATTTCTGCGGTGAACATTCCACTTTTTTTTTATATGGTATGTTCATCACCGATTCATTCTTAATAACGTCCGAATCAATCACTCGCTTCGTTTGGTTGATTGACGTATAAGTCGGTTGTCATCGTAGCGGTTGCGTTTATTTGGTTTGTGGCGGGTGTGTGTATGGTGTATGATCGTTTGCTGCTAACATGTGTAGCAGGCAGCTCGTCGCTGTATGCTTGGGCCAGCGGGCCTGTATCGTGGGTGTAAGTGCAAAACTGAACAGCAGCCGCGTCTCGCCTCACATTAGCATATTCATGAGCTACTCTGTGCCCAAACAAGGCGCTAAGAGTAGGCTAGAGCGACGCCAAACACCAGGGGGCGTTTCGACGTGAAAAAATTATACTATGTCTTTATCAAAATCTCGCACAACTTGTGCTATAATTTCCCCTCCGAAACTGCTTATTTACATTTCTTTTTTTTTAACAGTTTTGAAAAAGAAAATTTAAATGTATGCAAAAAAATTATTTGAGACTAGACCGTGTATGATCTTGACACGTGAATAGTCTGCTCCACGAAATCATAATGGCGGCCTAATTTATGCTAATGTGATGAGGCGACACAGGTCCACTCTCCAGGTGCATGCTGGTTATGGCTGGACACGTGTTTGCCCACGGCGGGCGATCAGCTAAACTGGGGGAACCAGCGTTCAATATGGCGCTCACATACCAAATACATTTATGACAATCAGCATTCTCTGAAATAACATATTGTTATAATGATAAAATATTGACCTACGGTCCTGGAAATATATTTTACAGACCAACTAGGACCGTTTATTCACATTCATTTTTAGGTTAACAATTTTATATAGCCCTAATCCTTTTAAAGGTTAGATGAGTCGAAGCGATATTTTTTGATAATTTTTGGTCGATTTTTTGGTGAAAAATCAAAAACTGACGAGACTTCGTCTATGGACTTTAAAATCGAGTCACCCAATTATGGCGATCAACGATAAAAAATGGAGTTTTCAAAAACACCCACTTCCTACTCGCCTACAGTGGCATTAATAGGATGAAAGCATTTTAAGAACTCGTACTTTAAAAAGGATATAGACTATGTCTATGAGAATTTTTTTTTCACGGGTCTTCTAGAAAAACCGACATGGTCGCCATCTTGAAAAGGCGCCAAACACATGGAATTCTGTCAAAAAATATGAAAATTACGCCGTTTTCGACGTAAAAAAACGTATTTCTCCTCTGATAACTCTTTCTAGCTAGTTTAAACTGGCATATTAGTGTGACCTACAGTTTTCACGTACCTTTGCGAAAAAAATGCTCATATTTTTTCGAACAATCCCTTAATATTTTAACAAAAACTATCCTTGAAAACAGCGGTTTTCAACTTGATGCTTGGTGAAAACACTGTTGCGTTTTCGATCAATCGTCAGGGGTCACCAGTGTGGGTGTTGTGGGGTGGCTCGTTGAAGGGTGAACGGCAGAAGCCCCCTAACACTCACCAACATATCGTAAACTTCATCTTTCCCCGTCAGGTCGACGGTTCCGATTAACTCACAAAACTTCTCTCCAGATTATTATGTTTATTGGTCTAGACATCGAATACCAGCAATACACAACCCCGCGCACGACACGTCTTAGTCAAACTCCGAGCGGACGACCGGCGGCACGTCCGCAGTCGCCAAGAGCTATATCACAAGTGCGGGAAAAATGCTATGACCGCATGGGATTCGGCCCCATGCACACGGCACTGAAGTACCAAATCGAGGCAGTCATCTCCTGTCTCACCACGCCCGGGGAGATCAGAGACGACTGTCACAGTAATCGAGCGAAGCAGGGATCCTACACGTTTTCTAGATTTAATGTTACTGCAGTATGGGAGGTATATATTGGGTGGCCGAAAGTAGCCATTTGCCCAGGGTGAGCGCTCAAAAAAAAGTGAAAATATTTTCTTACATTATAGTATAGATATATTTGACTCTTTTCTTTAGTTTATAACGTATTTGGTGTTTGATGTGCACATGTAATGTCTACGGCGACCAGTAAGTGTTCCTATGTGAGCCATGCTTGTTACTTCTGGCCAGATGAGTGGTCACAAATTGGTAGTTTGTAACCTGGGGCAATGCGCTGGTGCGGATATAACCAGCTTTTATTACGCTCGACGAAGGCACAGTGGACATACAATTCACCGCCGTCTTACTGGACCTTTTGCATGAACGACAAGACGTTAATTTTCGGCTGTAATCACAAGATTAGGCTACTTAGTATAAATCAGTCATTGGTTTATCTCAGTCACAATGTAATATTTACCTGAAGCTTATCCTGTAGAAATATAAATCTATTTTACTCCTACTAGTAACCACGATACATTAAACAAATGTTGGTTTAACGTTGGCCCAACGTCTGAGACTTTGGTCCAGCATGAAAACCAACATTGGTTCAATGCATCATGTTTGCCTGGCCCTCCATGTGACTGCACCCCCCCCCCCCTTTCCCGCCGAAGAATAAATACGCTACTCTGTAAGACCAACATGCTGATGAGAAGCACTTTCTAGGCTATCTAGTGTTTCTTATCCTCAGTGGCTCGATAGTGGGCGTACATGCTCTCACTAACCGTTCAAGCTCCGACCAAGTAAATTGCTGGATAAGCCTGTTGAAATTCCACCTCAATTGGAGTTGCTTTTTGCTACTGTGAACGAGAACTTTAAATTTGTGAAAATACATTATTAAAAAAGGTGAAAGCAATATTAACACCAAGTTGTGTACTGATACTGCCCAGCTGTAAAGGCAGGTAATAAGTTACGATTCAGTTTGGCTGAGGGCTGGTCATCAACCGTGGGGCGGCGAAAACACAATCCTGTCAATAATAAGTTTTTTATATTTATTGACAGCATTACCTTTTTTCTTTTTGTCATGATGGTGCCATCTTCCCTTGGCCAGTCTCACGCGAGTGCTTTTCGCAGGAGCCTGGCCGTATCGAGTACTACAATCAGTTATTCTGTCTATGTGGTTATCTTTGGGGTGTGTCTGAGATTCAATCCTCATTGGATGTTTCAGATTTATAATTATGTCATAAAAGGTCGCGAAGAATTGACCTCTTGCTCATCTGTCATGTACAGTTACCTGTTTCCGTTGGTATAGATGTATTATATAGACAAGTTGAGAATCTCTCATTATGGACGGTGAGTTGTACCGAATTTCGTCATGGCGGCCAGTAATCATATAGTGGCCGCCATTCAGGGAGCTGGGAACACAATGATATCAGCGTGAGATTCCGAGCTTATATATCTATCTGATCTATCATACCAACGGAAATAAGCAAGCTTTGGTGTGATCCAGCTGTCTGATTGGCCGTTCTTGAGACGCGGGACATTCAAGGTATCTCGCAATTTAAAATAGGTGGACGCCATGCTCGATAAAGCAAGGTATCGCACTGCGTGCTAGTGGGTAAGATAACTTGTTGTGGAAGATGGGATGGCGCAGACCTCGCAAACAACTAGATCGTTCTCTTTACAAAGATCAGGGCCACCTGTGTTACAGAATGATGACAACATCTAAATCGAAATATTTAGCTAATGTTATATCAGAAAATTCTGACAATCCTCGTCGTCTATGGAGCTCCATAAATAACATTCTGCATAAAATTCCACCCCCGGCTCTGCCAGAATTCAAATCAGTAAAATCACTTTGTGACCATTTCTCTAAATATTTTGTCGGCTGCTTTCGACACCATTGACCATGCTACAAATAGACTTCCAGATTGGTACGGAATATCTGGGCAGGCTCAAATTTGGTTTTCTTCTTATTTTAAAAATATGTACCAATCCATAAAAATTAAAGATACACTGTCAGATAAGGTCACACTCTGATATGGAGTTCCACAGGGCTCTGTGCTAGGACCAGTGCTTTTTACTTTATACACTACACCACTCAGCACTATTATCTCTAGTTTTGACATAAACCACCATCTTTATGCCGATGATACTCAAATTTACATATCTCTATCCGTTTCCAATGCTAATATAAGGAATATCTTGATAATTTGCAACCCTCCGTGTCAGCCTGCCTGACAGGGTCTAAGCTTAATCCTAGTAGCACAGAACTTCTTCTTATTGGGACCAAACTTCAGCGAGAATTTTTTTAAAATAATTTCCCATGCTTAATTCCAGGTCAAAACACAAATCCATTTGCATTAGCCAAATTTTTTTGTGTAGTATTCGACAGTAGCCTGAATTCCCGAAAACATATATCCCAAACATGTAGGGCATGATTTTATCATATCCGTGACCTGCGTCGAATTCGAAACAGTCTGTCCTTAGATCTTGCCAAGCAAATTGCAGTGGCACTGGTCAGTAGCGAGTCAGATTATTGTAACTCACTTTTTCACAATATTCCAGGGAAGGATATCGCTAAAGTACAACGCGTTCGATACTGCCTTGCGAGAGTGGTAACCAAGGCCCCACGTTTTAGTCGTTCAGTTCCTTTTCTAAAATGATTGATTACATTGGCTTCTTGTCAAGTTTCGCATTCCTTTTAAAATATGCACAATAACTTTCCGAACCCTAAAAGACAACCAACCTGCATATCTGGCTAACTTACTTGTTCGTCCGAAATGCTGATAATATATACGCTCCACAAATTCAAATATAGTTTTTGTTCCTCGTATAAAAAACTAAGACTGGATCAAGAGCTTTCTCTATATCTGGCCCAGCCTTATGGAAGGCCCTACCTGTGCCAATACGAAATGCCGAAACAATTTTAATTTTCCGCAAAACACTTAAATCTCACCTATTTGATCTGTCTTTCCCATCCTAGCTCCTCAGCAGCCCGGCTCCCTGTTGAAGAACCTGCTTTGGCCTCGATTATGACACATGGTCACGCTAAGGATTTGTGCGCCTCTAAGCTCTCGGTCCGCTGAGGATATAGACGCTATAGAAAATTTATTGATTAATTGATCGATACTCATTATCGGTCGCCAAATGTTCACGAAATCCTTAAATCACATTGCACGCTGTTCATTCTGTATTCTGTAAACTTGAACAAAAACGTGTTGCTATCTTACAAAGAAATACATTATCACACGCCAAATAACGCTTTAAAGCTCACCATTGTAGCTGGACAATTAGGAATTTACGGTAATTTTATTAGCTGGTAATGTCTCTTGGGCCGATTTTTACACTCCATAGGTCAGAGTTAAAACTACCCATAAAAGTCCTGGATGAGTGAAGCCTAAGATTTATCTATAACACCAACCACCACCTCGTCCACACACACATAATGACATAGGCTGGAGAGTATGGTACATTCCTTTCACAAGCTCAACTCATGTTAACTCTTAAAGCGCTAAATTAAATAATTTAAATTTTCACCCACTTCAACTGTCTCGCTACCGCGACCCACAACTTGAAAAAGTAAATTACCCTCATTTGTGTCGTCTCAACTAAACATTTGCAAATATTTGTTTAAGCACACATTTCATTCCCAATAATAATTATTTTATCGGCTAATAAAACAAATTTAAAACGACTATAGTCGTGCTTAGTGGTGTAAGGGTTATATGTTTGTTATGTCACGAGAGGATGCTTTGAAGGAAAACATTTTTTTCATACAAAACTTATATGGCTTGACCTCTCATTTCAAAATAATTTACAACATGTCAAGTTAGTGTGCGAGGCTGTGGAATCACAAAGCAATCGTTACCCCCTCCCCCTCTATACAACGCCGATTTAATCTGTTTTAATGAGATAGATATAGCGATTTGTGAAATATGTGTTTTTTTGATAGCAGTTAATTGGTGGAATTTTATCCCCCGCCCACAAAGTAGGGGTGGGTGATATTGTCACCACCATGTCTGGCCGTCCGGGCGTGCGTCTGTGCGTCCGTGTTTTGTTTCTGGACGATATCTCGGAAACCGTTAGCCGGATTGCTTTCATATTGCATACACGCATCGCTTATGGGCGGTAGATGTGCCTTTTGGGGGTTATGACCTTTGAACTCATTTTTTACCTTCGATTTCGATGCCATAATTGACTTAAATTGATGGCGGATGATAAGTTCAGTTTCCGGACGATATCTTGGAAAGCGCTTGCTGAATTGTTTTCATCTTGCACACACTCATCCCTTAGGGGATGGAGATGTGCCTTTTTGGGGTTTATGACATTTGACCTAATGTTTAACCTCTGACTTTGGGCCATTATCGACTTTAATTAATGGCGAGGGGTGTCGTTAGCGTCAGCGCGCTTGTTTACATCTCAAGGTACCTTCCTCGTCATACGTTGAATCGCATTTATTATAGATGAAAGATCAAAAGATATAGCTTTTATAAATATGTTTATTATATTTGAAAACTACTGTTCATATGACAAAACAAAAAGGTGTACTTCAGCTTGAGTGGCCGGCCGCGATGACACATACTTTTCGGTTGTGGAATTGTAACCTGGAGCTATAGGTTTCAATCCTGTTTGACATCGTGACTGTGTATAGCCTATACACAGTGTTTCAAACTGTTTAAATGTCTATTGTAAAGAATAAAGTCATTCGAAAAGATTAGGTCATGGTTTATGATATTGCTACGATATTATCACAATATGCAGTAAGCGACATAAAGCTATATTCACTCATTAAATCTACCTGGGTATCCATGCTAATTGGTGAAGAATTAGAAAATGTTGATTTTAAAAGTTTTGTATGATTTGGGGTTGGAAAATTCAAATCGCCGTTTTTGCCTATTTACAAGATTTTAATTATCAATAAAATTATGTAGCGCCTATCATGATTTATAATATAGGGGCCAAAAAATAGGCATTGGTAGGCCCCTAGGTGAAAATTTGTGACGAGCAAAAGTAAAAAATGACCACTACGAAATTAAAAGAAAAACACCATTATAGTTCTTGACACGCTATTATGTTTGTGTTGAGCCTTATCTTATGTACATGTATGTCAAAGGAAGCCACCTAATTACAGACATGGCCAGGTATAGACTGATTGCAGATACAGTGGAGACAGAAATGGGGCGACACACGAAACCAAAAACACCACACGAACAAAGAATATGCAGTCGCTGTGACACTGATGAAATTGATGAATGAAATACACGTTCTTATTAACTGTAATTCATCTATAGCATGTATACAGAGTTTGTAATCACTAAACAGTGCATGTGCAACGTTGTCTGTCTCGTTCGAATCCATCAGGATGGCGACTTCCGATGATATGCTGCGTCTTGCACATCTAAACCCCGTTAATTGATCTGTTTTATTTTGTGTGGTTTTGTAAGCTATATGCCTAAGAATAATAGTATAATAATAAAAACACATTAATTTTTTAAAGTATTATTTGCAAGAAACAGCAAATGCTTGTCGTTATGCGCCGCATCCCCCCCTCCGTCTGCCTGCCACTTTTAGCACTGTAACTTAATTTGCGTTTCCGGAATGCCCATTAAACTTCACATACAGATTAATAATGACTAAACCTTGATTGAGTTCACATTTGATATCTTTGTGAGCACCATGACCTAGATTTTTTCCCGATCGGCATAATATACTAATTCATTTCTTACGTTATTTTATCATTAGACGAATATTTGACCTTCAAATGACCACTTTTGTCTATTTACAAGATTTGAATTATTATTAAAATGAGATAGGTCCTATTATGATTTACTATATATTTGAAGCCGAAAAATAGGCGTTGATAGATGAAAATTTGTGACGAACAAAAATTAAAAATGACTGCTACGAAGTAAAAGAAAAAACACCATATAACTAAGCCAGATTGAAACAGTGGCCACCAGACTAATTATAGATCTTGACACGCTATAATATTGTTATATTTGTGTTGAGCCTTATCTTATGTACATGTATGACAAAGGAAGTCACCTAATTACAACCATGGACAGATATAGACTGAGTGCAGATACAGTGGAGACAGAAATGGGGCGACATACGAAACAAAAAAACACCATATGAATAAAGAATATGCAGTCACTGTGACACTGATGAAATTGATGATTAAATGCACGTTCTTATCAACTGTAATACATCTATTATGTAGCATGTATATACGGTCTGTAATCACTAAACATTTAGACAGAAATTCCGTCTCTAGCGCGCTGGCTGTCAGTGAAAACGCCATCAGACGACTGTTGCACAGGCTACTAAACATTGCATGTGCACCATTGTCTGTTTGGTTCAAATCCATCAGGATGGCGGCTTTCGATGATAGGCCTATGTTCGGAAAAGCTAGACCTCCTCCACATTGTAACAACCATTAAGTTGATACTGTTTGTTGCGGATTAGCTGCGTCTTGGACATCAAAACCCCGTTAATTGATCTGTTTTATTTAGTATTGTTTTGTAAAGTATAGGCCTAATTTAAAGAAAGTGTCATAATAAAAACAGATTAATATTTTAACGTATTATTAGCAAGAAACAGCAAGTAGTTTTTAGGCCTTAGCCAAATTCGGTTGATGCCTATTGTCTATTTAGCACTATAACTTGTTTCGCGTTTCTGGAATGCACATTAAACTCCACATACAGATTAATCATGACTAAACCTTGATTGAGTTCACATTTGACATTTTTGTGAGCTTCATGACCTTGATTTTTTCCCGAACGGCAAATTTTCTCGTCAACTATACATACATACATTTTTCTATGTATCGCTCCAGAAATTATATCATGTATCTATTTCACCAATAGCTCGGATGAGTTCGACAATGGACGTCAATTGGGCAATAGCCAGGTCAAATCGGTAAAAAAAATTATTATCCGAATATCTGGAAAACCGTGCCAGATAGCTAGACCATTACTATAAAACAAAATGTGCGGCTTCAGGGAGGGATATGCCCTAAAAATTCAATTTGATAAAATTTAAAATGGTCGACTTGTGGCCATCCGGGCCTTATCTAAAACATAACTACTTCAGGTATGCAGATGGTCACTCATACTTAAACTCGCTTCCCAAAATGAAACAAATCTTAAGCATTTATTATGATATCTTTCACTGATTTAGCGATACCTTAATATTACTAATTTCATAACAGTATAACAACATTCCCAGCACCCGCATCATTATTCTGATAATATCATGCCATTACTTCGCATCATGTGATTTTCACTAGAATAACCAGCAAATTCATAGTGCAGATACGGTAGGGCCCACCATCTTCTAATACCTCTCAGAACTATTATGATTGTAATACATGTATAACATTTATGCTACCTACAATATATGACGCATTTATTTGATTCTGGAAGAAGTGAAAAAACTAATAATATACAAATGAACATGCTGCAAAACGGCATTTTTTGCATTTTTCAATCATAATAGTACAAAATATGGTTTGGTAACTTCTTTTTTCCGCATCCGCTTTATGTATGTTACCAGCTTTTACCCTAAAATGACAATAGCGGTTCCTTTTTTACGTCGAGATTATAAGACAAAACGCTAGCAAACAGATAGAATTTAAAAAAATAGTGGTCGAGCCTCACATCGTATTTTCAAGTTTAGTTTTAAGATCACAAATATAACATCTTGATTCTTTCACCAGTGTAAATGTCGAATTGTTTTGTGGTAAACATAATTGCCAAAGTAAGGCGCTTCAGCCTTGCCTTAGGCGTAGATTTTCCATAGAAGCAGCAGCAGTCTCTATGCCAGCGAGCAGCCTCTTTGTAAACCGAAGGTCATAGTTTCTAATCAATATCAATTACCAGACATCATTTGAAACATTCAATCTTGAGGATATTGTTGAAGCCAAAATATATATCACTATAATCAATACTTCAATCACATATCATTCTATTTCAACATTTTGAATAGCATTTTTTTAAATATAAATAATGACAAATAGAATCATATTTCAATGACATTTGCTTTCTGCATTTGCTTAACGCTGAATAGAATATTATATGACATCAACAAATATTTTCATCGGCCAATTAAATGTATTAAAACACGTTCCCGCTCACTAGTAAAGATTCAATATTGTGGGGAGCCTCCGTGACAGAGAGCTAGCGTGCTCGGCCTCAGACCGCCAGTGCCCAAATCTCGAATCCTGTGTCTGGAGGGCAGTGTCATCTCATTCATCTCACCATCCTCAGAAGGTTCTCCTGGCCCAGTATAGCCTAGATGTGCACAAAGGTGACCTAAAACCCCATTCATTCTTTCTATTAAAACACGTTTTGTGTTATATATTTCAAGCGCTAAACTTTTCGCCTCTGAGAAAAAAAATGGCATTGCCCCAGACTGAGAGTTTTCAAGTGAGAATGTCAGTTCCGGTGGGCAGTCAAACAATAGTAAACCGCGCGATCCTGCTTTCCCGACGGCAGTG
This sequence comes from Flabesymbios commensalis, assembly GCA_964017125.1. Taxonomy (NCBI): domain Eukaryota; kingdom Metazoa; phylum Annelida; class Polychaeta; order Terebellida; family Flabelligeridae; genus Flabesymbios; species Flabesymbios commensalis. Next base: position 33,943,536 of record OZ024905.1, on the reverse strand, counting down.
CTGTCGTTGACAATATAGTTGGTAGCAAATTGATCGGGCAAGTAATTCTGACTTGTCTTCGAGTCCTGCAGAGAAGCCCGTGAGGCGACTCACGTGCCCTAACGCAATCAGTCTGCTTCTGTCTTGTCCAGCTGACTATACTCCAGTCCAAAGAATTGCCTCATGTGACTGACCGCGCCACAAAACTCTTACTCGCAATAAAATAGGTCTATCAGAGCAGGTGCAATACACAATTTAATGTTGTCGGTTTGTAATTAAAAAAAACAAAAAACCTATGTAGACTAAACAGTTAGGCCCCTATTTTTTACATGCAATGCATCTCCAAAATAAGAAATACGGAAATTTCGTCTCTATATCTACATCATATGGTCATATAAAGAAGCCGAAATAAAATCACCGATTTTGTATGATTTTAGCCTGATTGAGTCGCTTTAAGTGTGAATTGGGACCACGAGAAAGTATCCAATGGCGTCCTATCAAGAAGCCGCTACATCAACTCCGAAGGTGTGATAAATGTATTGATGAGGGTGACTATTCTAGCATTATCATTATGCAAAATGATGGCATTCATGCAATTCTGAGATATACACATCAAGCCTATGTAGCTACGGTGATGAAAGTAACACATGACATTTTTGTACAATTTTCAATTTTTTTTTTGTATAAAAAAACTATTTAGGCGCCAAAAATACTTTTCTACGACATTTATGTAATATGGAAGTTAGAGGTTATTATTTTATTGCTCTGTACTAGATTTCTTGATAATAAAAAACTATATTTAGCGACCAAAAACAACCTTCTATTACTTTTAGAAAAAAAGTTATGGTACTTTCTCTTTCATTGGCGGCCATATTGAATTTTTAACATTAATTGCGATATAGTGGATCAGTTTTTTAAACATGAAATTCCTCAAAACAAAAAGGTTATTTTGAACATGAAATTCAAGTTTATGTGTCCACTGTGTACCCAGACATAATGATGCATAATCATGATAATTGTGACTTTATCTGCTATTTTTGGGGCCATTTTGTTTTTCATTTTTGAAACGGAAAAGAACAAGAAATAGAGCTTGGCATGGGACAGATTTGGAATCAGCATATCCGAATTGTGTAAAAACAACTGCATGACAAATTCTACCAAGAAATGCCTTAAAAACTTTAAGAATGCCTTTTTCCTAAATGGGCCCTGACTAGTACATGTCAGGGGCGTCTGGGGGGGATTTTTTAGATTTTCACGGGTGAATTCTGTGCAGCTTGGAGGGTGTTTTTTTCATTCTCAAGGGTTATTTTAATTCGTTTTTAAAAATCCGGTCTGAGGGGGATGGCATGGCCCAAGACGACCACTCCCCCCCCCCCCCCAAATTCGTCGTAGTCGTAGTTGTAGTAGTAGAGAGTAGTAGTAGCAGCAGCAGCACTTTGATAAGGCACTTTGTTATAAAAGGTCCATTGATATCAAACAATCGTCAGATAATCGTAACCATACTAGAATAATGAGTGTGGTATGCCTATTTTTAAAGCTACATATTATAAATCACACAGGCATAGAAATTCAAACATATTTCTGACTAAGAGTGCTGTTTTCTGCAGCTGCCATCGTCGCTGCAAAATAAGTAAAGAAGACAGATTACATTTTTGGTTGAGTCATATGTGAGAGACACATTGATTGCTGAGTGACATCCATTGACAGAATAATTTTGGTGCGTACGGCACTATGTAGGCCTACTGGCCACCACTTACTCAATACAACAAGGCTGCAACAGAGTGCTTATGGACTATTACATTATTCTGAACTGGGTGAGCGTAATTAACAATCAATGCTAGCCGTAAGGCATTATTACATTCTCGTTTTCCACGGTATGTTGTGAATCATTATGTATGTACGCATGCATAGTCTATTATATCATAGTCTCCCCATATTTGACTAAAAATATTATGTAAATTGTAATCATATAATAAATACAACTATCAACGCTTGACGTAGTATGTCTTTTGAATAAAAACAAATTGTTATAATTTGAGAATAGGAAAAATGTCGTTCATGATTTACGATCCTCTCTGATAAACTATATACGAATATTTTTCTAAAAGATCATAAGTAGTTTAAAATTAAAAATATGTTTATTCATCGTGACCCTGGTGAAATAATATTACATAGGCCTAAAGTTCATTTCCAAAACAGTTGTTGTAAAACAACGGACAATATTACCTGGTAGGAATGTATCCTTTATCAGGAAGGTTTTCTGCCAACTTAATAACCAGCTAAACAATTCTAATGGTCTCTGCTGGCTAAGAAACCGTACATGTTAACATTGCACACATTCACACATTTGGTCTACGTTAGTAGCCTACAAGTATACTAGAATTGATTAGTATTAGGAACTTTTTTTTAGATAATATGATTCACATTAGCAAGTGTAATAATAATTATTATGTAGCTCTCGTACAAGATAAATATTTAGAATTCATTAACGTAAGCCTTCTAAAATTTGTAGCAATAATGAATCCGGGCATCTTATTTACACAAAGAGCGAGTCCATGTAACAAAGAGAGACGTTTCAGGCAGACATTACCAGCTTAGTGGGTCAACAGCGAGCCCTGGTCACATGTTCAATTCCTTATCTACTTTGGCAGCATGTCGCCCGCCTGACCTTCCCGTCCGCATGGTCACAGAAACAGTCAACATCATTCAGAAGCGTCAGTAATCCATATGTAAAGCGCAAAGCATACCAACGAGTAATACCAACGCTAATTCGCGTTGGTATTATAAAACCCACTGTTTTATCATTTCCAAAATATACCATATGCGAAGGGCAACGCGAACATTTTCTAAACAGTTACATTCTTTTCGCGCGTTGCACCGGTTTTCGCGTGGGACCACAATCTGGCCTTGAAACAGGGGAGAACGCCTCACATTTTGCGTTGGTCTTCGCGTTGTTGGATTTTCGCATCTGTCGTCACGTCACTCGTCGCGTGCATATTTGCTCTCGCGTTCGCGTTGGTGTGCTTAGCGTTTTAAAGCCCTGTATGCGCGTCACATTCGTTAAGATAGTTGAAGCAATTAGTTTGTTATTTATTAGTAGGCCCTATGTACGCCTACGCCCTCTGTATGCGCCGTCAAATTCATTAAAATATTTGAAGCAATTAGTTTATTATTAATTAGTATTATAATATCACACGAACAGCTTACAATAATATAATTAAAATACCTTATTGAATTATGTTGTTACGTTGATTAAAACACGTTTTTTAATGACGAAAAAATTATCCTTAAGCAATAACGAGTATCGCACATGGCAAAGAAAATAACTTGATTATAAAATATAAATTGATTCTTTAAACAGAATGCATCTTCACTGTCAATTTAATTGAATTTCAGGCTTAGCAATTTTGTTGATATCGTGAACAAATGAACCAAGAGGTCGTATTAGCAATCATTTAGGCCTTTTTATGTCATTGCTAATGAATACAAATACATTTTATTTATAATAAAAACTTTCAGAATCGTAAGAGGACACGCAATATACGTGAGTTAAGTATCCTGTATCAGCTAGAGGGATACTGGCGATGCGGAGATGTATAACCCAGTCAAAGCGACACACTGACCACACGTTGGTCTAATGTTGGTAAGGCTAGTTGGTGTGAGTGTCTGGCCCTGGGCGGCAGTCTCAGTCTCAAACCTGTGCTTCACTTCCAAATTGGCATCCCATTCATCTACGCAACGGCCATCGGTGGCGAAGACGAGGGTGAGGATGCAATTACAGGAGCGGAAAGTGGTGGTGTAATCATGGCGTACAGCATCTAGACGGCAGCCATTAGTGTCTGACATGCTCAGGATTAACTACTTACACCTCGCTGATCTCCAGTCCACCGCTCCTGGATGCACGGCGTCCTGCTAAAAAATCACTGTAATGTCACCCAGTGCCCCTTACGCCAACATGTTGACCTACACCCTGACCTCCTGATTGGAGGGTCGCATTCATAAGAAGGACCGATTCGATTCACGCCACTTCTGAAGGAGGTAGCCCGCTTGTGTAACCAGATCCTTTGTTTGTCACTCATGCCATGTAAACGTACTCTAAAAGTCATGCATATTTTTAAGCTATCGAATACACATTGTAAGTATTAGAATGGTACAACAAACCATATCTTAAATTTACTCTTTAACAGATTGTGAGTAAATCAACAGATTTGGAATTTTAACCTTTTAACTGCCAAGTTATTATAATAATTGGACTTTGCACCCATTTGAAGTTGTGACGCGATCCACAACTTCAAGTGAGTGGAAATGATTCAGATTTGACAAAATGGAAGTCAACGATTTTTAAATCTTGCTGATTGATGTCCCGTTTTATATTTAACATGCTCAAAAGCTGCCACTATTAAAAGTGTTAATTAGGAATGAAAAAAACCCGGAATATAATCGGGACCGGCAGTTAAAGAGTTAAAATCACAGAAGCTGAAAAAATGTATTAACATTTTTAATCGGGTATTTGTATTTGCCTCGACACTGACTTTATAACTTATCACTAGGTGCATTCCTTCACAACAGCACAGAACTTTTTTGTTAACTTAATTAGTGAAAAAATAACCACTTTCCTCAATCGTTGCTATTACAGTAATGTGTTAGATCTTGTACGTGGCGCTAGAACGGCTTCATGTGAGAGACATAATAGTTTTTTTGTTTTTCTCACTAAATGTCAAGAACCAAACATTATAATTAATTATATATGTCGTACTTTATTAGCGCATACATTGATATAAAAAATGATTAACACGCATAAATATCTTATTCTTGAAATAGGCCTACTATTAATACAACAACGTTGTATTTACGCCCAGCTGCTGATCATTTTAACCCTACTTGACCTAATAATAGCCCTACAGTGCCCTATGATATTGGTAATAATATCTGATACAGTGTCGTAGGCCTTCAACATCCACATATCGACTAGGTTGCGCTTAATTTTTTTAATCATCCTAAATATCTAACTTATTTACATTACATATTTGACAAGATTAACTTATTTATTCAACCTAATTAGTTGACAAGCTTTTATTATATAATGTCACAGATTATTTCTTGTCACATGTCTCGCATGTTGATGCCATTCACAGTTATATTGATTATACAATAGTTTACTGAATGCCTAATGACCCATCATTGTGCAAGGGCTGGGAATGTCTCTGGTATTGATGTCTCTGGCAATTAACCACATAGGAATAATTTTCTCATTTCTCCATCGAAAGGCAAGGAAAGTGGCGCCTTTTTTACCAAATCATCGGTCTAACGCGATAAGCGATTGAAGAAATTAGAAAACAAAATAACAAGCTGTGATAATTTTTTGTCTGGCTGTTTCTGAAGTAATAACCAAGCCAGATCAGATGATAATATAATACTATTTCAAGCTTTCAATAAGAAGCTACATGCCTCAACCACTTTGATATGTGTCCAATTGTTTATCAGAATACTCTTGCGAGCAATGTTAATCTAGATCTACATATAATCATAATAATTCCAGAATAATACAGCCTGAAAAAGGTTGCATGGGATCAGTCGTGAATTAATACAAATGATAATCTTTCATAAAACAATAATACAGCGTACGTTTGTTTTGAAGAACAAATAAGAAAGACAAAACGGTAAATATCAGCTATTGTTTTAATAATTAAATTATTTAAATTGACTTCACCACGTCGATGTTCAGACAGGTTCAGCGTGACACACACAGTAGGGACAACAGCAGCGTGGGCAGAGTGGTGCACTGTTCCTTGCCGTGGTCTTCTGTAGTCAGCCAATGAGGCCCGTCAAGTCGGCTGGTCCAGCGCTTTATCAAAGGGGTCTGCTGGCATTGACTGCCTGGCTGGCGAACATTAGAGGCATCAAACCGCGAGCTGATGCAAGCTTCTCTTAGTGCTTGTTCTGTCTTCAGATGAATGACATCAGTGTCAGGCGGTATTAGACCAGTGTGACAGCGAGAGCATCTGTTAATGCGACAGCCGTATGTCCGATGTGAAGCAGTAGTGATCAGGCGGTGACAAGGATGGCCATGTGCATGTGTGACATCATAGTGGCCATGAGGAGATCGGTAGTCTCCTGCTCTCTGTCTCTAAACGCGCTGACTACCTCCATAAACTCTGTCTGTCCACTAGCTGATTACTGTGACTGGAAATAGTCACTAAGCATAAGCACGGAAATATTACATTTGCTTAGGTGAAATATAACTTTACTCACACTGTACAAGTAAAGTTATATACACCCTACATGTGGAAACAAAACATAAGTCGCAAAGACGCATTTGTATCCTCTTATTCCACGAGGTTTTAATGGAGATAAAAGAAGATGTTTATAGCTTGGGTCTCAGTGATTCACAAGAGAAGATGATACGATAGGCCTTGCTTACAGCATCTTCCTTTGTAAGTATTGATCACACATTACATACGTTTATTATCAGCCTTAAGTTAGGGGTTGTATAAGGGGAGGGGTTCAAAAATCAACCTTCAATCTACTCATCACAACACATATTTCATTCATTCGAATTTGTTCTCGAGTTTGAAATTGCGAATTATTTTTACTGCCCATGCTACGAGGTAGTTTTTTAGCATTAATTTAATTGATTTTCTTGTGAATTCTTGTCAGGAAATATTCCGCATAACCTTCGCGATATAACCGCAATGCATTACGGGAGTGAACGTCAGATTTCGATCTGGAAAATCCATCGCTATGAGAGAAAAAAAGGATGTTTTTAAATATGCTGATATTTTAATAAGTATGTTTTTAATATCAACCTGTGTGCGGTGTCGTCAGAGTTACGCATTTTCTGAGGTGTTCTCAATTATTTATTCCTAATTTACCCAGGAAATCCCATTTTTTATCATTTTTCTACGTTAGTTTTCAGACAAGATAGTTAACCGGCTATCACACAGTAGCAGTTAGTTCACCTTGAGACGTCAATCAGGATAAATAAAGCCAGTATTGTTACGCGCCAAATTTGCCCGATATACAATCACTTGCGATAACGTCAAATCCGAATACTGTTGTCGAACTTTAAACCGGAGCTGTTTTATGTTTACACACCACGCATGAACACCACATTTCTATTGGAATTACCTGTTCGTTTCATGATTTCGGTATACACATGGACTTATCAATGATACAATATTAACCCTCAAGGCGATCATTTTTATGCTGTAGCATTTGTAGCATTCAATAATGCGGCACATGTTTCGGTTAGCAAATGGAAAATAAAAGCAGTGAGCTTACTTTCGGCTGAGAAATGACATTTCGATGAAACACGAGCTGTTAGATGCATCTATTCATCTCAACATCTATGCTAGAAAGCAAAACAGAAACAAATCACAGGAAATCACATAGGCCTAATATCAGGGAACGTTCAACCCTTCACGTTTTCTAGGAACATATAAATATATGATCCTGTGATTTATCTAAGATCATATATGGGTCATATATGGGAAGTTCCAAAGACGCCTTACGACAGATAACCGCCATAGACATACCTGTCTTCATAATCACCATTCTACACAGATAGATGTCGCCCAGGTAAACCGCCGCTTTCTCTCTCTCTCTCTCTCTCTCTCTCTCTCTCTCTCTCTCTCTCTCTCTCTCTCTCTCTCTCTCTCTCTCTCTCTCTCTCTCTCTCTCTCTCTCTCTCTCTCTCTGAAACCATGAGCCATGTTTTGGCTTAAACTGCTCAATTTGAGCAGATTTGATATTATATTGTATATTATATTATGTAAGTTTTGTTATTATAAACACACTTGTGTGTCCTCAATATATATGGCAAATATATGCAAAACACGGGCGAATGGAAATTACTAAATGACATGCAACCCAGCAAACAAAAAAACATTTGTATAACATTTGTACAACGTCGGCCCAAAGTCTTTGACGTTGGTCCAACATTGTACAATTGTTATACAAATGTATTGTGTTTACTGGGAAACTACGATGGCTCAATTTATCCTTAACTGAACAGAATAAATAGATCTTACCTTCAGCAAGCTATTAGATTGAGCAAAATAATAATAAAAAAGATAAATAATGAGGCGATGTGACCGCCCCAAATAGCTCCGTGGTTATGGGAATGCTTATTGAAAACCTAAAACACACGTGGTATAGCGGCTGATAAATCTGAAAAATTGCCATGTGTGCATATGGCATTATCGGTCAGAATTTTCAATCACATACATCACATTATTTTAGTCATCTCTTATAAACAAAGTAGATGAGGCTTATGATATTTACGGATTTCGAAACCAATGCTAAATGACCGGTCCGTGAATATAAAGCCAAATGTAAGGTCTCACACAAGAATAACCCATGCCAAATCTCACTGAAATTAAATTTAAAATGGCCGACTGCGGACCATTTTTGTTCGGTTTTGTTTATTTTCTCAGAAAACTTGCATGATAATTAGAGTATTACTATAAGAAAAATACATGTTACCATACAAGTAGGCTATAACACATTATAAATTTTGCAGTTGTAAAATGCAAAATTTTGCTAATAGCTGGGAAACATTGTATGATGGATAGATAATTTAACATAAAATAAACTCTCCAGTGATACATAACGTGTGCTAAAATTGGGATATATAAAATTCAAAATGAATGACCAATTGGCGGCAGCAGAGGACTGTCGAGTTCTTAGTCTAGTTTAATGATCAGCACGATATTAAAAATCAATTATCGAACCTTGCTCTGTTAAAGGTGTCCCTGACTATTTTATATATATATATATGTCAGCTTCACACCCATTTGTTGGATAAATAATTATGGATGTATTCACTTGCCATTTTGCTTAGCTAAACGCATTCTTGTGTCATTTGTAACTGCTCTGTGCAGACAGTTGATTTCCTGTTTCGTGTCAACAGCTCAAGTATGCCATCAATCTGATTCTTTTGGTTGGATCAGGGTGTTTTACCATTAAATGGAGAAAGTTGGTTTTGTATATCTTGTCTCCAGGTTCTAGATTACTACGGCTTAACATTGTCCATTTTGAAAATAACTAAGAGATATAATGCATATTCTATCATGTGCAGAAAATTGTTTTGTTTAAATACATAAAAGCGTAAAAAATATTTACAACAAAATATAGACATGTTTAAGTATCGTATAAATAATTACAATTTTTAAGCTATGCTTTCCATACGAGTTGAAATTATTGCAAACTGTGTGATTATTGTCCATCACTCTATGCTCCATAATATAAATATTTTACGCTTTATGTGCAGGACAAAAGGGAGTAATTATTTCGACAGAATAATGTTCATTTTACGCATACTCTGGCTGTAGGCTCTACCATAATGATTGATCATCAATAACAACATGAATACTTATATAGACAGTTATAACGTATTTCACATCTGGTGTAGTAACAGCCGTGTTGTAAGTGCGAGAAAGGAGGTTATACAACTTCCTTGGTGTAAGACACTATTATGTATACTTATTGATTGGGTGAAATATAACATATATAATATAATATAAATTGCAAGAGAAGCAATTGTAAGTAATTATTTTTTTCAGATATAGCTTATCCCTTCGTATAAACAATAGGCCTACACATTCGGAAGACCTATTCCGTTAATGTAAGAGGCGATGTACATTATTATGAAGGCTTGTGTGACACAAATCTTCCATGATAAGACAAAATACCATCTACATAAAAGGCGAAATTGACAAAATAAAGGTTTTGTATTTGTGGTCGAGAATTGTTTTCAGTTGCTTAAATGGTATTCGGTTTATCACAAAGAAAAGAGTTAATCACATCTAAATCGAACACTACTAAACCTAACGGTCACTTTATTTTTAATTTTAAAATATTTATTGAACCCTTGAACCGCCAAATTATTTAATTGTAATTTTCACCCAATTGAAGTAGTGTCTTGCTGACGCGATCCACAACTTCAAGTGGGTGAAAATTATTCAGATGTTACAAAATGGAGGTAAACGATTTTGACATGTTGGCGATTCATGTCACTTTTTACCCTTAACATGTTCAAAAGCTGGTATTTAATATGCTAATAAAAAATTAAAGAAAGTAAAAAAAATCGGGATCGGCAGCTAAAGGGTTAAAGCCTTGTAAACTATACGACATTGTGCCTGGAAACTCATTGACTCATAGCAGTTATGGTATTTTACCTGGTTTAGTGATAGGGTACTGATAATTCAGGTATATTTATGCCCGGCCGGAGGCCAGGAGCCTATTAGGTTTATTGCAATAATGTTTGTGTCCTAATTTGCGGAAAGAGGGGTTCCGTGTGTGGGAAACGGTTGACATTTCTAAGAAACAGTCCTTATGAACATGTCAAATAAATAACGTTTGATTTCGTTAGGTCAAGTTGCGTTTTGAAAAAGTGTTAAGAAAAATATATTCACGATTGTATTCGTGAATAAGAGCTTAAAGGGATAAGATTGAAATAATGTTGGCCCAGCATCACAAACGGTGGCCCAGAATTACATCAGCATTGGGCCAATGTATCGTATTATCTTGGCTTTTCTGGCGACGGGAGGAAGAAAGTGTCACCCGCATAGTAATGCAGCAGTTGCCCAGCAAACACTGGATAATCACCCAATGCTGTTTCAATGTCGGGCCAACGTCGAAGACGTTGGGCCAACATTGAAACAGTATTGGGTGAAAGGCACGTGCTTGCTGGGGTGTTGCCGCTAAGTAATACAGCAGACCCAGTGTTGGTGTAGTGTTGGGCCAGCAATGGGCTGCGACGCTGGCTCAATATTGAACCGGAATTGGAGGGGTAGGCCTACATCGTGTATAGGAGGCACATCGTAGAGACTTCACTCATCATCAGTGACTCTCACTGTGAGACACTGGGGGCAGCACACGATTCACTGACAAGTATTGAATGGATGTTGGCCCAGCATCGGCGATGCTGGTGGAAGGAATACTCGTTGAAGATATATTTTAACTTGTCTCCTTGGTTCTTTCCTTAATGATATTCTAGATATTTAGGATTCTGACCCATGAGTAAGACCAGTACAGTTATGTTTACAAAATATTGAACCGATTTTTTGTCCATAGCACTCAAACAGCCTAAAGCCGGGCCTCGGGAGTTTGGGTATAAATTTGATGTGAAAAATCAGGACCAGTTCGTGATTCTATATCCCATGACACAACAACTACATTGATATACTGATAAAAAGTAATATCATTCAAATAACAAAGTATAAATGTAGAATCTACATCATGTCGCTTACAGCGTTTTGTCTGGCAAATGCGGCATTTTGTCTGGATATCCAACATAAATAAATAATTCCAATATTATTAAACCTTATGGCACATCAATTTATTTTTTGTCGCCTTTAAAATTTGTCCAGGGTGCTAAAACTCACTGGTCAATTGGAATGATTTGAATAAAAAAGACATAGTTTGTCTTGATAAGTAAGTAGAACCTAATATTGGTGGTGCGGGTCAGACAGCTCCTTGACTGCTTTATCCACTATGAAGACGTGTTATAAGTTTCACCCTGTCATGATCAAATTAAGATTTGATATATAGTACGTATTTAATACTGCTATTTTAGAATGCTTCTTTCTACTCAATATATTAGTATAGTTAATCGCATATAAGCCTACTAGGCTTAACAATAATTTTCATTTCTGTCTCATTTGTCTGAGCATAACGGGTTATTGGTGCGTTTATTGATTCAATAAATTATGGTAAAACCTGGTAACGCGGCAACATTACACGGGATCTAAGCCGCAGAAAACAAGTGTTCATGACGCACAGTATACCTCGCAAACACGAGGCGTTACCCAATGTTGGGCTGATGCTAGGCCAGCATCGTAGACTCGACTTGAGTTCCCTATTTAGTCATGGACATAATCTACATATTGCATTATGATGCAGAAGATTTCATAAAATGAAGGGCTTACTGGGCTGGCAATGTGGGCTTTAATACAAACTGGGAAAGCAACATGTACACTAATTCTTGGCGTTCTGTATGGGAAGAAAATTGTTCGACGCTCAATGCTTTGAAGCGGAGGGGGTAAACGCCAATTAAGATGTGTCAATAAAGAAACTGTCTATGACAGCAAATAACTTTCATCGACACGTGCTGTCTTTGAGCGCAATGCTTATGCTGGCTATCATAGCAGCCCACAAGACGTCGACCCGGTGCTGTTTTAATATTGAACCAGCCTCGGAGACAGTGGACGAACATCAAGTCGACATTGGGTGAACGTTTCGTACTCGCTTGGAATCTCAACTGTATGTTATAAATAAGAAATGTGACACTTATCTGTACTTTTTGTGTATTTTCTGGTAAATGTGGACTAATAATAAAATCACATAGAAGAAAACCACACATTTTCGCAAATAAATTACAGAATCTGAGTGCATTTTTTCAAGATAATATCATGAATAACAGATTTATTGAGAATATTAAGTTAATTAATCATTTATGTACATTGTTCTATTTCATTCAAAGTAATAATTACAATACCTTGAATCAGTTCAGTATATATCTTTATTGAGTGGTATTTTCTTAAAGAGCCGCTGACATTTTGCAATCATTTTTCATCTTCAGGTATCCTCATGTTACAGACAAGAATTTAAAATAGAACACAGCTATAGGCCTAACAGTACATTTGGTGTGACAAATGCAGAACAATTCGTTGCATGTGTATCTGTAATTAACGCATAAGATCTAATCCGGTAAATGATCCATGCAGCAACATGGTCAATACAAATTGCTTATTTATCTGAATGTTCATCAAATATGACGCCAATGTTGATTGAAGTCTATGTTGGTTTACACACATACACACATAAGCTGTCTATAAACATAACACCAGGGAGAATCATCAGGCACCATTCATAGCTGATATTCCTGTAAGTCAATTGGGTCACAGGTATTGTCATTATCAAATATGACGCCAATGTTGATTGAAGTCTATGTTGGTTTACACACATACACACATAAGCTGTCTATAAACATAACACCAGGGAGATCAGGCACCATTCATAGCTGATATTCCTGTAAGTCAATTGGGTCACAGGTATTGTCATTATGAACCCCCCCCCCCCCCCCAAGTACAGATAATCATCGCTGGATCCCTTTTAAAAACATTGGTTTGTTGAAGCACAGGAAGATTATAACGTACAATTTACGTGATCTGCATGACGCCGTGATAGGAAAACAGATTGTTTTGAGAAACATCCCATCCGTTGTGAATTACGTAAATACGACCCCTAAACTACACAGATAAGTTGATTATTTCACAACAGAGCCGTTTAACTGCCCAGCCAATGTTGGTTTAATGTTGGGCCAGAGTCGGAGCCGATGAGCCAACATTAAACCAACATTGGCCCAACGTCTTGCGGTTGCTGGAGAGTTGACGAGGGTCCACCAGAAAGACAGGAAGTCTCTTGGCTTCCATAAAACACTTGCGCACGCATACCGCTCTGCGGCATAGGCGACAGTAAATACGTATGTTATGAGGCAGTTGACTGATATGCATATTCGTGTTTACGGGGGGTTGAAGCTGAGAGACATGACACACATAAAAACAGACAGAAACGCTGGGTTGATGGCAATAGAACGCCGAAATCCCCAGTAATATATTTTGTTGCGACATCATGATGAATGTGTATTTTACACCACACCCAGCGAGCATGAGCCATTCCCCTGATGTTGTTTTAATGTTAAGCCACCATCGAGGACAGCATTGGGTCAATGCCTTGTGTTTGTTGAGCAGTGATATAATATAATGACAAAGCTGGTTTTGAGAGGGACCCAAGCATCCTGGGGCTGAGGACAAGATAATGGCATTAGGATCTCATATTAGTGAGTCCCTTTTAGCCTACCAATTACATTCTGTTGTGCAAATGTTTGGATGGAAAGGAGGACTAGAACCTGGAAAGTGATATTTTGAATTAAAAATGTGATCCTTGGAGATCCAGGGGTTGCCCTAATGAAAGAGGTGTCTCATCTTCTTTATAACCGTGTTGTGTCCATGGACCGGAAATGTACGGCATCTCTGCATATTAGAGCTTAAAACATAAGCACATTCATATGTATTACAGCATTAAAACAAAATTGGAGCAATGTGTAAACTCCTTAAAACTGTTTACCTTTGACAATTAAGCAAGTGTTTAGATATTTTAGGTCAGTACCCCCCCTCCCCCCACCCTCTCCCCCCCCCCCCCCCCCAGAAAATACGTAATAAAAACTATTTAAACGTGGGGTATGTATTTACCACAGATATGTAGTGTGAACAAAGTGTCGTAACATTACTTGTCATGGCTAAATTAAATGATTGACAATTTACCACCATGTGACGTGTAATATCACACGGCATTGGTACATGTCGGGACTCAAGACATATTGCGTTTTTTACCTCTGCAAGAAAACAATTTTGGGGGGCGATGATGGAGTTCATACAACCTTTTTACTATGTTTCGTTGATGAAAGGAAATATTCGATTTTGTCCTATGCCTTCCCTATTCTGCACGTTACCGGCAAACTTTTTTTCTTTTAGCCCCCCCCCCCCAGATATCTAATGGTGCGTCCCTAAGGTCTGTGGTGTTACGCTCACATATAACTGAAATATTTTATAAGCAAGCGAGGCCTCCAAAGAATGCACAAACTACAAAGTTGGCGTCGCATGGTGATTCATTTCCGTGTCAAAGGAAGTAAGAACGCGAAAAGTCAACAAGGGGAGCTAGTGATTCCCGTGCACTTTGCTAGTTTGCCAACACATAGTGATGTCTACTAGGAAAGTTTGCCAGCACATAGTAATGTCTACTAGGAATAGGATAGCATCTACATTATTGTATGTCGACGCTATCTTACATGACTGTGTGTCGTTTCCAAGATGTTGCTAATATTTTCTAATCAAGAATTCAAGATAATACAAATACGTCCACACTGAATTATTTTCAGGTTAGGATAAATGCTGGTCTGATATAGTTTTGATCATATTGATGTTGCGTTATGACAATTCCCCCTTAGGAAATGGTACCTGCATTGTATAAAGGAGGAAACGATACATTTATCTCGTTTCTGTCGGAGTAATTATATCTCTCCTCTGTACACAGAAGGGGAGACATATAGGTTTACTTCTCACTGCTCATTTTTATGTCACATCAGTTTTGTGTCTGTGCGTTCTGTTCTCTCTGTCTATCATGCAGGCGGTAAAACACGAGACGTTGACCCAATGTGGGCTATTGTTGGCCCACCATCTACGACGCTGAGCCAACATTAGCCCAGTATTAGGTTACCGTGTCGTGTTTAACGCCACGCTGAATGTGGGCCAGTGTACAGACTCTGGATCAACATTTACCAGACATTAGGTCGGTGTCGGCTTGCACTGCATGACCCGCAGCCCAGCAAACACGAAGCGTTGAACCAGTGCTGGTTTTATGCTGGTCCAGCGTTGCAGATTATAGTTTCTCTTGGTCCAAAACATAAATAATTTTATGATGTCAACATTCAAGATGGCGGACCAATTTATAAAATTATAAAATTGATAATCGGTGGTGCAACATTACTTTAAGATGGCATGAGGTCAGTGTATCGAGTGTCTAAGTGCATTGTAGTCATGCGGCACATAGCAAAGCATGATGCTCTGCCCAGTGTTGAATGAATGCTGGCCAGCGCCTGCGATGATGGACCAGCATTGGGCCGGCATTGGGTTAGTGGCGTGCTGACTTGTAGTGGACACAGACATCAGCCAGAAATTATGATGAACATCGAATAGAAAATAAATTACGGCACGAAAAAAAATCTTAATATTTTTTTATTAAGGTTACAACCATGTCAGAATGTAAAAAAATTGGGTGAGGTAGGCCCATATAGCGGGTGGCGGGAAATAGCGATTTGGTCGGAGGGCTCATTCTACGACTCACGAAGCCTGAAAACCCTTATTCTATTATAGTATAGATTAGGCCTATATAAGTTATGTTAATATAAACATGCGTGTGTGTCCTCAATATATATTTCGAATATATAAAACACCACTACTCCGCCACATATGAGTTTCTATTCACAGGTAAATAGAAAAACATTAAGGGAATAATTTTTCCCGCCTACGCGCGGCTGTAAGAAGGTTTCTATTAGTGCTTTTCTGACAGAATTTACAATCTGGTTCAAAACACTTGCGAATGGAAATGACATGCAAACGATGATGGCTCAATTTATCCATAGCTGAACAGAGTAAATAGCTCTCACCTGCTGCATACTATTAGATTAAACAAAATAATAAAAAAATGATAAATAATGAGGCGACGTGACCTCCCTAAATAGTTCCGTGGTTATAGGAATAGTTATTGAAAACCTAAAACAGCCTTGGTATAACGGCTGATAAATTTGGACAATTGCCATGTATGCATACTATATCGGCGTGTGGTGTCAGAAATAGAATCACTGAGGTCAGATTTTTTAATCACACATCACATTATTTTTAGTTATCCCGTGTAAACAAAGTAGACGAGTCTTATGATATTTACGGAACTCGAAACCAATAAATATAAAACCAAATTTAAGGTATCACACAAGAATAGCCCATGCCAAATCTCACTGGTTTTGCTTATTATCTCAGAAACCTTGCATGATAGTTAGAGCATTATTATAAAAAAATACAAGTTGGCATACAAGTAGGCCTATAACAAACTAGAAATTTTGTAGTTGTAACATTCAATAGCTAATAGCTGGGAAACCTTGCATGAGATAGAGAATTTAGCATAAAATAATCTCTATACATAACGTGTGATAAAATTTGCATAATTATATAAAATCCAAAATGAATGACCAATTGGCGGCAACAGAGGGATGCTTTCGAGTTTAATGATCAGCGCGATATATTTCAGATTAAACATAAATTCTCGATCGCTGCTCTGTTAAAGGTGTCCCTCACTATTTTACATAGTCCTATATGTTTATATTTTAGCTACACATCCATTCTTTTTGTCGGATAAATAATTATTTCGCTGCTTAGCTGAACCCATTCTTGTGTGATTTGTAATGGCTCGGTGCGGACAGTTAATTTCCGATTTCGTGTCAACAGCTCAAGTATGCCATCAATCTGATTCTTCTGGTCGGATCAGGGTGTTTTACAATTAAATGGAAAAAGTTGGTTTTGCAAATCTTGTCTCCAGGTTCTAGATGACTAAGGCTTATTAACTTTATCCATTTTGAAAATGGCGAAGAGATATATTGCCTATTCTGTGAAGAAAGTTGTTTTGTTTAAGTAGATAAAGACGCGAAAGGTATTTTTGAAAACAAAACAAAATATAGACATGCTTATGTATCGTATAAATAATTACAATTTTTAAGCTATGCTTTTCCATACGAGTTGAAATTGCAAACTGTGTGATAAGTGTTCATCACTCTATACTCAATAATATACCTATTATACTCTGTTGCTGTACCATATGGGTTGCTCATCAAGAACGAAATGACTACTTACATTATAATACTTCAATATTATAACGTATTTTACATCTGGTGTAGCAACAGCCGTGTTGTAAGTGCAAGTAAGGAGGCCTCCTTGTAGTGGGGATGTTTGTGTTCATAAATGAATTCCCGTGGGATTTTGATGGTTAAAATATGCCACCTATATCAAAATGTTCAGAATAAACTACAGAATAAGAAAAAGTTTGATGGAGCTCGCAAATTCGTGTCAAAACACTCTTTCCGGGCAAAATTCAAAATGGCCGCCATGAAATCACTAAAGTTATGATATCTTCATCAATAATTGAGATAGAAACAAGATTATTTTACCAAACCATATGTTTTTGGTATCAAGTAATGCAATAAAACAAACGATACAATTATTTGACATCGTTATCATGCAAAATTCAAAATGGCCGCCATGAAATCGCCAGAATGATCATGTCTTCGTTAATAATTGAGATAGAGACGAGATTATTTCACCAAACCATATGTTTTCGCTATCAAGGAACGCAATAAAACAAACGATACCTTCACTCGATATCATTATCATGCAAATTCAAAAGGCCACCATGAAATCACTAAATTGATCATATTTGCGGTAATAATTGGGATAAAAACGATATTATTTTACCAAACCATATGTTTTCGGTATCAGGAAATACAATAAAAAGCTGATACTTTATTTCACATTATTATCATGCAAAATTCAAAATAGCCGCCATGAAATCACTAGTCATATATTCATCATTAATTCAGATAGCGCTGATATTATTTCACCAAATCTCATGTAATCGATAAAATGTTCACGCAATACAGTTAATCATTCAAGATGGCCGCCATGAACCTAATGAATTTATCACATATAAAGATAAAGACTATATCTTTTCATCTAACCGCATGTTGTCGGCATCAATAATACAATAAAACACATCATACCTTTGTTTGTATATCTTTATATAGCTTCAAAATGTTATGTCATTACCTATTTATCCAATGTCTCAATACTAGTAATGCTAATTACATAGTAGAGCATCTGTTTATGTATAGCACACACCACCCATCTACGTAACAGATTTTTAGCTGAACAATTAGGGCATATCCACACGTGATTGACAGAACAATGTTTTAACTCACTCAAAAACAAATAGATCCATATTGAATTACACCGCTTCTAATGTAATGTATTTTGAAATATCAGCTGTCACTTCTATATGATCATTGATGCACAAGAGTGCATAATTGTTCATATACACCGATGGTGCACTTCCCGACATCGACTTTACACGTTCTCGATATCAATGATATTCTACACCTCTAAGATGTTTACCTATTTTTAACAAGTTAGCAACATTATATATAGTGTGTATAGTTATTAACCACCTGTATCATAATTAGACTACATGAGGTCAACAACAATGACATAGCATACTATCCTGATAATTGTATTTCTAAATCCGTTCTCCAGCCCTTGAACAGACACTGTTATAAATTTAGTTAAACAATACTAAAAATAGTAATGTAATGTAACACAATGGGGCATAGCAAAAGAGTACCAACATTTGTACATATCATGTTTACAGAGTTAGCGTCTACACTGCAGTGTATCAAATAGCATATCAAAGTCAAGTAAATGTCATTGCAAGGTCAAATCATAGCAAGTTTTTCTTCAATTAATTGTCATTACACTTTTAGATGACAAAAAATATTTGACAAAACACAGCGAATATGCATATCATTGAATAGTCAAATGATTTGTTGTGGGTTTACATTGCCAGGGGTTGTAGAATAGATACTATATAACTCAAAAAAATATACACATAACTTAAGATTTGGGCTTGTTTGACGTTGAGATGTAATGTTTGCACCCAAGTTTCACCGTTCACTTGTCGTGCAATAAACCCAGTGGCGTATCCAGAAATAAATTAAGGGGGGTGCTCAGATTTCTAAGAAACCATTCAACAGCAGGGACCTATAGGGGGGGGCATGCCTCCGCAAAATTTTGAAAAAAATAAACATTTAATAGTGCGATTTCGTGGTATCTTTGCTGTAAAACAAAGATATGAGATACCGGCTGAAATGTCAGTTTTAACTTAATGACAGATTAACCTAGCCTACTCTAGTTCAATTATTTAAGCTAACACAACCACACAATTGGAAAAAAACATAAACATAATCATTAGTTCATTTAGTAGCGAGCGCGATCTACCAGGCATATTAAATAAGCTAGATAAAAATAAACAGCTGTCGACCCATTGTTGTGTTAATGTTTGGCCTGCGCAGCAGACGGTGGAGCAACGATAATAATCAAACGTTGGGTCACCCTCATTGTGATAATAATTATGCAACCTTGTTTGTGGAATGCCGTTTATGCAATTATGTAGGGTTTAATTATGCAACAATCATCTATTAAAAGTGAAAATATGTCATTGAAAAAAGTTGTGGACCATTAAAATGCTTACAACGTTCACTAATGATCACTTAAAATTCCTGAGATATTTGTTTTTATTTCACCTTTAATAATTTGCCACCCTCCCCTATGGCTGAATATTTCTTAAAGCAAATGTTAGATTCCAGTTCATCATCACTTAGGCCTATATCAGATATTTTTGTTAGTATTGGTTGTTCTTCCACATTGTTAAAACAACTTTACTGCTAATTTTCAATTATTATCCTTGATTTCGTCTGTGGTAAAAAATAAACTGTTGAGTCCCAGCTGTATCTGAATTATTTCGTATCAGTGACTATACCGGAGGTTTATATATTGCACTGAAAAAATACGACAATTTCAAATAGGCCTTAAAACAATTAAATTTTGGAAATTGAAATAGCGACCCTGTTTTTTCTCCACTTGTTCTCAAGACCGAGTCTCAGAGATGATATCTCTAGAAAAATGAAGTCGCCATCACCCAGGTGAAAGAATCATGGTAATTGGTGAATAATCTTTATCTCGTGGTCCTTATTATTTTATTTATATCAATTGCTTGAGACGGCAGCACGTCTAAGTCGTTGTCCGTTTCAAGCGATCCCCATAGCCTACTGTGTATTGTGCCGGGGGGGGGGGGGCACTCAAGTACTGGGGATGTGCCGCTGGGCAGGGTGCCTTTTTTGAGCTTCCAGTTTTGGCATGTGTTATAATTATCATAGGGTAGGGTAGTCTATGATAATTACTATCAATCTTAGCATATCTACTTTGGAACAACGTTGTTTCAAGGTAGTCTATGATAATTATCATCAATCTTAGCATATTTATTTCCCATGACGTTTTCAAGTCTCGCTCAACGTTTCAATTGTTGGCCAAGACTAACAAAAATATATGCTATATTGCTATATTTTATTCTGTTTCTTAAAAAAAAAAAAAAAAATGAATGTTTGAAAAATGTGTCTATCTCACACTAGTTAAGGCTGGACAGAAGAAAGAAGACCAGACGTAACCAATTCCTACTTTTAGGTGCTCTGAATTGTCAATTTTAAAGATTTGCATTCTAAAGATTTTGCTTCTGTCGCCACATAGGGGCGATGTGGCTAGCACTTGCCCAGGTCATTGTCTGATCCGAGTCTTTAATCTGTCAATGGCGCCAATGATGCATTCCAGACACCAGCCCTTTAAATAAGAAGGGGTATACATTCAAGTGTGGAGGCGGCTGGCACCAACATGTCGGACACTGGTAGATTAATTGTATATGGAATTATTGTTAGAAAATTACCACTCTGGAAATTGGGGGGGAGGGTGCTCGAGCACCCTGAGCACCCCACTGGATCCGTCCGGGATTAAACTTATATTCCACAATACATACGTTCACAACTAAATTAGAGCTGGATAAGATGTTATATATAATAGGTAAATAATAGGTAAATAATAGGTTATTGTTCCATTCTGCATTGCATTATTGTCTTCCCATAATTAAATTGAAATATTGTAGATTTATATGGCAATAAAGTACATTATATACTTTAAATTATAAAGCTAATAATGAAATGACATTAATCGAGGTTGCCACGACACCCGTATAACCTGACAAGTCAGGATTGTTTATCATAACCCTTAGTTGTCAAGGAAAACACCTTACGTTAAAACAAATTTTGGCAAAGTCAGGGGAAAGTGAAGAGTTTTGCTCTCAAGATCCCATGAATTGACTTTAATTTAACCGAAAAATCAAAGAGACAAGCCCCCAACACATTTTGGTCATGAAAAGCCAGTAAAAGTCATGATTTACTAAATTTTGTAGCAACCCTTAATAATGTCTAGGATTTAAAGAACTTTTATCGCTACGATGATCTAATTGTGATAATTCATCAGCCTTGACGTCACGAATAGATGACTTGTTTAAAATGTGATATTGCCTTACAAGAGGTATAATTAACTATGTAATATCAGATATTTAATTATATAACATTTTTGTTAAATATAAATATAATTATAATATTTTTTTTTTTTCTTGTGTGCTCAGCACTGATTATATATTACCAAACAGCAAGTATTCCATAGGATAATAACATCGCGGCATTATCCCCTAAATATAGGAGGCGGTCTTCCTGCTCTCATGATATCAGCAAAAAGCGGGGTCAGAATATTTTCACTCACTTATGTAACCTATTGCAGCGGGCGCCTTCTTAACTTTTACAAAATGCCTTATTATGCACAAAAAAACAGTATGAGTATGAGTATGCTGACAAACAGACTACACTGATTCAGGATCACCCACCAAGGATAGTGAGATGAATCTGATTGTACTATCGTCTAGACCTACGACTGGCAGTCTGAAAGTAAACACGCTATTTCTCGTTCACAGAGGCTCCCCAAAATACTGAATTCTTAAGTTTGTGAAGGGGGGGGGGGACATTTTTAAACCACCATACCAGAGTGGGTGACGGACCTATTACATTCACCACTACACCAGACCCACTGTTGCATGCATTTATGTGCTTTTTGGGGGGGATACAAGATAACATTCTGCATAAACGTTTTTTTATCTGATGTAGTATTTCAGTCAAGATCTTGATTTCTAAAGAATGAATATTGCCTTACGTTGCTTTCTGCACAATCATGGTAATATCGCGACCGAAGGAAACCCGAAGCCGAGACTATGCCCTACTCTAATTTCGAATGACTTTAAGGGTTCTTTATAGTGCACAGTACCATAGGCAGCACTGTACACTCTAGGCCTTTTAACAGTTTGGAGCACTCTATATGCACAACCACGACGACAAATATCCTTCCAGACCGGGATTCGAACCTGGTACCTCCAGGTTATAAGCCCCAGTCGATACGAATGAGCCATCAGGGCCGGCCGTTAATTTTTAAAGCGAGAAAAATTAAAAAATGGTGCCATTGTATTCCCTAGTAACAAAAAATCAAGCCTCTGTTTGAAATATTGAGGAAGATATGATAACTTTAGTTATGATGTTATGGCGGCCATTTTAATTTTTTTATGATACATGTAGTGATGTCGTTAGAGGTATCGTGTGTCTACCGCATCCCTTGATACAGAAAACATGTCGTTTGGTGAAATAAACTCGTCTCTACTCAATTATTGACGAGTACATGCTAACCTCAGAGATTTCATAGCGGCCATTTCGAATTTTGCATGATAATGATGTCGAATAAATGTATTGTTTGTTTTATTGCATGCCTTGATAGCGAAAACATATGGTTAGGTGAAATAATCCTGTGTCTATCTGAATTATTAACGAAGATATGATCACTTTAGTAATTTCATGGCGGCCATTTAAAATTTTGCATGATATTGATGTCAAATGAATGTATCGTTTGTTTATTGCATTCCTTGATACCGAAAACATGGTTTGGTGAAATAATCTTGTCTATATCTAAATTATTGGTGAAGATATGATAACTTTAGTTATTTCATGACGGCCATTTTGAATTTTGCCTGATAAGAGGGTTTTGACACCCATTTGCGAACTCCATCAAACTTTTTTTTATTCTGTGATTTATTCTGAACATTTTCATATAGGTGGCATATTTTAACCACTGAATTCCCACGGGATTACACATGCTTCTGCACTATTGGTGTAAGACACCACTGGTGGCCGTATGGGCGTGAAAGGTAAAATATAACATATATCATATTTATATAATATAAATAGCAAGAGAAGCAATCGTAAGTAATTATTTTTTCAGATATAGTTTATCCCTTTGTATAAACAATGCACATTCGGAAGACTTATTCCATTAATGTAAGAGGCAACGTACATTATTATGTAGGTCTGTGTGATACAAATCTTCCATGCTGAGGCAAAATACCGTCTACGCAAAAGGTGAAATTGACAAAAAAGAAGTTTTGTATTTGTGGTCGAGAATTGTTTTCAGTTGCTTGAATGATATTCGGTTTATCACAAGAAAAAGGGTTAATCACATCTACATCGAACATTTTTTAAACCAAACGGTCACTTTTTTTTCATTTTAAAATATGTATTTTATGCCTTGTGTCTAGAAACTCGTTGAGCAGTTATGGTATCTCACCTGGTTTGGTTATAGGGTACTGGTAATTGAGGTATAATAAAACTTTAATGTGAAAAATCAGAACCAGTTCGAGATCCTATATCCCGTGCCGCAATAAATACATTGATATACTGATAAAAAGCATTATCATTCAAGTAACAAAGTCGGATCTACATCATGTCCATTATGGCGTTTTGCTTAGCAAATGCGGCATTTTGTCTGGATATTCAACATGAATTGAATATGGCTTTTTACGAATCATTTATTATCTATACGATATATCAATACAACACCTTTCAGGGTAGCAAGCCATTGATAAAAAAAGTAGTTACGACGTTTTGCCTTGGCACGAAAGAAATTCAAATGTTATTAAAACTTATGGCACATCAATTTATTTTGTGTCCTCTTTAAAAAAATTGTCCGCGGTGCTAAAACTCACTACACGGTTCAATTCGAATGATTTGAATAAAAAAAGACATAGTTTGTCTTGATAAATGAGTAGTACCTAATATTGGTGGTGAAGGTCAGACAGCTCCTTGGCTTTGATATATAAAACGTATTTGATACTGCTATTTTAGAAGTGATGAAAGTGATTGTTTGACAACAGTGCTATTATCTTATGTCATTCTTTCTACTCAATATACTAGTTAGTTAATCGCATATGGGCATAATTGTCATTTCTGTCTCATTTGTCTGAGCATAACGGGTTATTGGTGCGTTTATTGATTCAATAAATTATGGTAAAAACCTTGTAACGTGGAAAAATTACACGGCAACATTACATTACACATTACATGTAGTACTTCTAATCTGTACTTCTTGTGTATTTCCTGGTAAATGTGAGCTAAAAGTAAAATCACATAGTAAGAAAACCACACTCTTTCGCAAATAAAGTACAAAATATGAGTGCATTTTTCAAGATAATATCATGAATAACATATTTATTGAGAATTTCTAGTTCATTAATCATATATGTACATTGCTCGTTTTCATTCAAAGTAAGAATTACAATACCTTAAATAAGTTCAGTATATATCTTTGTTGAGTGGTATTTTTTAAAGAGCCGAAGACATTTTGCAATCATTTTTCATCTTTGGTATCCTCATGTTACAAACAAAAATTTAAAATATAATACAGCTATAATAGTCTACATTTGGTGTGACAAGTGCAGAACAATTCGTTGCATGTGTATCTGTAAAGAACGCATGAGATCTAATCCGGTAAATGATCCATGCAACAACATGGTCAATACAAATTGCTTATTTATCTGGATGTTCATCAAATATGACGCCAATGTTGATTGAAGTCTATGTTGGTTTACTTTACGGGTCATACACACATAAGCTGTCTATAAACATAACACCAGGGAGAATCATCAGGCACCATTAATAGCTGATATTCCTGTAAGTCAATTGGGTCACACGTATTGTCATTATTAAACCCAAGTAGAGATAATCATGGCTGGATCCCTTTTAAAAACATTGGTTTGATGAAGCACAGGAAGATTATAACGTACAATTTACGTGATCTGCATGACGCCGTGATAGGAAAACAGATTGTTTTGAGAAACATCCCATCCGTTGTGAATTACGTAAATACGACCCCCTAAACTACACAGATAAGTTGATTATTTCACAACAGAGCCGTTTAACTGCCCAGCCAATGTTGGTTTAATGTCGGAGACGATGGGCCAACATTAAACCAACATTGGCTCAACGTCTTGCGATTGCTGGAGAGTTGACGAGGGTCCACCAGAAAGACGCTTGCGCACGCATACCGCTCTGCGGCATATAGGCGACGGTAAATACGTATGTTATGAGGCGGTTGGCTGATATGCATGTTAGTGTTTACGGGGTTGAAGCTGAGAGACATGACACACATAAAAATAGACGGATTAAACGCTGGGTTGATGGAATGGTTGTCAATGGAACGCCGAAATCCCCAGAAATATATTTCATCGCGACATCATGATGAATGTATCTCAGTGTATTTTACACCACACCCAGCGAGCATGAGACATTCCCCTGATGCTGTTTTAATGTTGAGCCACCATCGCGGACAGCATTGGGTCGATGTCTTATGTTTGTTGGACAGTGATATAATATAATGACAAGGTTGGTTTTGAGAGGAACCCTAGGGTGCTGAAAACGAGATAATGGCATTAGGATCTCATAATTATTAGTGAGTTCTTTTTAGCCTACCAATTACATTATTGATGGAAAGGAGAAATGGAACCTGGAAAGTGATATTTTGAATAATGTACAATTTGATCCTTGGAGGTCCAAGGGTTGGCCTAAAGAAAGAAGTGTTGAAACAAACCATTGCTATACTCGTAACTCTACCACTGTTCCCTGAATATAAAAAGCCGAATTAAAATGTATTTTGCATCTTTAAGTAGACTTCCATATGTTTGTGAATGCCCAAGAATCGCTTAATGAGAAAATAGTGGTTTGGTTGCCCGACCGTTGAACATGTGTCAAGGTTGGTGGCTGTGTCTCATCTTCTTTATAACCGCGTTAAGTCCGTGGACCGGAAATGTACCGCATCTCCGCATGTGTACATTAGAGCCTAAAAAATAAACGCATTTATATATATTCCAGCGTTGAAACAAAATTGGAGCAATTTTTAAATTGATTAAAATTATTTAATTTTGACAATTAACTCTTCCTTTACCGACATCCCCCTGATAAAACTACCCCCAGAAACCGACTTCTTTTTTAAGGAGAACCCCCAAGGTAGGCCCTCGGCATAATACAGGTTATAGCTATGCGCATGCGCACATGGCACAAATTACAAATGCAAAAAAACATTGCATCCATGTCACTGACCATTCTGGTTGACAATTTTCAACCACGCATGTAACGAAATATCTCCATTGCAATTAATGCATATACACATGAGGATTTCGCATAAATGCGAATTTGGTAAAGGAAGGTAGTTTTCGCATAAATGCGAAATTGGTAAAGGAAGAGTTAAGCAGGTATTTAGATACTTTTAGGTCAGTAGCCCCCCCCCCCCCCCCATGAAATACACAATAAAACTAGTTAAACGTGTAGTAGGCCTATATAGGCCTATTTACCACGGATACTTCGTCACCTTGGATATGAAAGGGTGCATCTGCGACTTCACGAAGTGGCCGATATACCCTTTTATATCCAAGGTGACGGCTGTTGATTGACAATTTACCACCATGTGACGTGACAAATCGCACGACATTGATAGCTGTTGGGAATCCCTGCAAACACAAGACACATATATATATATATATATATATACATATATATCTCGAGATTAGCATGTCTGCCTTGTCTGCCAGTATGGGAAAATATATGGTTCTAAGGGACGCACCACTAGATATAGGTATGTAATTGGTAGAGTTCTTGCTCGTTGAAATGTTTTTTACCTCTGCAAGTAGACAAATTTGGGTGATGAACTTTAGACATTTTATTATGTTTTGTTGATGAAAGGAAATAATAAATTTTGTCCTGTGCCTTCCGTATTCTGCACGTTACCGACAAACTTTTTTATTTTAGCTCCCCCCCCACCACCCCCCCCCACCCCCCAGCAGATATCTGATGGTGCGTCCCTAAGGTCTGTGGTGATACCCTGACATATCACTGAAATATTTTATAAGCAAGCGAGGCCTCCGAATAATGCACAAACTACAAAGTTGGCGTCGCATAGTGATTAATTTTCCTGTCACGGGAAGTTAGAACGCGAAAAGTCAACAAGGGGAGCTGGTGATTCCCGGGCACTTTGCTAGTTTGCCATCACAAAGTAATTTCTACTAGGAAAGTTTGCCAGCACAAAGTAATGTCTACTAGGAATAGGATAGCATCTACATTATTATATGTCGACGCTATCTTACATGACTGTATGTCGTTTCCAAAATGTTGCTAATATTTTCTAAAGATAATACAAATACGTCCACACTGAATTATTTTTAAGTTAAGACAAATGCTGGTCTGATATCGTTTTGATCATATTGAAGTTGCTTCAGGACACTTCACCTCAGGAAATCGTACCTGCCTTGTATAAAGGAGGAAACGATACATTTGTCTCGTTTCTGTCGCAGTAATTATGTTAGTATTCATCTTGACAGAGCATATTATTTATTTTATGTGTGGTAGATGATTCCATTAAGCAAATGATTCGGAAAATAGCATCACGTATATGCTAATTTATTATTTATGGATTTTTGCAAAAAATCGGGACACTTGATGATGTTTTGCAGGATATATGGGATGAACACGTGCACATCTCCTGAGGAGATGCTCAGCTTTTTTCATTAGTTTTCATAGATGACCTATACATTTATACACCTTAACCCTTTAACCGCCGGTGCCGCATATATTCGGGTTTTCATTTTTCATGTTAAAGATAAAATGTGCCATCAACCAGCAAGATTTGAAAAGAGTTGACCTCCATTTTGTCAAATCTGAATAATTTTCACTCACTTGAAGTTGTTGATCGCGTCAGCGAGACGCAACTTCAAGTGGGTGAAAATTCAAATTGAATAATTTGGCGGTTAAAGGGTTAAAGTAGGTGGACTGCCATGATTCGCAAAACGACAGAGGTGCTTTAATTAATTTAGGTGATAAAAGTATGGTGACGTCGGTGACTGGATGCGGGCTTGTTCAACTCCCATAACTGAGTCATGTGCACTCCTCCCCGCCGAGAAACAGAAAGCGTTGGCTTTCTGTTGGGCCAACGCCAACGACACATTTTTTTCCACAGTTTGTTGGCAAATTATTTCAGTCAGACACAGACCATACCGCGGATCATTGAGTGCATTATTCACAATGGCTGAGACAACACAATAAACATGTCAATAAATCAACAATGAATGACCACATCACCACAATCACAATGCTTTAAAACGGCTATTATCTGCATATTGTCCCCGTCGTCGTTATTAAATGGCGTGTATTATGTCCCAATGAGGCTTTGTCAGATGATTGGTTCTCTTGGTGCTCTAAAACAGAAATTATTTTATGATGACATCATCCAAGATGGCGGAGAAAACTATAAAATTGATAATCATGATAATAATTATAGTCATAGTTTGGCTCAAATTTGCATAACAATATTCTGTAATCTAAAGTTTTGTCATTGAACAGTTAGGGATTGCTGGGAAATGAAATGAATGGGGTTTTAGGCCACCTTTGTGCACATAATTTATACGCCAAACTGGGCCAGGAGAACCACGCGAGGATGGTGAGATGAATGAAACGACACTGCCCTCCAGACACAGGATTCGAAATTCGAGCCCTGGTGGTCTGTGGCCGAGCACGCTACCTCTCGGTTACGGAGGCTCCCCACAATATTGAATCTTTACGTGTGAGCGGAGAAGAAACATTTTGTTGCTTTGAAACTTGAAGGCCAGAGTGGGGTTCGAGCCCGCGATCTCCGACTTTCCAAGAAGGCAGGTTCAACCACTGCACCAGGGCCTCCGCCCTAGGGATTGCTTGGAAAATTTACGATAGCAAATGACACCAATATGACGATCATCGTATAAACAAACTTATTAAACATATGTGTTGTTATCAGTCGTGCAAATATCACTTATTATGAACGTGGCCAAAGTGTTATAATGAAGCTTAGGGCAGCTTATGATCGTGCAATTATTGGTTTAATCACGTGACCATGTATTATTAATAAATAATACACGGCTAGGCCGAATAAACCTTACAAAAACTACAGAACACATCGAAATCTGATTCTCCGTCCCAGAGCTAATTTATGCTATTATTTCGCGACAACTGAAGAGATTCACTCACGGTTTATTGTATCTTATTTCCTATGACGGAATCACTGTTTAAAAACACATTTTGAACGCTGACTCGGTCTTAAGTGCCTTATAACGATGTTTCAAAGTGTTGTTGACCGGCTGGTGACGTCTATGACTATGACGTCTATGACTATATGGTCTGAGCTGTCGCTGCCTAACCTCACAAGGCATGTGTTGGCTTATTAGTGCAGGTGTACACTGCATGACCCTGGCGTGACACTGTCTTGTAGATTGCGTCTAGAGGGAAATTGACAGATTTTACGTCTAACGTAAGTCTATGTGCATTTTCCCGCGCTGCCTGACCAATTTTTTTCGCTAGCCTAAAGAGATAGACCTAGGCTAAATTAAAACTGCGTGGACATAATATTATCAGAATTTGTTTAGGCCTAACGTTACCTTTTTATCAAGACAGTAAGCTATTAATACGAGTTTTTATGTTTGTGTGATTGTTCATATGTTTAATAAACAGAATAAGACATTGTTGTCTGTATATTGGAACTCGTATCGTAACGGGCAGGGCTGTAACGGAACGAGACGATACTCGTTCCAATATTCAGACAACGATGTATTATTAGATAATAATCAATGAGCGAAATAGCAAATAGGAAATTATCTACCGGCCATCAAAATTCCGAAATATCACAATATCAAATACTTAAAAAGTGTATTTGGGATAAATTATGCTAGTCACAATTTTTCGAGCAATAATTATCATGATGTATCTGAAATACAAATCATAACTTTTCTCTATTATTGAATATAATATGCATAACATGTTTTTTAAAGAAAACACATAAATACAAAAATCGTTTGGACCATGACATAATTCATAATTGTTGATCACCATATTTTTCAACCAGAGGATGTTTTACGCTATAATGGACATGTAACTTATCTTTTTAATTCAATGTAAAAAATACATTTTATTTTTTGAAAAAAAAACTATAGCAAAGTCATGTTATTGAACTAACCGCCTCACCACACTTACAACAGAAATATGGCGATTTTTAAATTACACTTTCTAATATGTAGACCGATACTAAGGTGCTGACCTGATAATATAGTATGTACATGGCTTATGATCTAGTTATGTCTAGGATCCACAAATACACCATTTTAAGCATTTTATTATAAGACAATTTAATAATTAGAATAGGAGTTCCCGAACTCCGAGGCCCAGCTTTAGTATGTTTGAGTGCTATAAACAAAAAATCGGTTTAATATTTTCTAAAAAATAAGTGTATTTGTATTCCTCATGGGCCAGAATCCCAAATGTCCAGGATATAATTAAGAAAAGAACCAAGGAGATAAGTTAAAATATATCTTCAACGTGTTTTCCTTCCACCACCATCGCCGGTGCTGGTCCAACACTAATCCATCACTGGGTCTGCTGTATACTTTCCACAAACAAGCGGCATTCACCCAATGCTTCTTCAATGTTGACCCACAGTCTTCGACGCTGGCCCGACATTGAAACAGCATTGGGTGTTTGTACCGAATTTTCTGCTGCATTGTTATGCGGGTGACGCTTTCCATTCCAGCGCTAGGAACACCAAATAACACGATACATTGACCCAATGCTGATGTTTTGCTGGGCCACCGTCTGCGACGCTGGGCCAACCAAAACCCTTAAAGCTCTTAATCACTATATTCAAATGTGAATGTATTTTTTCTGAACACTTTTTAAAGACGAAAGTACTTAACATAGGGACCTCAAATGTTATATTCGACGATGTTCATAAGGACTGGAGTACAGAAATGTCAACCGTTTCCACACACAGCCTACGACCAGGCCTAATAACATAATATTATTCTTCATAAATGCTCATGAAATGCACGGAAATGAACATAAATCAATTATTTTTCAGGCAGAATGCTGATATAACCTGGAAATTCATACAGAAGTTTAAAATTTTGATTGATTTGTGTTCAGTAGAGGCTAGAGTCATCATTTCCACCGGGAGTACTAAATTTCACCCAGTGGCAATTTTTTTAATTTGCATATTTCCAAGATGGCCGCCAATCGCTCTATAAAATGATATATATCTGGGCCTACTAGTTCAAATTTGATGATCTTGGAGTCGATTTCTATCAAACCAAATGCCATAAGTAAATCTATGACATTTAAAAATTATTTGGAAGTCAAGGTCAAAGGTCAAAGCTATTTTATGGGTATGATACGGTTAAAAAAGGCATCAAATGTGGTGCGTGACCGAATTTCACCCAACCAAAACAACATTTATTTAACCCCTTCAGGTGTAACACGACGTCATGGATTAGTGCAACCTATAATGCATAGTTGGGCAGCAATAAGTTGGGGTTTTTTTCTGGAAAATCTTTCAAATCCGAATGCCAGCATCAAAATTTCTCATGGATACTCCATGTGGGTTACTTTTTTGGAAAAAAACTTCAGCCGATCAATGTGTCAAGATGGTCGCCATTTTCAAAAGGCCGCCATTTTGAGTATCAAAATATACGTTTTTGAATAAAACCCCAGATAATTGTCCTATTTGAATGATCTTGGTGTCAAATCAGATATTTTTGGCTATGAGGAATCTGCATTTTTATTTTGCAAGACCAAATATTCAAGATGGCGGCAATTTTCCAATATGGCTGCCTTTTCCAACATTAAAATCACTTTTCGCAGTAGTTTTGCCACAACTGTCGCGGCAGTTGCAGAATAGGGCTGTGTAGTAGATGTAGTACCTGTGTTTTATAAGTCATCTACATCTTCTGGATGGATTCCTGGCACTGGTCATTGCATTGCAATGGTCTTAGTGAAATACAAACTCTTGGTGATTGATTGAGTATGCTCGGCACAGGAGTAATGTCATGGCACAACCAGGGCACACTGGTGACGTCACTGCTGTGGGACTCATGGCATGGGGTTTAGCATCAGCTAGGTCTAAACTTAGTATCATAAATGCTGTCTAATGAGCCCGGATCTGTCAGCTATAGTAAAGAAGTTAAACATCAATGGAGAATTCGGTGCTCTCGGTGTCCTTTGCTCTGGATAATACAAGGCTTGACAAAGGCAGAGGAAGCACTGAGGAGGAACAATGCACTAGCACCCGGTAGATGTACCAAGTAACAAGATGTAGCTCTTTGTAAAGCTTATCCTGACTACTGCGGCGGGACTGAAAACACTGAGGAAACTCTCGATATCGAATTGTGGTGCGAGAGTTACACATTCAGAGACCCTAGTTCCAGTTCTGGTACCTGTTGTTAGCAATCCTCTTATTGATCCAATTATTCGAAAAGGCAAACTTGAATATGTACTGTTAGTCACTGACTGAAGTGATACCATTCTTATTTGCCAAAAACAATGTAATTATGCATAATATACTCCTGTCCTCTACAAAAATAATATGATTTAACAGAAACAACCTCAGATGGCTCTGGCGTTCTGAACTGAAATGTTATTGTGCATAAAACTAGCCGAAAGTTTTCACCAATAATTATTGACCAGGCTCTTGATCAAGCGAACGCAGTCGTCAAGGCTGATGGTGGAGCATTTGGTGTGACTGGAGATCCTGTCGCACTCAGAAGATGGGTGGTCACTGGTCCTGAAGTCACATGCTTGATCACGCAGTAGGAGACAGCTGGCACAACAAAAGAAGGTACTGAGCATACCATGCAGCCATCATGAGCATCAAGCCACCAAGGAGCTCAAGGACAATTGAAGAATATGCCACATTTGATGTTTTCTCCACAATACAGGCACACTCTGCCAATCACAATAGGACGGACATTGTGTTCAACGTATACTGGTCAAATGGTGCGAAAATTGAAGCCAAGTCAGCTTAAGCCAGGACGTTAGTGAGATGAAGGGTGTCAAACAAGTGCAAAATTCCATCCAACTGGCGCATTTTTCTCAGAAGTGAGAGAATATGATCATTGATATCAAAAGAAGATTTCACCAGCATCCACATGATCGACCTAGATGAATTTGCACTATGTACTCACGAGGAGGTGGACATGATGATCCCCATACATAACAATTATGCGACAAAAGGAGGAGGTCTTGAGGGAATCCTGCTAGTGACACTGACATTATTTGCATAGCAGTCAGTCAGTATGATGTCAGCTTTCCCAGAGACTGTTCAGCTATGAATTGCATGTGGCCAAGCCAGCACTGAAGATGAATTCCTGTCCGTGAGCTGTTCGTCTCCATTGGGCCACAGAAAAGCAGGAGCATTCACGCCTTCACCAATCACGGAATTTGATGTTGTCTCTACCTTCTGCGACAAAGGAATGAAGATGTGAAGTACAGTATGTGATGAGATAACTGATGTCTTCCAGAAATTGAGTCAGTTCCCATCAACAGTAATTGACGATGACATGTATATCTCATGTAGGTTTGTGTCCGAATGTATGACAGGCCTAGCATAGCTGAGGGCGTCGACGATGCAAGACTGGAGATGTTTGCAAGGAGCTGTCACCAGACGGGCATCACAAGGAGTCAACAGTATTTCAGCCAGACATAGCGTGTTCTGCAGACTGGGTATGGTCGAAGCAGACAATATTTGGCAGATCTTCTGGAGAGACCTCCCACTATGGCGGAGAGATGCCAGCAGCTGACTAAATGTGCAGGCTGCAAATAAGAATGTTATGGGTGGTGTAAAAGCCCCCGCTTTGGTGTGGCTTGCACCACACTATGCAGTTGCAGGTGTGAGGTTGAGTCGCACTGCAAGGCCAATTATTACCAGGGTTGACGTTGAGATCTTGTAACCTGACTAAAACTGTTATGTTCTTTACTGCATTACAGTATATTACTTCCAAGTTAGATCGAGACTACATTTCATGCTAACCAACATAATGTATTTGAACTCTTTGTCTCATATTTTGTTAAATAAGCTTTCCGGAGGTCGAAATTCAGATTCTGCATGTTCAAAAATGTATGATTTGATACCAAGATCATTAAAATCGCAGAAGTTTGGAGAAGACTATCGAGAAAGTGATTTTTATGGCCGCCATCTTGAAAAATGGCCGCCATCACTTTCTGTGCATAAATCGAGCAGACAATTTTCACCAATATGTTTTTGTACGCTTTCAGCTTCGGTGATTTTGTGAATAATCGTAATCAGAAAATAGGTCACTAGCCACATTAGATGCCTTCTCTAGCCTTACCAGACCCATATAATGGCCTTGACCTTTGACCTTGACCTCCAATAAATTCTTCTTTTGTCATAAATGTACTGATGGCTTTTGGTTTGATAGAAATCGACTGAATTATCATGAAATTTGATC
The DNA here is from genome assembly GCA_964017125.1 of Flabesymbios commensalis. NCBI lineage: Eukaryota > Metazoa > Annelida > Polychaeta > Terebellida > Flabelligeridae > Flabesymbios > Flabesymbios commensalis. The sequence goes on along the minus strand of OZ024905.1, from coordinate 33,908,604 downwards.
AATATGCGCAGAGATATGCAATTCTTAGATATGAGTTTAGCAATTGGCGACCATCTTGGAAATATGCAAATTAAAAAATTGCCACTGGGTGAAATTTAGTACTCCCGGTGCAAATGGTGACTCTAGCCTCTGCTGAACACAAAACAATCAAAATACTTCTGTGTGAATTTCCAGGTTGGGGTAAATTTTGTCAAAATTCTGCCTGACTACTGTTAAATGTTCGTTGCATCATTTTAGAGCACATTTCACATAAGCATAAAATTATGTGATTTGCTCGTCTACAAAACCAGTTGCATATTTTAAAACATATCAATATTATTATACAAATAATGTCGAATGCGAGATGATTATATTGCTTTTCTGAATTAAGACATAAGCTGGTGTTCCACTGGAAAGCTCCAACCCACCAGAACAGGAAAAGTATGTAGTAAATATCCATGTTTCTAGGAAACCTGCTGTCTAGGACTGAAAAATGTGCTACAACTATTATACTTTTTGTATTTCATTCTAAAAATGTAGAATGAGAAGCATCACATTATGCCCACTAGTTATATCTTGAAAAGATATCTACAGACTGCGACCATTAAGATACATTTGTACTAGTACAGGGAGCGTGTTCTGAGACGATCCTACAAGTTAAGTTATGAGCTAATACTGATAATCGACATAATTCACTACTATACAGTATTGTATGCCTATTCGTTTAAATGGATTTAATTATCAGATTAACTTTTAAATCGTCTCAGAGCACTGTAGCCTACATAGATGCTCTGTATTTTGCGTCTATCATAGATCATAGTATAGTAATCCTTATATTCGCTATTATCCGGATATGGATTTGGGGATCACAGGCAGCTGGTGTAGGGATGGAGTTTAGTATGATTAATACCTCAACATCAATACCATACTGGACAGGTTAGAGACACAGGTGTCACTTCCACGCCATTATCACATTGTGTGCGATTCTACTTCCATTTTCTTCTCATTCGCGCTTAGCCGTGTCGTCCTTCCGAGGCCGTGGATTGATGCATTTGCTTTACTCGAAAAATTCTACGGTGTGGTAAACATGGATGTAGACACAAAAATAACTCTCTAAGTTATTTATTTAAAAAGTAATAGTTACTTTCTCCTCATTAATTATGTTAAATAGGCTAATTAGCATGTGTTTTAAATTACTGCCAAGTGGTTGCTGCTCAGAATTAGCTAAAGATACTTCAATCATATAATAAGGGGTAGAAATAATAGGTTGAGAGGCAAAAATCAACTTCTCAAGTAAAAACTGATTTAAAAGCTGTCACTTTTTTCAATTTTTCAAAATAACTATGTAAATTTATGCTAATTAGGACGATTTTAGGTATGCAACATCAACCTAATCGAATTCTACGGGGTGGAAAACATGGGTGCAGACACTAAAATTACTTTTCTAGCTGAATTATTTTTGAAGTTATAGCGATTTATCTTTTTCCTTATTAACTATGCAAACTATGCTAATTATGCTAATTAGCATATGACTAAAATGGTTGCCAGGTGGTTGCTGCCCAGAATTGAAGCACCAGGGTCTTCTGAACCAAAAAAGCCCAAAATACCTCTGTTAACATTTTATTCCAAGTTGAGCTAATTTTGAGGCTAGATTTCCTAGACTACGAGTGTCTTGTTAGCATCAACATCACTCACACAATGCAAATGCGTTTTTATATTTTCCATGCACAAATAATTGTATATACAATCAATCAATCAATCAATCAATCAATCAATCAATCAATCAATCAATCAATCAATCAATCAATCAATCAATCAATCAATCAATCAATCAATCAATCAATCAATCAATCAATCAATCAATCAATCAATCAATCGATCGATCGATCGATCGATCAATCAATCAATCAATCAATCAATCGATCGATCGATCGATCGATCGATCGATCGATCGATCAATCAATCAATCAATCAATCAATCAATCAATCAATCAATCAATCAATCAATCAATCAATCAATCAATCAATCAATCAATCAATCAATCAATCAATCAATCAATCAATCAATCAATCAATCAATCAATCAATCAATCAATCAATCAATCAGTCAGTCAATCAATCAATCAATCAATCAATCAATCAATCAATCAATCAATCAATCAATCAATCAATCAATCAATCAATCAATCAATCAATCAATCAATCAATCAATCAATCAATCAATCAATCAATCAATCAATCAATCAATCAATCAATCAATCAATCAATCAATCAATCAATCAATCAATCAATCGATCAATCAATAAGGCAGGTGGGTTCACATGCAGGCAGACAAGTAGGAGACAAGCAGACAAACAGTCATTTATTCTAGGTCATTAATATATTTATTCGTTAATTCCCTTATCAATCTGTTATATCACCATCAGCTAGTTTTCGGTCATCTGGTTTTGAATACCACTTTTTATGCCGCCCTAACTTCTGTGCAGATCTCCTTAGCAGAAAATGATGCCTATAAATCTACAGTCTCTATATCCGGTGAATGGACTCACCGACATTGCCATTCTTTTTATTATATTCCCAGTTAATGATGCTTGCATGTTTACCACTCTCCTGGGGAGGTAGACCACTCACAATGCCATCTGCCAAACAAGTCTGCACCCAGCTACACCGTCATCCATCAGATAACAGGGCAGACACTACCAGCTAATCAGCACGGACAGCAACAACCGTGTATTATAATTTACAAAGCATGACCTTTATATTAAATATATAGTAAGAGAAACATGTTAGCCCTACATCAGTGCTGTATTATTAATCGACAGTTTCTAATTACTGTCTACTCTGGTTTGCCCATTTGGGTACAACAACACTTGAACAATGGGACTATGATCGTTTATTGTATTTTATATTCATTATTCGTGATGCCTCACAGCTAGTATTCGCTGCTTTTAATTAAACGGGTTAATCAGTATAATCATCTATCTGATAGAATAAAAAAGAGTTGACAACCTAGTTGACAACCAAGAAAATCTATACAGGTGATTGGAGTAGACAAACAGAAAATCAATGTATCATTGCTAGTTGTATTGTTTTGTTGATTATTGTTGACATTCTTACCAGATAACACACAATAACGTTCATTTTAAGAAATCTCTGTCAGAAAATAGCAATAATAACTTTTAGACATTGAGTGCCTGTAAAGTGAGAACTATCATCTACAAACATGGTGCTCAAGTGGTTTTTGTTATAGAAAAAGTCAGAGAGACTTGTCGTGCTCTATTCAGTGAACGCCATTAGCTATATAAACTACTTGGCTATGTCTATATCCGTGATTATATACAACGTCCTCATCTAGCCCGGGTGATTTAATCATAATAATTCACCAGGTCCAGGTTTGGTATCTATTCAGGATTTACAAAAGTTAATATTTAGTGTCGCCAGCAGTGGAAGCGCACGTTAGAGGTCAATGAACCCTTCGAGCTGAATGTCATTTTGGCCACTATTATTGGTGTGGAAATCGAAAGAATCACATATCTGACATATCAATAGGAAGGGAATTTAATCACGAACCCCAAAATGAAGTTGAATACTAACATAGTACCATATGCACATAATTATTATTTGACTAAATATAATAGCTATATATTAAATAATTTGAGCATCCTTTCTAAACTCTCATATACTCTTATGTACGCTCATAATTCAGATGCTGCTGATATCAACAATAATAAATATGAATGTATATGTATGCATTTTAAAACTGACTATTTCGATCATTTTGTGGTTTCATGGCGGCTCCAAAATTTGGAAAGTGGGGGGGGGGGCATCGGTGGAAATGTGATCACACAAATAAATTTGGACCTTGAAAAAATATTTTTCAAATTCTCCCAGCTATGAATAAAATAATGAGTTTCGAATGTTAATGTTTGAGCAATTAATATTTAGTTACTGAAAAGAGGTTACCGCACCCCATGAATTCGCCACTTTGGCCACTTTGTTTCATACTAGCAGGCAAAAAATGTGTGTGAATATGTGTCAGATATGTTTGATATCACTGTACTCCTGCAATATATTATACTTGGATCCTGAAAGAGATTGTGTGTTTAAAAGATAAGATATGCAATTTGTTTCTAGCATCGATGTAGTTTTTGATAGATTTAATCATTTACAAACCGTTCGCATATACACATATAAGAAATGTAACCCCTGGTAGCAACACACTGTTTAAATTTTGCGGCCATCTCGATTATAACATAGTGTTACATTGTGATTTTGGTGCGAGGGACATATATCTATCATGTATATATCATTAACATGTATGTTTCTTTTAATTATTTTACATCATTTAATACGTTTACATATATTTACACCACTTTTTATTTTATCAAATTAAAAGTAATGCGATTTACATGGAAGGTCTAATTGAAGATAAAAGTAAACCGAGATCGGAGAATGTAATTAATAATATCGATTGAAATGTAGTTTATTGCAATAAACTTTCCGACTACATTATTACAGATGTTACGCATTTGCTAACGTTCTTTTGAGCTTTTTGAATGAGCCTAGATTTGGTGAATACATGTATTTATGAATACATTATTTATACATTTAGGAGCATTCCATATCGCTAATCCATATACGTTGTAAAAGGATACATCCCACATTATCAGCTGTTGTTCAAAGTCTACACTTTGCACCTTTTTTGGAGCAGTGTCAGTAAGCCTAATCTAGGCTAGAGGTAAAAGGCAAAGAGCTTTAGGAAAAATATACGGTATATAAAATAGACGGGTCGATATACAAACTGACCCCCAAAGAATAATAACAAAAGGTTTCCCAACGGTTTCCTATCTTACTGGATATAGTAGGCCTACATGACAGCAAAAAAGTCTATTAAAATCTGACCATTAAAAATGTATTAAAACTGGGTCATCTCCAAGATGGCCGCTGTTGGCCGTAAAAATCGGTAGAACCATACTAAATTGTCAAATATTCTCAATTAAACCACGATTCTTGTTCATAATCCATGTTTTTAAGAGTTGGGGAACTCATTGGTTACAATAACGTTTTGGTAGTGTAAAAAATCTAAGATTGCGGTGGGGCTAGGGCGCAAAATCCAAGACCAAAGGTCAATTTAAAGGTGAAAATATGATTTTTCAACAAATCATATTTTAAAGGTGGGGACAAATGTAATACCTTTTTTTCGTGTAATTTTGACTAGGAAAATCAATTTCTTATATTATTTTATGATTCAAGGTCATTTTCAATTTCAAGTAATCGAAAATATGATTTTTAGCAAATAAAGCTAAGAACATTAAGTAATACTCCTTCTCATGGGATTTTGGCTGGTAAATCATTTTATGGTATTATGTTTGTGATTCAAGGTGACCTTCAAGGTCGAAAGATCTATTTTAATATAAAATTCCCGAAAAAAATATTTTTTACAAATACAAAATAATATCAACAAACATCATGTATAATGCCTCCTTTTAATGTGATTTGGACTGGAAAATCCATTTATGGTATTATTTTGGTGATTCAAGGACATCTTCAAGATTGAAAAGTAAATTCCAAAGTCAAAATGTACAATTTATCATTTTTTGGAGATTAACGGTCTTCAATGTCAAAACGTCAATTTGTAGTCCGCCTTTTAATTTTTAATTCAAAAAGTGGGCTATTGCAATTTAAATTCGGTGTCATTGGCCTTCGGCGTTAACATTTACTTGTGGGCACGATGACTTGAATTGTTTTTTTCAAATAGTCTTCTCAAATTTGTTCTGCATGTTACTAATACCCAGTTATCGGACAAGTTCAATTATAGCTGAAAAAATCAAAATGGTCGATTTATTGCATGTTGCTAATAACCAGTTCTCGGACAAGCTCAATAACGGCAAACAAAAATCAAAATGGCCGATTTGTTGCGACTTCAATGAACATTTTCCACAAATAAAAATAGAAACAAGTGTAATACATATCTTTGATGTGGTTTTAACGGCATTTCTTGTATTATTTTGATGGTTCAATTCCATATTCGTGTTTATAAGGTCAATTAGCTATCTTTGACTGAACGCGTTCCCGTTGCCTTTTAACGCCCCCAGATGCTCTCTAACGTCTCCCAATCGCCCTTCAACTCATTCCCATTGCAATTTAACACCTCTCCGTCACCCATTAACACTTACTCATCGCCTTTTGACGCCTCCCCATCACATTTCAACACATTTTAGGGCATAAGATTACCATTTAACACCTTTTCTGTCACCTTTTAACGCATCGTTGTATCGCTTAATTAGCACCGCCTCGTCGTTCTTTAACGCCTCCCCATTGCCTTTTAATGCTTCCCTGTCGCCCTTTGATGCCTCTCGGTTGCCCTTTAATGCGTCTGTAATGCATTTTAACGTCGTTTTACCATCCTTTATGCATCTGCGTCGCCCTTTAAACGCCTCTTCCCGTCGCCCTTAAACGCCTCTCCGGCACCCTTTAACACCTCTTCATCACTCTTCAACGTCACCCCATTGCCCTTTAACGTTTTTCCATTGTCATTCAACGCTTCCTCTGTGCCCTTAATGCCTTCGCGCTTTCCAATCGCCATTCAACGCAAGATCTGTGTCAACACACTTTAATGCTTCACACCACCTTTTAATACACCCAGTCGCACTTTAACGCCTCTTGGTCGTCCTTCAACGCCTCCACTTTGCCGTTTAACACTTCTTCGTCGTCTTTTAGCGCCGACCCATTGCCTTTCAATGCAGCTTATGCCTCTCTGTCGCCTTTTAAGCGCCAATTTCATTGACCTTTAACACTTTTCCTTTGCCCTTTTCAACGCCTCCCCGTCTTCATTTAACGCCTTCACTTCGCCTAAACATTTAACGCAAGATCTGCGTCAACACACTTTAATGCTTCACACCACTTTTAATACACCCAGTCGCATCTATAATATCTATTGAATTTGATCATTTACAGATTTAAAAAATATTATCTGGGCTAGATGCCAATAAAGCATCTGGCCCAGATAATCTCTCATCACGTATTCTTAAGGAATGTGCAACCGTTCTAGCTCCATCCTTAACATTACTTTTTGAAATGAGTATTGCCAGTTCAGTGGAAACAAGGAAATGTGGTACCAGTTCACAAAAAGGGTGACAAACCACAGGTCTCAAATTACAGACCGATATCACTTCCATGTATAGTATCTAAGGTTATGGAGAGATATATTTACAATAATGTATTTAAAGTTGTTGAACCAATAATTAATACAAATCAACATGGATTTATGAACGGGAAATCTTGTACTACACAATTGTTAACTGTCTATGATGAAATTGGCAAACACCTTAATGAAGGTAAACAAACTGATATGATATTTTTAGATTTCTTAAAAGCATTTGATTCAGTGGATCACAATATGGTAATTTACAAATTACACAAGCTTGGTTTTTCAGGTAAATTACTTCTGTGGATTAGTGATTATTTGAAAGACAGGTCTCGGCGAGTGGTACTGGATGGTGTCTTATCTGAGTTTGTGCCAGTTACATCTGGTGTGCCACAAGGATCCATACTTGGTCCATTATTATTTCTACTTTTTATTAATGACTTGCCAGACTGCGCAGAACATTCAATACTGTCCTTTTTCGCCGATGATGTGAAATGCTTCCGGAATTTAATAATGTAGACGATTGTGAGCGACTGCAGCACGATTTAAATAGTCTTTATGAGTGGAGTCAGGTCTGGAAATTAAATTTTAATGTAATTAAATGTAAGGTAGTTTCATTCACAAGAAACACTAAATGGAACAATATTAGAAAATGTATCATGTTATAACGACCTGGGGGGGCACAGTTGATAAGAGTCTTGCTTTTAACAACCATATCTATAATGTTATCAACAAATGTAACAAAGTCAATGGTATGATTAGACGCTCGCTAGGTTACAGAGCTCCAGCCTCTGTATCCATCAATCTTTACAAAGCCCAAATACAGCATATTATAGAATATTCTGCCCCAGTATGGTCACCCTTTACCAAAATTCAAATAGAGTCCATTGAACGAATTCAACGAAATTTTACTAAATATGCACTTCATTATCCAACAATTAATTACAAGGACCGCTGTGAATATTTAAATATCTTACCATTGTCTTTCCGCAGGGAGATGATAGACATCAAACTGCTTTTTAAATCTTTATTTGTGTCTGCTTTTTCTGATATTGTCGCATCTCTATTGAGTAACTACAAACCTGACAGTAGACTTCGGTCAAGTCAGAACGGATCACTCTTTTATCCGAGGCAAGTCAGAACTAAGACGTTTAAAAGTTTTTATTCAAATCGAGTGGTCAGTATTTGGAATAGATTACCAATGGATCTGCGCCAAGAACAATCTTTGGACGGCTTTGTACGTAAACTGAATAGCTTTTACTATTTAAAGTTTCAAAACACTTTTAACTGTGATAATGTTTGCTCTTGGACAAGTACTTGTGGATGTCAGGCGTGTGCGTGATATTTTGATTATCATAATCAACATGTAATAAACCAATAATACCAACATTCAATATGCATGGCTTATCAACGATACTACTTCAACCTATATTGCTGAGTTGATGGAAGAAAGTTTTTCGCTATGCTTCTTAAGAATGACGGAGGACTCTCATGTGTCGGTACTCATGTGTTCTGCAGGCGAGAGCCACCAGTACAACTCAGACTAGTATAGCATAGATGGTTTTTTTCGGCTGAGCGACGGCTATACGAGCTGACGCCAGCAGATGCAATTTAGACTAATCAAATTACTTTTATTCTAAAGGGACTAACGTTATGTGCGTGTCCAGGGCTTTAGTTAATACCACATAGCATGTATTATTGTTTTTATAAATACTCTTAATATAGTATTGTTTTATTGAATTATTATGATATGATAAGGTATTTGGCCCTACTATAATCAGTGGAGTGCATAATGAACTAAACTTGTGTGGTCGCTCAGGGCACCCTGGTCACCTTCTATTTGCTCCGCAGTCAAGCAAATATCTACAACGTTGAAATTGTGAATATTTTATAAAACTAAAATAATGATATTATTATAAGTTGCATGCTTTTAAATATTGCTCTACTTGTAGTTGTTTGATAAGTTTCTACGCTTTCCACAGGGTTTTTTTGCTACTTTTATACTAATAGGTAGTTATTTTATCTCTGGTTTTAGCGTGGGAAACAACAATTAGGTATAATACATTTCTATTTAATTTACTTTTAAGTGTAATTTCAAGTGTACTTAACATGTATATAAATTTTATCCTGGATGTCGAACTTAGTTAGGGTGCTGGTCACCTGTATTCGACATCCTGATGTACACAATTTTACTTACAACTGCTTATTTGTACGATTATTGTATATATTTGTGTATATAAAGCCTAATAAATAAATAAATAAAAACGTCCCCCCCCCATCGCCCTTCAATGCCTTCCTATTGCCAATTAACGCCTCTGTCCATTTACTTGTAATGCCTTGTTATTTATTTTGGTGGGGTGGTACACCAAGAGCTTAATATTTAAGGTTCTTTTTTTATGTCGGGGGAGGAGGGGGGGGGGATATAAACACATGGTATTTAGCTTGATAGAATAATGAAATTATTGGAATGATGTAAACACAATGTACATGTAGGCCTATTCCCTGAATTTCACTGCTTTTTCATGATATAACTCACAGTCAAATGCTATTCGACCTTGTTTTCATGACAACTGTGACATATATGGTCTAAAATATATATATTTGAAAAAGGCAAACATAGTGCGTTTCGAAAATACCATAAAGTCAGTTTCCACAATATGGAATAATACTGCTGTTTTTTTGGTGATGCGTCACCAATATTCGAGCAAATTACATTAAAAAGGTCAGAATAACTGCTGCATATCAAAGAACTTTGTACAATTTATACAGGCATCACTATGCAATTACATCCAGCTTGTATAATATGGTAATAATTCGGACATCAGGACATCGTACCAGTGAATATTACGACACTTAGTACTTTGAGTAGACATAAAACAGCTATAGGCCTACACTAAATTATTCATAGAAATTTCCTTCTTTTAGAGTCAGTGGCGGCCATGTTGAATTCAACACCTTTCAGTACACCAATAAGTGACAAAACCATTGGAAAACCTTTCGTTATAATTGTTGGGGGTTTTGAGTGGATGTTTGTATAAATCGACCCGCCTGCAATATGATAATTACAAGGGAAGTACGAGGAAAGGCGAACATGGGCAACGGCTGAGATCTGTATATTATACATTGATCTCATTCAGATTTATCTAAATTATATCTTTCTATGAGACTCGTATGGTTTCAGACTAGATGAGGAACATCTGTTTCATCAACAGTATTAACGCTTGCTACGCTTGTTTGCTGGTTCCATTATAACAGCATTACGACGCGCCTGAAGCACACAATGGGGAAAGAAGAGTGGTTCACACATAAAATAGGATTAGAAAAACTCTTGAGGAACGAAGTTACTCTATCACCATTAATGTCAATATAGGAGTTCTCATAATTGGATGAGAATATGCCTCCCACTTTTATGAACTAAACTACGTGTGTATTTGTCGTATGTCCTATGCTTAGTATAAACATATTTATTTTCAGAGGATTACATAATAGCTACAAAAAGCTAATTGAGTGGTTTCCTCGAATAGAATAGAATACAATAGAAAGATAGAAAGAAAACAATGAATAATCACAAAACACATGCCCATTGTAATACATAATGATTATATGATAATTGAGTTGCCTTTGTTCACCAGTGGAGCGAGACAGAGTAGCAATAAGTTGTTACATAAATCTAGCTGTGTTGTGAATGAATTTTAAGACTTCAGTGGTGAGAAAAACATTGTTATTATCTGTTAGGTCTGGACTACCACGTAGCAACAATTTAAGAGGAAGTGGGTAATCTGGAGAAAGAAAATTGGTAATGGAACTAAATAATTCTTGGCGTTGGTCTTGATAGTCTAAGCAGTCAAAAAAATAGTGTTGTGGTGTTTCAGGAACAGCACTGCAACTACATGAAGGGCTTTCGATACATGATTTGGTATATAAATGATCATTTAGGGACGAAAAATGTAGCCTAATTTGACATAGATTGATTTGATCTGTTCTGTCGCCAATGTAGAATTGCATAGGCACTTTTGTTTTACCGCAGAGAAATTTGAGTAATTTCGTTTTGAAACTGAATAAAACTGTGCATGAACGAATGTTGGCAGGTAATTTATTCCACAGACTCACAGAAGATGGTAAAAGCGAGAGGCGAAACTGTTCAGATGTACAATAAAAAAGTCTACAATGTTTAGACGTTTTAGATCTAGTAACTCTATGTTCACCGCCGCTCAAGTTGGGCAAGCAGTTCTCTAGATAGGAGGGGCCTTGGTGATTAATGATTGAAAATAATTTTAATAATTTATGAAATGTTCTTCTATTTTGCATTGTGCATAAACCACAATCTTTTAATAACAATTCGCGTGAGGCCCCTTTCTTCGCTCCTGTCACGAGACGTAATGCTGCATATTGTAAATTTCCAATCATCAACTTTTCTTGTTTAAAACAATTATCAAAAATTATGTCTGCGTATTCTAATAAAGGGCGTACAAAAGAAAGATAGCATCGAAAAAGTGCATATCTGCTCATAGAATATTTGAAGGCGCTTAAGAGGTGTATTCGCTTTTTTGCTTTATTAGTGAAAGATAGTATGTGTTCAGACCATGTCATCTTTTTAGTTAATATTAAACCAAGGTGTTTGTGAGAATAAACCGACTTTAAATTGGTGCCATTTAGAGTAATAGGGGGCAATAAAGTTGGTATTTGTTTTCTTGAAAATAGCATGCATACACATTTTTGTGGATTAAGGATAAAAAGCCAGTCTTTGCACCACTTTGATATTTTTTTCAAATCTCTATTTAGTGTGTTAACGTACTTGTGATAGTTTTTGTCTATTTTTTGAAAAAGTGAGCAGTCATCAGCAAAAAGATAAATCGCCGATTCTATGTCATCACACAAGTCATTAATGTATAAAAGAAACAGAAGTGGTCCAAGGACGGATCCTTGTGGAACACCAGCTGTAATCGGCCTCCACGTTGATTCGGCGTTTTGCATTATAACACGTTGTTCCCTACCGCCAAGATAACTTGCCATTAATTTAAGAAAGGATCCATTCACACCATACCTATCTAATTTATATAATAGACCTTTGTGCCAAACCTTATCAAAAGCTTTGGAGAAATCTAGAAAAACCGCACATATTTCATTGCCTTTATCAAATTCAGAAAAAATTTCGTGACATATTTTTGTTAATTAATTTACCGTAGAATCCCTTGGAATCAAACCTGATTGTTTTTCTGAGAGCAGATTGTGTAATTTCAAAAACTGGTAAATATGTTTGAAAATGACTGTTTCGAATAATTTTGAAACAGATGACAAAAGACTAATGGGCCTATAATTATTACAAAGAGTTAAATCACCACTTTTATGTAAAGGAATGACATGTGCCCGTTTCCAAAAGCTTTGTCCTATGCTTATCTTAGATGAAGATATTGTATAGGCCGCTTTGTTTTCTTCAGCAAATTTTAACGATATCCATGTATATTTTAGACTGCTCTCCAGCTACTAGAATACCACCGTTTGTCGGACAATTTTCCTTTCCCACAACCAGCGGCACGTGTCAGGTGAGAGTCTAAGCCATGTATAATATTAACTGTTTCCTGACCAATTACTATTTTCTCTCGTCTCATATACCGGTACGCAGGGTAAATAACGACATAGTGCAACGGTTAGTCACAAATATGTCAAAAATAATGTCGTACGCTATGAATATTGATCGGAAACAGCAGTTTAAAAAATATAAACATAGCTCTCGCTCCACTCTAAATAAATTCTTATTTTGAAAAAAAATTGCCATTATTCAACGCTACCATGGCTTGAGCTCCAACATCTTCATCACTGTGGGTGCCCCCTTTCAATGCCATAATCGTTGTCACGGTAAAATGTAGTTCCATTGTTCTGACAATAAGCTATTACGTTTCCTGATGACGGTCACTCGTTCCGTTTATTCAGCCCTTTTTAGCCTACATTAGTAGCCTATCATATTGAACAACTGGGAGGGGAGAATATCGGCGTGAACGTGTCCATAGAAGTAGTACGGGTAGACTGCCCAAAAGGTGATACGCTTTATCTCTGACCATGCGAATCCTTACCTGGCATAACCAGGCTGCAAATCTAACACTCAGCGGCAGACCCGGCTATACTAAACACGAGACCTTTAACCTGTGGAGAATCAATTTTGGGACAGGGGCGGAGACAGGTCAATGTCGCGTGTTAGCTAGATAGTTGAGAAATAGTGACGGAGTTCATCACCCGTGACTTTACACAATTTTTCGTGTGCACACCACACTATAGCCTTCTACTGAAAAAAAACTAAAACAAAGAAACAATAATGTAGAACCTCATGCGCCTACACCCCATCAGAAATGGAAAAAGGTCTACCACTACCATTTCGTTGTTAGAGCTATCAGTGTAGCCTAACAAATGTGTCAACAGTGTACCGTAAATAAAACGTCTTCATAATCTTCCCATGGAATTGCCCATCTAGCCCAGCTCAGCTTATTTGTACATAAAAGTGATATAAAGCCCACTCAAGAAACATGTCGTGATAATTTAATTATTCTATTTAATTATGGGCTAGTCACATTTCGAAATCCCTGGTGCAGTGGTTAATAAGCTGCCTGTCTGTAATGTCGGCGTTCGCTGGTTTTTCCCCCGCTCTAGCCTTCAGGTTTAAAAAGACGATTGTTTCTCCCCCGCTCACTCGTAAAGATTTAATATTGTGGGGAGGCAACGTAGCCGTAAAGACGTGTGCTCGGCCGCAGACCACCAGGGTTCGAATTTCGAATCATGTATGTCATCTGATTCATCTGTTCATCTTCAAGAGGTTCTTTTTGTCCAGTTATTGTGCTCATGGCTTTCGATGCAAGTACCATTATTGTAGACTGTAGGCCTACTTACTGAGTTTATAATAATTATATTTACGGCGATGTAGGCCTAGTTGTTTAGCAAGTTGCCGTGGTGTAGGTCAGTTTCATTATTGAATACAGAGTTCTCGTAAAATGAAAGCTCTTTTTATCGGACACAAAATAGATTATTAATCTTAGGCGAGTCCCAAGCTATGTAATTCGTGGTTTGTTCGGATCTCGATTTGTTTATAACAGTCTCTTTTAGCAATAAAATCTGAGAGGCTGGTCCAAGCCAAAAATTAATCCAAAAGAAATATCAATTTATATACCAGATTCTATGTCTATCAAGAAAATCCCACCTCCTCCCGCTTCCATCCGCTGAAAGTTTTTTGTTCATTTTTCTTCTGACCGTTTTCATACCCTCCTCAACAACAGATAATCTTGTTTAATAATGTTATTGATAGATTTTCTCAATATTATGTGATTTGTATGTAATGATACAAGAGTCAAAGTTCATTAATATATTAATGTGAACAATTAGTAGATTGTTTTTGATAGGTTTGGTTTTGTGTGAACAATTACTAGATTGTTATTGATAGTTTGGTTGATATTATGTAATTTGTTTGTAATGATACAAGAGTCAAAGCTCACATTTAAATAGTAGATTAGATTAATCAGAGACATGTATAAATATTCATAATAGATTAGATCAATCAGAGACATGTATAAATAGTCATAGTAAATTTGATCAATTAGAGACATGTATAAATATTCATAGTAGATCAGATCAATTAGAGACATGTATAAATATTCACTGGGTAATCCTGTTAACTGACCGGTAAGTAAATTTATACCTATTTTGGTCTTAGGACTTCACTCTGTTACAACCACGTTTACACTAACAACATTTGAAGTGAAGCCCTTTTTATTTGTAGTCGTTTAATTTTATGTTCATTTTTAATAAACAAATTTTCCCCATTTTATGTGTCTGCATTTGTACGATAAAAACAAACACGTGCAGGGGATAGGAGAAATATGTCTCTCCTCCCAACAAAACAATGTGCGAGATTAAAAGCATGAGGGAATTAATCAAAAAAAGGATGGAAGAATGCATATATCTCATCGGCTAACTTTTTATCGAACTTTTCAGATAATAGTCTAGCAGAAGTGGTGTAGGCCTACTTGGAATATATATATTTTTTTCTTTGTGGAATACTATTGTTCAGACTTCTTATTAACGATTCCAGAAGGTGGTGAAGTGTCACATTTGGGCAATATTAGCTTTATGATATTAGAATATACCATTGTAATGTCGAGCTGAGTGTTATCATCGACATAAATCTGATGGTACAATATGTCATTACAATGTCGAGATATAGCATTATAATTTTAGGATAATAATAATGGCATAATTTGTTTTGTTATTGCATAATTTAAATATTGGGAGTCATTATTAGATTGCTGGGATAATACAATACGATTTTCGAATGTCTAATGCTAATGAATTATTATAAGTATATCTGAAAAATGTGCAATGATTGCAGTCTATGGCACTACAAAGGGAGGATGTTTATCTCATTATAACCCTTCATTGTATCCAGTCTATATAGTATAATGTCACTATGTTTTATTGATACTTTTTTTGTCTATCCTTTACCACTTAATTCAGCTGTGTCTGATAATATGTTAGTAAACCATGTCATATAAATCTAAGTCATAATTATGATTTTACATAATGCTTGTTAATTACACATTGTTGCAGATCATGCAACGACGATCTTAAAATTGGAATAAAATGTTATTATTTTCGTAAAAAACCCATTTATATGTTAGGTACACACGTCAACCAAGGAGTGTTTAATGACTAGTATGTATTTAATGTCTTTTACAAGACACATTTTATGATAAAATCTTGTTTAGTTTCAGAGATAATAAATTTTGGCGAAAATCACAAATACGACTTTGGGCAAAATTAGCGGTCATTTTGTTTCTTGAATAAATGACAAACCAAAGCCTAAATCGATTGTCATCAGGCTAAGAAATGTTCAGGAGATGTTATTTGAGCTGACTAGCATTATTGACAGTCTCTAACTTTTTGTCATCACCCTCATAATTTTGTACATTTTGCCAACTGTTTATATGGGATCATCTGCAAAAAGCCTGACTTTTGACGAAAGATAATTTTGAAGACCATTGATTGGTATAGGAGAGCGGGGCTAGTTGTAACATTTCAACATTTTAGTGTTTTTACAAGTGATAATTAACTTTATGCATTTTATCAAGTTAGGGAATACTATTTTCCGTATAATGTAGATTATCTGTTAGATAAATATCATCAATAGTTGCTATGTGGTGCAGTGAAGTATGACCACACCTAAAAATTTACAATTTTCCCCCGGTGCGGGTAAGTTGTAACAGCATGAGGGGAAGTTGTAACACAGTTACTATGCTCATTGGGGCACATTGTAGCACGCCATAGTGCAACACATAAATATACAAAATAGAGTTGTGCAGCAAATAATTAACCATTTATGTAAACTGAGTCTGTAATAACCTTTAATTCATAGGATTACATAAATGGAATTACGACTGTCAGAATGCTAAATCGGGTTACTAAATCATCGACACTGTATACCCGGTCAATATAATGATGCAGTAACGATGTAGGCATAAATATAGCAGAGGACTAATACAATATATTTAGTTGCAGTTTTGGTCTAGATGTATCTATATATATACATATAATACTTATAGGGGCAGGTTGTCACATAGTTCCCATAATTTGTGTCACTATGGGGAGATAATGGGGGCAAATGGGCACATTGGTACAACTTACCCCCACTCATCTGTTACATCTAGCCCCACAAGCACCCAAAACACATATGGCAACATATCTCACTATGAGCAATATTTTTCATTCATTTAGTCTTTCATCAAAATTGATATTCAAAAAAATACTTTTCGCCTCGTTTTCTGTCAATCAATCAATAAAACTTCTATAGCACCTATATCCTCAGCGGACCGAGCTTAGAGGCGCACAAATCCTTAGCGTGATCATGTGTCATAATCGAGGCCAAAGCAGGTTCGTCAACAGGGAGCCGGGCTGCTGTGGGAATAGGGTGGGAAAGCCAGGTCAAATACGTGAGATTTAAGTAATTTCCGGAATATTAAGATTGTTTTGGCATTACGTATTGGCACAGGCAGGGCGTTCCATAAGGCTGGACCAGATATAGAGAAAGCTCTTGACCCAGTCTTAGTCTTCATACGAGGAGCAACAAATCTATTCGAATTAGTGGAGCGTAGATATTTTGGGCATTTCGGCCGAACAAGTAAATCTGCCAGATAGGCAGGTTGGTTTTCTTTTAGGGTTCGGAAAGTTATTGTGCATATTTTAAAATGAATGCTAAACTTGACAGGAAGCCAATGTAATCGTTTTAGAATTGGAACAAAACGACTAAATCGTGGGGCATTGGTTACTACTCTTGCAAGGCAGTTTTGAACGCATTGTAATCTAGCGATATCCTTTTCTGGCAAAAGGATATTGTGAAAAAGTGAGTTACAATAATCTAACTTACTACAGACGAGTGCAACTGCAATTTGCTTGGCAAGATCTAAGGACAGACTTTTTCGAATTCGACACAGGTCACGGATGTGATAGAAGCATGCCTTACATGTTTGGGATATGTGTTTGCGGAAATTTAGTCTACTGTCGAATAGTACACCAATTTTTTTAGCTGATGTAGATAGATTTGTGTCTTGACCTAGAAGTAAGCATGGGAAATTATTCAAGAATTTTTCTCATTGAAGTTTGGTCCCAATAAGAAGAAATTCTGTCTTGCTAGGATTAAGGTTCAGCTTAGATCCTGTCATCCAGGCCGACACACCAATTAAACAATGTTGCGTCCAATATGGTTGTGCTCAAAAAGTCCTGGGTATTATGGGATGGAAATACATAGTAATAATACATGTCTATAGAAGACATAATTGACACCTAGTGAGTGCAAATTAATGAATAAGAAAAAGTGCACTGTGTTACCTACACCCATTACAACTAACCCCGCTCTCCCCTACTTCAGACGTGACTTTAACTGTGTCGGAAAATTCGCCCTATAGTATCACTTTTTGAGTGCGGTCTGATAGAAAAAGCCAAATTTAATGGAGAGTAGTTGATGGGACACCTTGTCAAACGCTTTGTGAAATCCATTCCAAGACTGTAATGTCAGTTTGTTTTCTATTATCTAAATATTTGCCTAATTGATGTATGAGTGTCACTAACTGTGTTTGTACTTCTCATCTTTCTTGAAGACTGGTGCATCTTTAGCTTGCCTCAAGTCTTCTGTAAATATACCAGATTCTATTTATTTATTGAAAATGAATGTGACGTAGCGAGTTGTTCTGAAAATGCAGACAATAATATTGGCACTTACCATCAGGGCCTGTGGCCTTGTAAATGTTGAATGACCTCAGTAAGTTGTCACCCCATGCACAGTAGTCAGTATTGTGGGGAGCCTCCGTGACCGAGAGGTAGCGTGCTCGGCCTCAGACCGCCAGCGCTCGAATTTCGAATCCTGTGTCTGGAGGACAGTGTCATCTCATTCATCTCATCATTCTCAGGAGGTTCTCCAGGCCCAGTTTAGCCTATATGTGCACAAAGGTGGCCTAAAGCCCGATTCATTACATTTTCCATGCACAGTGATGGAAAATTATTGCATGGGTGCAAAGGGACTATGCCCATATCAAATAAGTCATTAGATAATTATGTTATCGTTAAAAACTGGTTTAATTCTTCTAGCACGTTTGCCTTATCTTTCGGATTTGAAATTAATTTGCCATCCACTTAGAGAGGTACGACGCCGGAGATGGCCCAAGACCTCATTCATTCATTCATTCATTCATTCATTCATTCATTCATTCATTCATTCATTCATTCATTCATTCATTCATTCATTCATTCATTCATTCATTCATTCATTCATTCATTCATATATTCATTCATTCATTCATTCATTCATTCATTCATTCATTCATTCATTCATTCATTCATTCATTCATTCATTCATTCATTCATTCATATATTCATTCATTCATTCATTCATTCATTCATTCATTCACTCATTCATATTCATTCATTCATTCATTCATTCATTCATTCATTCATTCATTTATTCATTCATTCATATTTGAAAACTCTATGTCGAACAAACATTGTCCAACTTTGTGCGAATGCCTTGTGTTTCTTCGATAGCTAACCTAACATAATTCATAGAAGAATCTATCTTAACTCGGCAATCCACACAGTTTTTCTATCAGTGGAAAGAAACTCGACCTCGATCTTGTTTCCGACTCGAGCACAAAAAGTGCATCATTATATTTCTTTGCATTTTTTTGGCATAATAAATAAACATGACATAGGCCTATCGATGTGCAAACATAAAAAGTTAAATGACCAATTGAGCTAACTTTTTTGAGGAAGCCTTTCACACGGGAAAAGGCTATCCGTGATTAGCAGTTCCTGTCACGTTTGGATGGTATTAGTTGGTGTGTATTTGAATAATGGGGACATGTTGGGTGTGGCCTTATTTCAGGCACCACCGATTTTACGTGACCAAACGTACACACGTACTCACATTTCAGATGTCCATAATTTGCCCTATTTTATTCTACACGTTGCATACACTGAATATATTATCGAGTCAGGATTTTAATGAAACGTTTCATAGGAAATAAATATTCCGGTAACAAAACAACTGAAAAGAGAATTCGGTGGAAGTAGAGTTGGCATGCGATGATTAGGTGCCAGTTAATGCCGGCATTGACACGTGTTAAGACTGTCTAGTGCTCGTGTTGACACTCTACTCAAACAAACACGGTATTGTGTTAATGTTGGGCCAGCGTCATAGACGGTGGACCAGCATTGAAGCAATAACGGGTCAACAGCTTGTGTGTGTTTGCACATGCATTTGACCTTCACCGATTGATTTAAATACAATGTTTTATAAAAGACTGTTCAAATGAGAGAACACTGTATGTTCTCATTTTGTTTCCTGGGGAAGTGGTCTTTTATATTGCATATTGTCCCTGTAACGGCGGGATCAAGGACCAGTTTGGGTGGAGAGAAATCCAACAGAATTAGCCCACCGCCCAATCGTTAAGACTGTCGGCTTTGGGACGCTCAAAGCATGACAGATAGGTGGAGTGATTAATGGTAGGGCATCCCAGTGTGAGCTGCAGATAGTAGAGATATGCGGCATGGATACAGCTTCTTTCCGGACCCATAACAGATCATTCTCATGACTTGCTAATTATACGAGCAGCCCAACGGCATACTCTACTGAAAATTCAAATTAATCTTTCGCGATGCGATTGGAACTGAAACAAGCGCCGGTGACTATTTTAAAAGGTGTGATGATTAAATTGTTGTTCATTCTGGATATATTCCACAAATGAACATGCTATCTCTTTACGATGCTTATTATTTCTGATGCTGAATTTCCACATGAAAAGGTGTAAACAGCCACAAGATTTCACCCAACGCACGATTTTACCGTAACCTGTGACTAAATCAATACTGGTAGTTTCGTTCTTTTTAGAGTAGGCCTACGTGACGCCGGACCTTCAAGGAAACAGCGTTGGGCCAGCCAGAAATAATTCATTACAAAGGATCTGTACAATAGAGACATGGGTCATAATATTGACACGCATAATATGTGTGTCAATATTATGATTATGATCCCCCCCCCCCCATCATACAGTTGTCTACTACAAGGTGGCCCACAACTAAGCATGCGAACTCGGGACGAGGTCTCTGTAAATCGCTAGTCGTAACATTTCACCTCACTTTATCTGATGAAACGGTGAGCAGTAAGCCGATCTGATCTGTTCAATTTGGCACGCTATGCTGGTCACCATGGTAATATTACCTAATAATGTCTGTGATTAACACCTCATCACTCAATAAACCGATGTAAGTCCTTTCAATTCAGCATAAGAGGCCAATCAGCTAAACCTCAGTGACACATGTGTGTACTGTACTCTGAGCTATTTTTAATGTCCGGTTGTTTCAAAATGGAGCTCAGTGAGTTTTAAAATTCATTTTTACGGACATACACGGTCATTGAAAATATGTTAAGCAGTTTGCACCAAAAGCTCTAAATCTCAGATACACAGACCGATACTTGCCTTATTTTATCAATAAGTATCGGGATGCTTATAGTGGTTAGCATTTTTCCTCCGCCGCCACCATCTCCGCCGCCACGGGCGTATCCTCAATTATGCCTTCACTAACAAGTTAACTGATAAATTTTGTTTATTTTCCACATACATTACCTATGTCACAGAGCAATTCTTCCCATCTAGTTTGATTTTTTTTTCAACTAATGATTTTTTGTATACATTTATTTCCTACATATGACCCATGTGACTGGGCTATTCTTCCAATATTTTTTGTTGGTATTTCTGATGATCCGATCAACTTTTGGGATGGATCCATCAAAATCAAAATGGCTGCCGAGACATAAAGGGTCATTTTCCAAGATGGTGACATAAAAAGCTTGTGACCACAATAACTAATAAACCATTAGCTGGATTGCAGTCATATTTGATAGGATCGTTCTGTAAGTATTTCTGATGATCCGATCAACTTTTGGGATGGATTCATCAAAATCAAAATGGCTGCCGCAGCCATTTTAAAATATAATGGGGGGGGGGCATTATTTTCTCATTATATTTTTTATATATACTGAAGTGGTCATGGACTGACCTGAAAATATCTACATCCCTCCAGCAGTGTCACCTGTCCATATGTACACTGCTAACCTTCGTCGCTGGCTTGGATAATAATGCAGGTGAGTGGGAAATACCCTTCTACCAAACACATGAAGAAGTTTCAAAATTTTCAGATGCTGCCAGAGATGGCCCTGAGTGGACCTGGCAACCTGCCAGCACCTCGAGTTAGCAAGCTGCCATTATCCACAGGAAACCCTAACCTTCCCAGTCCTTGAACTGAGTGAGAGGGCTGGTTTTAGGTCTAAGAAATAATTATATGCCTATCTAACGGGGATGCTTTTAATGTTTTGGTGCCGAAAACAGTCACATCTAGTTATCAAATATATTTATATATTTTGCCATCAACGTCATTCATTCCAGATTGCAAACTAAATTCAAATTGTCGATACTCGACACCGCGAATATTTAGCAGATGTCATATCAGTGTTAGGGCTAACAGGCATTCCTACAAGCAATCTCATTATCATGCATCGATGTGGGTTTAATGTTCGCAATCATCTGCGACACAAGCTCAATCAATCTAAAATCGTTCAACCGCTCCTAAATGTTGTTAATTTATCAGTTTATGAAAAGTTGAAATCTACAAGAGAAAAATGCGGTACATTAGTTGAGTTTTGACAACCCATGAAGACCCATATACTGCGCGATCAGAGTGGCTCTGTCTTGTTACCTCCGTCAAAGGTTATGTTTTGATCGTATTGGTGTGTCTGTCCTTCTGTCTGTACGTGAGCAAAATTACTTACAAAGTGATAAACGGATTTGCTTGAAACGTTCACCAGAGGTGTGTCTCGGGCTAGGGAACAATCCATGCAATTTTGGGGGATGATCCGGATCCAGGATCCGGATTACGATCCGGACGCGCACGGACGTTTGCAGTATTTGACTGACTGTCTAGTTATTGAGCCTGGTGTAGCTCACAGTAGGCCTATGCTAATTTACGTTGACATTGACACGAGGTAATAGCTCCCTGATGGTGGCCATCTGTTCAAAATCTACGTGCTACAACCAATCCTCAAATTCATATATAGTAGGGATCTATATTTCCCAGGACTAGTATAGGATATCCTTGTATATGTTGTGACCATGTAAGTAAGCATGTCTCCCATCTGCTACCTAACGCAAAATAATGATAGGGTATATGGCCCTATAACAGTGTTGTTGCTGTCTCAACTTGAACACAACGCCTTTCAGTTGAAACCCATTTTTGTCTGTTCACAATGTGAGCGCCATGACGCAGAATATTCTGAAATACACCGCTATCAAATTTGCAGAATACTCTGCGTTAAATTACCATCCGCGGAAGGCCTCAGAATATTGTGTGTATAATTGACAAATAAACAGGTGTTCGCAGAGCGTTCACAGAGCGTTCGACAACAAAGCGCAAACTGTTAGCAGGTCGCATACATCTTCATCCAGTGAAGGCTTACATCATCATTCCTTTCACTCCCAATACAAGACTCTAATTCCACCTAAGTTAATCTTATGAACATATGAGCACGATAAGAAATATTCTGTGATATTTTCATAATTCCGCCTTCCCCCGTTCGATTGTAGAGGGTTCGCAGACTGTTTCTAGGGTGATGGGTTCATAATTCAGAACAGTCTACGAAAGGATTGACCCCAATACAATTGCCGATTGCAGGTAAGCTCAGGATCATCTCACTAAAACATTGATCATATCTTTCTGTTATTCCCTTTAGAAGTGTTCTAACTTTTAGTTAGATAGAGATAGAGTCAGGATAAAAGTTAGGATTTTTAGTGAGATGCCCATTTGTGTGGTGTATGGCTACAGTTCTTCTCAGAGAAGCCAAAAGTCAGCCAGGCTCTTACATTTTTAATTACACGCACGATTCGTTCAAAAAGGGAGCCCACCGAGTCCGCTATGACTGATAATAGTTATACGTGTCTTCGGAGAGATGATACATTTTTTCTTCATTGTTAAAGATATTTCATAAAATGATTAGACCTACTCATGTATAAATTACTATTGTGTTGTAAATAAATTTAAATTGTAGTCATGCTGAATGTTGGACATTTCTGCGAATGCATGCAGCGCATGAATGATAATGATATGTTGATATGCTGTCATTTTACAGTGGATGTTATAATATACCACAGGCTGCAATGCAAAGTAAGGCCTCTATGGGAAGTGTAAGACTTCAGGTTTTGATCAGGTCACAAAGCAAAGAGTTTCGTGACAATGCCCTTTGACTTAGACATCGCTCACATAAACCACCCTTTCATCTGTGCCTGCAATCACCATGTTGAATGCAGAAGGTAGTAGTAGTAGTAGTAGTAGTAGTAATAGAAGTGTGTCTTATCCTCACGTTTCGGATCTAGGGGGGGGGGGGGGCACATTCTTAAAAAAATCCCCCTAGAATATTCCAAAAATTTGCTGTACATGTATGTATATTTATTATATTGAAAATAAGATCTGCGCCACCGCTGAGGCTTGTGCCATGAAACTTCGAAGTTTACCTGCAGAAATCATCGCTTTGTCATATGCATATGCTAATTTTGTAAAATATATGTACGAAAAAAATTCATTATTTGTTTTGTTGTGCCGATTTGAAGAAGAGCGTGAAGAATAAACATATTCAAAATATTACGTAATTAGTCCTACAGCCGAGCTCGAAAATCCTCAATGTTTGCCAATGTTTGCCAAATAATTATCGATAAATTGTTATATAGCCAAATGTAAACATTGTATATATTATGCTGTATCATCTGCTAAAGGCTCCTTTTTGGCCATACTGTTACGTGTCACCTACTAAAGAATACCTTCAGAATAAATTACTTGTTACTTTTCACCATTGTCTACTTGGCACGATGTGTGATACCTTGCACGCCATCCATCCTTGAGGTCATTCTCCACACATAGATGTCGCGCTAGAGTAATAAACATCTGATGGGGCTGAATGAGAAATCTTAGAGTAATACGTATCTGATGAGGCTAAATAAAAAAATGTTAGTTTAAATAAACATCTGATCAGGCCGAATAAAAAAATATTAGAGTAATACGTATCTGATGAGGCCGAATAAAAATTGTTAGAGTAATACGTATCTGATGAGGCCGAATAAAAAATGTTAGAGTAATAAACATCTGCTGATGCTGAATAAAAAATGTTAGAGTAATACGTATCTGATGAGGCCGAATAAAAACTATTAGAGTAATAAACATCTGCTGAGGCTGAATAAAAAATGTTAGAGTAATACGTATCTGATGTGGCCGAATAAAAAATGTTAGAGTAATAAACATCCGCTGAGGCTGAATAAAAAATGTTAGAGTAATACGTATCTGATGAGGCCGAATAAAAAATGTTAGAGTAATAAACATCTGCTGAGGCTGAATAAAAAATGTCAGAGTAATAAACATCTAATGAGGCTGAATAAAAAATGTTAGAGTAATACGTTTCTGATGAGGCTGAATAAAAATGTTAGAGTAATAAACATCCGCTGAGGCTGAATAAAAAAATGTTAGAGTAATACGTATATGATGAGGCTGAATAAAAATGTTAGAGTAATAAACATCTGCTGAGGCTGAATAAAAAATGTCAGAGTAATAAACATCTAATGAGGCTGAATAAAAATGTTAGAGCAATACGTATCTGATGAGGCAGAGTAAGAAATGTTAGAAAAATAAACATCTAATCATGCTGAATATTTTTTATTTGGCTTAATCAAGTGCAGATATTGTCTAGATGATAATTTTGTAATATATGTGTGAAAACATGTACATTTTTTTCATTCAGTTGATACGCAATAGATAATTGTATACACACTATACTATCTTGCACCAGCTGACTGACTGATATGTGAGTACATTTTTTTTATGAATTCCGATATTAAATTCGAACCGGTAACCAGGTGTTCTGCTGTCAAGTACTGAAGGTTGGGACTGCATTAAGACTGATGTCGGTCGTTTCTCAAGCATCTCCATGTGAATGCAAATGGCTCTAAGGACCACAATATGATAACAAATTATTATAAAAAACATAATATCTCAAATCAACTTAAAAAACAAATTTAATCTTTAAAACATAGCGGTAAAATATAGTTTTATTTTAATCATTAGACCTACTGAATTAATTTTCATTGATTAGACTATAAGTGGGACGTTGGATTTCACCAATGTAAACAACCACCTTTTCCAGAACACGTCTGTAGCAGCAGCAGAACACCCACATAGAGGCATTTAACGCCTGTGCCTGACATAACGGATAGTTTATGGGGTCTGGGATCGGTCCGTGATCCGGCCGATGATGCATGAGTCCGGTTATTCGTGCTCCACGCGATACCCTCTGTTGATGTCATGGCTTGGCCTAGATTGGCACGAGCGCTTGGTGAATGGCCGGCCCCAAATCTGCTCCCAGTAAACACGACACTTCGACCCAATGTTGAGCCAATGTTGGTCCGACGTCGTAGACGGTGGACCAACATTGGCCCAACAACGGGTCGATGTGTCGTGTTTGCTGGGCTACGGCGCACCAGCCATCAGTGATCCAATGCTTAGCTCCAGATAGATTGCTGTCATATACAGGCTCGCAGGCTCACACATGTCACCTGCCAATTCACCTGATCTAATGCGGATTTATCAAGCAATAATGCCGACACGACTGTCTAGATTTATCCGAGAATAATTTTTTGGCGAATACTGTTGCATTGAAGCAAAAATGTAAGGCTATTAGCTACCGATTGTATATATTTTCTGTCGTTACTGTGGCAAGTTATGTTTAACCCGTTTATCGTTTTATAATTATTTAAGGCACCAGAATATATCAGAAGCAATTTTAAGAAGCTTAATTTAACCAAAATAAAAGAATATTATGGTATTTTATACATTAAAAAAATTCAATTGCGAAGAAGAGCTGAGCGATAGAGGACAATCAAAATTCTGGTTGCATTTTACATTTATAAAGTTTGTATTTGCCTATTTTTGTAAAATTCGTTTGCAAATTTCAGCATGGTTGTCACAACCAGTTATTCTCACATTGTTTCTTGATATCTTCCTGACTTTGTTCAAACTTCGTGATTGTATATCCCCACCACACCACCATCCTGACAGATGGCAGCCATTTTTTTTATTTGATATCTTTTGCGAATTGGGCAATATTGAGAAGCCCAATTTTGTTCAAATTTATTTAAGAAATCTTAAACACACCACCACCAGCAGTCTTTAAACTCGTACAGCTGAAAATGATATACATGTTTAGACGACACTGCGTAGGCCTACGTCATTTAAAACGTTTGAGTTTAGATTTCAGTGAATAATAATAGTATTGAATATAGCCCTGGTGTGGAGTACACTATTTCTAAGAAGCCTCGCGTGCACAGCAGTCACTATTCGCATTGTCCCACAGATAACTAGATATATTGTCGGTGGTATAACACCTTTCGTGACTCTACTACATTCGTATGACACAAATACTACAAATTGTGGTGCGGCAATATAGTGTAATTTTTTTTATAACAACGTTTGCAATTAATCATTCGAAATATTTTTTTTTTGTGGTGGTACAAGTCTTAGCATTATTCCGTGGCGTGTGCGGATAATCAGATCAGTCCGTTTTACAGTTGAACAACGCAGGAAAGAGAATAAGCACAGCATGAAACACCTAATGTTTCGTGTCGTGCTGAAACTAATCTATATTTTTTCCGCTATAATTATCATTGGAGAAGCTCCTAAATAACACAGGCGGCAGTGAAAATATGCAAAATATTTCATGTTTGATGATTTACTCGAAATGGTGCGCCGTACTTCGTGATACTCTGATATATGTTTGCAAGCCAGTCGTAGTGGAGTTAGTTGTAAAATAAAAAAGTTTACCTTTAAAGCTCACTTAAATGACATTACATCTAATAAAAAAAATCAACAGAGAATATTGTAAATATGAGAAGTCAGTGATGCTGTTATATTAATCAGGGCATGAGGGTAGATTGACTGAACATAAAGGTGTTTTTATTTATTCATACGATGAGCGGTTCAGGGAATGTTGGAATAGAAATCCCACAAGTATGTTTTATCAAACCTAATCGTAATTTTGCGACAATCATCTTCTCATTAGATATTCCCATTAGTAATACTAATAAAAATATCCATACACTTGTTATAACTGCCGCACCGGCTAGTGTATGATAATCGATATTATGTTGTATTGAAATAACGGTATTCCATAGTGCTCTTTTTATTTGGTGATGACGATGGACTGTTGTATTTAGTATAGATCCGAATTATAAAAACATGTATTGAAAAATATTTTTGGAAAATGTGTGAGCTTAATGATGTAAAATAAAGTAAATGATGAAAATCACCCATAATACAAAGCTGAAATGAAATTTGCTATAACCTGATAACTAACTACACCAACTCCCATAGCTAGATAGTAGACGTAATTATTATTATTAAACTCCTATTAAATCTTCAGATATATGTACCAGAAAATGTTTCGTTAAAATAAACATTGTGTGTGCCATGTACTCTATATATGAATTAACTCATACATGAATTACCAAGTGCGCAATTATAGAATTTAAATTTTAACCCATTTGAAGTTGTGTATCGCTGCCGCGACCCACAACTTCAAGTGGGTAAAATTACACACAATTTGAATCAAAACATGTTCCAATTTAACAATTTTAATGTTAATTTATCCTTTAAGTGGTCTTGTCTGAAGGTTTAATAAAAAGGCTAAAACGGCTATAACACTTTACCCCTTAAACCGCCGGTACCGATTATATTCGTTTTTACATTTTATATTAGCACATTGCATATCAACGTTTAAACACGTTGAAAATAAAACGTGATATCGATCAGCAAGATTTGAAAATAGTTTACCTCCATTCTGTCAAATCTGAATAATTTTCACTCACTTGAAGTTGTGGATCGCGTCAGCGAAACACAACTTCAAGTGGATGATGATGAAGAGCTCATTGCTTAAGACCAGACACCGCCTCCTGCAGTGCTATGATAAAGAGCTCACTGCTTGATATGTCACACAAAACGGCTCCCTCCAGAACCCCTGTTCTCTGGGGGAACAGGAGTTCAACCGATATCCGTCAACCGTCAACCGTGTTTTTGTCTCATGCAGTGGTATGATGGAGAGCTCACTGCTTTTGGTATGTCACAAAGAACGGCTCCCCCACAGCCCCTGTTCTCTGTGGGAACAGAAGTTCAACCGTTATCCATCAACCATATAGTAATTGCCGCAATATAAACTCTTTTATTAAACTCGTATATTTTAGAAATTGATGCAGTGCTCTTCCGGAAATGATGAGAAGCCTGTTTCAAAAGTATATTACACTGATAATGTTGTGCATTATGCTTGAACATTTGTAATAATCTTATTTGGGATAACAAACTATTTTAAAAGTTTTATCTTTGGATATACATTTTGGACGCCTATTTTAGTCATCTAGTCACTGTATAAATAGGACACCTATAATCATGTGTAAGTATTAGAAATGAATATCGTTGTCACACAAACCTTCCATAGTTGATGACAAGTACACCTTTGCCACCCTGGGGGATCTATTTTTGTAGTTGTGACGGGATTCTCAAGCATGGCTTATCCAATGAACCTTCTTGTAATAGAAAAAAATGTGTGTTACAGAGTCATTATTTCAATTTTATTTTCTGCTCACGTTACTTCAAAATTGGAGTAGGTCTTTTTTGACAGTATCACGATGCTTCATTTTCTGTGTTTACAGTAGTTGGCGTGGCTTTGCAGTCAGGACGATGACGTGTTACACAGAGCTATTGTTGACATGGACTCTCTTATTGCTTCTCTCCTTAATCACAGGTAAAACTAAAAAGTAGCCTGTAAATAAAGGCATTGTGTATAGCAAAATAATGTTGGAAATGTAGTGTCATATTCACTGATTCTAATCTGATATTATTATTATTATTATTATTAACTTACCAGAACCCTACAGACAGTTACTACATTTTAAAAACAATATGTTAAATCCATTGTTGAGACCATATGTTCTCTCGCTCATAAGTGTGTAAAATTATGCGGTAGTTGAATTCATTTGGATGAGGATGAGAGGTATAGCAGGTGTTCATTATAATTTATTTATGTTCACAGTACAGTGTAGGGCCTACATCAAATTCATTTAAATAAATGTTGTTTTGTTTCAGAAT
This sequence comes from Flabesymbios commensalis, assembly GCA_964017125.1. NCBI lineage: Eukaryota > Metazoa > Annelida > Polychaeta > Terebellida > Flabelligeridae > Flabesymbios > Flabesymbios commensalis. The sequence goes on along the minus strand of OZ024905.1, from coordinate 33,878,723 downwards.
GTTTATGTCGTGAACTGTCGGATGAGGAGCGCTTGTGGAAGGTTCTTTTTAAAGAATACAACCCCAGTGCTAGGCCGGTGATGAACTCCTCGTCTACTGTCATAGTCTCCATACAGTTTTCTCTGATGCACATTAAGGAGCTGGTCAGTTGTGTCTTTGTACATGGTTCAATAATGCAATTATTTTGTGATATCTGTCTATCATCAGATAAGCTAATGAGAAATAATTTACAGCGTGTACATATTATCCTTGAAAATGGACAGTTGTGCCACAATCTGGCCATAAAATGTACGGTAATTTGGTAGGAATAAATACACTGTATAATGAGTCCTTCAACACAGTAAAGCCCCATTTACACAACAGTTACTGTGGACCACACTTAGATACAAATACTATATATTTACATGCGAAAATATTAATATCTTAAAAGCTAGAAAAGCAAGGGGAAAATATCATAAATTGATATAGTACACACACTGATATCACTGGTAGGAAGGCCAGCGTCACAACATGTTTTAATTTTAGACCACGCCCCTCCCCCACTCAGTATGGTCACAATCTTACGAAGCAGTGATACAATTATGCTTATACTCAATGTCTTATATACGTTATGTGTAAGTATCATAATGATGCAATGAGCCAAATGTTAATATCTTACGTGAACCCATAAATATGTTGCTGACCTAATTAGACTTACATATCCAGAAATCAAACAGTAATAAAAAAAATAGAAGAGAGGCATATTTATGCAGGGAAGGTAATAAATTAATTAGGCATAATTAATAAATAAAAAGAATGAATGAATGAATGAATGAATGAATGAATGAATGAATGAATGAATGAATGAATGAATGAATCAATCAATCAATGAAACAATGAATCAATCAATGAATCAATCAACGAATCAATCAATCATCAATGAATCAAACAAATCAAATCAAATCAAATCAAATCAAATCAAATCAAATCAAATCAAATCAAATCAATCAATCAATCAATCAATCAATCAATCAATCAATCAATCAATCAATCAATCAATCAATCAATCAATCAATCAATCAATCAATCAATCAATCAATCAATCAATCAATCAATCAATCAATCAATCAATCAATCAATCAATCAATCAATCAATTAATCAATCAATCAATCAATCAATCAATCAATCAATCAATCAATCAATCAATCAATCAATCAATCGATCGATCGATCGATCGATCGATCAATCGATCAATAGAATAGGGGCAACAGCCATAACAACCACCATTGTAAATAACCCACAATACATGAATGTCGCAATGGTGTAGCCTAATTCCCTAAGCATTATGACACCAACTGACAGTTTCCAAGAGCGATTAGCTGTTTCACACTGCATGATAACTTGTTGTGGCAAAGTGGCAGGCATAGCCAAATAACACGGACCCATGATGAGGTAGCTATGATTCAAACAGTTGTACCAAGGCCTATTTATATTGGGCAGACGTTGAGCAGACGTTGGCCCAAAATTTGACCATAGCATATATTTTGTGTTAGGAGCTCCCATTAGAAGACCGTGGTGGGAGCCTGGAAGATTTCATGAAAACATAATCCGGCTGCTTATTTGACCAAAAAAATTGTCCTCATGCTGTTTTGATAAAAAAATGGCGTATAGTGAATAAAAAATTGCCGTAAACTGGCAGTATAAATATCTTCCACCACCACCCAGTCTTTTACTGGTCGCTCCCTAAAGGCCCAGTCACATTGAGGCGGTTCGAGGTGGCGGTCGGTCTAAAGAGAGATACGGTTTGAGCCGTGCGAAAGTCGGCGGTTCGAGTCGCGGTCCATAATAATTGGAATGTCATATGCGGAGTAATATAGTCAGATACGGCTTCATACGGTATTTTCGGCAATTTTGTCATGTTTCCGAAAAAGTAATAATGCGCAGTTGTACAGTTTTTTTCGGAAATTTACGGATGTTTCTGGCGGTCATATTCGGTTGTAGAAATGATATTTACGGTCTTGATTCGGTTATTTACGGGTATACATGTACGGTCATATGCGGTCGGTGTCGGTCGGAATCGGAGAGATACGTTCGCAAAATGAGAGATACTCTCTGGGTAATTAGCACGGTCATTTACGGGGAAACAACCGGAGATATAAGGTTGTTGATGCGTTGAGATAAGGTCATATAAGGTCCCAATAATTCTATATACGGTCACTTGCGTTTGTATACGGACAGAAAATGTTTTTAAGGAGATATACGATTGCCCCAGAAATTGAAAAATACAAGCTCAAAAATTACATTTTCAGAAGGTCAAATACGGACCGTCAGGCGGTGTGAAAATGTCATTTACGGTTCACTGGGTGGGTATATAGGGTGTGATACGGAGATATAGTGACATAAGGAGATATAAGGAGTAATGCACAGTTAGGGGGTTAAGGCGGAGAGATAGGGCAGACGTAAAATTCTAGACGTAATAATAATAGACGTATTTCTAACATTTTGAACACTTTAAAAGTAGCTGCCAGAAATGTTTATCATCAGGATTTCTACACTGTATCCATATTTCCTTCTGTTGCCACGGTAACATGTAAATAGAAACAAATATCACTGATTGTAGTGTAATTGAGACTAAAAATTGAAATAATTATAAATTATATATTTTTTCCAACATCTACATCAATTTATATGCCACATAATTTTAGGATTCGAAAGTAATCATATGAAAATAAAAACTAATATAAAAATATGTCAAATCAAGGCCTTTTTGGCTTTTAACACTCTCGTGCACATACGACCACCAGTGGCCGGTGAATTATGACGTGTTTTTTTTTCCATACATTATTATTCATACTCATCCTTTGCTCACATTGCCTCTAGATGGATATAATGCGTTTAAATAGGTAACATTCCGACCAGAATGTATTATGCAAGGTGTAATAAATAATCTAAATAATGTTATTTTTATTATGTTAACCAAGGCTACCCTACCCCCACCTCAGCAGAATTTTTTGTATTATCAAGAGTCATTTGACAAGTAAATCATGTGACACTTGTAAACAATGAAAATAGCGCTCCATGTACATGATTTCTCTATAGGATTGCCGATTTTCTTGTCGCTAAGCTCATAGGCTATTCAAGAACATAATAGATTAAGCTGTGTGGATTTATACTTTTTTGATGCTATATAAGTGAAGATGACGAAATATAATGTAATGATAAACGCCTGTAAGTTGGTACATCTCCATTATAGGCTTGCAAAATCTTTATTTTCGGAAATGCCCATAGCAACAACGGTTATTATTCTTTATTGCCGACCATTTTTAGCCCGCCTTTTAGTTTTAATTAAAAAAGGTGGGCTATTGTAATTGAGGTTCGGCGTCGTTGGCGTCGGCGTTAGCATTTACTTGTGGGCACAAAAACATGAAAAGTTTTTCATGTATCCTATATTAATGACTGTCAAAAATCAAAATGGCCGATTTATTGGTATTTTTTCTCATTTTCCATCAATAATTTGATCTTGTGGGCGCGATAACTTGAAAAGTTTTTCATGTATCCTGTTCAAATTTGCTATACATGTTACTAATAAGCAGTTCTCGGACAAGTTATATAACGGCTGAAAAAAACCCCTTTAAGTTAAACTAATCAAGTGCAATAATGGTGGCGGGCTATTGTCGAGTGTGCTCTTGTTATAATGCTTCAATTGCATAAATAGTGATTTGATCTCACGTGACATGGATATATAAAAATACTGTGAAGATTTTGTACTGTTGCCATGGAAACCGTTTCTAGGGAGTAAGGGGACGTTCTCAAGAGGTATGATAACAACTATATAGTGACCCCTCCCCCCAAATGTTGCCTGTGTTCTTAAAAATTTTCATGTGTACTAGAATAAAAGTATAAAATATATACAAATGTTTGTATTGCGCTATCATTTTTGTTTTGAAATCATGAAAATAACGTGGGCGTGAAAGTGTTAAGAGCCCAAGCATCGTTTGTCAAAGTGCGACTTACGACTCATTTAGCCAAATCCGGTCACATATGTGCACAAAGGTGGCCTAAAACCGCTTTCATTTCATTTTTTTCTAAATAATACACGTACAAATTGAAGCATTTCAGTTCTGTAAGTTGGTACTGTTTTTATTCGTTTTGTCACACCGCGTGACTATGTCCGCAAGGCATCGTAAATGATCTGATATGACCCTGTGATATGAGCACTAACATTAAATAACACTAACTACCCCTATGTCTCTGGCCGTATTACACTGTACATGAACGAGTATGGACCGTATTGGACCGAATATGAATCGTATAGAACCTATCCCTGGACCGTATCGACCCGAACCTATCACGAAATAATTATTCCGTATTTAACAGAAAATCTCCGTGAAACACCTCTTGTGAATCCGTATATGACCGCTAGTCAGGCCGTATTGGACCTCATTAAACATTTCTCGACCGCACAGAACCGTAAATGTCATAATATAACCCTATATCACAGCAAATTACCTTAAATCTCCGCATTAGACCTCTTATAGCCAACCATATATCACCTTTTAAATTCATAAAAAAAAACCTGAAAATAACTTTTTCCAACCTCAGACATGGAAAAGGCCGAGGTCATTTAAGGTCATTTACGGTTCACAAAATATCATTTGCGGTCATTTACGGAAGTTTACAGTGTTATAAGGTTATATACGGTTCGGCGGACCGCGCGTGAACCGTACCAACTTTTTAAACATGTTTAAAAATTAAAAACACACCCGCGGTCGACGGCGGTCGACGGCCGGTCGGCTGGCGGTGCGCGAGGTCCAATACGGTTCGATTCGGTTCTTTGGCGGACGGACCGTAAATGCCGACCGTATCTCTCTTTTACCCGAAAAAGCACCGTGTGACTTAGTGTGACATTAGGTTGGTGAACTCATCCTATGTTGTGAGTGGGACCCATGAATCAGAAGGAAGGTGTAAAACTTAGAAGCCGCGGTCGATTAGGCACCGGAGGCGTTTCAGACAGCTCACCAGTAAGCCACACTGACTTTGTCGTGATTGGAATATAGCAATAGATCGCAGTTCTCTCTAAATTGTCCCCAAAGTCCTCGTCGCTCGCCAAATACTCCAAACGCTAATGTATCATTCGACTGTCAACCAATATAACTATCTTTTTATAGATACGTTTAGCACTGACATGAGATGCAAAGAAAACGTAACGATATATGATACACGAAAGAGAGTTTCAGGTGGCATTTCATCCCAGCAAACATGAAACGTCGGCCCAACGTTGGTTTACTGTTGGGCCAGCGTCGTAGACATATGTCATAGAGTAGGCTGCAGTATTTTTTGTCCGGCACATTTGAAAATTAATAATAAGATATGATAGCTGGGATAATAAATTCATTTTGTCTATGATAGGCTAATACCTCTTGCTTTAATTATGTCTGACATGCTATAGTGGAGAGGATTTGAGCCAGATAGTCGTATGCTATTTGGATTACAACAGTACAGTGTCGTTTTTTTGGTGTGTTTAGTTTATCTCTGTCAGATAGGCTACTAAAGCTGATATCCACTTTCTCCACTAAAATGGTGGAATGCATTCTATTTTGCATATTTTGACAGCTGACGCGCGGCATATTAGTACTGATCGAGGACCCAGTTAAAAATATTTTATAAATGCCTATGACCTCTGGATAAACTCCTATTGCTCATGATATTATAGCTCAAAAAATGGCTTGGCATACAGTTTGCGGATTGGGGGCAAGAAATTGTCATCAAACGACAATAACTATTATGAACATGACTAATTTTCGTCTAACATGCCTATATACCTTCGATTTGGTTCATAAGCGTCGATATATAATGATACCACTCATTCACCACCATTCACCGCTCAAAACCTCCACTCATTCACCACTCTGCACCACCATTCACCACCACTACCACCACTCATTCACCACTAATTCACCACCATTCAGTTATTCACCACTCATTCACTACCATTCACCACCATTTACCACCATTCACCACTCATTCACCATCATTCACCACTCATTCACCACCACTCATTCACCACCATTCACCACCATTCACCACCATTTACCACCATCCACCACCATTCACCACTCAGCATCGCCACTCATTCACCACCATTCACCACTATTCGTGACTCATTCACCACCATCCACCACTCATTCACCACCATTCACCACCATCCACCACCATTTACCGCCATTCACTATAATTCAACACTCATTCACCACCATTCACCACCATTCACCATCATTCCTCACCATACACCACCATTCACCACCATTCAGCATTCATTCACCACCAACCACCACCATTCACCACCATTCACCACCATTTACCACAATTCACCACTCATTCACCACCATTCACCACTATTCACCACCATTCACCACCATTCACCACCAGTCACCACTCATTCACCACCATTCCCCACCATTCACCACCATTCACCACCATTCACCACTATTCACCATCATTCACCACCATTCACCACTCATTCACCACCATTCACCACCATTCACCACCATTCACCACCATTCACCACCATTCACGACTCATTCACCACCATTCACCACCATCCACCACTCATTCACCACCATTCACCACGTACCATTCTCTACCACTCACAACCATTCACCACCATTCACCACTCATTCACCACCAACCACCACCATTCCCCACCATTCACCACCATTCACCACCATCCACCACTCATTCACGACCATTCACCACCATTCACCACGTACCATTCTTCACCATTCACCACCATTCACGACTCATTCACCACCATTCACCACTCATTCACCACCATTCTCCACCATTCCCCACTCATTCACCACCATTCACCATCATTCTCCACATACCATTCTCCACCATTCATCACTAGTCACGACTCACTCACCACTCATTCACTACCATTCACCGCCATTCACTACCATCCACCACTCATTCACCACCACTCACCACGTACCATTCTCTACCATTCACCACCATTTACCACTATTCACCACCATTCACAACTCATTCACCACCATTCACCACAATTCACCACCATCCACCACTCATTCACCACTCATTCACCACGTACCATTCCCTACCATTCACCACCATTCACCACCATCCACCACTCATTCACCACCATTCACCACCATTCACCATGTACCATTCTCCACCATTCACCACCATTCACCACTCATTCACCACCATTCTCCACGTACCATTCATCATCATTCACCACTATTCATGACTCATTCACCACTCATTCACCACCATTCACCACGTACCATTCTCTACCATTCACCACCATTCACCACCATTCACGACTCATTCACCACCATTCACCACCATTCACCACCGTTCACCACTCATTCACCACCATTCTCCACGTACCATTCTCTACCATTCACCACCATTCACCACCATTCACGACTCATTCACCACCATTCACCACCATTCACCACTCATTCACCACCATTCACCACGTACCATTCTCTACCATTCACCACCATTCACCACCATTCACGACTCATTCACCAGCATTCACCACCATTCACCACTCATTCACCACCATTCACCACGTACCATTCTCTACCATTCACCACCATTCACCACCATTCACGACTCATTCACCACCATTCACCACCATTCACCACTCATTCACCACCATTCACCACGTACCATTCTCTACCATTCACCACCATTCACCACCATTCACGACTCATTCACCACCATTCACCACCATTCACCACCATTCACCACTCATTCACCACCATTCACCACGTACCATTCTCTACCATTCACCACCATTCACCACTCATTCACCACCATTCACGAATCATTCACCACCATTCACCACCATCCACCACTCATTCTCCACCATTCACCACGTACCATTCTCTACTGTTCACCACCATTCACCACTATTCATCACCATTCACCACCCATTCTCCACCATTCACCACCATTCATCACCATTTACCACCAACCACCACTCATTCACCACCAACCACCACTCATTCACCACCATTCACCACCATTCACCACCATTCACGACTCATTTACCACCATTCACGACTCAGCACCACCATTCATTTTTCACCACCATTTTTTCCTAAGCACTGCCCACAAATAACTTGGATGGTGAAGGGACATCTTCGTGGATGACCTAATACATTTTCACAGTAAAAGCTTCTTGTCAGATTGGTACATGTAGTGTATTATTATTGTATGTCATGGGACGCTATAGCCCAGCTCAAAACATCAGGTTTACGGTTTACTCTATCTATATCGTATTCAATACGAATACACATCTTTGAACGCTACACGTGATTGTTTTGTCACAAAATATCTTATTCGGCTGTGCCCGACTACATATGAACCTAGGAAACCTTTGTGAGTCATATATAATGCCCTGTTTTTAGTTATTTGAAAGAAAATTAAAAAAAACACTGCTACGCGTGATTGACTTTCATATTACATTTATAAATATTGTTTCACAGTTGCTAGGTGAGTGTGTTTTTTCGGGGAAAATTTACTCTTATTTCTGGGATTGACCACTTATATCGTTGCTCTAAATAACCAAGAGTAAGACAAGACACGATCATGCAGCGACTACAAGTATTCGTAGGACATTCCAGGTCACTACTGTAACAGACAACAGTTAGATTAGTCAACATTAGGTTGGTCTCAAAGGCTATGGCCAACCATACATGTAAATACTAACATGATTGAGCTTCTGACCCTAACTTTGGGAGACCTGAGTGCTACCAATGTGGCCAAATTTTTACCCAGCGACCAGTGTGGTAATCGGTCAAATCCGTCATGTATCATATCCGGCTACAATACCATCCAATTTTGAACATTTCTGAGGTGTTATAAACCAAATAAATCCGCCTATTTTGACTGTGGGGATGATGAGCTACAGCTGCTTTTGAGAAATAATAAGCTGTAAGAACAACATTATTATGAATTTGACACTCCAATTGTATCTCCAGGAAAATACCACCCAATAACATAACAAGTGTCGTCCAAACGCCTTGTATGTTTGCCCAGTATTGATATAACACTTTTTCTTAGTTGTGTTGATGGTTTATTTACAGGTGATTTCCATGAGAGTCGTGATCACGAGAATGACACGTTCAGCCATATTAGAATGATGAGGTAGTTGACCTTCGACGTCACTTCCGCTGTTTCTGACGACGTGCGTGTGTGAATAAAAATAAGCAATTACTCTAATCATACTCACGCAAAGGATACATGGCAAAAATGCTCATAGTGTAGGCTATGTAATGAAGACGTAGGCCTAACTCTTTGTCTGAGAATATATATCCACTATTCACTGCATAAAAGGCCTACTGATATTTTTTTTATAAAGTGGATATTTCCGTGTTATGGAGTATCTATATTTAGGGAAAGTGGCAATGTACTTACGTGTTAGCATATACTCCAGTAGTAAAACTAACATTTTATGCTTGACCTTGTGAAATACCCCCAATCAGTTATGGTTGATTTTGATATAGATGAAGTAGCGGACATTCAGGATCTGCATGATGTCCTACTGGCTGCATTGAGCATTTTTGTGAATTCAAGATGGCGTCCAAATCTCTCTCTCTATCTCTCTTTCCATTTCTTTCTCCCACTCTCTATTGTGTCCTGGCGTAGCACCATCGAGCATCAATATTTTTGTTTGCAGATTCTTTATAACATTATACTTCTTTTCTTTCATATACGACAATGACATAATATTGCAATGGAACGATAAATACCCAGGAAAATGGAGTATCTCTTACAAGTTGTTCCTTCTTACTTTAACGTCGGCAATGTGTGGATTTGATGTGTGGATTTGATACAAACATATATATTTCTGCTAGATGTGCAAAAAATAGCTTCATTAGAATATCTGAAAACAGAGACGAGGAGACGCGCATTAGATGAAAGCTGTAAAGCTTTCCTGGCTGGACCATTTCGTTACTACCGTATCAATCTCTGTCAACACTGCTTAAAGCATGGAGCCTGGCTTATCCTGCCCGACCATGATCTGCCCTCACATGGTGACGGTTCTGCAAATATGACCATTATGCTGCTTCTAATATATATGGATCACTGCCAGCTGAGCTTGCCAGAAGTCTTGATAGATTCTTTAATTATTGATTGCCTGCAATGTCAATCGTATTAAACAAGTAGCATACCAAAGACACGGAACTGGAATGGATAATCCTAGCTACATTGGAGCTGTTGTCACACTGTTGGCTGACTGTTTCCTCATCATCGTGATGGTTAGCCAATCATTGCACACAGCCCAAGTATACCTCCATTCTGCTAAGCTGGACATTCATCCGCATGAATGTTTCAGCACGCAAGGTTTTGTCGCTGTGATTTCTTTGTCAGAAAACCACAAGACGACTGACAATGATTCAAGATTATCACATAAGCTGGAGAGGCCTACACAACAGCTCACATTCTACTTTGAATCACATTTTACTGCTCACCACGACCCCATAGGTTGGATTGTTGTGATGTGGTCGGACTAAGTCATATATTTTATTGCCTATTATTGTTGTTGTACCAAGTTAGTATTTCCTTGATACGACATACACTATACAACAGTTTTCTCTGCATCCGTCCATAAGTGACCAATATAATTTAAAAGTAATAATAAAATATGTGTAGGCTGTACATAAAAATGAAAATACTATAGTAATATATTTCTTTTTATTAGATTATAAAATAAGCACAAATTGACTGCATCACTATGAAAAAAAATGATTTTACAATGCAAAATATAAGATCAACCTATAATCCTTTTATTCGGCAGTGGGAATGACAAATGTCGCGTGCATTGTAACGGTAACCGGTGATTTCGGACCTCGACCATTTTGGACTTGTGATTTCGGACGCCTATCGGTAATTTCAGACGGTGATTTCGGACGGTGTGCGTTGAATTCGGACGCCGTGGTGAATCCGGACGGTTATTTCGGCCTGTGTGCGGTGAATTCGGACGCCCAACATAGTATTCTTTTATTTCTCTTTTTCTGTACTAATATTGGTAACTTCGGATGGTGATTTCGGACGCTGATTTTAGACGGTGATTTCGGACGGTGATTTCGGACGTTATGATGTACAAGGAAGCCTAATACAGTTCTCCATTCTTTAACACATATATAAATATGCAAATTATTTTATACATAAAAAACCAGCATTCTGTGATTTAGCCAGGCACTGAAATTTTAATTATCGGTACCATTCAAAGGGACTAATTCTAATGTTATTTTTTGTTCAGCTACATATCCCTAGATTATAAAAATGCCTGGTGGCCTTTTTTAGGTAGTAACTTAATATTGAAAATTGACCATTTTATAGGTGTCCTATGTGCGATTTTAGTCTGATTTTGAGAAATCGAGTGTATTACACATTTTCGCCTATTGAGTAGTCAAATTTTGAGCTATGTCATTAAATTTAATATCAATAGAACGCTACTGACGCAGGCTTTCATATATGGAAGTAAAATATTTTGTGTCCAATCATTGACAAATGCACAAGAGAGGTTTAAGTTGGTATTCTATACTTAAATTTTCCCTATTTTTTATAGTTTTTTCCGTAAATAGTCGAAATACTTTTCTCTCAGCTGATTTTTGTATGGTATAGATGTTTAGTTTTGCTTCAAACATGTTCCAGAACTATTGTTGACTCAAAATATACCCATTTGGAATAAAAAAAAAGAGTTATGTGATCATATTACACGCTTTTCTGGTTAGAAGTAACATTTGTGTGCTTTTCTTCAGCCTCGAGAAAGTTGATTGTATCTCTTATTTTAGCCCAATGAGTAGTCACATTTTGAGCTATATCAACATATTTGATATCAGTGAAAAGCTACTGTCGCATACTTTCACATCGATGTAAAATATTTTGTGTCTGATCATTAACAAATGCGCAAGGGACCTCTAAGCTGGTATTTAACCCTTACTTTTCCTATTTTTCATAGTTTTTCAGTAAATAATCAGAATACTTTTCTCTAAGCTGATTTTTGTGTGGTATAAATGTTTAATTCTGATTCAAACATGTTCTATAACTATTGTTTACTTAAAAGAAATTCATTTCGCATAAAAATAATAGGTTATGTGAACATATTACACGCTTTTTTGGTTGGCTCGCTTTTCATGAGACTCGGGAAACTTGACTGTACCGGGTATCTAACATTATTGCCCACTGAGTAGTCAAATTTTGAGCTATATCAATACATTTAATATCAGTGAAGAGCTACTATCGCATGCCTTCACATAAATCTAAAATATTTTGTGTCCGATTATTGACATATGCACAAGAGAGTATACATTTTCATACTTGTTCAGTAATTTGTCAGAATACTTTCCTCTCATCTGATTTTCGTATGTAATCAATGCTTAGTTTTGCTTCAAACATGTTCTGAAACTATTGTTGACTTAAAAAAACATTTGGAATAAAAATGATGAGCTATTTGAACAAATTACCCAATTTTTTATTGACCTTAATTTGCGCACTTTTCTTCCGGCTCTGGAGAATCGACTGTATTTCACATTTTTGCCCAATAAGTACCCTAATTAGAAAAACGTGTGCTAACGTATTTGATGTTAGTTGGAAGTCACTTTCAAGGTCTTTAACGTCGATAAATAATATTTTCTGTCTGTTAAGTACTCAATGAACAACAAAACGCTAAGTTTGTATTTTATCCCTCCATTTCAACAATTTGCACCGTTTTTATAGCGAATACCAGCAGGACTACTTCTCGCTCATGTTTACTTTATATGGTACACAAATTTGTTAATAAATTTACATTCTCTAGAGCCATTCATTTAAAAAGATCTTGACCACCGAATAAGTGATAAGAGCCACATTAAAAGTTATCTCAGCACCTAAAAAATGATCTTGACCACTGAAGAAGTGATCACAACCACTTTGAATATTATCTAAGCCACTATAAAGGTGATCTTGACCACTGAAGTAGTAACCACAGCCACTTTAGAAGTTATCTCAGCAACTACAAAAGTGATCTTTATAGCAATAAAAAAATAGTGTCAGTCACTGAAAAAGTTATCTAAGCCACAACAAAGTGATCTTGGCCACGGAAGAAGTGATCACAGCGACTTTAAATGTTATCTTAGCGACTACAAAAGTGATCTTGACCACTGTAGAAGTGATCACAGCGATTTTAGAAAATCATCTCACCCACTACAAAAGTGACCCTGGCCATCGCAGAAGTCATCACAGTCACTTAAAAGTTATCTCAGCCACTAAAAAAAGATTATAGCCACTTGAAAGATTATCTCAGCAATGGTGATCTTGGCCCCTAACAAACTGGTGACAGACACTGAAAAAATTATCGAAGCCACTACAATGTGATCTTGGTCACTGAAGAAGTGATCACAGCCACTTTAAATATTTTCTAAACCACTACAAAAGTGATTTTGACAACTGCAGAAGTGATCACAGACACTTTAAAAGTTATATCAGCCACTAGAAAGTTGTTGTGATAACTTCTTCAGTGGACAATATCAGGTTTTTTGGCCAAGATCATCCTTGTGGTGGCTGAGATAGCTTTTAAAATGGCAGTGATCACTTATTCATATTTATGAGAAAAATCTTATTTGGAAGTACATAATTATGTGAGTCATATTAAACAATTACAGAATTTTAGATTTTAAGAATTATAAAAATGAACTTAGCATCCTAGAAGAAAATAATTTGACAGAAATATCACATAAATCGCGTAATTAGATGATATTTTATATGGAAAAAATCGTATTTTGAAATACATTTGGCGGTAATTTTGAAAAATGGACGTCATCTTGGCATTTAAAAATAAAAAGATTAAACTCAGCATCTCTGAAAACATATTATTTGACACAAAAATCAAGCAAATCGGCCAAATAGTTACCTATTTATCTTGGGTTTTCATGTGGCCAGTCGCACAGAATTGTTTAGTAGACCTTTGGAAGTAAGCATGCCAATTTTTGTGCTTGTATCATCATATGCACGATTTTCCTCTTATATGCCTTACTACTACCTTTGTTGTTCCATTGTTTCGCAGCTAGGCCTATCATCCTTCTACATTCGTGCTCTCACTCATTCTCCGTTTCTTCTTTTTTTCTTCACTAGAAGATCGTTGGGGTGGTCTAGTCACGATATTGTCTCACTGTGCACGTTAAAACACAATTCAACAACACTATACCTTTTCATTTCGGTCGTTCATAATCATACAACCAAAAAGGGCTGAGACTTGTGGGCAAGGAAAAAAAGGATAAAACAATGGAAGCTTAACATATCCAAAAGATTATCACATTTTTCGGAAAAATAGACAAAACAAGCTAAACATGCCAAAGAAAAAGATGTAACTGAATAAACGAAAAATAAAAATGGACAAATGTGTTTTACAAAGCAATACAGGAATTAGGGAGGCTCAAGAGAGTGTACATGCGTGTATATGTACTTTTGTGCGCTGCAGAGTTTCTGTTGATGTTGTGAAGACTCTTTCATGATAGTAATATTCCCATTATCATTATTGCTTTAACCAAAGACGAATTGTCTATTTTGCAATACTCCTCCATGGGCAAATCGTTAAGTCATTATTACACAAAGTAGGCAGCATACTCTAATAATCTTGTCAACGAGAGATAAGAGTACAAAAGCGTGCAAAAAAGACAATTTGTAAAGGTGATAATGGAAAGAGTGGGTGGCTAAATTTGGATAAGATGTGGCCTATAAATAATGTATAGGCCTACATGTATAGGAAAGAATAAATCCCAGATCTAAATGATTATCGAATGAAAAACATCCTTTGCAGCAAATCTATTGTGCTAAAGCCATTTTAAAACTGTTTCGATAAGCCACAGATATATCTAGGCCTATGTATGCTTAGCTATAGTTTATTTTAAATATGTGCATGGTTTACGGAGATGTATTGGCATTCTTTAATTTAAAACATGATATACAACAATGTGGTACAACAATGCGGCAGTCTACTGTATTTAAATTGTAGGCCCTAATGAGTATTTTTCAGATTCAAATATTTGGTGAGACGCTTTTGCCGTTTGTTTGGAATAATGTTAATCGATATGGTATTGATTTTTCGTGTTCCCAGTTTCATTAGTTAGAAAGAAATGTAGCTATATTAAAGTAATAGCTTCGTTATGATTCGCTGAGTAAACAATTAGGACGCCCCCTTGCAACAGCACACATGCGCAGCCTGGTCAACTTCCATAGTAGTGGGGTCTGCCGTAACGTAAATATTTTAATTCAGTAAAACATAACCTACTTTACCCACCTACTTTAATGTAGGCCTATTTTTTCTAGAATTGTTCTTATGATTTTGTAATGTCATTTCCTAATAAATTCTAATATACTTAAACCTATTCTAAATCAAAATAGGACAACTGTGAAGAAGTATATACCCTAGGCCCACAGCTATATACATAGGCCTACCCTGCATGTATTGTATTCTATGGACAGTATCATATATTGTGCGCGGTTGCTTTCCAATGGTTTATTTAGAACTGTACGGTATAAACATGATATAATATACACGTTTACAAATCGGTTAAAAATACTATAAAAACATTAATATATCACTACAAAAAAATAAATTAGATGGATTGTCTGCAGTGGATATAGGCAGTATAAACAATATATGTGCGTGCTATTCTATTATCCATGTGCATGTACTTTATTAGATTGATCTTTGTAAGAGATGCTACAAATATTGTAGATAGGAGTGAATATAAATGGATATGCTGCCCTTAGACGCCATTTCAGAATGAACGTGTAAATCAATCCTTTTGTGTATACCGGTAGTAAGGATGTTCACAGTTTAGTCATTTTCGTTTCTTGTTGTGAATGAATATTAGCCCACATATTCGTCTGCTTTGATAAATATTTTGTAAATGATATCAGAAGTATAAGCCTATATATATAACGATGATTTATGCGAGTTTAAAAAAAATAGTGTGGCAAAGTATTTAGACGGCCCTCCAGCGCACATAGTGTTGTAAGTATGCTTTTGGGAGCGCTTGTTAGTTTTAGTGTCTGGTGATCTTGCCCTTTAGGACTCTATAGCAGCAGACCGTGATGGTCATCGTGTAGGTCAACCCATGAGTCATAGCAGTGATCCTTTGAAGTTTCGAAACTACATGCTCTAACATTGGCGAATTATTTTGATAGTGTAGACAGTTAAACACCCGTTTTTGAAGGTTTGAAATATCAATACCGGTATCGCGTTTTACTTTTCTAATCACACAAAGCTTTCAATTTCTTTTTTTTTCCTTCATTTAATTGTCATGCAACTGAATAATTCAGTTCTCATTGTTCTAAAATGCGTCCTGTATTTCACGGCAGACGTATTTGTTATTTTTTTTGTTTCAAACCCAAAGAATGCTAGACGATGGGCAGAGTCTTTGTAGCCTATAAGCATAAAATACATACATATTGCTTGGCAAGCGGTCAATGTATAAGGATAAGCGCGCAGCTAACGGACAAATAGATGACCGTTTACAACAGATGACCGTTTACATATTCATATTCATTTATATTCCCTCGTAATCACAATATTGTCAGGCATTACATGCATACATGTATCACCATGAGGATTACTGTGGTTTTTATTTGCTCAATGTTATATTCGAGCTTTACCACGATACTACTCATCAAAATATTCATGTTTTGTGAGGTTTTTATATTTTTGGTATCCATTATTGATGTCCTTAAGCCAAGGCGCTTTTTATATCACCATCCATTTATTGGAGCATTCGGTTTAGTGGCGTTTTCACTCGTAAGCCGTGTTTTCGATGAAAATCAGTCCTGGTGCAGCCAAAAGGACATAGGGCAACATCAGAGCTTGATCAAAATGGAGATTGCTCACTCTACAAGCCAAACAAAACCAAACGCATGAATATGGATTGTTGCCATAGTTAAGCGATTCACTTTTCTCTTATTCATTCATTCATTCATTCATTCATTCATTCATTCATTCATTCATTCATTCATTCATTCATTCATTCATTCATTCATTCATTCATTAATTCGTATATTCATTCATTCATTCATTCATTCATTCGTTTATCCATACGTCCATGCAAACATGAACGCCCGAGCCTTGTTGTTGTGCCATAGTTGATCAATTCATCTTCCTCCTATTGATTCATTCATTCACTCATTCATTCATTCATTCATTCATTCATTCATTCATTCATTCATTCATTCATTCATTCATTCATTCATCCATTCATCCATTCATTCATTCATTCATTCATTTATTCATTCATTCGTTCATTCATTCATTCATTCATTCATTCATTCATTCATTCATTCATTCATTCATTCATTCATTCATTCATTTATTCATTCATCCATTCATTCATTTGTTCAATAATTTTTTTTTATCACGCATGGATTTGGATAGCCACCATATTTTATCGATTTACCATTCATTCATTCATTCATTCATTCATTCATTCATTCATTCATTCATTCATTCATTCATTCATTCATTCATTCATTCATTCATTCATTCATTCATTCATTCATTCATTCATTCATTCATTCATTCATTTATTCATTCATTCATTCATTCATTCATTCATTCATTCATTCATTCATTCATTTGTTCATTCATTCATTTATTCATTCATTCATTCATTCATTCATTCATTCATTCTGTCGTTCGCTCGTTTATTTTTTTGTTTATTCATTTTATTTTTTTACTTTATTTTTTATTCGTTTAGTTAGTTGGTTTTGGAAAATGATACCAGTCGCTATTTAGAGTAAATAATCGAATAATGAAATGTCTAGATTTTCGTCATTGCATTTTTTTAAATGAAGTAGATATCCCACCCAAAACAATGTCATGTCAACACTTAATCTTTTCTTGCATGATATGTTTTCAAGCTTAATCACCGACCACATATTATACGTCAATTTCATTAATATCAATCAGAAACATTTGCTTGACTGTCGCCAAAAAATAGACATAGAAAAATAATAACATAGTAATAGTATAATGTTATCAGAGACCCAAGAAGAAATTCTTATTGCGACGCAATGACGTTGATTATTCAGATGCGTACCAGATGCAGACAATAAAGAATGGGTGTTTATTGCAGTACATGTACATGATGAATATTGAAGAGAGACATAAATAGTTAAAAATAATACTAAGTAATTCAACGATATTTTAATTTTGCTACCTTTCCCTCTACTTTCCCATTTGTAAGTAAATATATATATCTATATGTATTTATTTGAAATCAATATACTATGCTTATATGATTTACATTTCGGCAAGTTAATATGAGTGTATGAGCAGCAGATATTTGTACCAGGGTATGTTATGTACACACACGCCCCATTCGATCCCAAAAACAGCACCAGTAATTTGTTGAGATGAGAAATCAGATGCCTTGGTGAGAGTGGGGATGTGTGGCTAGGGCAGCGCGTCCTAACGTCCCTCACTGATCCCTATAGGATCAGGTCCTGATGCGCTACACGCTCCTCATCAATACAGAGCAACTCACCATTTTCTCCTACAATACAGCTCAGACAAACATTTACCAAATCTTGACAAATTTCCACAATCACATTTTTAC
The DNA here is from genome assembly GCA_964017125.1 of Flabesymbios commensalis. Taxonomy (NCBI): domain Eukaryota; kingdom Metazoa; phylum Annelida; class Polychaeta; order Terebellida; family Flabelligeridae; genus Flabesymbios; species Flabesymbios commensalis. The sequence continues at coordinate 33,860,111 of OZ024905.1, read as the reverse complement.
CTGCGCACAAAAGAAAAATATCCGAATTTTCGAAATGGTGAATTTTAAAATTAAATAATTTTCCCGGGGTTTTTGGTATCTATGACTTCATCTAAAATGAGGTTCCCTAGATATGCATGATAGAGATGCCCCTTGCTTTTTAGACTGACTGACTGACTGACTGACTGACTGACTGACTGACTGACTGACTGACTGACTGACTGACTGACTGACTGACTGACTGACTGACTGACTGACTGACTGACTGACTGACTGACTGACTGACTGACCGACCGACCGACCGACCGACCGACCGACCGACCGACCGACCGACCGACCGACCGACCGACCGACCGACCGACCGACCGACCGACCGACCGACCGACCGACCGACCGAACGACCGACCGACCGACCGACCGACCGACCGACCGACCGACCGACCGACCGACCGACCGACCGACCGACCGACCGACCGACCGACCGACCGACCGACCGACCGACCGACCGACCGACCGACCGACCGACCGACCGACCGACCGACCGACCGACCGACCGACCGACCGACCGACCGACTGACTGACTGACTTACTGGTCATGTGCACTGATTTTAATATAAATTTTGAAATATTATAATACGTGTACATGTATTTCTATTTTACCACGTTTACAAGATGGTCAGATATGAGCCCCAATTAAAAATCTGTGAGATAGCTGGAAATATATTCCATTTGGTGCGTCGTCAAGTAAATTTATTTCGTTAATTTTGAAGTAAATTATTCCTATGGTCAAGATAGTTGGGTTGTATCTGAACCTCAATAGGTCTACCAGAAATGTCGTTAATGTGGGAATCATTGTTTATGTTTCAGGACGTAAGGAGTCAGGTGTTGACAACCACGGGACTACTTATTCTGGTAGGTTAAAATTCTCATTCCGTTTTTCAGCTCTCGCCCCTATTATTTATGGAATCGAGTTTGGTCCGTCTCATGAAACTTCTCGCTTCTTTCGCTTGGAAAGAAACCAACATGGAGTGTCAATGTTTGGTGTATAGCGTTCTTGTAGGTAGATGCTGGGGACTTGATCGAATTCACAACATAACGCAATGAATTGAAGATGTTAGGGCGTCCTGTCCTCTGGCCATATGATTACTATATTTTCAGATCATAACTCCGGAACTGCTGTACCGATTCTCTTTATATTTGTCACGTAGGGGGTTTAAGATATGTGGTGCTTTTGGAGTAATGGTGCTTTGGCCTAATTTGGTACAGTTCTTGTCAACTGCAGACATTTTGAATTACATTTAATTTCTGGATCATATAGGTAAACATTCTTTGCGAATTAAGATTTAAAACAGTGAAACAACTTAGGGTCAGACACCGATGGAAAAAAACACTGTCCTCTTCTTCCTACGATTCACGATCTTCTTTAACATCACCAAACGAAGGCTGAGGCAGTAGGATATTTTCCAGTTTGTAATAAAATATTATGCATTTTCACATCTTTTAGATGATATGCAGAATTGAGACATTATTACAAATAGAAACGCAACAACGCTATATCACATATTTCATAGATGAAAGGCTGCGATTTTGGATTTGTGTAATAAAAATAGGTGAAATGATGAATAAATTAATCAACCTCAAAATACCCAAAACATAATGAGAGATGCCGGTGAGACAAAACTTTACACATTTTTTTTTAATTTTCAGGGACTATTTTACATTGCAGGGTCACTAAATGTATCCGCACATTTTCTATGATATGAACCCTATTATGATAATTATCTTTCATAGAAAACATCTTATAAAATAAAACCGTGGTACCAAATCGCTGAATATGTTACGACTTTAGCACCAACAAATCATGACAAAATAATCTGTAAATGATTTGAATTTAGAGATGGTAGACCTTAATATTCAATTGTCTTTTGACTGAAATCAAAATTAGGTGGATATATTTTGTTATCATTTATTAGTGCTCTAGTCGCGACATATTTGATTACTTTGTCTGGAGGTTACAGTCATATATTTGTGTTACAATTATTACATATGTGTAACCCTTGTCATGCTGGATTGTTTGTTACTATTTTTCATTCCTCTTTGTTGACGCAATTTCCAGCTTTAGATAACGAAAAGTATTTTTATCTTTGAGAAATAGCCATCTTCCAATATGAATTATTTGAACAATTGAAAATCTACCCCATCATATTTGTTAACAATTTCATGGAAACCTTATTTCTTTGAAACTTAAGTGTTTGCTATGATCACTTCTTCAGTGGCTAAGATAACTTTTGAAAAATGGCTACAGAGAATGTAAAAGTAATAACAAAAATGTATACCATATGAAGTTAACATGAGCAAGAAGTCTTGCTGGTATTTACTAAGAAAACGTTGGATATTATTCAAATGGAGGGATGAAATACAAAAAAGCATGTAATATGTTCACATAACTCACTATTTTTATTCCAAATGGGTTTATTTTAAGTCAACAATAGTTCTAGAACATGTTTGAATCAAAACTAAATATTTATTATACACAAAAATCAGCTGAGAAAAAAGTGTTTTGACTAGTTACTGAAAAAATATGAAAAAAGGTCAAATTAAGGGCTAAAATACCAACTTAAAGCTGTCTTGTGCATTTGTCAATGATCAGACACTAAATATTTTACATATATGTGAAGGTATGTGCCAGTAGCTTTCTATTGATTTCAAATGTATTGATATAGCTCAAAATGTGACTACTCAGTAGGCAAAAATGTGAGATATGGTTAATTTTCCCGAGCCTGAAGAAAAGCGAGCTAATTTTACGTCTAACCAAAAAAGCGAGTAATATGTTTACATAACTGATTATTTTTTATTCCAAATGGGTTAATTTTAGGTCAACAATAGTTCTAGAACATGTTTGAATCAAAACTAAACATTTGTACTATACAAAAATCGGCTGAGAGAAAAGTATTTTGTCTATTTACTGAAAAATATGAGAAAATTGTAAAATTACGTGTTAAAATACCAACTTAAAGCTATATTGCGCATTTGTCATTGCTCAGTCACAAAATATTTTACATCCATGTGAAAGCCTGTGTCATATGTGAGGATAATAAATAATTCAAACATTATTTAAATATAAAATTACCACAGTTTTAGCAAACAATCACTTCATACGCAATATTTCAAATTGCGGTGTGCGATTTTGACGGTACTAGTGTTTAAAGGGTTTTTACGGTACTTTTGGACAGGATGATATTTGTAAGACGCGCAGATTTGGATTCCTGAGAAAATTTCACTATAGGTGGAGCTCTTGGATCGTATGGACCTTTCGACACAAATAAAATCCCCCTAGCTCTGGGACTATTATTGATTTTGCGTTATTCTTGTACTTGTGTTTTTAGGAATGGCGGGATGAACGCCTTCAGTGGTCAACGTGGGAGTTTGGCAACCTCACTGAACTGATTGTTGAAGCCAGATATTTGTGGAGGCCAGAATTTGCTGTTATAAACGGGTAAGTACAGTAGCATACCTTATAAATACTACAATACGAGACCATTATCTGTTTTCGATTCTTTATTATGACATAAGCCTGTTGTGATTCCTAGTTTGGATTCGCTGCTATAGTTTTTTATTCCTTGTTGTTATAAAGCATAAATTTAAGGGAGCATTGACTTTTGTTTTCAATTTTAAAATACTTTATTTCGAGATTAGTTTAAGCAATAACACACACATTTATTCATCAACTGTTTATGCCCAAAGCAAGTTGAGCCTTGGTATAATCGTAACTAAAACTAAGTGGTGGGTATCTCCATATGCACACAATTTATTTTTATATTGGAACATAATTCAAACCATTTTCACATAATAACGGAGGCGTTTTATCGTATTTTTATTGACCAAAAGGCTAATTATTTCACCTCAAAAGACTCATTTTGTTATAATTATATTGTTCTTTATCTCAAGTGGGATCACTTAATTGCTGAGGCAAATCAAAAGAACTTTACTCCCTTGCTAATTTTAAATATCGCACTCATTTGACCAAAGCTGATGATTCGCCGGACAGTATAAAACTAGTATAGGAATAGAATTTCTGTTTCAAATGGACATTTTAAATGACAATTAACGGTAAAGCTCTTATGTCCGTTTAAATTTATCTCAAGCCTTCATGGGAAAACGTTGTGGGTAATATCAGCAAATCGTGTTGGCTACCACTATGGTTTACCTTCTGCAAGTGAAATCAACCAGTTTTGGTCACTTAAATAAACATCAATTACTAGAATATATAGAGATACAACAGTCAGAAACGTATGTGATGTCTCGCAATTTTTTATCTGTTCACAGACATAATTATCACGTACATTGTGCAGACCAAAAGAGCCGATTTATCGCATAAATTAAGCCTACTGATGCTTACATGTATGTCATTAAGATCAATCATAAAATTCGGACGTAGCCTATCCCCATGGCACCGAGAGTTAAGGTTTTCAAAAGGTCGATCAAACATACACTTGCAATTGTTTGAAGGATTTCACATACACTAGGTGGCACCTTGTGCTGCGGCTGTGTCCAGGTTTTGGACATAATTGTTATTATAATTGGTGTTGTTGATGATGATGCTGCTGCTGCTGCTGCTACAGTTTCTGTTATTATTATTATTATTATTATTATTATTATTATTATTATTATTATTATTATTATTATTATTATTATTATTATTATTATTATTATTATTATTATTATTATTATTATTATTATTATTATTATTATTATTATTATTATTATTATTATTATTATTATTATTATTATTATTATTATTATTATTATTATTATTATTTATTATTATATTATTATTATTATTATTATTATTATTATTATTATTATTATTATTATTATTAATATTAATATTATTATTGTTATTATTATTATTATTGTTATTATTATTATTATTATTTTTATTATTATTTTTATTATTATTTTTATTTGAAAATCAGCGTAGTTCAATACTCCACCCCCGACACTGGGAATGTATCCATGGTATAAAAAAGTACACTCATTTAGATAGGAAATTATTTGAATTTGTAAAGTTTTAGAAAAGAGGGTGGACTATTTTTTTTTTTTTATCAAATTGTATAATTAGGAATTTTTCTCCATCCCCCTCCCCCCTCCAAAAAATAGTCTCCCACCATAATATGTTCGTTTAACTCTTCCTTTACCGACTTCCCCCTGTTAAAACTACCCCCCAGATACCGACTTATTTTTCAAAATTGTACTGATGGAGGACTACTGAGGTAGCCCTTCGGCAGAAATTAATGAAATTTTAGCAAAGCCGATAAAAGAGTAAGACTTTAAAATGCTATATCCCCAAGGTCATTAGACGGTTATTTCAAGGTCCAATTTCAAGGTCAAATAGTAAAAATACCGTTAAAATGTTGATTAACTTTATTTGGCTGTATTTATCACAACACGTAGAAAGACAAAAAAAAAATATGATCCGAAGAGTTATAAGATTATTTTCGCAGGTTGATTTGATTGGGTGGTGCATATAATTTTAGGCTACTACCAGTCCCAGTGGGGTAATAAAGTCAGGTCTTACAATTATATTTAGTCTTGAATTACATAAAACAAATTCAGCGAAAAAGAATAAATGGACAAAATACTTAATGTTGCACTGATGGTGGAGCCATGAGGTAGCCCTTAGGCATAAATTAATAACATTTTAGCAAGGCCGAGAAAAGAATTAAGTCTTTAAACTGCTATATCCCCAAGGTCATTTGAAGGTTATTCCTGGTCAGCGATATTCAACCACGCATGTAATGAAATCCTTATTGCAATTAATACATGTACCTACACATTTCGATTTCGCATAAATGCGAATTTGGTAGGGGAAGGTAGGCCTAATCTTCGCATAAATGCAAAGTTGGTAAAGGAAGCGTTTTCTTAATAAAGACGGAATTATTTACCACAAGTGTATACCGTATACCAAGATAAGCTATATATTAAAAAATAAACAAATGACGAATCAAAAAAGGTGATTACATGTACCATAATGTGTCGACGTGAACGTCGTTGCAATCACCCATGTAGTATCGTCCATTTAATTGAGCAGTGTAGAATGCTGGCTAGGGATAAACATGTTGGCGGAAAATTAAACCAACTCAATTTTTTCAACCGACTTTTTATTCCTAGTTATCGAGAATTTTTTTGACTTATGTATGATACTAATCCTTTTTACCGGCACTATTTTCATAATGTGTTTGTTTGTTTAGGGCAGAGAACATCTATGAAAGCTATCATAATTTCAGAGCCATTGTGTCCTCTGACGGAAAGATTCGTTGGGAACCAGGCGGTGTGTTCAAAACAATGTGCCAAATAGACATAACCTACTATCCGTTTGACGAGCAGCTCTGTGAAATGACTTTTGGAGCGTGGAGCTACCACACTTCTAAAATGAACTTGACTAACTCAGATGTTACCATCAATTTGGACTCGTACAAGATCAACGGCGAGTGGGAGATAACAGCTACATCAGTGGTCAGAAAAGAGTTTAATTACGACTGCTGTCCCAATGAAAGGTTCTCCAATGTAAACTTTAACGTATTCATGAGGCGGCGTCACACGTTCTACATCATGAATGTGATCTTGCCGAGCATCCTGACATCAGTGCTTTTACTGTCTGTGTTTTTCTGTACACCGGGTCAGAAAGTGCAGATAGGTGTTGTGGTACTTCTATCATTCAGAATCTTTTTGCTCAATGTCGCCGACAACATTCCAAAAACCTCTGATCATATTCCGCTTCTAGGTATGTGTCTATTTTTCCATCTACACTTACTTCCATCACTCTACTGCCTGGTACATCAAAGTGAATTACAGTTTTTGTTTATTTTTCCGAGAAAGGTCACTAGAAAGATCAACATAGTCCATAGAACAACAGTCTACTTATGTGTGATAACTTTCAATAGCTGAAATTATTATCAACGTAACTCATAAATTGTTGTTTGATGCTGATTTTTTTTATTCCTGTACTGGGCTAGTATTAAAAAAAATATTAGTGAAGCGCCTTTTCGTAACTAGCCTCTATTCTGTTTTATTTTGGGATAAATATTAGTTAGGAATCTGTCATAACGTTACATTTATTTCTTTTATAATCAACAGTTGACGAAATGTAAATCTGAGTGTCGTCAGCATGCAAATAATATTCAAAGCATACCCTGAGAATTAATAGCTGCTCTACAGTGTAAAAATAATTGGTCCAAGCATAGACCATTGTGGTGCCTCGTAATAGTCACAATACTTTTTTAAATTTAGGTATGTAACGTCAGAGCTTGACCGACATATCTCGGTTTCCATGTGAAATTAATCATTGATTTATTTTAGTTTTACACTTAATAGTGCGGAACTTGACTACGAGATCCTAGTGTAATTCAAGATCAGAAACGTCATCAAACAAAATCACGAAATACTTGATAAGTAAGTTTGTAAACGGTAATTACATTGGAAGTACATATGTTATGAAAAAACTTCCGGTGAATAATTCCATTAAAATAATATTGGCTCTGTCCACCTGTGTAGCCTACCCCTGGGTAATTGTGGATCTGAGAGGTGAATGGTTTCTTAACCAACCTATACATGACAACTGCCCACGGTATGTGCCTCATATGTCCAGATGGTCAAAGTGTATGGATCCTCAAAAGATAAATCTAAAACGTTAGGATCTGTGCAATATAATTGCACTCGACCACGTAGGCCTACTTTTTGAGATTTCTCCTCAGGAAACTTGTAATTATAAAGATGTATCCAAGGTTTAAATTATAAATAATTATGTATGTATGGCCGTGTGTATCTTAGAGCGAAAGAAAGAAGTCACACATTTTGTTAAATGTTTGTGAATAAATCGATTTCTAGGATAAATTCAGGAAATAAAAAAAATGACAATATTTTATAATTTTATATATACACATTATAGAAACTGCTAATGTTGGTGATGTGCAATTAACTGTATTTATCGTTTACAGGTATCTATCTGACATGTACCATGGCCATCACAACACTATCCATGGTACTGACTGTGTTTGTGCTTAACCTTCACCATGTGACAGATCGCCCTGTACCAGGATGGATCAAAAAGATGGTGCTAATCTACCTGGCTAAGGTGCTGGGGGTTTGTGCCCCTGATTCCAGCTACACACCCAAGATTCCACAGTTGTTACCCGGCGCGGGCCCTCCTGGACACTTCAATACTCACTACAGGCGAGCGTCTGTGAGGGTGGAGAACGAGGCGTCTGGAAGTGAACGCCTCACAGTACTGGAGGTACACTCAGGCAGAAGTAACACTGCGGGTATGTGTCACACGGCTGCCACGCTACAGAGTGAATCTGAAGAGTCAGATGCAGGAGACATAAGGCATCACCCCAGAAATATTGAAAATCACACCCCAAGCCCCACAGACTATGCCAAAGACTGGCGAAAAGTGGCTGAAGTATTCGATCGCCTGTTCTTTTGGCTGTTTCTACTAGCAATTTTAATATCCACTCTCATACTTTTTCACCCATTGACAGATGCGTATCTTAAACAACCTGTTTACCAAGACTAATGTTAAATTCCTAATAGAGCATTATTTTCGCAAATCAACAATAAAAAACTTATCCACTTATCTAAATATAGAACAATGACTTATCCACTTATCCACTTATCTAAATATAGAACAATGACATGATTTGTATAGGTGAGACATACAGTATTTTGTATTTTGCTTGTGATATATGTGAAATATAACAATAAACTTGTAACACTAGTGGAAAATTTAATCTGATAAGTGTAATACTGTGACTTGTCCATATATATACATATAATCTGAATGTGTTGATACAAATTTGCATTTTATTAAGTTCTTTGTTTACTCTAAATACACCCCGAAAAGAGTAGCTGTGGCAAAGAGGTCGCCATTATTGTATGTTGCTGTTGCAAAACTGTCCGTATGTGTACTCCACAAACAGCGAGATCCCGAGTGTACATCTTGTTTCTTCTTCTCACCCATCACCACAGAGCAGACATATTTGTAGCGGGGAACTCCTAGTTCTTTGGCCCTCTGTGTCAGCAGTGATGAGAGGTTACGTGCTGTACTTGCACAGCTATCTGCTTCGTATCTCTTGTCCTCCAGAAACACCCTCATAACTTCAAGCATTATAGCCTGCGCTTTAGCCGGTATAAATTTAACATTAGGCTCTGTCCTGTACGTGTTTTCTAACCTTACCTCCCGTTGTGGCACTGGACCAGTTGTTTGTGAGACTACAGAGCTAGAGATGATAGAGCCTTCACGATCTGATCCATCACGAGTCTTGTGAGAAGGACCACGTTTGGACAGCGCAAGCTGGGCGTGACCTCCCGGTTGAAACTTTGACTGACTGCGTGACTTGCTGGCCATTTTACGTGCAAAGAGATCGTCCTCCTACAACAAACAAAACTCTGTATACATCTAGGCCTACATTTATATGTAAATGTACAGGTAACGATATTATAATTTGTAAGGCTACAATATTCTACACTACATACATTACGCCAACAGCTATAATATCAAGACATGTTTTGCTACTTCTATACCGAATTATGTAAAAAATGTATAAATAGGTGATACTAGCTTTCTCTCTCTGCGTAGTCATGGTCTATATTCAGGGTAATTTATTTGTCAAGTTGGTCAAACTATCCTGGCCCAACATTGGAGGCGTAGTCTGTGAAGACGTCTTCACAGACTACATCTCCACCGAATAAAGGTCCAATGTAGAGCTAGAACTATTTCGAGTAGGCCTACATTGATGGAGGTGGATATTCCACCAAACTTTCTCTACATTGGCGAATTATGCATCATACATACGATTTTCGGTTAAAGCCTTTCAGGACCCCCCCCCCCCACCCCTCCGAACGCTTGGGGCATGGAGATCGCACTTTGATGTCGAAAGCATGCTCTCCATGATGGAGAGTGTGTAGTCAACGATGGAGTGTGCTGTCCATGTTAGAGAGCGTGATGTCCATATTGGAGATTGTGTTGTCCATGATGGAGTGTATTGTCCATGTTGGAGAGTGTCCTGTCCATATTGGAGAGCATACTCTCCATGATAGAGCGTGTCAGGGGCGAATCCAAAGGGTGTTGGAGGGGGGGGGGTGTGTTGACCTCGAAAAAAAATCATAATCTTATTTAGGGGTTTCGCTATGAACTGTTGACACACTGAGGGAGAGTGTGCTGTCGACCTTGAAGAGTGTGCTGTGCATGATGGAGAGTGTGCTGTTGAAGATCGTGCTATTCACGTTGGAGAGCGTTCTGTCGGTGTTGAAAAATGTGCTGTCCATATTGGACAGTGTGCTGCCCACGTGGGAAAGTGTCCTGTCCATATTGGAGAGTGTGCTGTCCATGTTGGAGAGCGTGCTGTCCATGATTGAGAGTGTGCCGTCCATATTTGAGAGTGTGCTGTCCATGTTGAAGAGTTTGCTGTCCATGACGGAGAGTGTGCTGTTCATGTTGGAGAGCGTTCTGTCAACGTTGGAAAGTGTGCTGTCCATATTTGAGAGTGTGCTGTCCATGATTGAGAGCGTGCTGTCCATGATGGAGAGTGTGCTGTCCATATTTGAGAGTGTGCTGTTCATGTTGAAGAGTTTGCTGTCCATGACGGAGAGTGTGCTGTTCATGTTGGAGAGCGTTCTGTCCACGTTGGAAAGTGTGCTGTCCCATGCTGGAGAGTGTACTGTCCCATATTAGAGCGTGTGCTGCTTATGTTTGTAGAGTGTGCTATCCATATTAATTAGGGTGGAGTGTAGTGTCAATTTTGGTAAGTGTGTTGTCCACGTGGGAGAGTGTGTTGTTTACGTTAGAAAGTGTACTGTCCATATTGGAGAGTGTGTTGTCCATGATTAAGTGTGTGTTGTACATGTTGGATAGTGTGTTGTCCATGTTGGATAGTGTGTTGTTCATTTTGGGAAGTGTGATGTCCATGTAGGAGAGTGTGTTGTCCATGTGAGAGAGTGTGCTGTTCATATTGGAGAGTGTGCTGACCATATTAGAAAGCGTGCTCTCCATATTGAAGAGTGTGTTGTCCATGTTGAAGAGTGTGCTGTCCATGATGCAAAGGGTGTTGCCCATGCTGGAGAGTGTGATGTTCATGTTGGAGAGTGTGCTGTCCATAATGGAGAGCGTGTTGTCCATATTGGAAAGCGTGCTGTCCATATTGGAGAGTGTGTTGTCTATATTGAAGAGCGTGCTTTCTATAACGAAGAGTGTGTTTTCCATGTGGGAGAGTGTGTTGTCCATGTTGGAGAGTGTGCTGTCCATGTTGGAGAGTGTGCTGTCCTTATTGAAGAGTGTGCTGTCCATATTGGAGAGTATGTTGTCCATATGGGAGAGTGTGTTGTCCATGTTGGAGAGTGTTCTGTCCATATTGGAAAGCATGATATCTATATTGGAGAGTGTGCTGTCCATGTTGGAGAGTGTGCTGTCCATGTTGGAGAGTGTGCTGTCCATATTGGAAAACATGCTGCCCATATTGGAGAGTGTGCTGTCCATATTGGAGAGTGTGCTGTACGTGTTGGAGAGTGTGTTGCTCATGTGGGAGAGTGTGTTGTCCATGATTGAGAGTATGTTGTCCATGATTGAGAGTGTGCTGCCCACATGGAAGAGTGTGTTGTGCTGCCTACGTGGAAGAATCTGCTGTCCATGTTGAAGAGTGTGTTGTCCATGTTGGAGAGTGTGTTGTCCATGTTGGAGAGTGTGTTGTCCATGTTGGAGAGTGTGTTGTCCATTTTGTAAAGCGTGCTGTTTATATTGGAGAGTGTGTTGTCCATATTGAATAGTGTGCTGTCCATATTAGAAAGTGTGCTGTCCATGTTGGAGAGTGTGCTGACCATATTAGAGAGTGTGTTATCCCTGTTGGAGAGTGTTCTGTCCATATTGGAAAGCATGCTGTCCATATTGGAGAGTGTGATGTCCATATTGGAGAGTGTGCTGTCCGTGTTTGAGAGTGTGTTGTACATATTGGAGAGTGTGCTGTCCGTGTTGGAGAGTGTGTTGTCCATGCGGGAGAGTGTGTTGTCCATGTTGGAGAGTGTGTTGTCCGTGTGGAAGAGTGTGCTGTCCATGATTGAGAGTGTGCTGTCCATGAAAAAGAGTGTGCTGCCCACATGGAAGAATGCGTTGTCCATGTTGGAAAGTGTGCTGTCCATATTGGAGAATGTGCTGTGTATGACGGAGAGTGTGTTGTCCATGTGGGAGAGTGTGCTGTCCATCTTGGAGAGTATGTTGTCCATGTTGAAAAACGCGCTGTCCCTATTGGAGAGTGTGTTGTCCATATTGGAGTATGTTGTCCATGTGGGAGAGAGTGTTGTCCATGTTGAAAATCTGCTGTACATATTGGAGAGTGTGTTGTCTATATTTGAGAGTGTGTTGTCCATGTGGGAGAGTGTGTTGTCAATGATCGAAAGCGTGCTGTAAATATTGGAGAGTGTGTTGTCCATATTGAAGAGTGTGTTGTCCATGTTGGAGAGTGTGCTGTCCATATTGGAAAGCGCGCTGTCCATATTGGAGAGTGTAGTGTTCATTTTGGAGAGTGTGTTGTTCATGTTGGAAAGCTGCTGTCCATATTTGAGAATTTGTTGTCCATATTGTGGGAGAGTGTTTTGTCTATGTTGGAAAGCGTGCTGTCCATATTGGAGAAAGTGGTTGTCCATATTGGAGAGTGTGTTGTCCATGTGGGAGAGTGTGCTGTCCATCTTGGAGAGTATGTTGTCCATGTTGAAAAACGCGCTGTCCCTATTGGAGAGTGTGTTGTCCATATTGGAGTGTGTTGTCCATGTGGGAGAGAGTGTTGTCCATGTTGAAAATCTGCTGTACATATTGGAGAGTGTGTTGTCTATATTTGAGAGTGTGTTGTCCATGTGGGAGAGTGTGTTGTCAATGATCGAAAGCGTGCTGTAAATATTGGAGAGTGTGTTGTCCATATTGAAGAGTGTGTTGTCCATGTTGGAGAGTGTGCTGTCCATATTGGAAAGCGCGCTGTCCATATTGGAGAGTGTAGTGTTCATTTTGGAGAGTGTGTTGTCCATGTTGGAAAACTGCTGTCCATATTTGAGAATTTGTTGTCCATATTGAAGAGTGTGTTGTCCATGTGGGAGAGTGTGTTGTCCATGTTGGAAAGCGTGCTGTCGATATTGGAGAGTGTGTTGTCCATATTGAAGAGTGTGTTGTCCATGTGGGAGAGTGTTCTGTCCATATTCTAGCGTGTGTTGTCCATGTGGGAGAGTGTGCTGTCTATGTTGGAGTGTGTGCTGTCTATGTTGAAGAGCGTGCTGTCTATATTGGAGAGTGCGCTGCCCATGCTGGAGAGTGTGTTGTCCATGTGGGAGAGTGTGCAGTTCATATTGAAGAGTGTGTTGGCCATGTGGGAGACTGTTCTGTCCATATTGGAAAGCATGCTGTCCATATTGGAAAGTGTGGTGTCCATATTGGAGAGTGTGCTGTCCGTGTTGGAGAGTGTGTTGTCCATGTGGGAGAGTGTGTTATCTATGTTGGAAAGCGTGTTGTACATTTTGGAGAGTGTGCTGTCCATGTTGGAAAGCGTGCTGTCCATATTGGAGAGTGTGTTGTCCATGTTGGAAAGCGTGCTGTCCATATTGGAGAGTGTGTTGTCCATGTTGGAGAGTGTGCTGTCCATATTGGAGAGTGTGTTGTCCATGTGGGAGAGTGTGTTATCTATGCTGGAAAGCGTGCTGGCCATATTGGAGAGTGTGTTGTACATTTTGGAGAGTGTGCTGTCCATGTTGGAAAGCGTGCTGTCCATATTGGAAAGTGTGCTGTCCATGTTGGAAAGCGTGCTGTCAATATTGGAGAGTGTGTTGTCCATATTGAAGAGTGTGCTGTCCATATTGGATAGTGTGCTGTCCATATCGGATAGTGTGTTGTCCATATTGGAGAGTCTGCTGTCCATGTTGGAGAGTGTGCTGTCCATATTGGAGAGTGTGTTGTCCGTATTGGAGAGTTTACTGTCCATATTGGAAAGTGTGCTGTCAATGTTGGAGAGTGTGCTGTTCATATTGGAAAGCATGCTGTCGATATAGGAGAGTGTGCTGTCCGTGTTGGAGAGTGTGCTGTCCATGATTGAGAGCGTGCTGCCCACATGGAAGAGTGTGTTGTGCTGCCTACGTGGAAAAATCTGCTGTCCATGTTGGAGAGTGTGTTGTCCATGTTGGAAAGTGTGTTGTCCATGCCGGAAAGCGTGCTGTTAATATTGGAGAGTGTGCTGTCCATATTGAAGAGTGTGCTATCCATATTGGAAAGTGTGCTGTCCATGTTGGAGAGTGTGCGGTCCATATTGGAGAGTGTGTTGTCCATGCTGGAGAGTGTTCTGTTCATGTTGGAGAGTGTTGTCCATGTGGAAAAGTGTGTTGTCCATGTTGGAAAGAGTGCTGTCCATATTGGACAGTGTGCTGTCCATGTTGGAGAGTGTGCTGCTCATGTTGGAGAGTGTGTTGTCTATGTTGGAGAATGTGCTGTCCATGTTGGAGAGTGTGCTGTCCATATTGGAAAGCGTGCTGTACATATTGGAAAGCGTGCTGTCCATATTGGAGAGTGTGCTGTCCATGTTGGAGAGTGTGTTCTCCATGTGGGAGAGTGTGCTGTCAATATTGGAGAATGTGCTGTGTACGACGGAGAGTGTGCTGTCCATATTGGAGAGTGTGTTGTCCATATTGGAGAGTGTGGTGTCCATATTAGAGAGTGTGTTGTCCGTGTTGGAGAGTGTGTTGTCCATGTTGGAGAATGTGCTGTCCATGTTGGAGAGTGTGCTGTCCATATTGGAAAGCGTGCTGTACATATTGGAAAGCGTGCTGTCCATATTGGAGAGTGTGCTGTCCATGTTGGAGAGTGTGTTCTCCATGTGGGAGAGTGTGCTGTCAATATTGGAGAATGTGCTGTGTACGACGGAGAGTGTGCTGTCCATATTGGAGAGTGTGTTGTCCGTATTGGAAAGTGTGCTGTCCATATTGGAAAGTGTGCTGTCCATGTTGGAGAGTGTGCTGTCCATATTGGAAAGCATGTTGTCCGTATTGGAGAATGTGCTGTGTACGACGGAGAGTGTGCTGTCCATATTGGAGAGTGTGTTGTCCGTATTGGAAAGTGTGCTGTACATATTGGAAAGTTTGCTGTCCATGTTGGAGAGTGTGCTGTCCATATTGGAAAGCATGTTGTCCATATTGGAGAATGTGCTGTGTACGACGGAGAGTGTGCTGTCCATATTGGAGAGTGTGGTGTCCGTATTGGAAAGTGTGCTGTCCATATTGGAGAGTATGTTGTTCACGTAGGCCTACGTCATGATCCGATGGCCAATCTTTACAGATCACTCATAATGTATAGGTAAGAGGATTTTGCTGTACAAAATCGTTGGCCACCGAAAGCATACAAAATTAATGAAATGGTCACGATAACAGTTTTTTTTAATAGAATAGAATGAGCATATAAAACAACATGTCAAATTAAAAATCAATCATTTTTCTTCAGTTATCATTTATTACTTCACTTGTCATTCCATTGCATGTATTTGTAAATTAGCATTGAAAAACACATGTAAATTCATCGGGAAAGCTTACCGTCCTAAAAGTTGAATTTGTGAGGTAATATTTTACTTTTTAAGTGTGGAAGGCTATTGCAATCCATATGATGGTGATTTTGGTGTCTGCTATTTATCTAAACTTTCAAATAGTACAAACATTAGAAAGATAGAGTAATTAGTGTTTCTTCAATTCAACTGTCATTTTCTTGCCCCAAAAATGCTGCTTTTGTGACCACTTTTGTGAAATCGGCCATATGGCTCACGAATGGCAACATTCTGCTCGAGAAGGACGGAAAGGTACAGCGCCACGTTAGAAATGGCAAGATGAAGAAACACTTATAATTATATAAAATATATTCTTTTTTTCAATATATTTGTCAATTTCACAATCCACCGTTTGCCGCGTCCGTGACAAATATACTAGGACTATTATGTAGTGTTGATATTAAATATTTATGTATTTATTGATCATGTTAATTATATATTAAGATATTTTATTATCGGGAAAACTTTCCGAGCAAGCGCCTACTCAGTGTAGCGAATTGTGATTTCACGCGCTATCAAAGTATCGTGAATTCTGATTTTGCGCACTATCAAAGTTGGGCAACCCGGGGTTAAAATTATTCATGTTTAATAATGGGTGAACTTTGTGTGTGATGTCATCTATTGAAACGCCACCCAGCCCAGAAAGAGTGTACATTTTCTTTTTTTTTCTAATAACTAAAAACCAGCGTGGACTAAAATTATATGACATTGCACAGAACAGGTCGTTCTAACAAATACATGGACTTCAAATATTTTGCTAAACTAAAATCACTCTACCTGGAAACATGTGTTTAAATGTTGTTAAACTCGCCCTGACACTGATGGTCGACCCAAATGCCAATTTATATTGGTAGTGTTTGTATATCTGCCCCCGCCCTCCTGTGTACGGTTGAAGCACTTCATTGTGTATTTAGATCATTACGTCCACAAATGACGTAGAAGTAGGCTATGTACATGTAGGTCTACCTCTAATGTCTATTACAGTACCATGATCCAGACGCAATGTCTATTCAAAAGATGAACAAAGCCATATCCATTTCAGTCCATGGTCGATACAGAGGAGGAACCTTAGCAACCATAGTGTGTGAATCCGCCCATAGTTTAAGAGGGTAAACATTTTCACACCGCGATCAATATTGTTTTCATTCAACAACACTATTAGCTACACTGCGGCTATATATGTTCTAATCGGAGCATATGAAAAATTATGGCCAAAATAGATTGTGTATTTGATATTTTAATTGAACGCCGCAAGTGTGAGGTTTGGGGATTAAGCCAGGTTTCTACTTGCTGATGAAGAGTGGAAACACAACGTGTGATCCAGTCAATGAACATGCACTTGATACCCGTATTATATACACAAAGGGTATCATACTAATCAGATAATAACGTTAGTAGGTCTGACAATCAAAATATGTCTCACATAACACCTACGAAATATCCTAATTAGGCCTATTTTTTGTCGGCATAATGGTCAAGCCATTTGTCGGCCCTAAGTATATCACAAGAATTAGGTGTTCTGCATTAGCAGCTTTGATGTGATATTTCTTTGTATGAAGGAAAATCTAAGGTTATTTTTTGTCATAGTATTATTAATAATAATATTCCTGTTTTACCACTAATATACCAGTATTACTTAAGGGGACTGTCCCAAGTGCCCCAAACCTGAAAAACTTTCAAAGTTTAAATTTGTGTTATTTCGGCTTATATCATCGTAAATCTATATTATCTTTCTCCACCCTCCATTTGAAAGAGATATGTACCCGATAAGTGTGTATTTCGGACTGTTCATACAATTTGAGACAACCATGACACTGATTCGATTGCGATTGACTATAAAACCTGCCTGTTGAGCGTCTGGATGAAGGTTCCGATGTTGATTTTTTTTTTGAAAAGGTCAACACTGAGGAAAATCCTTTCTTTTTTGTCACTACAACAGCCACGAACATCCCGTGAATATTGTCTGTGTATTTTGGCGATGTTCACGATGTCTAGCAAAAATTTAAAACGTGTCAATCGGCCGAGTTTAACTGCATAGAGACTCACAGTTTTGAAATATGTAGCCCGTTAGGAAATCGGTCCAGACTCAGACTCAGATTAATTTATTAGGACGTAATATAAAAAACATACAATTTTTTAGATGTACATAAACATAAAACAATTTAAATGTATTTCGACCAAGAGACCCGTACTAAGACGCTTTCAGGTCGCTAGCGTACGGGCCACCCATGAAATTAACAAGGAAAACATGTCATTTTTTTATGATAATTAGGCAGAAAAATAATCAATACAGTAAAAAACAACAAAACATTTTCAGTACAATATAGTACAGCAAAACTTATGCAGACAAAGAACCACGGCTGGTTTGAGGCTAGGCCGTTTCAATCAAATTTAATATTATGTGCTAGCAAGAACTACATAGCAGACACGCGACGCTGAACCAACGCTGGCCCAAAGTTGGTCCACCACCTACGACGCTGGACCAACGCCACACCAACATCGATCCAACGTCTTGCGTCCGCCGGGCACCCACATTTGAAAATATTTAGAGCAGTTCCCCCGGCAAACGCGAGACCACGACCCAAAGCGGCTCCACTGCTGGGCCACCGTTTAGGACGCCGGCCCAACAACAAAACAACATTGGTCCGCAGCTCGCATTCCCCGGGCAATGCAGGCATCAGCAAGCAAAACCCTTACCCAATGTCGGCCCAAAGCTGGTCTTTTGCGATGACGTTGTAATTAAACTCGCAACGTGTTTGACGATGTGATACATCTGAGACCTTACATTCTTCTCCTAAAACGAGCTAAGAACTTTTTGTCATAGATATAGGCTAGTAAATTATACAAAAAACTATCTTTGGAAGGAAATATTAAAATTGCTGAGTCATGTCATTTTCCTCTCAAATACTTGAAATATGATTATAAAAGGGGTCGATCTAAAAGGCAAAAATGTAATGACCGACATTTTGTCATAATCCGTTTTTTTGTAACGTAATTACGTTGCCAACGGATGTTTTTAAAATCTGTAATCTATCGGAATGTTGCCTTTACTTATTCAAACACTGAAAAAAATATATAACAGAGCTAAAACAAAAACATGCTATTTGCATCGGAATGGGCCTTTTATTAAAAACCCAACAAAGCTGTCATAAATTATAGGAGTTCAGCATGCCCAGTTACAATTTCAATTTTTACAAAATTTCATGAAAATCGCTTGAGAATTGACTACCTTTTGGACAATTCTCCACCGTTGGACAGACTATATGGGTATGTGGGATGACGGGCTCCCATTCACTGCCAATAATATAATTCTACCATATGAATAGATACTCCTTGAAAGAGAAAGAGTGACGCTTTGGTAGAGAAATATCCTTGTTTCTCCATTCTTAGTGTGACTAGGCGATCACGTTAATGGCGGCCTCGTCGAGTTAAGGTTGCAACCAGTGTCTCGACGTTAATTTCGCGCAAATAATCATCACTAATGCATTAAATTTATCTAATTTGTGACATCTGACATTTCGGTGTCGGTTTAACAACACATCAATTATGTCTACGTTGCTGCTAAGTATCACCTTCCCTGACTACCAGAAACCTGACGTGGGTTTTGCATGTCCTATTCACCTTGTTTATATTGACTTGGTTTTTCAAATTCAAGAATGACTTCAACTCTGACAAATTATCAGAAAGGTGATATAATATGATTATTTAACATTATTTTCAAGCCTCCGAGACCCTCTGTTAAATGTATGCCTGCACGCTGACTAGATAAACGCTTTCGAAATCTACAAAAGTTGACTGTGTCTGTTTATCATACACTCTCACATCTATACACACAAGTGGCATCCCTCTGAAGCGTAATCTGCCTTATCAGATAATGAGGTATCAGGTGAGTTATAGTGGCACTTAAAGATTAGTATAGAGCCCAATGTAGATAATTACTTAAGATCCGAAACAATCTCTCAGTCTGTAAATGTATTGGCGCGAGTCACGAGGATCTACGAATGGGAAACTTGAACTATCTAGGCCTACACTTTAAATTATTATCATTTACTGTTAGCTTACTTAAACATAATTACCGTAATATTGTTTAAGTTGTGAAGTGCGGGCCTATTGCCGCAACGTACGATATTATACAGTGAATAGATAAATGTAGACTACTGGTATAATAATTCCGCAGCTGTGTACGAGTCACACAAACACATTTGGTCTTTAAAATTGCATTTCGTATTCATCAAATCACTGATTTCTCGTTTAAAACATACAACGCATGCAGCAATCAGGAAAACTAACGTTAATTATTATTATCAGTCTCTCTATTTGTAATGTTACCAACAGGGGCGTGCGCAGCTTTCCGTCAAGGGGGGGGGGGGTAGGGTCAAGAGGTAACCCTGGAAAATTTAAAAAATCTGCAGCTCAAGAACCCTTCTGCCCCCCCCCCCCTGTGTACGCCCCTGACCAATATAAATATATTCCAGCGTATGAATCCCTTGTTAATCTCTCCACCTGTTTGCCTTGTTGCACTTCCAGTTTTTATTTTTCTGTTTCTGGAAATATGTTAGAACCATCTAGCGTTTAAAAGGTGAGTAAATATTTTCTGAAGTAGATAATTGATTGACGACTTCTTCAATGATTGATTGTCATGTTTATTCGAACCTGTATTGCTGTGTTGTGTAGTACCGTTTCACAACAACTATATTTCAATAGACAATCGTGTTGACTCTGAAAAGTAAATTTAGTGGACAATATCATGCTCCATGATTTACTCAAAGCCATCACATAACTGATGGATTCCACCGATCTTATAGTATCCTTTATTTACTGGTAATTACGTTTTGTACAGACCAACTTTTATGAATTAGACCTATCCTCATTGGTTTTGTGCATGCTTTACTTTAATGTATAATAATGTATTGACCTATTCCTATTGTATGTATGTGTTCTACGGTAGAAAAAATAACGGTGCCAGCAGGGCACTTGTTGAAGTAGTTTTGTGACCGCCTGACATTTAAAGTATCTTCAACATGCAAGAAAATCTATAACAACCATTTTTCTTTAAAACAAAGATCAATACTGAGTAATTTCTGCAAATAACATCTTAAAATAACCTTTTGGGACAACTATAACAGCTATTAAAGGAGGTGGGTCGTTGTGATTCGCTGAGTAAACATTTAGGGTGCCCAATACAAGGCACGCATGCGCAGCAGGGTCAACGTCCACAGGAGTGAGGTCTGCCGTAACTTAAATATTTTGATCCAGTGAACGACCCACCTGCTTTAAAACTGTGTATTTACACTACAAACACTACTTCATAAGATAAAATGTACAAATCACACTGACATTAATTGACCACTTTAATTATCATCACATCCAATACAACGAAGAATCCAAAATTATGTTGCGTATCACAGCAAAAATGAGACGTTGGGCCAACGTTGGCTTACTGTTGGGCCAACGTCGTAGATGGTGGTCTATTCGCCTGTATTTTTATTAAAAGAATAGAGCTGTGTTGTTATGACGCCATCTCTAGTACATCTATGAAATAATACGATGATTCATCATAACTTCAACAACGAAGGGTTATCTAATATTGGCTTAGCTAAAACACCGCATAGTCTGCGAGTCTTCGTTATTTGCTCGACCCCCGATCGTTGACACGGCCACTTCACATTCTGCAGACATGCGACCTTGAAGTTCTAAATCAGTCACAGCAAACAATGATCACGTCAAAGAGATAATAGAATTCATCAGCTTATGAGATAAACGTCACGAATGTTAACACTGGCAAAATGTGTCTTCAAGATTTGCGTAGGCTATTCAATTACCTGATAAGTGTATGCTTATACGAATAGTACCGGTAGGCTTATAAACTTTTCAAATCTGATCTATTATGACATGGGCAGCTCAAAATCAAGCAGTGCTATAATCCGTTTAATATGCAAGCTGACGGCCCGTGTACATATAACGTTATGCACATTCGAGTCAAAACATAATGGCATGAGAAATGTATTTTAATTTTAATGGACATTCTTTTCATTGGCAATATATACAGGACTGATCAATTGAGACATTCTCAAGGATAACCAAGGTAAATGTTTTAGGGAGAGTAAACTATAGTGAATCACTAGTCATTCCGGTTAGCCTATATGATATGTCGCATCTTCTACACATTTAGTGGCAGTGTGAAACACGCAAATTGCTATAAATTGCCACATTTGTTAATGGGAGGGCTCAGACCATGCTCTTCGACAGTTAGAGCGTTGTATGGTTATACAAGGGGAAACCATAACAACAATTCACTTGCGACAGGACTAGAACCCGCAATAATCGCGGTATAAGGCCGGGCCTACCAGATTAAATGAATACCACTTCAATCATTGAACTACCAGGTCAGCTGAGATATTCACAGGTCATCAAAATATGTCCTTCATAATTATCTAAATTTGGATCTAACCTACGTAGTTTAAACACGCGAAACTTCTGTTGAATCCAGGAACCCTTTTTGATCTGCAGGGAAAGAGCTAGTCCGTAATAACAGACTCTGTGTGCAATGCAGAGTCTGTAATCATTGCCATTCGTAAAGTTGTGCCCCAAAAATACGGTGCGCATCCGATCGATTGCGCAATGAATTACTGCGTCATTGTTTGATCAATTATTTTTATATGATTCTGTAATGACAGATTTACATCTCATCAGAATAATGCGTTAACGTGGGGACTTAAAGAGCCCTGTCTTTATAGGTGAATTTATCATCTAAATAGGGCTACCCTCACATTTTTCATGAAATTTCTGGTCTCAGCGTACACTGACCACCACCATAGAAAACCACAGCTTTTGCTATGCTGTCAATCTCTGACGTTGAACCATGCATGCTGTTCACGTCAAGCTCGGACTAGGAAAGAGCCAGTAGGTTTAGAATTGTTAGATTGGACATACCTGTATGACAAGCGTAGCTTCCCTTTGCCGCGGAATCCGTCATGCTACTGCAGGGATCTGTCATGTTTGTAGACTCGCCGGATCACACAGCCACTATTTGTCAATACTCTGTTGTCAAACAACACGACACACACAGCAGACATGGACCCCGCACAGTGCAAACAACACTCAGCGCATTCTACACTTCACTTACGATAGGCGTTACACCAGTCTACCAGAACATTACGTAAATATTCAAATTTTTAGATATATAGTCCAACTCAAACTTGGAAAATGGCATCCTAATTGGTCCAGTGCCAAAATTTCATATTCAGAGAAATTATCCAACCCTACCACAAATAAGATGTGAAAAAGAAATTCCAAAGGGTTGAGGCATTGCGGTAAAAAAAACAATTACCGTGGCGGCGGCAGCGGCGGCACGACCATAGCAAAAACAATATGTTTCATCAGATAATTTTTTACATGTCAAAATAAATAATGCCCAAAAGTCGGCCATTTTGAATTTAATCAAATTAATTTTTCAGGGTGAACCCTTCCATTTTATTTTACCGTATTGGTCTAGCTATGTGGCAAAGTTTTCCAGATATTACGCATATTAAAGTCAATAATGGCAGCAAGTCGGCCATTTTGAATTTGAGTGAGGTAAGGTATAGTGAATATGAGTACCAGGCCTCGGTATATACTGATTAATATTCGGGATATCGATTACAATTCGGTATATACCGATAATTATTCGGTTTATGGGGGCCTACAGATTATTATCCGGTATATGCCAATAACTTATTCGGCATATACCGATCATTATACGGTATATACCGGATAAAATTTGTTGTATACAAATTACTATCCGGTATATACCAACTACTATTCGGTATACACCGATTATCATTATTCGGTATGTACCAATTCATTCTTTTGCATTATTATGTAATTGTACATATTGTATGCCGTAGTGAAGTGCAGTGTTATCCGTACAATCCTTCCTATTTCAACACATCACCTCCACAAAACTCGCTACATCACCACACCACCTCCACAAACCCTCGCTACCTCACCACACCACTTCCACAAAACCCACCATACCTAACCACATCACCTCCACAAAACCCTCCCTACCTCACCACATCACCTCCAGGGCGGGGGCCCTAGGGTAGTGGTTAGCACCGCTGCCTTTCACGCCAGAGATCAGGGTTCGGATCCCGGTCTCTGTGATTTCAAAGAAACAAAAAATGTTTTTTCCCCATCCACGTGTAAAATCAGTATTGTGGGGAGCCTCCGTGACCGAGAGGTAGCGTGCTCGGCCTCAGACTACCAGGGCTCGAATTTCGAATCCTGGAGGACAGTGTCATCTCAATCATCTTACCATCCTCAGGAGGTTCTCCTGGCCCAGTTTAGCCTTTATGTGCACAAATGTGGCCTAAAGTCCGATTCATTTCATTTACATCACCTCCACAAAATCCCTAACTAGCTCAAAACACCACCTCCATAAAACTCTCCCTACCTCACCATATCAGGTTGGCGGTGTGTTGGGTTTTTGCGTAGGTGGTGTAATGGGGGTAGGGAGGGTTTTGTGGAGGTGGTGTGTTGAGGTAGGGAGATTTTTGTGTAGGTGGTGTGTTGGGGTAGGGAGGGTTTTGTGGAGGTGTTGTATTGAGGTAGGGAGGGTTTTGTAGAGGTGATGTGTTGAGGTAGTGAGGGTTTTGTGGAGGTGATGTGGTTAGGTGGGGATGGTTTTGTGGAGGCGTTGTGGTTAGGTAGGAAGGGTTTTGTGTAGATGGTGTGTTCAGTTAGGGAGGATTTTGAGAAGGTAATGTGGTGACATCTGCTGGGTTTTGTGGAGGCGATGTGGTTAGGTAGGAAGGGTATTGTGTAGATGGTGTGTTCAGTTAGGGAGGATTTTGTGGAGGTAATGTGGTGACATCTGGTGGGTGTTGTGGAGGCGATGTGGTTTGGTAGGGAGGGTTTTCTGTAGGTGACTTGGTTAGCTATGGTGGGTTTTGTGGAGGTGGTGTGCTGAGGTACCAAGGGTTTGTGGAGGGTTTTGTGGATGTGACTTGGTTGGGTAGGGAGGGTTTTGCTCAGATGGTGTGTTGAGGTAGTGATGGTTTTGTGAAGGTGATGTGGTTAGGTAAGGAGAATTTGTGTAGGTGATGTGTTCAGGTAGGGGGGGTTTTGTGGAGGTAATGTTCTGACGTAGGGTGGGTTTTGTGGCGGCGATATGGTTAGGTAGGGATGGTTTTGTGGAGGTGATATGGTTAGACAGGAAGGGTTTTGTGTAGATGGTGTGCTCAGTTAGGGAGGGTTTTGTGGAGGTAATGTGGTGACATAGGGTGGGTTTTGTGGTAGGGATGGTGTATGCAGGTGATGTGTTGAGGGAGGGAGGGTTTTGTGGAGGTGTGGTGATGTAGCGAAGTTTTGTGGAGGTGATGTGTTGAAATAGGAAGGGTTGTACGGATAACACTGCACTTCACTACGTCATACAACATGTACAATGACATAATAATGTACAGGAATGAATTGGTAGATACCGAATAATAATAATCGGTGTATACCGAATAATAGTTGGTATATACCGGATAGTAATTTATATACAACAAATTCTATTCGGTATATTCCGTATAATGATCGGTATATACCGAATATTAATCAGTATATACCGATGTGGTTAACTATGGTGGGTTTTGTGGAGGTGGTGTGGTGACGTAGCGAGGGCTTCTGGAGGTGTTGTGGTGAAATAGGAAGGGTTGTATGGATAACACTGCACTTCACTACCACCTTCCCAAAACCTTCCCTAACTCAACACACCACCTACACAAAACTCTACCTACCTCAATCACCATCTCTACAAAATCCTCCCCACCCCATTACATCACCTACGCAAAAAACATCCTTACCTCAACACACCACCAGCCTGGTCTGCTGAGGTAAGGTGGGTTTTGTGAAGGTGGTGTGTTGAGGTGGAAATGGTTTTGTGGAGGTGATGTGGTGAGGTAGGAATGTTTTGTGGAGGTGATGTGGTGAGATAGAGAGGATTTTTTTTAAGGTGGTGTGTTTAGGAGGGGAGGGTTTTGTGCAGGTGGTGGGGTTAGGTAGGGAGGGTTTTGTGGATGTGACGTGGTGAGATATGGAGGGTTTTGTGGATGTGATGTGGTCAGGTAGAGATGGTTTTGTGTAGGTGGTGTGTTGAGGTGGGGAGGGTTTTGTGGATGTGACGTGGTGAGATATGGAGAGTTTTGTTGAGGTGATGTGGTTAGTTAGGGATGGTTTTGTGTAGGTGGTGTGTTGAAGTGGGGAGGGTTTTGTGGATGTAACTTGGTTGAGTAGGGAGGGTTTTGTGTAGTTGGTGTGTTGAGGTAGGTATGGTTTTGTGGAGGTGATGTGGTTAGGTAGGGAGGGTTTTGTGGAGGTGGTGTGTTGAGTTAGGGAGGGTTTTGTGGAGGTGATGTGGTAGGGAGGTTTTTGAGTAGATGGTGTGTTCAGGTAGGTAGGATTTTGTGGGCGTGATGTGGTGACGTAGGGTGGGTTTTGTGGAGGCGATGTGGTTAGGTAGAGAGGGTTTTGTGTAGGTGGTGTGTTGAGTTAGTGAGGGTTTTGTGGAGGTGGTGTGTTGAGGTTGAGAGGGTTTTGTGTAGGTGACTTGGTTAGGTAGGGAGGGTTTTGTTTAGATGGTGTGTTCAGTTAGGGAGGATTTTGTGGAGGTAATGTGGTGACATATGGTGGGTTTTGTGGAGGCGATGCAGTTAGGTAGGGAGGGTTTTGTGTAGGTGACTTGGATAGTTATGGTGGGTTCCATGGAGGTGGTGTGCTGAGGTACCGATGGTTTGTGGAGGTGATATGGTGGGGTATGGAGGGTTTTGTGTAGATGGTGTGTTCAGGTAGAGAGGGTTTTGTGGAGGTAATGTGGTGACGACGTAGGGTGGGTTTTGTGGAAGCGATGTGGTTAGATAGGGATGGTTTTGTGTAGGTGGTGTGTTAAAGTAGGGACGATTTTGTGGATGTGACTTGGTTGGGTAGGGAGGGGTTTGTGTAGGTGGTGTGTTGAGTTAGGGAGGGTTTTGTGGAGGTGATGTGGTTGGGTAGGGAGGGTTTTGTGTAGATGGTGTGTTCAGGTGAGGAGCGTTCTGTGGAGGTAAGGTGGTGACACAGGGTGGGTTTCGTGGAGGCGATGTGGATAGGTAGGGAGGGTTTTGTGTAGGTAGTGTGTTGAGTTAGGGGGGGGGGGGGGGTGGAGGTGGTGTGGGATTTGGCTAGGCAGGGAGGGTTTTGTTTAGATGGTGTGTTGAGGTAGTGATGGTTTTGTGAAGGTGATGTGGTTAGGTAAGGAGAGTTTTGTGTAGGTGATGTGTTCAGGTAGGGAGGGTTTTGTGGAGGTGATGTTCTGACGTGGGTGGGTTTTGTGGAGGCGATGTGGTTAGGTAGGAATGGTTTTGTGGAGGCGATGTGGTTAGGTAGGGAGAGTTTTGTGTGGATGGTGTGTTCAGTTAGGGGGGGGTTTTGTGGAGGTAATGTGATGAAAAAAGGGTGGGTTTGTAGAGGCGATGTGGTTGGGTAGGGAGGGTTTTGTGTAGGTGGTGTGTTGAGTTAGGGAGGGTTTTGTGAAGGTTATGTGGTGACATAGGGTGGGTTTTTCGGAGGCGATGTGGTTAGGTAGGGAGGGTTTTGTGTAGGTGGTGTGTTCAGGTATGGAGGATTTTGTGGAGGTGATGTGGTTAGCTATGGTGGGTTTTGTTGGGGTGGTGTGGTGAGGTAGAGATGGCTTGTGGAGGTGTTGTGGTGAAATAGGAAGACTTGTACGGATAACACTGCACTTCACTACCACCCTCACAAAACCTTCCCTAACTCAACACACCACCTACACAAAACTCTACCTACCTCAACTCACCATCTCTACAAAACCCTCCCTACCCCATTACATCACCTACGCAAAAAACATCCTTACCTCAACACACCGCCAGCCTGGTCTACTGAGGTAAAGAGTGTTTTGTGGAGGTGGTGTGTTGCGGTGGGGATGGTTTTGTGGAGGTGATGTGGTGAGATAGAGAGGATTTTTTGGGAGTGGTGTGTTGAGAGGGGAGGGTTTTGTGCAGGTGATGTGGTTAGGTAGGGAGGGTTTTGTGGATTTGACGTGGTGAGATATGGAGGGTTTTGTGGATGTGATGTGGTCAGGTAGAGATGGTTTTGTGTAGGTGGTGTGTTGAGGTGGAGAGGGCTTTGTGGATGTGACGTGGTGAGATAGGGAGAGTTTTGTTGAGGTGATGTGGTTAGGTGGGGATGGTTTTGTGTAGGTGGTGTGTTGAGGTGGGGAGGGTTTTGTGGATGTGACTTGGTTGAGTAGGGAGGATTTTGTGTAGTTGGTGTGTTGTGGTAGGTATGGTTTTGTGGAGGTGATGTGGTTAGGTAGGTAGGGTTTTGTGTAGGTGGTGTGTTGAGTTAGGGAGGGTTTTGTGGAGGTGATGTGGTTAGGTAGAGAGGGTTTTGTGTAGGTGGTGTGTTGAGTTAGTGAGGGTTTTGTGGAGGTGGTGTGTTGAGGTTGAGAGGGTTTTGATGAGGTGACTTGGTTAGGTAGGGAGGGTTTTGTTTATATGGTGTGTTGAGGTAGTGATGGTTTTGTGAAGGTGATGTGGTTAGGTAAGGAGAGTTTTGTGTAGGTGATGTGTTCGGGTAGGAACGGTTTTGTGGAGGTGATGTTCTGACGTAGGGTGGGTTTTGTGGAGGAGATGTGGTGAGATATGGAGGGTTTTGTAGATGTGATGTGGTCAGGTAGAGATGGTTTTGTGTAGGTGGTGTGTTGAGGGGGGGGGGGAGGGTTTTTGTGGATGTGGCGTGGTGAGATAGGGAGAGTTTTGTTGAGGTGATGTGGTTAGGTAGGGATGGTTTTGTGTAGGTGGTGTGTTGAGGTGGGGAGGGTTTTTGTGGATGTGACTTGGTTGAGTAGGGAGGGTTTTGTGTAGTTGGTGTGTTGAGGTAGGTATGGTTTTGTGGAGGTGATGTGGTTAGGTAGGGAGGGTTTTGTGTAGGTGGTGTGTTGAGTTAGGGAGGGTTTTGTGGAGGTGATGTGGTAGGGAGGGTTTTGAGTAGATGGTGTGTTCAGGTAGGTAGGATTTTGTGGGCGTGATGTGGTGACGTATGGTAGGTTTTGTGGAGGCGATGTGGTTAGGTAGAAAGGGTTTTGTGTAGGTGGTGTGTTGAGTTAGTGAGGGTTTTGTGTAGGTCGTGTGTTGAGGTTGAGAGGGTTTTAGTGAGGTGACTTGGTTAGGTAGGGGGGGGGGGTTGTTTAGATGGTGTGTTGAGGTAGTGATGGTTTTGTGAAGGTGATGTGGTTAGGTAAGGACAGTTTTGTGTAGGTGATGTGTTCAGGTAGGAACGGTTTTGTGGAGGTAATGTTCTGACGTAGGGTGGGTTTTGTGGAGGAGATGTGGTGAGATATGGAATGTTTTGTAGAGGTGATGTGGTGAGGGTTTTGAGGAAGTGATGTGGTGAGATATGGAGAGTTTTGTGGAGGTGATGTGGTTAGGTGGGGATGGTTTTGTGTGGGTGGTGTGTTGAGGTGGAGAGGGTTTTGTGGATGTGTTGTGTTGAGGTAGGGATGGTTTTGTGGATGTGGTGGCGATGATGTGGTGAGCTAGGGAGGGTTTTGTGGAGGTGGTGTGTGATTTGGTTAGGCAGGGAGGGTTTTGTTTAGATGGTGTATTGAGGTAGTGATGGTTTTGTGAAGGTGATGTGGTTAGGTAAGGAGAGTTTTGTGTTTTGTGTAGGTGATGTGCTCAGATAGGGAGGGTTTTGTGGAGGTAATGTTCTGACGTAGGGTGGGTTTTGTGGAGGCGATGTGCTTAGGTAGGAATGGTTTTGTGGAGGCGATGTGGTCAGGTAGGGAGGGTTTTGTGTAGATGATGTGTTCAGTTAGGGAGGGTTTTGTGGAGGTAATGTGATGACATTGGGTGGATTTTGTAGAGGCGATGTGGTCAGATAGGGAGGGTTTTGTGTAGGTGGTGTGTTCAGTTAGGGAGGGTTTTGTGGAGGCAATGTGATGACATAGGGTGTTCTGAGGTAGGGTGAGTTTTGTGGAGGAGATGTGGTGAGATATGGAGGGTTTTGTAGAGGTGATGTGGTGAGGGTTTTGTGGAAGTGATGTGGTGAGATATGGAGAGTTTTGTGGAGGTGATGTGGTTAGGTAGGTAGGGTTTTGTGGATGTGACGTGGTGAGATATGGATGGTTTTGTGGATGTGATGTGGTCAGGTAGAGATGGTTTTGTGCAGGTGGTGTGTTGAGGTGGGGAGGGTTTTGTGGATGTGACGTGGTGAGATATGGAGGGTTTTGAGGATGTGATGTGGTCAGGTAGAGATGGTTTTGTGCAGGTGGTGTTTTGAGGTGGGGAGGGTTTTGTGGTTGTGACGTGGTGAGATAGGTAGAGTTTTGTTGAGGTGATGTGGTTAGGTGGGGATGGTTTTGTGTAGGTGGTGTGTTGAGGTGGGGAGGGTTTTGTGGGTGTGACTTGGGTGAGTAGGGAGGGTTTTGTGTAGTTGTTGTGTTGGGGTAGGTATGGTTTTGTGGAGGTGATGTGGTTAGGTAGGTAGGGTTTTGTGTAGGTGGTGTGTTGAGTTAGGGAGGGTTTTGCGAAGGTGATGTGGTTAGGTAGAGAGGGTTTTGTGTAGGTGGTGTGTTGAGTTAGTGAGGGTTTTGTGGAGGTGGTGTGTTGAGGTAGAGAGGGCTTGTGGAGGTGTTGTGGTGAAATAGGAAGGGTTGTACGGAAAACACTTCACTTCGCTACCACCTTCACAAAACCTTCCCTACCTCAACTCACCATCTGTACAAAACCCTCCCTACCCCATTACATCACCTACGCAAAAAACATCCTTACCTCAACACACCGCCAGCCTGGTCTACTGAGGTAAGGAGTGTTTTATGGAGGTTGTGTGTTGAGGTGGAAATGGTTTTGTGGAGGTGATGTGGTGAGGTGGGGATGGTTTTGTGGAGGTGATGTGGTGAGATTGAGAGGATTTCTTGGAGGTGGTGTGTTGAGAAGGGGAGGGTTTTGTGCAGGTGATGTGGTTAGGTAGGGAGGGTTTTGTGGATGTGACGTGGTGAGATATGGAGGGTTTTGTGTATGTGATGTGGTCAGGTAGAGATGGTTTTGTGCAGGTGGTGTGTTGAGGTGGGGAGGGTTTTGTGGATGTGACGTGGTGAGATATGGAGGGTTTTGAGGATGTGATGTGGTCAGGTAGAGATGGTTTTGTGCAGGTGGTGTGTTGATGTGGGGAGGGTTTTGTGGATGTGACGTGGTGAGATAGGGAGAGTTTTGTTGAGGTGATGTGGTTAGGTGGGGATGGTTTTGTGTAGGTGTTGTGTTGAGGTGGGGAGGGTTTTGTGGATGTGACTTGGTTGAGTAGGGAGGGTTTTGTGTAGTTGTTGTGTTGGGGTAGGTATGGTTTTGTGGAGGTGATGTGGTTAGGTAGGTAGGGTTTTGTGTAGGTGGTGTGTTGAGTTAGGGAGGGTTTTGTGGAGGTGGTGTGTTGAGGTTGAGGGGGTTTTGATGAGGTGACTTGGTTAGGTAGGGAGGGTTTTGTTTATATGGTGTGTTGAGGTAGTGATGGTTTTGTGAAGGTGATGTAGTTAGGTAAGGAGAGTTTTGTGTAGGTGATGTGTGGAGGTAATGTTCTGACGTAGGGTGAGTTTTGTGGAAGAGATGTGGTGAGATATGGAGGGTTTTGTAGAGGTGATGTGGTGAGGGTTTTGTGGAAATGATGTGGTGAGATATGGAGAATTTTGTGGAGGTGATGTGGTTAGGTAGGTATGGTTTTGTGGAGGTGATGTGGTTAGCTAAGGAGGGTTTTCTGTAGGTGGTGTGTTGAGTTAGGGAGGGTTTTGTGGAGGTGATGTGGTAGGGAGGGTTTTGTGTAGATGGTGTGTTTAGGTAGGGAGGGTTTGTGGGACTAATGTGGTGACGTAGGGTGGGTAGTGTGAAGGCGATGTGGTTAGGTAGAGAGGGTTTTGTGTAGGTGGTGTGTTGAGGTTGGGAGGGTTTTGTGAAGGTGACTTGGTTAGGTAGGGAGGGTTTTGTTTAGATGGTGTGTTGAGGTAGTGATGGTTTTGTGAAGGTGATGTGGTTAAGTAAGGAGAGTTTTGTGTAGGTGATGTGTTCAGGTAGGGAGGGTTTTGTGGAGGTGATGTGGTGACATCTGGTTGGTTTTGTGGAGGCGATGTGGTTAAGTAGAGAGGGTTTTGTGTAGGTGACTTGGTTAGCTATGGTGGGTTTTGTGGAGATGGTGTGCTGAGGTACCGAGGGTTTGTCGAGGTGATGTGGTGGGGTAGGGAGGGTTTTGTGTAGATGGTGTGTTCAGTTAGGGAGGGTTTTGTGGAGGTAATGTGGTGACATAGGGTGGGTTTTGTAAAGGCGATGTGGTAAGGTAGGGCGGGTTTTGTGTAGGTGGTGTGTTCACGTATGGAGGATTTTGTAGAGGTGATGTGGTTAACTATGGTCGGTTTTGTGGAGGTGGTGTGGTGACGTAGCGAGGGCTTCTGGAGGTGTTGTGGTGAAATAGGAAGGGTTGTACGGATAACACTGCACTTCACTACCACCTTCACAAAACTTTCCCTAACTCAAGACACCACCTACACAAAACTCTACCAACCTCAACTCACAGCCTCTACAAAACCCTACCTACCCAAAAAACATCCTTACCTCAACACACCGCCAGCCTGGTCTACTGAGGTAAGGAGTGTTTTGTGAAGGTGGTGTGTTGAGGTGGGGATGGTTTTGTGGAGGTGATGTGGTGAGGTAGGGATGGTTTTGTGAAGGTGATGTGGTGACGTAGGGAGGGTTTTGTGGATGTGATGTGGTGAGGGAGAGAGGATTTTGTGAAGGTGGTTTGTTGAGGTGGAAATGGTTTTGTGGAGGTGATGTGGTGAGGTAGAGAGGATTTTGTGGAGGTGGTGTGTTGAGGAGGGGAGGGTATTGTGCAGGTGATGTGGTTAGGTAGGGAAGGTTTTGTGGATGTGACGAGGTGAGATATGAAGGGTTTTGTGGATGTGATGTGGTTAGGTAGAGATGGTTTTGTGTAGGTGGTGTGTTGAGGTGGGGAGGGTTTTGTGGATGAGACGTGGTGAGAAATGGAGAGTTTTGTGGAGGTGATGTGATGTGGTTAGGTAGGGATGGTTTTGTGTAGATGGTGTGTTGAGGTAGGGGGGTTTTGTGGATGTGACCTTGTTGGGTAGGAAGGGTTTTGTGTAGTTGGTGTGTTGAGGTAGGTATGGTTTTGTGGAGGTGATGTGGTTAAGTAGGGAGGGTTTTGTGTAGGTGGTGTGTTCAGGTAGGGAGAGTTTTGTGGGCGTGATGTGGTGACGTAGGGAGGGTTTTGTGGAGGTGATGTGGTTAGGTAGAGAGGGTTTTGTGTAGGTGGTGTGTTAAATTAGGGAGGGTTTTGTGGAGGTGGTGTGTTGAGGTTGGGAGGGTTTTGTGGAGGTAACTTGGTTAGGTAGGGAGGGTTTTGTTTAGATGGTGTGTTGAGGTAGTGATGGTTTTGTGAACGTGATGTGGTTAGGTAAGGAGAGTTTTGTGTAGGTGATGTGTTCAGGTAGGGAGGGTTTTGTAGATGTGATATGGCTAGGTAAGGAGAGTTTTGTGTAGGTGGTGAGTTCAGGTAGAGAGGGTTTTGTGTAGGTGGTGTGTTGACGTAGGGAGAGTTTGTGGAGATGATGTGGTGGGGTAGTGTAGTAGTAGTAGTAAATCATTGCTTTACGTCACTTTTCGGCACAAAAGGTCTTTTAAGTGACATTATAATACGATAAAAACGTTGTAGTCAATTGATGAGATGAATGATGTACAGATGATGATGTGAGGGTGGGGGTAATAGGGCATGGTGGGTTATTGAGAGCGTTTTCCTTCGCTCGCCCGATAAGGGGTTCTGGGCATGTCTAGGGGATATACCCCCAGACATGCCCAGACGGCCGGAGACTTGAGTTTCGCTGCACAATTTAATGATGAAACTCTGTGGCATTTCGCGCAGCTCCGCTATCCTCGGGTCGGATTGTCTCCAGAGTAACAATAGGAAGGGTAGTGATGGTTTTGTGTAGATGGTAAGTTCAGGTAGAGAGGGTTTTGTGGAGGTGGTGAGTTGAGATGGGGAGGGTTTTGTGAAGGTGACTTGGTTAGGTGGGGATGGTTTTGTGGAGGTGATGTGGTTGGGTAGGGATGGTTTTGTGTAGATGGTGTGTTCAGGTAGAGAGGGTTTTGTGGAGGTGGTGTGTTGAGGTAGGGAGGGTTTTGTGGAGGTGGTGTGTTGAGGTAGGGTGAGTTTTGGGGAGGCTATGTGGTTAGGGGTTTTGTGTAAGTGGTGTGTTGAGGTAGGGGGGGGGGGTGTGTGGAGGTTATGTGGTTAGGTAGGAAGGGTTTTGTGTAGGTGGTGTGTTGAGGTAGGGAGGGTTTTGTGGAGGTGGTGTGCTGAGGTAGAGTGGGTTTTGTGGAGGCGATGTGGTTAGGTAGGGAGGGTTTTGTGTAAGGGGTGTGTTGAGTTAGGGAGGGTTTTGTGGAGGTGATGTTGTTAGGTAGGGAGGGTTTTGAGTAAGTGGTGTATTGAGATAGGGAGGGTTTTGTGGAGATGATGTGGTTAGGTAGGGAGGGTTTTGTGGAGGTTGTGTGTTGTGGTGGGGAGGGTTTTGTGGAGGTGACTTAGTTAGGTAGCGAGGGTTTTGTGTAAATGGTGTATTGAGGTAGTGATGGTTTTGTGAAGGTGATGTGGTTAGGTAAGGAGAGTTTTGTGTAGGTGATGTGTTCAGGTATAGGCTTTTCTGGAGGTGATATTGTTACGTAGGGAGGGTTTTGTGTAGATGGTGTGTTTAGGTAGGGAGGCTTCCGTGGAGGTAATGTGGTGACGTAGGGAGGGTTTTGTAGTAGTAGTAGTAGTAGTAGTAAATCTTCGCTTTACGTCACTTTTCGGCACAAAAGGTCTTTTAAGTGACATTGTAATACGATAAAAACGTTGTAGTCAATTGATGAGATGAATGATGTACATATGATGATGTGAGGGTAGGGGTGATAGGGCATGGTGGGTTATTGAGAGCGTTTTTCCTTCGCTCGCCTGATAAGGGGTTCTGGGCATGTCTAGAGGATATACCCCCGGCATGCCCAGAGGGCCGGAGACTTGAGGAGGGTTTTGTGGAGGCAATGTGGTTAGGTAGGGAGGATTTTGTGTAGTTGATATGGTTAGGTGGGAAGGGTTTTGTGGAGGTGATGTGTTGAGATAGGAAGGATTTTTTGGAGGTAACTTGGTTAGCTATGGTGGGTTTTGTGGAGGTGATGTGGTAGTAGTAGTAGTAGTAAATCATTGCTTTACGTCAATTTTCAACACAAATAGTCTTTTAAGTGACATTGTAATACGATAAAAACGTTGTAGTCAATTGATGAGATGAATGATGTACAGATGATGATGTGAGGGTGGGGGTGATAGGGCTTGGTGGGTTATTGAGATCGTTTTCCTTTGCTCGCCCGATAAGGTGTTCTGGGCATGTCTAGGAGATCTACCCCCAGACATGCCCAGACGGCCGGAGACTTTGGTTTCGCTGTGCAATTTAATGCTGAAACACCGTGGCATTTCGCGCAGCTCCGCTATCCTCGGGTCGGATAGTCCTCAGAGAAACAATAGGAAGGATCACTCCCTCTGGGTAACTTCATTCATCCCACGTGAGAGACCTAATGTCAAACACGCTATTGCCGGTTATTTAAGGCTACCACGGCCTACATCAGCGCCAGCACTGATGCGGGTGCTGCATTGGCTGCGCTGTTGAGCGGAGGAACCAGGGTACGCCACTGGCAATCCGCCCGAAGATAATGGCCAGATACGAGGAGGCTGCAGCTGCCCTTGGATGATTGCTGTAGACTAGTGCTTCCGTACAATGCCGTACACAACATTCAACAGACGAAACATATCCCTAATGACCCTCCCCGGATGGGGGCGAAAAGTACTACTAGTAGCAATCATCCCAGTACCCCAGGTGATGTGATGAGGTAGCGAGGGTTTTGTAGAGGTGATGTGTTGAGGTAGGGAGGATTTTGTGGAGGTGACTTGGTTAGGTATGGTGGGTTTTTGTGGAGGTGATGTGGTGAGGTAACGAGGGTTTGTGGAGGTGGTGTGGTGAGGTAGCGAGGGTTTGTGGAGGTGATGTGGTGAAATAGTTAAGTAAGTAATAGTTTATTAGCAATAGGCTAGACAGCCTATGTGCATACAAATCAAAAAGCAAAGTGTAGTGAATAAACATGAGTTGAGGGCATGGTATCACAATATTGTTACAATACATATTATAATATCGCCACATTTATATATTCATCAGGTAAACAAATTTAGCTAATTTTCTAATGATAGCTTGATTGTCGCTTGATAAAAGTTGTATGAATTTGTACATGCATGGATTTTGTATATAATAGTCAGGTAGAATGTGTCTAATTTGTTCAGTCTTTATACAACATTCAAATATACAGTGGTATTCATCGCCTAATGTATCACATAGCCTTTCGTTATATGGTAAACGAGCCCGCCCCCTTCCCTTAACAATATTTGGTAATTTTTGTTTTTTGAGTATAAATTTGGTGAGTGCGAGTCGATGCTTCTTTACATTTACAAGAATCAAATATTTAGACAGTTTAAAATCGACATGGAAATTTTTATAAAGTAAACAACTTGATTTTAAATATATCAACTCCGACCAATTTTGAATGTAAATGTCTCGTAGACTTTGTTTACATTGCCTAAGGAACGAATGTCTATTTGACACACCTTGCTGTAACCACACTTCGTTACATCTAGTTTTCTGACTAGTGATGCCCAGTTTTCCAACATAGCATTTCGGGTTACGGCCACATACATTAATGAATAAACTTTCTGTACAAGTAAACTTGATTCATTATGAACAATTTTCAACCAATATGATAAAATTTTAACTTTTCTCTCTATAATTAAAGGATATCTTTCTAGCTCGCCATATATCATTTCATTGCATGTTGATTTTGAAACCTTTAACACCAACTTACAAAATTTTAAATGAACTCTTTCTATAACTGATGAAGTGTGAAATAGGAAGGGTTGTACGGATCACACTGCACTTCACTACCACCTACACGAAACTCTCCCTACCTAACCACATCATCTACACAAAACCTTCCCAATCTCAACTCACCTCCCTACCCCATTGCATCACCTACGCAAAAACCCTCCATACCTCAACACACCGCCAGCCTGATCTGGTAAGGTAGGGAGATTTTGTGGAGGTGGTGTGTTGAGGTGGGGATGGTTTTGTGGAGGTGATGTGGTGAGGTAGGGATGGCTTTGTGAAGGTGATGTGGTGAGGTAGGGAGGCTTTTTTGGATGTGATGTGGTGAGGTAGAGAGGATTTTGAGGAGGTGGTGTGTTGAGGTGGGGAGGGTTTTGTGGAGGTGTTGTGATTAGGTAGGAAGGGTTTTGTGTAGCGCTAGCGCACATACACGATGTCCCTACAAAGATGATATACCACCATTTGATCAATGGCGGGCTAATGTCGACAAGAGTAGATGACGTCATCGTGACAGTCGGGCGGGGGCCCTAGGGTAGTGGTTAGCACCGCTGCCTTTCACGCCAGAGTTCGGGGTTCGGTTCCCGTACTCGGCGGTTTGAAAGAAACAAAAATGTTTCTTCCCCATCCACGTGTGAAAGTCAGTATTGTGGGGAGCCTCCGTGACCGAGAGGTAGCGTGCTCGGCCTCAGACAGCCAGGGCTCGAATTTCGAATCCTGTGTCTGGAGGACAGTGTCATCTCAATCATCTCACCATCCTCAGGAGGTTCTCCTGGCCCAGTTTAGCCTATATGTGCACAAAGGTGGCCTAAAGCCCGATTCATTTCATTTCATTTCATCGTGACAGTCCGTTGTAGACATAAGAAATTTAATCAGTTTGGCCTATGTCTTCTTAAAGCCTTCGTATGTCTCCGACGTATTTCTATTACTCCAATGTATCTAAATACAAATATACCAGACAGACAGACATATATTTTATTGACAGAAAGGAAGTTATTACAGACTTATTTGTCATAGAAAGTAGAGATATATATATGTACATGTATACCATATTTAGATATCGTCGTGCCCAAATAAGAACATTCCAAGATGAAATGTGATATATGCTACCACGAGTGGCGGCGTGACAGTTGATGGAGGTTTGCACTTGCTATGCAGTGAGCTCTCACCAATGTCGTGTGGCTTAATGTCCGTGAAAAACAGATTAACATTTTAGTGCAGATAATAAACGCGTATCTAATTTTTTGATGATTTTCAAGATTTACTAGAGAACATAATTCCACTGCATGACAATTTGTATATATTGCGAGATTTTACCTTGCATCTAGATAACTTAAATTGAAAAAACAACATAAATAAATTCAATGAAATCCTCACATGTTTCCATCTTAAGCAGTATGTTCATTTTCCAACTTACGCCCATGGTCATTAACTGGAGCTTTTAATCAGCAAACGCATTTCTAATTCTATTAAATCAGTTTTTTCGGCAGCAGGTACCTCAGACCATCTTGCGGTCATATCAGAGATTGACTGTTGTAAGACGAAATCGAACTAAGAAAAAATATCGTTTCGAAAAATACTCACAATTTGTTATGAATCGTTTCATTCAGATAATCTTAATTCGGATCCAATAAAGAAACCAGGTAAAGATCTCTCGGCACTAATTTAGACAAACACGCTCCTGTAAGTACAAAGACTGCCCAGAAAATCACCAACTCCATGTACAAGCTCATATAAAACAAGACTACATAAGTCCAGGAGCTCCCGCTCCGAATTAGAATTTGATTTAAGCAATTTTGTATAGGGTTATTAATGTAGTCCTAGTCTAGGTCAAAAATCAAGACGCAAGACAACTAAGTTTAAGAAGCCTAGTCTAAGAGTAAGATAAGAACTAGACAGTCTGTCAGAGATTGCAAACCTCCATTGAAATTAATGATCCTAATCAGTATCCCAGTAATGATAGGAGGCCATTTTGAATTTGATCAAGTCAAAAATTTTCAAGATGCATCCTCTCCTGAAATCTCACATTTTGTTTTATAGTAATGGTCTAGCCATCTAGTACGGTTACCAAAAACCGGCTATGTGAAAGTGAAGAATGGCCGATAGGCGGCCATTTTGAGTTTGATCGAGTCAATTTTTTTCAAGATGCATCCTCTCTTGTAATCTCACATTTTGTTTTATAGTAATGATCCAGCTATCTAACACGGTTTACCAAATATCAGCAATGTGAAAGTAAATAGTGGCCGATAGGCGGCCATTTTGAATTCGATTGAGTCGAAAGTTTTTAAAAGGCATCCTCTCTCGAAACGTCACAATTTGTTTTATAGTAATGGTCTAGCTATCTAGCACGGTTTACCTGATATCAGGCCTATCGAGGTAAATAATGCTGATTGTCGGCCATTTTGAATTCGTAAGTTAAAAAATTTCAGGGTGCATCCTCCCCCGAAAACTCACACTTTGTTTTATAGTAATCAGGTAATGGTCTAGCCATCTAGCACGGTTTACCAAATATCAGCCATGTGAAAATGAATAATGGCCGAAAAAGCGGCCATTTTAAATTTGATCAAGTCAAATTTTTTCAAGATGCATCCTCATCTGAAATCTCACATTTTGTTTTACAGTAATGGTCTAGCCATCTAGCACGGTTGACCAAATAACGGCCATGTGAAAGTGAATAATGGCCGATAAGCGGCCATTTTGAATTTTATCGAGTCGAATTTTTTCAAGATGCATCCTCTCCTGAAATCACACATTTTGTTTTATAGTAATGGTCTAGCCATCTAGCACGGTTTACCAAATAACGGCCATGTGAAAGTGAATAATGGCCGATTGGCGGCCATTTTGAACTTGGACGAGTTGAATTTTTTTCAAAATGCATCCTCTCCTGAAGCCTTACAATTTGTTTTATAGTAATGGTGTAGATATCTTGAGCGGTTTTCATGATATTCCACAATATCAGGCCTGTCGAGGTGAATAATGGCTGATAGGCGGCCATTTTGAATTTTATCAACTTCAAATTTTTCAAGATGCATCCTCTCCTGAAACCTTACAATTTATTTGATAATAATGGTGTAGCTATCTTGAGCGGTTTTCATGATATTCCGCAATATCAGGCCTGTCGAGGTGAATAATGGCCGATAGGCGGCCATTTTTAATTTTATCGACTTGAAATTTTTCAAGATGCATCCTCTCCTGAAACCTCACAATTTGTTTTATAGTAATGGTGTAGCCATCTTGAGCGGTTTTCATGATATTCCGCAAAATCTTTCAGTCGGATTTACCGATGTTATAAATTAGGTCAAAGTGCTGGGTCAACTTCAAGGTCAAGGTCCAAAAACCTGAAAAGGCACAACTAGGGACATGTATGTGCAATATGTGCAATATGTATATGCAATATGTGCGATATGAGAACATGTATGTGCAATATGACTGTCATCGGCCCAGTACTTTTCGAGATCTGCTCCGGAAACGAAGTGCGCGTCAAAATGTCTAAATAGGTCATAGTTCTGAACCAGAAGTAGGTCAAAGTTCAAATACCCCAAAAGGCACAACTAGACCCCCTAGGGGTGTTGTGTGTAAAATTTGAAGACAATCGGACAAGTACTTTCAGAGATATGCTCCGGAAACGAATTGTTTACGGACGGCCCAACGCCGTAACATCATCATTTTCTCCTCTGCAACCTTGCGTATTGAATTCAGATTAAAAATATTTTACCCTGTCCATTAGCCACCTGGAAGTAACCCACATACCAAAAATTGTTATCCTAGCTTATTTTCTTACAAAGTTATAGGCAAAAGAAGAGGCCAAAAAAAAACGGAGGTAGAATCCATAGCTCCCTTCGTCTCACCTACGGTGACGGCGGGAGCTAATAAACGTAGGCCTACATTTACATGCCGAAATAGGTCTTTCTAAAGACTTCAGGCATAGGCCCTACACCCTTTAAATACCTCATGTATTCAAATTGAAAGTGTGGCTTATAACTAGACTATTTAGAGAGGGAAATCAAGACTAGAGGCCTATAGGGT
This sequence comes from Flabesymbios commensalis, assembly GCA_964017125.1. Lineage (NCBI taxonomy): Eukaryota > Metazoa > Annelida > Polychaeta > Terebellida > Flabelligeridae > Flabesymbios > Flabesymbios commensalis. The sequence goes on along the minus strand of OZ024905.1, from coordinate 33,819,521 downwards.
GTATGATAGGGCCTACATTATGATGCATAATGTAAATATATATACCACTGCACTCTAGCGTTCACAGTGTCACAGCAAATATGAGACGTTGAGCCAATTTTGAATAAATGTTTGACCAGCATCGCAGACGATAGTCCAGCGTTGGACCAGCACTAGAAATTAGAAAACTCCCCAGGAAAAATATAAAATGACAAATGGAGCTGGAGATGAACGAGCGTTGGATAAACGCAGAAATCGCTACATGTGCGATTAGCCGCGCGGCCAGTTCGCCGCGCTGCCAATCGCTGCTATGGAAAGGTCACATTGTGATTATATCTGATCGCTTTTGAATTCTGCCGTGCGGCCGTCGCAACGCAACGCGTCGCGCTCTCAAACGCAGCCTTACAGATAGACTTTGTGATTGGTATGGAATATCTGGCCATGCTCATATTTGGTTTTCTTCTTATTTGCAAAATAGGCACCAATCCGCAAAAATTAAAGACACTCTTGTCAGATATAGTCACACTTTCATAATCGAGTTCCACAGCGCTCTGTGCTGGGACCAGTGCTTTTTACCAAAAGGGCCTACACTACACCACTCTGAGTGGTGACATAAACCATATCTTTATGCCGATGATACTCAAATTTACACGTCCCTATCAGTTTCAAACGCTAAGGAATCTCTTGAGAAGTTGCAACATTGATAATGGATGTGTCGGCCTGGATGAAAGGGTATAAAATGAAGCTTAATTCTAGCAAGACACAATTCCTTCTTAATGGGACTAAACTTCAGCGAGAAAAAATCTTCAATAATTTCCCATGCTTAATTCTAGGTCAAGACACGAATCCATCTACATCAGCCAAAAATCTTGGTGTAGTATTCGACAGTAGCCTGAATTTCCGAAAACACATATCCCAAACATGTAGGGTATGCTTCTATCATATCCGTGACCTGCGTCGAATTTAAAAAAATCTGACCTTAGATCTTGCCAAGCAAATTTCAGTGGTACTCGTCGGTAGCAAGTTAGATTATTGCAACTCACTTTTTCACATTATACCTGAAAAGCATATGGCTATTTCAACGCGCTCATAACTGCCTTATAAGAGTGGTAACCAAGTTTCGCATTCATTTTAAAATATGCGCATCAACTTTACGAGCCCTAAAAGACAAACAACCTGCATATCTGGCTGACTTGTTCGGCTGAAATTCTCAAAATATTTACGCTCCACAAATCAAATATATTTGTTGTTCCCCATAAAAAAACAAACACTGGGTCAAGAGCTTTCTCTATATCTGGCCCAGCCTTATGGAACGCTTTTGCCTGTGCCCATACGTAACGCTGAAACAATTGTAACCCTCAAAGCGCTGACATTTTTTTAATGTAAACCTTGGATGCCAAAAGGTTTTTTCAATTTGAAATCACCATAAATGTCTTAGTTAGCTCTTTCCGATTCATCTGAATACCTATGTTATGGGTCTACGGCCATTAGAAATATTTGTAATCTTACAGTGCAGGGATCGACTTTAGTCGTCAGAATCTGACGTCTACAGACGTCAGATTCTGACGACTAAAGTCGACCCCCGCGCTGTAAGAGTTAACATTCAGGACATTACTTAAATCTCACCTATTTGATCTGGCTTTCCCACCCTAGCTCCTCAGTGGTCAGGCTCCCTGTTGACGAACCCGCTTGGCATCGACTATGACACAAGATCACGCAAAGGATTTGTGCGCGTCTGAGCACGTTCCGCTGAGGATATAGGTTCTATAGAATCCGCCTGGCCTCGACTATGACACAAGATCACGCAAAGGATTTGTGTGCCTCTGAGCTTGGTCCGCTGAAGATATAGGCGCTATAGAAGTTTTATTGATGGATTGATTGGTTGAACTGCGATTCCGCGCCCGGCGCGTTTATTAGGGATAATACAGTAGGTCAATTTTAGCGAGTTCAGCTTTTACCTACCGCAAGTAGAAGTTATAACACAAAAAATCACTTACAATGAAAAATATATTTTATTAAGCTCCATAAAACGTGCACAGATTGATGTTATACAACTAATTTCATTATTTTCATTACAACAACTATAAAATGGGAAATGTACAGTAAATATATTGGTATATCATATAAAAATACTTTATTTCAACATGCGTATACGTTGTGTATAAAAATTATATCGAATCAAACGACAAGAGTAAGATGATTCATCATCTATAAAAGTGCGCGTATAACCAGTTTTTCTGATATTACTGATATATGTAACAAAACTGAAACATTGATTAAAAAAAATGGCTGAAAGGAGATCATTATTTTATCTTAATGTAGTAATGTACACCAGTGTACTTGATACTCCATAGGTTAAGTACTGCAGTGTCTACACACTGCAGTACTTAACCTATGGAGAAGTTTGTGCAATAAATTATCAAGTAAATAAATTACAACCCTGAAAAGTATATGATTAGGCTATATTAGGTCGAAAAATCGCAATAGTTTGCTACTACTAGTGCTAGGCTATAATGGTTTAAATGGAAATTATATAGTATTGAGAACAAAATAATGTCATTTGGTCCATTTGTACGGTTGAGTATTAGTCAATATACAATATTACAGAAGGTACACATGGTGTAACAATATTCAAAATCACATGTTTAAAATCTGTTTTTAAATGCCGCCACAACGAACATCATTGAGTATATTATTTGTTCATTAGCGAAACTAAAATAGTTAATGCAATTTACCACAAAAATAATAAAAATAAGTACAGCCTGATACATAATAATAGAGATTTAATTATCAGTGTAACACTGCAGTGCATAACATAAACAATAACCTGTGCAATAAATTATCAAATGAATAAATTGTCACTATAAAATAGAACAATCAGGCTAAAAATAAAAGGCTTTCATGGAACAGATTACATAAATCAAAACAGCATAATATCACCTGGTCCAGTTGCATGGTTGAGTATTTGTCAATATAAAAAATTACAGAAGGTATATATGACATAAAAGTAATCAAAATGATAAACCTAAAGACATTAATAACATTCGCAAGACAATGTACATCATTGGATGTAATAACTGTTTGTTAGAAAAATCATAATAAATTATAGTTTTTACGGTATGCAACAAGCAAATTTAAATTCGGGTACAGTCATGAGCCTAATGGATGTCAATAACAATTGAATTGTGGTAGTTCGTTGCTACATTTCTCAATTTTTGTAATCTTAATATTTGCTTTAACATAATTTTTGGTTTTGAACATGAATTTCAAATGAAGATTGCTCATCTTTGTGGATTCAGATTGTTTCAACCATATTATAATACCCTTATACAAATTTCGTGATTAGTGATCTGGTTAACAAGTCTTAGACTTTAGACGTCACAATCTATAATAGTATCTTTATTTCCAGAGGATAAACCCAATGAGCATTCACCCATCTTCCTTGGGGCCTTCAAAACATTCTATAATATACAAAATACATGAAATGAATGTCTATAGACGTCTATAGTCGGTCCCAGCAGAGTTGAGCTGTTAAGTACCTTCGTGAATGTGCGGGTTAAGATGACTTAACTATCAGCTTAACTCTCAGAAAACACCCCAGGTAAAATGATGATTTTTGCCTCATTGTGTCGCTTGAGTAAAGGTCCGAAGTACTTTTTGTCTATACAAAACATCTGAATTGTATTGATGTTAGATATCCGTTTTAAAGATATCAGACCGACATTTAGATCTTAATGTCAAAATAAAAAAATAAAGATGGCGACAGCGACCTGGATATTCTTCTGAACCGGACTATATCGTGCTATACCCGGTACTTTAAATTAATGTGCAACTAGTATCTCGTATTAGCTAAAACAAAACTGTTTTTTTCGAGCACATTGAACACATAATGCAAGGTGAATGTTATCAATGTGTTTTGCTAAGTCACATAATCTGTGGGTGCAAGACAAAACAAAAGTTCTCACGTATTTAAATACAAGAAACTGAAGGTACTCAAAAAAGGTTTGCAATCAGTCAACGAATTGAGTATTAGTAACTAATCTGTGCCTTACAATGGACAAACTAAAAATCCACAGAAGTAATGTTCAGATATATGTTATTTGTGGCAAGATAATAATTTAACATTGCATTTTTGTGACGGTGGGATATGTGTGAAAATCATGTCATCTCTGTTTTAAAATATATACAAGTTCAATCTAAAAAAGCAACAAGAACCCTGTGGTTCTGAACATTATTGAGAGTTATTTTATTGCATCAGACTGACGTTGATATTTGAGCAAAGGCCCATGTAAAACTGTAGTCAGAACAAATATATATATTCCGCCAATAAGTAATTTAGATTGCAAAAACTTGGTTAAAAATTATTAGAGTCACAAGTGCACGATGTTTTCTTTGTTAGTTCATATGACCGCAGAATATTAGAATACCGTGCAAGCACTCCTAATAGGAAATGAAAATATGATGTTTTTTTTTAAATAAATCCTGTAATAAGATCATATAATTATCACTGATAATATATTATTCATAGGATAACTACCAAGCCTCTATAGGCAGGATCCAACACGCTCCAATAAACACAGCAAGTTAATCTTTGTATTTTACACCTGCAATCATCAAACACCTGATGAGAATATAACTAGCGTCAATACACAGTGCCGCACTGCAGACCAACACGAGACGTTGACGTAATGCTGGTTCAATTTCGGCCCACCGTCTACGGCGTCTGCCCGACATCTAACCAGCATTGGGCCAACGTCAAATCGTGTTGGGTGAATGCCTTGTGTTTGCTGGGATTACACTTGCGGTTACTAAGTCCTCATACCTGGAACTACCGGTACTTAAATGACGAGGTAAATGTATATTATATACACGTAATTAAAAAAAATAGAGCAACATATACCTCATTATGATATAAATATACATATTGCACAAAATAACCTGATCCAGCATTATTGTGTAGCCGTAGATGTGCCCATGTTAGTACTGTTTAGACAAAAACTTGTCTAGACAAAGAACCCAGCAAACACGAGACGTTGACACAATGCTGGCCCAATGCTGGGCCGACATCGTAGACGGTGGGCCAATATTGGGCCAGTATTGGGTCAACGTCTCGTGTTTGCTGGAGAATTGTTTTTGTTGAGACATTGACCCAATGTTGGGTTAACGTTGGCCCAACGTTTTCCACGCTGACTCAACATTGGGGCAATGTCTCGTGTTTGCTGGGTACGTGCACTGCAATTGTATGCGTGGTTATACAAAAAATACACCCACATGGATTACTTTGGAAATAAATATCTTCAATTTTAGATACGGCCTACGGTAACATGAATATTTATATTGATTTGCAACTTTAATAAAAACGTGATATCTGATTTTTTTTAGAAACAAAGATTTTCAAGTAATGCTAGCAATAAAAGAACCCTTCGGTTCTGTAAGTTGGTGCACTGAAGTTCTTTTAAATAGAACATATTTTTTCTAATTACTGCAGGGGTATAGATGTGCAATTTTGTAATGAATCTATCAATTAAAGAACGTTGGCAAGACGTAATCAGGTAATGTATACTAAAGTCATAACGATCACAACTCAGAATTGCTGACAGGAGTCACACGTACCCAACGTGTTATTTGCTACACATATGAAACCCAATTGAATATCACAACTCAGCTATATGCTGACAGAGGCCTCACCTCAAACGCCTTAATTGCAACGACGACTTGCTTACGAGCTTCAATTGATGACCACTATTCAGAAGTGCTGACAGGAGTCGCACTTGAAATAAAAATGAATTGAATCGGGCTTTAGGCCACCTTGAGGCTGAACGTGTTGATTGCTACACGAGGCTTTATGAAAAACGACGACTTGCTTACGAGCTTCAATTGATGACCACAATTCAGAAGTGCTGACAGGAGTCGCACTTGAAATAAAAATGAATTGAATCGGGCTTTAGGCCACCTTGAGGCACTTGAGGCTGAACGTGTTGATTGCTACACGAGGCTTTATGAACAGCAACGTCTCAATTGCCAACTGGTCACGTCTCAATCGCTATCTGGATTGTTTTTTGTTTATTTTACTTATTATCTTGTATACACTTTCCGATGTATTCAGTGCATTATATAATTATTAGCATTTATTATTATTTTTAACCTTTATTATGGCGGTGGTATTCTGTCAAAATCAGTAGGCCTGACAGTACCGTGTTTCTTTTGGTGAAAGACTGTAGTGTTGGCGAAAAATAAAATGATTGGAATCGTTTTAGGGTCCAGCACACTATGGATTTTAGACTGGATCATATTAGACTGGACTATAATGATTATTATAAATGCAAATTAAATCGAAATTTAGATTATTTAGCACCAGGCAAATACAAAAATATAAAGAACCCCGATAAACAATGATAAACAAACCCTATTATTTGCTGTTTATTATTTGCTGTTTGTTCACCATCCTAAGATGGGACTTCGCTAAACCTTTTCAAAGGACACTTGAAAAGATTCTTCTGGCCCAGTTCAGCCTATATATACACAAAGGTGGTGCAAAACCCCTTTCATTTTTACTTATAAATATGTTTGACAATTAATTTGTCATAGGCCGTACCGAAGAACATTGTGTAGACTTATTATTTTGAGCCGTCACTTTTGTGGATACAAGGATTTTATTAGCCCTGGCCTATTGAAGGCATGAGGCAGTGAAACTCAATAGCCTTGACCTCCAATGTTTTCACCGAGCTGGCTAATACGATGAAGTATGGGGAAGAGGGTCTGACACAACATTATTTTCACTGAGTAGCCGTTCAAAAGTGTTTCCAGTGACGTCACTGCGTTCACAGAATGCAGCCAATCCGGATTTTTTAGTGTAAAATTTGTCATGGGTTACCCTTATGTGGGACATAACATTTTGTTTTATATACATTGTTTTATATACATGGTCCAGTCATTTTGCATTTCTTGAGTTAAGTAAATATTACAAAATTCAAAAATGGCCGCTTAACGGCTATTTTAAAATTGTTTGATCCCAGAAGTTAATCAGGTCATTGGCTGACATAGCTGAACATATTTGCCAAATTAAAAGAAGATCTGATGGCAACTTTTTCCTCAAATTGGCTAACGAGCATTTCTTCGTTAGTGACCATAGTAATTAAAGGGTTGATGATATGGGGATCAAAATGTCACCAAAACAATTCCCCAGTGGTATGTGATGGCTATGTGAAGTATGAGGAAGCAGAAGTTGATAGATTAGTAGCTATCTTGAAAACAAATAACTGCGGCTGCGGCGGCGGCAGACTATGTGGAATACAGTAAGCAGCCCGCCTCGGCGAGGGCTGATTAATAATGCTGAGCAAAGAGAGGCTGGAAACTTTATAAGGGATAATGTAGCTGATAAGCTAAAGTAAATGATTATTACAGACTAATTTGAGAACTTAATTATATTAAAAGCATTTTTTTCTGAAACATAGAGAGTTATTTGACACAAAATCATTCCCACAGTAAAATACAGTTCAACGAAATGGGGTTTTTTTCAAGCATAATCAAATATAGGTTTTTATAGGTTATATAGGCTATTTTCATAAAAATATAAGTTAATTTTTCAAATATAGGTTTTTCTAGGTTTTACTTTGATGAGGGTTATTGTTGGCCCACCATCTACGACACTGGGCCAACATTAGCACAGCATTGGATCAATATGTCGTGCTTGTTGGGTGATTGCTGATCACAAGCACGAGACAGCCAGGTCGCCTAGGTTTCTGCCAACGCTGGTTTGATCATCATTTCGTCAATATTGGGCTAATTGAAGTATGTAATATATCAATCTAGGTTAGCTGAAAAGAACTAAAATGTAACTTGAATCTTGATATATTAACAATTTAAATAGATTTAGTTGCAGTCAGAAGTGAGCAGGTAGCGTATATGGCCTGTTTAGTATTACATAATCACAGTTGTCGAGGGCCATGTTGCAACAGGCCGGGAGGGTTCAGACCTACTGCCGTACAAAGCCGCAATTAAACACAGTATCAGCTCACACTACAAGTAAGCAGATACTGCCTTTCGGGTTGTAGCAGTATCAGCTTACTTTACAAGTGAGCAGATACTACCATTTGGCTTCTAGAGATACATCTCCGACCGATAGCCAACCGATGGTCGCCGATAGCCAATCAGAAGATGTTATCGGAAATGGACACTATCGAGACGTTGGCCCAGCTTTAAAACATCACTGAATCAATGTCACATGTTTACTGGTATGCCGTGCATATACTGGAAGGTCCAGCAATGTCAGTGACCCAGATAGTGTGAGTGTGATTGGTCAGGGAAGACTATCTCGTCCGATGATGTGCCTGAGATCTAGATCAGCCGCTTTAAGAATGTTTTTCACCACAATTGTGGCTATGGCGTCAGATGCTATCAAGACCAATAGTTAGATTTTCTAAGGCAATGCATATCACTTTAAAATATTGTATCGGTATCATAATATATTTGCTTTGGAAAGTAGAACATCTGCTAGATCCCCCCAGTTTCAAGCTATCATTGTGGCAATACACAGCTCAAAAACTAGAGATACTAACTGTCGTAAAATTGACGACGGAAATCCTAATAACTCGGCAAATATACAAAAAATTATGCTTATTCAGAAACAACGCTTGGTGGGCCTACTATAGGCTATGTGATGACAGAAAACCGGATCTATGGGTGTTGTGGCATTTGAGAAGATGTCAGTGATAGTAATCTGGGACATAAGGAATACGGACACAAAATAACAGTTCTCAGAAACCGTTTTGTGAACCATAATAAAACATTATTGGAATGAGTTCCAATAATGTAAAAACAACAACATTCTCATTAGAGTATCGATTTTGTGATACAAATCCTTGTTATCCTAATATCGTAGAATCTTTCCTCGACTACTCGCTATTAACAAGGCTTGTTATCAGTACCATATCATTTATACAGTCAATAAGAAAGAGGCAGATACATAACTGCTACTCAAAGCAAGGACAAGTAATGAAAGTAAATTACATTCAGCAAAGTGACATGAATATTCAAAATGTGACTAAAGTTCGTGAGATTCAACTGAGCATCATATGGAAGAAAGTTATTAATTTAGAATACTGATTTTAAGATACGGTTTTATTTTGGGATTATATAAAATTACACAATAAACCTCAAATATATAGATGTTATATTCTTTCATTTGGTCACCTTGACAGCAAGAATATAATATCCTCAAGAAAATTCGAGATTCAAAATAAATCATGGTTGTGGATGAGAATTTATTTTTCACGTGTTCGGCAGGTGTGGCCATTATTTGGTTACATGCATAGGGAAACTTCACACATTGTTTGATGACAATGCCATGGAATAAAAAACATCCTATCTATGTGGTTGTTTTGACCTATTCATTTTTAAAAAGGGATCAATTTTAACATTACTACCAATGATCACTGGGTATGTGTATATACATGTATATATCTTCATATCTTCAGTGTCGGTCGCAAGATAAAACATGCTGGTTTAATGTTGGGCTACTGTCTCTGACACTAATCCAACACTACATCAACATAGATTAAATGCCTGGGTATGCTATCTTTACTGTGGTGGGACGGTGTTAGGCAGGCTTATCACAGTCTTCTCAGCCCAGTACAGGACTCTCTTGAAATATCACTTCTTTTGCAGGATGCAGTAATTCAAATATCATCACCTGTGAAATGATCAATTTAAATAATTATTTGCGTGTACAATAAATAAAAGACATTACTTATGCAATTTATTTGTATATGTAAACAATAAAGAGAACATAATTATGTAGCATAAATTATATTTTATCATTGCAGTAGAATTAGTTATAAGCAGTCACTCTTATGAGCAGCCAAACTCCTAAGCGAGGCCACTTGGTCATTCTCTAAAATTATTTTGTTTACAAACTAGAAGGAAGTGTTCACCATGTAAAACACCCAAGAAGACTCCCCCTCACACTTTTCAAATAAAAGTTATCTATTAAATAAAATTTTACCAGATAATCAATTTGTACATGTAATTATCAAGTAATATTATGAGACAGAGGCTAACAGCTTTAGGTGCTATTTTGACCCCAAAAGATTAAAGATGGCCGCCATGACCCGGATATTTTCCCGAACTTTCTGAATAATTGAAGCAGTCTAGGAATTAATATTAGCATGCGGTACATTGAATATTGAGTGTATCAGATAAGCTGCTTTGAAGTTATAAGGGTGACAAGGTTCTAATTTGACGAAAAAAGATTAAAGATGGCCGCCATGATCCGGATATTCTCCCTAACATTCTGAACAAGAGGCCAGCCGGCCACCATAATCCCGCGCCCCGCCCCGCCCGCGTGATAGAAATTTTACAGGGTGCATACTTCCCTGAAGTCTCACATTCTGTTCTACAATAATGATCCACCTATCTAGATTACTGTGTATATTACAGATATTGAAGTCAATGTTGGTCGCAAGTCAGCATTTTTTTAGTTTGAGCAAGCTGCCATCAAGAGGGTATATATATATATCCCTCACTGAAACCATACATTTCGTTTGATAGTATTTATTGAACTGGTACATATCCTATGGAATTTTTGTTCCAAGGGTTGATGCTGTGAATAGATTTAATGCCTTATCAATGTTGAATTTTGTTGGTAGATTTTAATTTTATGTGTTTTTCTCTGGCAAAAAAAACATTTTTTACCCTAAAAAGGGACCCATTTTTCGCGCGCGGCTGCTCTAAAACTATATTCATGCGGTTTCATGGGGCACAATCACCGTAAACGATGATTGTACACAGTTGAGACGACGACTCACTTTGCTTCTCCTGTGCATGTTTCAAAAACTTTGATAACAATTGGCCCGTTTTGTTTTTTGTCTGCCATCTTGAATTTATGCAAATTTGGACAGAATGAGTATTATTTTTTGGATCAGGAAAATTAAAGAAGTGTACAAATAACTTTTATAATCATCATTTTCCAAATTATGCCAATTTTGAAGGTTAGAGCATCTAACTATCTGGCACAGTTTGTCCAGTATCAGGCATATTAAAGTTAATTATGGCCGATAGTCGGCCATTTTGAATTTAATCAAGTTGAAAATTTTCAGAGCATGTCACTACCTGAAACCACACATTTTGTTTTGTAGTAATGGTCTAGCTATATGGCACAGTTTGTCAGATATCAGGCATATTAAAGTTATTGACGGCCGATAGTCGGCCATTTTTAATTTGATCAAGTTGAAAATTTTCAGAGCATATCCCTACCTGAAACCGCACATTTTGTTTTGTAGTAATGGTCTAGCTATATGGCACGGTTTGTAAAATATCAGGCATATTAAAGTTAATTATGGCCGATAGTCGGCCATTTTTAATGTGATCAAGTTGAAAATTTTCAGAGCATATCCCTACCTGAAACCGCACATTTTGTTTTGTAGTAATGGTATAGCTATATGGCACGGTTTGTAAGATATCAGGCATATTAAAGTTAGTTATGGCCGATGGTCGGCCAATTAAGCAGGTAAAATTTCAAAAAACCCAAAAGGCATATCTACACCCCCTAAGGGATGTGTGTGTCAAAACTTAAAGAAATCCATGCACGGGTTACCAAGTTATGCTCCGGAAACGAAATGCGGACATTTGGACGCGGGACGGACGGCCGGACATCCGAGGCTACGCCAATACCCCCCGCGACCACTTCGTTGGGCGGGGGATAAAAATTGATGAAGTCTAGGAATTCATACTAGTATGCAGTACGTTGGATATTGAGTTAGATATATAAGTTCGACATATCTAGAAGTTATTACTTTGTGTGATATGGATGATATCTGCATGTAATGTCATGTTCAATATCGGTACCGGTATAGAGAATGTCACTCACTTGAAAAAATAGAATTCTATTTCAGTATGGTGCTTTTAAGTGTGGGCCAGCATCAGAGCCTTTGGCCCGCCTGAAGGCGCTCCCCAGACCGTGAGAAATTGTACTCGGAATAACTATCAAATTCAGTGATGTAAATCAACGTTTTTCGCTCTTTGAATTTTCGTGATTTTCTTGAAAAACATTTGCATTTTCCTATTAGGTATTTCATGGACATTTCAAAATATAGTCAAAATGCTACTAGACAATATCAGACTTTATTTTATTTTATCGTAAATCATCTCATGCAGTGATATACATCGCGCTATGCGGTAAAATAAAATAATATTTAAAACCCAGTATCCGACATCTAACCTAGGATCTCAGCTAACAAGAGGCATTGATCCAATGTCAGAATAATGCCGCCCATCGTCTGCGGTATTGGCCCAACATTATGCCGATTCGGTTCAACGTATGTGTTTGCTATTAAGGGGGTGGTTTAGTGCTGGCCAATTTAACATTATATCGGCCCATAACCTTACCGTTATTACATGGATATTGTACACACACCGAATCACTACTTAATAATACTTGATGGTGTACCGCATGGTGAACTAATTCCGCTACATTTACCCAGTTTTAGTGTATTTATAAGGCCTTTAAAACAATAGCAATGATTGTTTTGTACGTTTTAGGTTATTTTAATCGAAATAAACAAAACGGTTATGCAGTTATAAAGATAGCTGCCATGACCCGGATATTTTCCCGAACATTCTGAAAAATTGATGCAGTCTAGGAATTAATACTACTATGCAGTATTTTGAATATCGAGTACATCGGATAAGCGGCTTTAAAGTTATCAGAGTGACAAGGTCCTAATTTGAAGAAAAAAAGAATTAAGATGGCCACCATGACCCGAATATTTTTCCGAACTTTCTGAAAAATTAATGCAGCTTAGGAATTAATACTAGTATACAGTATGTTGAACACCAAATGAATTGAAAAAATGGTTTTGTAGATATCAGGGTGACAGGGTATGGATGAGAGGCGGCATCCATGCGTGGCGGCTGTGCCGCCGCCCCCGCCACAGCCGCTGCCGGCAGACGAAATCGTACAAAAACAAAAAGCTTCTTCCTGTTAGGGGAGCCTTAATTATTGATGACTAGGCATATTATGGTTGAGATTATCATTATTTGTTGATGGTAAACAATTTTTTTAAGCTATGATAGTGTATTGTAAACTTGTCAAAAAAGTCACAGCCTGGTATATACTGAATTTTAATTTACGCTACCTCATTATCTCCCACTTTGAGGAAAGGGGCTGGGACATAAAGTGTTCTTTGTGGTCCCAGATTCCAATAACGTCCAATATTGTTTCCATTCACAAATGCCACACATCGTGACCAACCCTGTTGGATAAAAAATATATATTAAAGGCAAATGTATAATGAATTAGAGCTTTAAATAACACCAATGAATAACCAACATAATTAGATCAGGAACACAATACACTTTTATTGCAAATCATCTCCAATATATTCACATGAGCTAAAATGTTATGGGAAAAAATCAAATATGGTGGCCATTAATTGAAACTTATCAACGTTTTGTCTAAAAGTAGCATTACCATCTATTTCCAAGATATCAATTGTTGAACTGTATTTCTCAACAAGTATATTCAAACTAAAGTCATTTTTCAAATGAAGTTAATTCCAATAACCAGTGTTAACTGTTACATATTTAACACATACATGGGCATAATAAAGTCATGCTATTTCCATGCATTATTGACTGCAATTATTATGTCCAGACCTTACATTTCAGATACACTGTACCTTTTACACACACTGTATATCACTTACGTTCATATCCAAGAATGTGTCAGCTTTTGTATCAACCTGAAATGTTCCCTTAAATAATGCAGGAGCTGTATCCATAGCTTTGTTTTGCCACTTGTCTGAGAATGACACTCTATAAGGGAAACATTAAGTATTATATCACAAGTTTCTTGATTCTACAGTTCACATGTATTAAAAATGTGCTATGATTTTCACTGTTATTTTTACGCTATGCATGTAAAGGAATGGCATGTGAATTATCACCCAGGTTATGTGGCCAGCATCATCTCATTATGATTAAAATGTATGTACCCGGTAGTCATATAGCACAACACATCCTGAGCTGTGTGAGTGAAATATTACCGGTATCCAAAACATCCCTTTTTAAAGCAACATTTGTCAAATTAGATTCACATAATCCTTTATATTATCTTACGGTCCGTAACATCCTAATTTGCTGGTTGATGGGGTGACATATTTAAATTGATCAATTCCATGCACAGCTGGTAATTCACAAGATCATGTGGACAATAAAATATCAAACTTATTAAAAATATCAGATTGTTATATATTTTCTGAATTTGTTATATACAGGTAACTTACAGGAGATATAAAACACATCACTTACATTATGTAAAATGAAGCATATATTTGATGAGAAAGAAACTGAAATATTTAAAAAAGATATATTATACCTTTTTAATAAATCTGGTTTGAATTCTAATGGGAAAATTTCCCATTGTGAGATTACCTTCCCGTCAATCAGAATTGGTGACATCAAACCTGTATATGTAATAAATAAAATAATCTATATAAACATGAAAATGTATTATTTGTTTTTATTTCTGGGACAACTATGATACACAAGACATATAATTAACAACAAGAACAATTTACTGATCAAACCATATGCTGTGGCTTTCAATACAGGGTATATGTATTCTGATTACATTTGCTACATACCTTTTCGCTGGTCATCCAAAAGCCCATAGTTTTTTCTGCCTAAATTTTCTACCAATATATCCAGCACACTGACCTGTAAGAAAATAAAGTTTAACATTAAAATAAAGAGTTTTAACTGCAAACTCATTATCAGCTGCTAAATTGATTTTTTGGTCATTTGTTGTGTTTTGCTCTGCTTGCAAACCAATGTCAACCTCGCCTACCTCCTCTATTTTTTTTTAATTTTGATTGCATGCTACATCACATCATTCCCAAAAAATATTTGAAAAGCTCCAGTTTGCAAGTCCAGGATGTCACTTATATACTAAAAATTGGTTTCCTTTTTTAACAGTAAAATGGTGTTGGTAACAAGTCAAACCAAAAAAATCTGATGTGAGGGAAGGACAATATTAGAAACCACTAAAGCTTTTAAGCCATTTTAAAGCTATTTTTGGATCAATCTATTATGGAAAATAAGAGTTTGTCGGTTATAGTTTCTATCACAGATCATGCTATATGAGTTGACATTGAGGTGTAATAATATCGGCCAATCTTTCCTTTAAAAACAGACAGATAGTCATCTAAATGTCAGAAATTCTACTTTGTCAAACAAAATCTGACACATAATCTGACACATTACAAACATTAAATTTGTTTTCCAACAGTCTAAATCAGCTGATTATACACTGCATCACATCGACAGACATCTGAATACAAACTCAATTATGGTCAGTTCTAACAAATTTTGTATTGAGAAAAATACAAATCACAAAATTGGAACTTCTTTTTTCGGATAGCAATATTGTAATTTCCCAGTGGTAGGAAATATTGTGACACAAAAAGATATTCAATAACATGATGACTAGGTGGTTAAATGAAAGCCTGTTTGTGTACCAAGCTACTCTCTTGGTATTCAATTTGGAAAGGCTTTAATAAATTGCACATCATTCAGTTAATTATAGTTAAAAAAGTTATGTGATGAGTAATAAATTAAATAATAAATTAAAATAATTGTGCAATGAATTATACTAATAGTTCTATTAAATATGTGCCGAGACAATTTTTTTTATCAAAGTATTTAATATAGTTAATTGTACTAACTTTGGAACAATTGCTTTGAAACTTATGACATTTCGACTTGCTACAGCAAGCCTTGATCACATACTGATGTCCTGGCGTAGATTGGTAGCTGGTAGCTTTGATCCCTGTTCATGGTCGGGCGTCATTGGGGTATATGGATGGCCTGCTTGACTTAACGACCATGCCAGTGTAGTTCTGGATCATTTCGCCGATGTCTAAGCCTTCTCACCACCAGGACATCAGTATGTGATCAAGGCTTGCCATAGCAAGTCGAAACGTCATAAGTTTCAAAACAATTGCTTCAAAGTTAGTAGGCCTACAACTTACTCCTAATTTATTGATTATTTGAACCATCAATAACAAAGTACTTACCGCTTTTAGTGGAGGTAAGGTAAACTGTTTATTACTTGCCACAGCATTCATAACGCCAATTGGTTTATTGTCAACAAATAACTGGAAAAAAAGACTACATGTACAAAACAATTATATCGGTTTCAGAAAAAAAAGTCTTCCAAATATATCTAAACTTTAGAATCCACTGTTATTTTTAATATATTTTACATAAAAAAACAATAGAAAGACTAGTTATAATGATTTATAATGTAAATAACAGCTGGCTGTTTCATGTGTGCAAAAAGAATCATCATTTTTTTATACTTATAACATTTCAGAATATAAATAGTTAGCTCATCAGAAACACTTCTTTTAATATTTTGATCGAATTATATTTACTGTATATATATATATAGGAAATTCTGTAATGACAGCATATTGAAATAAAGTTTAACCCTTATAGTGCTAAGTTATAGAATTTAAATTTTCTCTCACTTGGAGTTGTGTCTCGCTACTGTGACTCCAGGTGGGTAAGCCTAGCTAATTTAATGCGCATCATTCGTTCAAATTGTATTGCTTGAAGGACAAATAGCAACGCTGAAAACAGCTATAAACATGATAAGCACGTTAACGGTTAACCCTTTAACCCTTAGAGTGGTATCAAAATGTGGCATTTACACACTGTGAGTGACAAGGGGGTTTGTCCAAAAAATATTTTTTAAAAATATACATTTGGACTAATGCCCAGCACTTCTAACAAATCGGTCGGTACCCAACCCAAATACACATGGTGACATGGGTTGAGGTTGGGCTTCATATGAGAGTTACCTCAAGGTCATGGTAAGGTCATCTCAAGGTCACAGGAAGGTCAAATGAGCTCGAAACGGTCGAAAATAGCTTCTTCTTTTTTTCTACAATTATGTTTACTTGAAATATCTATGATGGCTTGAAACCTACCTAGACTTTAACACGGACCTATACCAAAACACCCGAGAGTTTATAGGGGTGATACAAGGGTTGGAGGCTTTTTACCCCCATCAAATCACCTATATGTCACCCCTGTCTGATCTAGCAGAAATGGTACGAAAATATTTAAAAAATATATATTTGGACCAATGGCCACCACTTACAATAAATCGGCTGGAACCCAACCCAAGTACACATGGTGACATGGGTTGCGGTCAGGCTTCATGGTAGAGTTATCCCAAGGTCATTGCAAGGTCAGATCAAGGTCACGACAAGGTCAAATCAGCTCTAAACGGTTGAAAATAGCTTAACTGTGTTGTTTTTCCTACAATTATGTTCACTTGAGATGCCTATGATGGCTTGAAACCAACCCAAATACCCAAATACACATGGTGACATGGGTTGAGGTTGGGCTTCATATGAGAGTTACCTCAAGGTCATGGTAAGGTCATCTCAAGGTCACAGGAAGGTCAAATGAGCTCGAAACGGTCGAAAATAGCTTCTTCTTTTTTTCTACAATTATGTTTACTTGAAATATCTATGATGGCTTGAAACCTACCTAGACTTCAACACGAACCTATACCAAAACACCATGAGAAGTTACAGGGTGATATAAGGGTTGGAGGTTTTTACCCCGATCAAATCACCCTTGTGTCACCCCTGTCTGTTCTGGCAAAAATGGTCCAAGAATATTTAAAAATATATATTTGGACCAATGGCCAGCACTTCCAATAAATCGGCCGGAAGCCAATCCAAGTACACATGGTGCCATGTGTTGGGATTAGGCTTCATGGTGGGGTTACCCCAATGTCATGGTTGCATTTTTTGCTACAATTAAGTTCACTTAATGCCTATGATGGCTTGAAACTGACCTAGACCCCAACACGGACCTATACCAAAACACCCCGAGAGGTTATAGGGGTAATATAAGGTTGTAGGGTTTTTACCAGCCCCCCCCCCCCCCCCCCCTCAAATCACCCTTGTGTCACCCAAGTCTGCTATGGCAATGCCAAAAATATTAAAAAATAGACATGTATGCCGGTATTTGGACCAATGGCCAGTAGGCCCTACTTCCAATAAATCGATCTGACCTCAAACCAAGTACACATGGTGACATGGGTTGGGGTTGGGTTTCATAGGGGAGTTACTCCAAGGTCATGGTAAGGTCATCTTAAGGTCACAGGAAGGTCAAATCAGCTGAAAATCGTTGAAAATAGCTTATTTTTGCTACAATTATGTTCACTTGAAATGTCCATGGTGGCTTGAAACCTACCCAGACTCCAACACCGACCTATACCAAGTTATAGGGGTAATATAAGAGTTGGAGGTTTTTTACCGCAATCAAATCACCCTTTGGTCACCCCTGTCTGATATGGCAGAATTGGACAAAACGGCCTAAGACACTGATTGTTATGTTTTGATCAATGGCCAGTATACATTAATTACATCTGATAAAGCCCAACCTAAGTACACATGGTGACATGGGTTAGCCTTGGGTTAGCCTTCACATGGGTGTTACCCGAAGGTCATGACAAAGTCATCCCAAGGTCACAGCAAGGTCAAATCAGCTCAAAACAAGTGAAAATAGCTCGTTTTTGTTGCTTTTTCTATGATGCTGTTTACAGGTTCACCTGTGAAGTCATTAAGATTGAAAGCCACCTAGACCGCAACACAGACATATACCAAGAAATGCCCCAAAAGGATTTAGGGGTAATAAATGGATTGTAAGGGTCAAACCCCATTATATCACCAATATGTCACCCCTGTCTGGCATGGCAAAAATGGATCTGATAACACACTGATTATTATATTTTGACCAATGGCCAGCATGCCCACTTTAAATACATCCGATGAAGCCTAGCCTATGTAAACATGGTGGCAAGGGTTGGGATTGGGCTTCATAGGGGTGTTACCTAAGGTCATGGCAAGGTCATCTGAACGTCATTTGAAAGTTACAGCAAGGTCAAATCAGCTCAAAACGAGTGAAAATAGCTTTTTTTTTTACAATTCTGTTCACTTCAGATGTTTATGATGGTTAAGACCCACCTAGACGCCAGCAAGGAGCGATACCCAAACGCCACAAGAGGTTACATGGGGTGATAGAAGGGTTGAAGGGGTTTTACCCCCATCAAATCACCCTTTTAAAGTCTGATAGGTCTCTATGTCAGAAATGGACAAAAAAACATTTAATTGCTATGATTTGACCAATGACCAGTAGACCTTCTTTAACTACATCTGATGAAGCCCAACCCAAGTAAACAATGTGACTGGTTATGACTGGACTTCATACGGGTGCTACTCTAAGGTCATGGCTAGATCTTATCAAGGTCACAGTAAGGTTAAATCAGCTGAGGGTACTGACCATTTATGCTGTGACAATGTGGTAGTGATATTTCCCACAGGTCACTGAGTATTTTTGTTATAATATACGTGTGTTAGTGAGAGTTCTGCGAGGGCACTGAGTAGGCATATCAATAGTATGTGTTACCATAGTGATAGCTCTCA
Source organism: Flabesymbios commensalis (assembly GCA_964017125.1). NCBI lineage: Eukaryota > Metazoa > Annelida > Polychaeta > Terebellida > Flabelligeridae > Flabesymbios > Flabesymbios commensalis. Next base: position 33,800,037 of record OZ024905.1, on the reverse strand, counting down.
GAAGGTAAAAACAGAGTATAATTTTATGTGTTACTGATCCCCCTTAGGGCACAGATAATATATCTTAATATGTGGTACAATAACGATAATTCCATGAGGGCACTGAGTAGACCTACTTTAACATTGTGTAGCATCATGAACATAAGCGCCTTTGTAAATTTAGGGATATGGCCCTGGGCAGAGGGCTCTCAGCCGTATCGTTAAGCGTATCAGGCAGTGTATCAGGTTACTTAAACATGGTTACAGATGTATTATTTCTAATTATAGAAGCAACAGGTAGTCATAGAAGGACTTTATCAATTTTGAGCGACATTGATAAATTTAAATGGCCGAGATATCGCAATCGACAAAGCGACGTCCGTTGCGCCGACATCATAATTTTTGATTGACAAATTGGCATTTAATTGGCTATTTTAATCGGCTCGTGGTTTGCTCATTTCTCAATATATCTTTCTAAAAACTTAGGCAGTGGGAAATCTATATTAGTCAAAAGGCTCTACAAATTGTCAGCGAAATTAATAAATAAACGATCGAGATATCGCGATGTAGCCTACATACCGACCACCCGTTTCGTCGACACATTTTTCGACTTTCTGTGTCATAGCGGCAGCAGCAAAACATTGTCGCCATAATTTTCGCCAGTACCGCAGTATTAATTATATCACCAAATCTATTTTTTTGGGGGCCTATATTCAATGGCGAAATGGCAAAGGGTAGGGCGGGCCCTGTATACTGTATCTATATATTCCGGTTAAAGCTAAATTAGTTAGCATGCATACAGGCATCACGTGGTGACTGTTGTATAAAACACAAGTAGGCCTACATGTAGGGCAACTGGTAACTGATTATTTCACATGCTGTAATTATAGTTCCTTTTTGACCCAGACTTACTATTCCAGACATACTATCCATTGTATTTGTTGTTCCCACAGGGAACTAATCAGGGTGTATTTGTGTATGTTGTGTTTCGGCCTGGCCGTCGCCATTTTGTTCGAGTTTACATTTGACCAACTGGGTTAAAAAGAGATGGTAGGCATAGATGGGCTGTAGCACTGCAAGTCCGGCCCCACAGACAGCTGCCTGATTACCTTGCAGCGAGGCAGCATTATTATTTATCCTACTCTAAATTGTTGTTTATTATCTCAACTAATTGTTTATATATACTTTTAATATCATTTTAACAACATATCGGTACTTAGTAGATAAATATCAAGTTTCAAAAGAATTTCAATGTCCTGCATACAAAAAGCAAATCGGTATTTGCAAAACGGTTCAGCCACAAAATATCGGGTTTGGCCCAAATAGGTTCACACCGATATATCGGGTTTGACCACTCTAAGGGTTAAGCCCTCACGATGCATTAAAGCATCATTTTACATCCCTGAAAACAGACTTAATTTTCCAACAACTAGGGGTTTTACAATGAAAATTTTCATGAAACTGGTTTACAATACATAGCAATTTTCTTTAATTTCTCACCCACTGCAAATCATCTTCATCCACTACAAGTCGAGAATTGTGACAGCAATTCGCGATTTGTAGTTGATGAAGATGACAAATGTAAATTCAGGATTGAAAGGCTTAACACAGCTTTCACAACATAAATAAGATTCAATGTTTCCGATTTCACATTGGCCTGAAAACAATTTTCAAGTACACACGACAACATGGATATTAAAGGCAACATGATGTTTATTGTCGATAAATTAAGGTCACTTTGTAATATGCTAAAATCAGTGCCCATGTGAAATGAGTGATGTAGAAATGATGACACAATTGAGTATTATTGACAGAATTTTATTTCACTCTGAGCATGCCCAGGAGGTTTCCCCTTGATTTTGTGGTACATTGTACAATTTCACTCAGGTTCCTACCATCGGGCAGGATAGTCCCAGAAGTAGTAATAATTAAAGGATTACATGTACCTCCATTCATCTAAAGGTTCAATAAACACAATAATGATGGATTGATTAAAGGCCCTGTTGCATATCCTGATGCGAGATTTTTATTAGCACTTTCGCTAAAGGCAAGTCTCAGGCATGTCAAATTACCACACAAATTACAAAAAATAGGGGGTGGCGATTTAAATTCATTTTTTCTTTAGTCAAGTGGGCAAAATTGGATGTGGAAGCTTGGGAGTACGATATGTGTACCATGGATATTACAGATTTGTTGGTGTTTTCAAAAGATTTTGCTTCGATTTGAAAACCAGATTCTGATGTATTTGGGATAGAGCTTTACTTCACTTACATGAGCTTGATCATACACACGGTCTGTAATTGACAGTTTTTGTCCCTGGTTTATATGAGTCCGATACACAATGTAGCCATAGGCTTGTCCACTTCCATTATTTATTTCCAGTGATTCCATGTTCATAACGTGATCTGACTGAATGGTTGTCTGAAATATAAGGTATATGCTTATGTTGGCATTGTGATACATGTACTGTGTATCACAAAATATTTAGTTATCAAAGACCTGAGTTTATTAACGGAATGAAAGATTTTCACAATTGTAACATGATATTTCTTGATTACAAACTTAATATCATCAATGTGCTAAGAGAAAGTAACATGATAAAATATGAGTCTAATTTTATTCAAACCAACAATAATAACTACAGTACTCTTACAGTTACAAAAATATGTAAACAAGAGGCCAGCGTGCCACCATAATCCCCGCTCCACACACATGATTGAAATATTTCAGGGTGAATCTTTCCGTGAACTCTCAAATTCTATTTTACAGTAAGAGTCAACCTATGCCATGTATATTACAGCCATGTGTATTAAGCCAATGATGGTCACAAGTCAGCCTTTATTTGGTCAAGTTGACATTTTGATGGCATATCCCTCACTTAAACCATATATTTTGTTTTATAGTAATGGTCTAGCTATCTGGCACAGTTTTCCCAATATTACCCATATTAAAGTCAATAATGCCATTAAGTCAGTCATTTTGAATTTGATTGACTTGGAAATTTTCAGGGCATATCCCTCCCTGAAACCATTTAGTTTCAAAGTAATGATCTAGCTACATATCTGGCAAGGATTTCCAGATATCAGGCATATTAAAGTTAATTATGGTCGTCCATTTAAATTTGAACGAGTTGAAATTTTTCAGGGCATATCTCCACCTGAAACCGCACATTTTGTTGTAGAGTTATGGTCTATCAAGCATATTAAAGTTAATTCTGGAAGAGAGAGTCAGCCATATTTCATAAACCCCAAAAGGTACATCTACAGCCCCTAGGGGATGTGTGTATGCAATATGAAAAAAAATCCCTTCCCCCTCCCCACCATAGGTTTCCAAGATCTGCTCCAGAAACGAAATGTGGCCAGATATCAGGCATATTAGCTAGATAAATTTGACCAGCGGAGGAGCACGAGCAAAGCTGGAAAGTAGGCCTCACTGTCATAATTGAAACAATGCACATGCTGAAAACGGCCATGTGACCCCGATTGTTATGAAACAGCCATCATATTCGAAGCTATCTGCCAGTTAGATTCATGGCAACAAAATCAGAGCAATCAGCTGAAATTTAAGAAGTTTGTCATCTTTGCAAAAAAATTCCAAGTTTATAACTGCCGTGGTGACTACAACACATGGTAAAAAAAATATATAAATCGGTTTAGATGGTGAATGCAAATCTGAATAATGTCATCTTTCTGACGCGGCCTGAAATTATAGCGATAATTGCAGAGGGATGAAGTTAAGCATCATGTTAAATCAGCTTTATAGATATATTTGTGAAAACCTACCGTGATTAAAGTAAGTAGATCTGGAAGTAGAAGGGATTCAATAATCTTTACAGGACCTAGAGAGGAAAATCCATATCAAATCAGAATCTGTATCAAAAGTCATTCATAATATAGAGGTATTTTAGATAATAAATGCCTTTTTTCTGGCTTTAATTGTCAGCCAAATAGCTCTCAATTATCCTTTAAATAATTGTATCTTGCCATGTCAGTTATATAAAAGATGCACAATCCCACAACTATCTGACGTGATAATTTGCTGATTGTCAGTTTTGTGTGTAAGTTATCAACCATGGCTATATTATATATTTAGTCTCTCAGGGGTGGGCAGGTGAAATGAGTCCTGTCGCCACAAATAGCTACTTTTAGGTGCTTTGAATAGTCATTTTTAAATATTTACATTACAGATATTTTGCTTCTGCCGCCACATATGGCGATGTGGCGACCACTTGCCCACCTCTGTCACTTGTCACAAACCAAATAGCTGCAACTGATCTACACAACTCTTAAGAGAACTAAGTTCAAAAACTTATTATCATCATTTCACACTAAAGTAAAGTTACAGCTGGTTACCACATACCATATTTTAATGTTGCGACGGGGTCCGGATATGGCATTCCTAAAAACAAAAAATGATAGTCATTTAAAAATCTTATTTTACACTGTACCAAGATGGCAAAGGCAAATTATACACAATGCATTGACAGACTACATGTAGTAGGACCACAAATAGGATTGATTAATAATGTGTCCACTAAAAGACGAAATAACAGAAACTAATATTATATTATATTATATTAACCCCTTTAGCACTCTTGTCACATTTATGCACTATATACCATATTTTGAATCAAATGAATTAAAAAAAAACTAGATGTTATATTTGCATGGCGAATATAAAAGTCTCCACCTTCCACAGTTTGAAGTTTATTGCCAATGCAGTAACGATGGGGTATATATTAGAAGTGCCATCCATGGTGGCCACCTTGGATATGCAAATTAGCATATTTTCTAGTTTAACCAGAGTATTCCATGATTGCTTGGAATTTTTTTGTAAAGATCGGATGAATATTTGTGCCTGCAGAGCATTCACGTCCATTTGTAAGGAAGAGTCAGGCGGCCATCTTCAATATGTAAATTAGCTGATTTTCAAACTTAACCAGGCTAATCCATCAGTGTTCAGAAAAAAATGGTGAAGATCAGATGAGTATTGAAGACTGTAGAGCACTTAGATTTTAACTATTATTTACGTTACAGAAAACCCAATCATCTTGCAACCAATGATAATTTCATCGGTCGAAAGCCGGCATAAATGATACAGTTATTGATAAAATAAAAGGCCTCAAGGTGGTGTTATGTGTTGTTGCAGTATTTTATTTAGTCACTCCACCATGATAGCTATTTCATTTTGTCGTCGTCACATAGTACTCTGACCTTCAAATGAACGCTCTGAAGTGCCCTATTGCGGTATGGGTGGGTGACGTCACGCTGTATCACAGTTTTGTTTTTCAATACTGTGGTGTTGACAGCAAATTGCGGTAAGCAAGAGTGGTCTGAGAAATGGTGAGGTGCGGTGATGACCCAGATGTATCAGATTACCGCACTACCGTTTAGGTAGATTTGTGAGGTATGGGGTCGTAGTAAAAAGCTTACCCTGTGCTACTGCGGTAATATAGGGGTACTGCCATAAGCAGGATAAAATTTATCAGCTGATCAATTAAATAAGTTGAGGATGATTGGGTGTGTATCAGAGTAGTCATCTGTTGGTATAGAAGACACAGAGTTGGCTGGCGTCTGGTACCATGGTACCCTGGGGTACCGCAGTATCAAGTGTCTGTCGTATTTGTAAAAGATACATAGCTTTTTAAAATATCAAATATGATATATCAAACTGGTATCTATACAGTATACTTCTTCAATGATACAGTTAGATTTATATTTATTTTTTCATTTTTCCAAAACTTGCCTTTGATGCTGTGAGATATATTGGAGAGAAGATTTTTAATAATGCCATACTTGTCATTTGTTGCTCCATGTTCTGAGAGAGGTGCATCATAATCTGTTTAAATAAGGACAAATAATATGAAATATTACGGAAATGTAAGGCATTTAAACATATAATCATATGGATTTCCATCCTAGGATGAAATTAAAACAAAATGTATTGATTGCGTGAACAATGTCTGACTAAATTTACATTTTAAAACTACAGACAGGCGGAGATCCGTCCTCCGATGTTCCGTCTTCTTCTACATCCGTCTTGGTTTTGACGGGAACGGATCTGCCCAATGTATTTTTGCTTTTATGTTCCGTCATTCTGATGTCCGCCTCCATCATCAAATTTCGGGGACGAAAGGGTTAAATCAATGAATAAGTGTCCCGTTGTTCTGTCACATTTTCCACCTCCCTCATCAAATCTCGGTGACGAAAGGGTTAAATCAAGCATGACTTAAGCGTCTCATTGTTCTGTCACCAGATGACGGTCAGTCACGCTAATTGTGTGAACGCCACTTGTTTGTATAGTGATTGTGGCATTGCTTATGTCCTTTTTAAAACATTTCTCCAACGCCGGCTAAATCACCTAACGTGTAAGGGATTAGTGGTAGGGGGGATAATTAGCAAATAAAATCCGGCAAACACATGTGAACATTGGTTTAATGCTGAGCCACTGCCTTTGACACCTCACCCCCAACAAGGGAGAAAACGCTCGTTCTACATAACACTTCTTGACAGCAGTAATATGATACAGCCCAGCAAACACGTTCACCCGATGTTGGTACAATGTTGGGCCAGTGTCTGAGACTATGGGTTCAAATTGTACCAACATTGGGTGAATGTTTCCTGGGTCAAAGCCAACGTCTCGCACATTGGAACAATTTTCATTCATAGGCCTACTTGGCACAATGTTTAATTTCGTGTGTATATAGCCGCTAGTTAAGCCGATAAAGATTAATTAATTTGACCTTTAATATGCCTGGTGTAGATATCAGTATCGAAATGTTTGATTTTGTTAACTAAATCTATAGGTAACTAACAATTTCTGTGAACAGATCGTAATTATTCATGCCGTCATCTACGTTGAGGACATCAATTTCATAGATAAGGCCTATACTTTAAGCCGTGAATACCTTGTGTTTCGGATAGTAGGAAGTGTCAACACTTATTTGAGCGTTGAATGGTTTACCATTGATTTGTGAAAAGAACAGTATGTAAAGCCCTACAATAACAGGAAGACAATAGTCACACGTCGGGCAACATGAAAGTCGGAGCAGTAAGCCACCGGCCCGAGTAATGGCACGGTGCTATACACAGTGAAATGTGTTAGATTTGATCACGGCCATCTGTCAACACCTGAGTTGAGTGATATTGCTTGGACTCATTTCGACTACCAAATGAAAACATTATTATTCGGGTAAATTAACAATTGAAACAGATTAAAGCAATTAATACTCCTTTGTTCTTTTACCGTTCATGCACTAGACACTACTTCTACCATATCTAGAAAACAGACATGTGTTACCGACTTTTTAAAAAAAAAAGTCAGAATGTACAAACATTATTTAAAAAAATCATATAATTATATATTTGAAATAATAAAATCATGCAATTATATATTTGAAATAATAAAATTATATTTGTATCATATTTATGTTGTTATTTGGTTCGCACAACCAAAACATGTACTAATATAATAGCATTACAATATGAATTAGATATATATATCCTCTGATTGAAGGGGGGTGGGGGAGCTGCTCCGAAACTCTGCCATATTCAAAGTTCCGTCATATTTCTTGGGAACAGATGATGACGGAACATCGAGGTAATAAATTGCATCGGATAAAAAATTTGCAAACTGGCTGACATATTCACTACAATCTCTGAAACATGACCAAATAGGTTCCATTTCATAATCCCAAATGCATTTGTCTAAATGCAGAGTAGCAAAGGATTAAGAAGTGCTTAAAATAGTACATTCACAACAAATGACAATCAGATTAATAGATCAATATCACAGAGTCAATCAACCAAAAAGATAACGTAGTCAGTATACCAAGTACTAACGATTCGTGCTATAACAAATAACTATTGTACATCTAATTTACTGAGCTAAGTAAATGTGAAGTTTACCACAATTTTCTAATATTTACAGACAAAATAACCTTTAAAGCGTAAAGTTATAATTTGAATTCACTAGAAATTGTGTCTCGCTAGTGCAATCCACAACTTCAAGTGAGTAAAAAGGAATTCCATTTCTACCATTTTAAAAAAAAGTATTTCCTAATATCGCAAATGTAATGCTCATTTATCTTGCAAATTTTCTGCTTGGTCAGATGGACAAATAAAATGGGCTAAAAAAAGGTAATAGATGTGATCAGCACGTTGAGGGAAAACACCGTTATGAAAGTAAGAAATCAAACCATTTACACTACTACAAATGAGAATGTGAATGAGAAGCTTAAATTGAATGAACAGCAGATTTGTGATATTTTTTGTAAATATATTATAAAAGCATTATACAGAGATGCCATCATTTTAAATTGTAAAGTATAAAGGAGCAGAACGCTGAACTGGGAGATTTGCTCGGAATTTGCGAAACTAGCAGAAGTATCCCAAAAGAGCCATGGAATTATAATTAGTATGAGTGACACAGCTTTAAATGTAGTATTTCAAGTAAACATATGTACATAATACAGATCCCATAATGTCTCTTCTAAAACTTACCATAACTAGTAACCAAACTGTTATATGCTACACCTGTAGCACCATTAGCTCCATTCATGAAACCAAAGTTAGTTCCACCATGAAACATGTAGAGATTGAATGACGCACCTTCTTTTATTATAAACTTTAGCACTTTCTCCATTTCTACAAAAAGAAAAACTATAATATAATATAACACTAATGTAATTCAGGAAAAAAATTGAAAGTGTTAATCACACTTCAGCTCATTCTTATAATGACAGGTGCATTTGAAAATATTTGACAAGTATGAGAGGTGGCACCACCTGGAGCACAACCATATAAAATGTCACTCAACAAGACATCAAACAATTTTATACATTGTCAGCTAGCAGATCTTTATGTATGTGTGTGTCTTATAACCAACGTTCAAACTGATGAATGAAATTGTTGCAGACTAAGTAACACATTGTGACAACCACAGGCGACTGCCAACACACCGCAAAAACAGGTCATATACAGATTTTTATGATACGATATTAGGAAAAAAGACAATTTTGTTCATGTCTGTTCACAGATAACATAATATTGACAATAACTGTGAAGGAAGTGATGCCAATAGTATAAACAGTGACACAGTTGGCATAGCTATGATATGGTAAGGCTATCAGATTTATAATTATATAATAAATAAAATATTTTTGGATTATTTTATTTTTAATTGATTTTATATACTGCACAACTCTATGCTATAAATAATAGTGATATATTATTTACCTTATACTTTGTTGTTATGAAATAAATAAGTTAACAAAGTTGTATTTCGATGGTAAAATATATTTGGTCAATATCATTTTATACTTGAATATATGAGTACATGTCGTTTTTCTTCAAATACTTTTTGTGTTCGAATATACAAAGTATATGCAGTTGTTTTTCAAAACTGATGTACGTCATGTGTAGAATATGGTAAGCTACCCTAATACTATATTACCATCGCCTAACACCAAGTAGTCTAATTTTAAACATTCCGCAATTTAACCAATGGCAAAAATTTCTGGATAATTCATCAAACCTGGGTTGGATATGTGCCAGACATTACATTGACCTTCAAAGCGGGAGAAATCACCTAGCATATGACTGTCCTTTAATCAATATCTAGCTAATACAACTGACTACATGCTAGGGTGGATGGTGACATGCAGCGTACGTACATGTACCATGCACTGTAGGCCTATGGGTGGACTATTCAGTTGTGGGCAGATTCAAAAGAATGTTCACATCAAGCTGGCCTTGATCTAAATTTGTGATACTTGAGATTGAATCAATCTTTAAAATTTGTTCTGATATATTGGTCCATCAGAGTGAGCATAATAAGATAAACAGTGAGTACCGGTAAATACTTTGACTGGTCATAAAATCATAGCCTGTAATTAATCTCTAGTGTGAGCAGGATTAGCTGGACACTTGTGACATTGCCGTGTTATTGCTGATCATATTATAGCATGGGACATCAATAACAACATACCAATAACAGCATAGTAAAATGTGAAAACTTTACAACATAGGCCATGGGGAGGAGGGATTCAGGAGGGTCTGGACCAGGGTTGGGGTCGATTACAATTGATGATTACGATTATGATTACATGTCATTTTTATTTATCGATCGACATTATGATTATGATTATTCGTCATTATAATTATCGATTACTACTATGATTACATAACATTAAAAATTATCGATTACGATTATGATTACACTCTATTTTTTCGATTACGATTATGATTACAATAATATCTCTAGTGATTACAGTCACGATTACGGGTGATTAAAATTATCTTAGAAATTCTTATTAATATTAATGACATACTAAAACAAACTATAAATAACAACAACTGCAATTGAAATATACTATGTTTTATTTATTCATATTGTGTTAAAGAATCTGAGATATAATTTCGTTTTTTGACAACTTGGCAGATATTATCAACCTTGTCGTTGTGTAGGATGGATAACGCTAATAACAGCTGTAATTAGCAGTCGCGCCTGATTGCTATGCCAACAGTTGACCATGGCGAGGAGCGTCCCTCCTATTATATAACATCTATAGGCCTACCATCTTGAAAACACAATATTCCGATCTAATATTGCTGATCCAATATTGGCCCACTGTTGGGCCACCATCTGCGACGCTGGCCCAACAATAGGCCAATATTGGATCAACGAGCCGTGTTTGCTGGGCACCCTTGTTTTCTGGGACGTGCAACACGTTATGTACAGTTTTGAAGGCGAATTAAACATATGCCATTGTTTTCCCCTCTATGTGAGCATTTAGATATAGTATTAATAGCTATCTTCCAATATATATTGTGATAATATATTGATATTTCACTGCTAAGCATCAAGTGAAGGTTATCACAAAATATACCTATAGGTCTATTTGAAACCGAACTGTAGCTGTAGCCATAATTTTATTCTTTAAAATAAAAAACCTACCCAGAAATAAATATTATTTTTGCGCTTGACAGATTCAATCATCCGAGAACGACAAAACAATAAAGTATTCACTTAAATATAGAAACATTGTTCAAATCTCTGGTAAAGGGTTAATCCAGATGACCACACGATGATGTCAATTGTAATTAACCGTTTGCACTCTGGACATGTCTGCTTACAGCAATGTTAAAACTTATTATTTTATTATATATTTTTAATTCACTAATATGGTTGATGGGTCTTGCAGAGGTCGTATCGACCTGTTCCCATCAACTAAAGTTAATACTATTAATATTAAACAAAGATAATAATGACTTGTACCATTTTTTTACATTTTATCCGGATGCTGGGATGCAATAGGTTTATATTCATGCACGATTAGTCATCAATTGTCTACGGTACCTTTAGTCAACTATAGGTGCGAAGGCTGGGGAGGAGGAGAGGGGAGGGGGATGTAGCATGTCTGAAGACTCCCCACTAAAATAAAAAATAACTGAGTGCATGTTATGTAGTGTCTATAACAAAAAATTAACAACACCGGAAATGCATCAAACGTGAGATGTTGATCCGAAGCTGGTCCAATGCCGGTCCAGCATCTACGGCGTTGTACCACATCAAACTAACACAAGCTGTATGTCTATATCTATCTATACATACATACATACATGTACACACAAGTACGTTACATACATTGTCGAGAGATCAAAATAGAAGGGTGCAATCTAGGGGAAAAGTTTAATAAGAGCTGCTTTCCAAGTGGACCATGCATTAAGGTCTATTCATGGAATAGCCTATTCAATGACGTGCATATTCTGGCGATAAAATTATACACAGTGCAATAAAGTGCAGAATAAACAATTAGGGCCTATATCCATATTTGAATTGCTTTTCTCTACGAAAAAAGTATTATAGGCCCTAAGCGAAATTTATCAAACTATTCTAAATACTTTTCAAAATTTAATTAAAAAAATTGCTTCAAGTGATATATTCTTTATTGTGATATATACGTCAAAAAATTTTGATTACGGTTCATTATAATTATGATTACAGTGCTTTTAGAATATCGATTACGATTATGATTATGATTACAGGTCATAATGTTTTACTTTAATGAGACATTCACTTATTGATATTGTAAATACTCTACCAATTAAATTATAGTAATGGTGTAGCTATCTTGAGCGGTTTTCATGATATTCCGCAATATCAGGCCTGTCGAGGTGAATAATGGCCGATAGGCGGCCATTTTTAATTTTATCAACTTGAAATTTTTCAGGATGCATCCTCTCCTGAAACATCACAATTTGTTTTATAGTAATGGTGTAGCTATCTTGAGCGGTTTTCATGATATTCCGCAAAATTTTTCAGTCGGATTTACCGATGTTATATATTAGGTCAAAGTGCTGGGTCAACTTCAAGGTCAAGGTCCAAAAACCTGAAAAGGCACAACTAGGTACCTTAGAGAACATGTATGTGCAATATGACTGTCATCGGCCCAGTACTTTTCGAGATCTGCTCCCGAAACGAAGTGCGCGTCAAAACGTCTAAAAAGGTCATAGTTCTGAACCAGAAGTAGGTCAAAGTTCAAATACCCCAAAAGGCACAACTAGACCCCCTAGGGGTGTTGTGTGTAAAATTTGAAGACAATCGGACAAGTAGTTTCAGAGATATGCTCCGGAAACGAATTGTTTACCGACGGCCCAACGCCGTAACATCATCATTTTCTCCTCTGGGCCCTTGCGTATTAAATTCAGATTAAAAATATTTTAACCTGTCCATTATCCACCTGGAAGTAACCCACATACCAAAAATTGTTATCCTAGCTTATTTTCTTACAAAGTTATAGGCAAAAGAAGAGGCAAAAAAAACGGAGGTAGAATCCATAGCTCCCTCCGTCTCACCTACGGTGACGGCGGGAGCTAACAACTAACCTTGCGGAGTCATTATATTATGTTTTCTGTTTCCCCATGCATCAAACCAGCCAGTCCAAAATTCAGTCACCATTAAAGGAGCATCAGGTTGAAGATGTCTCATTAATTCAAATAAACTCCTTCCAGTAGGAATTGTCTTAAAATTGGCAGTTTTCAGAACTGAAATAGAGTTACACTTTACTCACAGCGATTGAGGTGTACCATTTTGACAAAAAATATATGTGAGTGAAACTTTCACAAATTGTGGTCACGTTGGATATGGTTTGCATCAATTGGTATTAAGCTGAATATCTAAATAATAAAGACACAGTGTACACACAACGATGAAAGTATTTTTAATTGTGAAGATATTTTTTCGAATACCTGTATAAATTCTAAAATGGCTATTACCATATTTCAGTTGATTTCAGTTGTTCCAGTTGTCATAGTAATAGCGCATGGAACAATTAAATTACAATATGCAACTGCTAAAAACAATTCGTAACCCATACAACTGCATGCACCACAGTGACTTTTCTTTCACATGGCAAATAATTGACTGTATGGAGATTAATACAACCTATTAAAGAATAATCACTCATAAGTGGGAACTGTTATATTTAGGATATTCAATTGTTTCAGTGAAAAATTAACACCAAATACTTAATTTAAGAAATTAATTACTGACCATGGAAACAGCATAGCTAAGTAAACTGCAAGATATAACATTCCTATATCGCTGAAAAATTTGCACTCACCACCTTCAGTTGAACCAAGTTCCAAACCATGTTTGTTGTCTGATGTAAATAGTAATTCAGATACACCGTTATTTCTCATCATCTAATAAATGTACAACAGTCGTTTTAGGAAGCACATTTTGGCCGCTAATGTGTTGTAATAAGTATTTTGAGTAGCTTTTTCACCCATATTAATCTGTTGAGTTATATGTACCAGAATTGAATTTTTTAACATCAGTGTTGGTGTTTATTTCAAAGGAGGGGGGGACACTCAGGATTACCGGGGGTATGGAACCTCCCACAAATCTAAACCAAAATTTGTCAACTGTATAAATGTGCAATCAATCTAAATACATGTACTGGGTTAAATACTATAGATCTGGTAATATTCGTGAGGTTTTAATTTTTGCGAATTTCGAAAGGAGGACAAATTCATGAATTTGAGAATCTCGCAAAAATTCACGAAAATCTAAACATGCGAAAATTACCAGATCTACAGTATAGTTTCAGAATTCACCTTGGAAGGTATCATATTTTTTTTTAATTTTCCTGGCGCGACTAGGGTAAACACCCTCGCCCACTTTCCATTAGTGTTGATAGCAGGCGAAACGGGCAGCGAGCGCATCGCAGGCGTGTACTCAGCGTGCTCTGAAGTTGATAATTCAACAAGTTTTTCTGAATGTTTACAGATTATAATTCATTATTATTATAATTTATGAGACAATCAGGCTAGTGTGTTATGATGATTATTAGTCAGTCAGTGGCCCTTTTTACTAATGATAAGACTACCGGAATAGTGGGTATTTGAGCCCTCCATTAACCCTTTCAAGCCTGAGTTTACCATTGTCATCTTCATCCACTACAAGCCGCTAATTGCTGTCGCAATTCTCGACTTGTAGTGGATGACGACGACTTGAAGTGGGTGAAAAATTAAGAAAATTGCCATGTATTCGTAAAACGGTTTCATGTGAATTTTCATTTTAAATCCTTAGTTGTAGGAAAATTAAGTCTGTTTTCAGGGATGTAACACGAGGCTTTAATGCAGCGTGAGGACTTAAAGGGTTAATGCAAACTAGACATAAATTATTATTGATCAAAAAATTTGTCAATTTAAATCATAGATCAAAGATGTATTTAGCATTGTTTCAGAGTTGTTTCAAAATTTTTTAAAATAGTATTCTTCAAGGGTCTCTGTGGTAAGATCCAATGCATGTATAAGAGCTTACAAACAGAGCTACTGCTACCAGAGCCATTGTGCTCCGATCAGGGTTTCCACAGAAATCTTGAAATAAAATTCCATGGTCTTTCCATAACGTTCCATGAACATTTCTAATGAACTTCATCGTTTTATGTAGGCAATATAAGAATTGTTATCATAAGAAATGTGTCATTTGGAGATCTGAGTAAATTGAGTCTTTTACACAAATATGACTCATTAACTAGATCTTATATTTGCATAGCAAATATGAAAGTCTCCACCTTCCACAATTAAAAGTTTATTGCCAATGCAGTAACAATGGGACTATATAACAGAAGTGCCATGGCGGATAGCAAATTTTCAAACTCAAACAAACCACCAAAGAAGGTTCAGAAAAAAAATTGCGAAAATCAGATGAATATTGACGGCTGGAGAGCGTTTACGTCGATCTTCAGTGCACAATTTTAGACAAAATTTCCGGTGTGGCAGAAGGACTCTCTCCTGCAAAATCCAGAGAGTCCCGTCCAATTCCAAAGAGTCCTGTTTGAAATGATGTTTTTTCATGCAAGGCGCAAAGTATTTTTTTGGTTGACATCTTTTAGCGCATTTATGGTTATTAATAATATTTTTTTCTATAATTTTTGTTTAGTTATGTTTTTAATATTTATAGTTTTTTTTACAGGGACACTGAAATAGTCAAACAACAAACAAAAAAGTTCATATGCTTTAATTATGGATTTACTTTCAGTAGGCATCAATACATTCATTCTCACTGGAAACGTTAAAAATTTAATTATTATTTTCTTATACGTGCATGTGTATATTACCTACTATTTATAGACCGTGCTGCCCAAGACAGCAACGTGGTCTAGAATCAGATCATGTGGAGGTTTATTACACTGTGCTTCAGTGATATAGTCTAGTATATGGCCTACCGGCCTGTTTCTAGGAAGTTATAAGTGCCTACATAATATAGGTCCTACCAGCCTATATCCAGGCCAGCGCTACACCATTCTTTGCTCCAGGTGATCTATTTATGGACCGTGCCGTCCAAGACAGAAGCATGATCTAGAATCAGATGTCCTAGTGAACCCGACACATTGAACCAATGTTGACTGAACATTGGGCCACCATCTACAGCGCTGAACGCTATATCTCGTCCCGGGCTACACCTCTTGCCATAAAGTCACCTAGATTAACCCTGACAGCCCGGGAAGCGATTTTAGATGTCAGAATCTGTAGACATCAGATTATGACGTCTGAAGACGATCCCCGCACTGAAGGAATTAAAATATTTATATTGGGCCTATGATGATTTCAAATTGAAAAAAACAACTTTCTTTTTCATGGTTTATACAAAAATATTTCAGCGCTCAATGCCGTTCATTCGTCAAACAAACACGAGGCGCTGACACAGCACTTGTTGTTTTAACGAGGCACTAATTGAACAGCATTGAAATGAACAGCCAGGTTATATAAACAACTGTAACGATAGGCCTATGCTAACCCAGCATTGCAAAAATTCCGGCGGACCAGCGCATTCCTAGCGATAACCCAATGGATTGACCCTTAGTTGCTTTAATGTTGCTTCATCGACTACGAGGCTGGTCCAGCATTAAAACAATACCGCGACAACGCCTGTTTGCGGGATTGTGTCAATGTCACGCCACTACGATAGCTGAGTCATTAGACTGATAAGGCACTGGGTAACGTCTCGCGGCCGAAGTCAATCAGGAACACTCGGGAGTATGTGTGTATGCATATAAGATAAATACTCCGAGTGTTGTCGATTGACTTAGGCCGCGAGACGTTATCCGGTGATTCATACCGGCGCCGTGGCAGGCACGCCTGGTGGGAATCTGGGTATTGCTCAGGAGATTTTACAACTGAAAAACCAGCGTGGCCACCAGCCATGCTAGGGTGAAATGCCAGCGAGCCCTGCACTTCTATAACCACGTTCGGCCACGCAGACTCGCCTCAAAATTGTGCACTGATCTTGAATATGCAAATAAGTCCATGGCGGACATCTTGGATATGAAAATTAGCTGATTTTCGAACCTGAGCAGGATAATCCATCAGAGGGTGTTGAGAAAAAAAATTGCGAAGATCCGATGAATATTGACGACTGGAGAGCATTCACGTCGATCTTGAATATACAAATTAGCCCATGTCAGCCATCTTAGATATGCAAATTAGCTGATTTTTGATCCTCAGTAGGATAATCCACCAGAGGGTGTTCAGAAAAAAAATCACGAAGATCGGATGAATATTGATGACTGGAGAGAGTTCATGTCAATCTTGAATATGCAAATTAGCCTATGACGGCCATCTTGGATATGCGAATTAGCTGATTTTTGAATGAGCAGGATAGTCAATCAGATGATATATGTCGATCTTGAATATGCAAATTAGCCCGTGGCGGCCATCTTGGATATTCAAATTAGCTGATTTTTAAACTTGAGCAGGATATTCTATCATAGGGTGATCAATAATTTTTTTGTGCATATCGGATGAATATTGACCACTGGAGAACGTTCACGTCGATCTAGAATATGCAAATTAACTCATGGCTGCCGTCTTGGATATATGCAAATTAGCTGATTTTCGAACTCAAGCAGGATGATCAATCAAAGCGTGTTCAAAAAAAATTTTGCGACCATCGGATAAAAATTGGCGACTGGAGAGCGTTCACGGTGGATGTCGATCTTGAATATGCAAATTAGCCCATGGCTGCCATCTTGGATATATATGCAAATTTGCTGATTTTTGAACTTGAGCAGGATAATCCATCAGAGGGTGTTCAAAATTTTTTTCGCAAAGATCGGATTAAAATTGGCGACTGGAGAGCGTTCACGTCATCAAATTGTTGAATAATAATAATAATAATAATAATAACAACAATAGACAGCACTAAAACAATAAGTCTCCACCACATAGTGGGTGGAGACTTAATAATGACCTTAAATTTGAAGGCCAGAATATAATGACAAAGTTAATGTTTAACATCCTTACTAAAGTGACCATAACTCAACACTTTTATTAGTACAGCACTAAAACAATATTTTTTTCAATTAGGTAGCTGTACAACATCTGGTGAAAATTCAATAAAAATATAAGATATAATGCAAGAGATGAATTACTTTTGACTTGTCATGGAACAACCAATTACGCAAGCACTAGATGTAATATATTATTTCTTAGATTAGTGGACTATCAGTATCATTGTGTCAAAAACTTGTGTAGTGTACACATTCTTTCTCCAACAAAACTGAGAACAACATTTGTGAAAACACGGAATTTCATGACTTTCCATGACTTTTCAAATTGATTAGCTCAGAGCTCAGGGGTGAGCAGTAATCATTGCAATCAGTATATAGAAAATGAGGATGAACAAATGAAGACATCAGTCTGTGATCTCCGGGCATAGAGGGTTATAGAGAGTGTTATTCTTCACTCACCTGCCAAGCGGCTATGGGCATGTCTGGTGGCATGCCCAGAAAGAACCTTGGACACAACCTCTGATCTTTTATAGTAGGCTTACATAAAACTAATAAATGACATTGATAATTTGTCTGTATTATTTAAATGTAATCATACATAACCTGTTTCAGTGTTTTCATATGATTCTTATCAGCAGCATGGGCTCCGTATTCATTTTCTACTTGCATGGCAACAATTGGACCTCCATTGCTCCACTAAAAAAAGCAAATGTACCGGTAAGTATAAAAGTGAAGTTAAAAATAACTTCCAAATGCATGAGATTAATTACAAGACCAAAGAAATCTGAGCACTTCCCCCGGGCAAAGAAATTGATTGCTATGATTTTGAAATTAGGACATTTGATGTATATTTTACTAGAAATCAAAACATATATTTTTTACCACATATCAAATTTGAATGTATTGAAGAAATCGCTTAGTCACTATGGTGTGTGTGACTAAAATTTAGTCTTAGTTCCCATTTTTTAAGGTGGATCCCTCACTAAGACCTCACATTTCGGTAATCATCTACCTATCTGACACTGAACATATACAAGTCATCATGCATATCAAATAAATGATTTTCAGAAGTCTGCCATTTGAATTTAATTTAGTTGAAATCTTTGAAGGTGTATCACTCACAGACACCTCATACTTTGTTCTATTGTTGTGGTCTAGTTAACTGGCATGATTTGCCATTTTCATGACAATCACTGGTATGGGGGATATGAGAGTGCAGTAAGAAATAAATTTCCCAAGAGATATGATCAAGAAACAACAACTTTTCGCTATAACCCTACTATATCTCATGACCATTTATATCAAATTAGTCATGTAACACAGATCATAGGAGAAATGTACATTTTTTGGCAGATGTCAAAAAAAATAATGGCTGAAAGTCAGCCAATATTAATTTGATCGAGTTGAATTTTTTCAGGGTGCATCCTTCCATGAAGACACATACTTTATTTTATAGCAATAGTCCAGCTATATCTGGCATGGTTTTCCAGATATTATGCATATTAACCCTTACACTGCTGCATAAAATTTGCAGCATGTGTGGTTTCCGAATAAGTAATATCTGGAACAACTGATACTAAAAGCCATTATATTGCAAAATCATTCAGTTAGCCATCTTTAAAGCCCAAATAGAAAGACATCACAAAACAAAAGTAAAAAAAGATTTTTTTTTTAAATTTAATTTTTTTTTTTATAGAAATTACTGGGCAATTATAGTCGCGCACAGCCTGCTGCACTTGGTTTATTTTAAGAACTATCGTCGCCCGTTGCCGTATAAGGGTTAATGTCAATAATGGCCGCAAGTCAGCCAATTTGAATTTGATTGACTTGAAAATTGCAGGGCATACTCATTCCTGAAACCGCACATTTTGTTCAATAGTCTTCTAGCTATCTGGCAGATTTTTCCTGAAGATAATATAAATATTAACAGAAGGCCTGAAATCCTATATCATCCTCCGCCATAAATTAGGTAAGAATTTTTGCGTTTACAAATATTTAAAAAGTCAACTTGTGGTGGATATTTTAAATTTTAAAATGTGAATTATTACTGACTTTAATTTTCAGTTTTTGCGCCCACAAAAAATTATGAAGTTGATCTGTGCCGGCTATTTTAAAATTCAGTATAACTTTGAAAAAGTCACCTGCATATGTCCATATCTTGGGGAATGTGATAGTAAAATTTAAATGATTTCTGACTTTAGGTTTTTTCTGACTTTAAGAGTGTTTGCGCCCACAAAAAATTTTGAAGTTGACCTCTGGTGGCCATTTTGAATTTTAGTAGCATCTCTTGCCCATCCCCATGTTGCTAGGAATGTCATGTTAAAATTTTTGCGCCTACAAGAAAACGGGAAGCCGGAGGCTGGATGACGCTGGACAGAATTCTGGCGCGACTAAAATCCCCCTTCCCCTACGGGTGGGGGATAAAAAATAAATGCTAATAGTCTGTCATTTTGACCATCATGACCTAGTTTTCCCCTGATGTGCGCTCATTTTCGAACTGCCGATCTGAAAAAAATCAACGTCATAGAGGTCACAGAAAAGTCAAAAGTGGATTCAATCAAGGCTCAGGCATGATTAACCTATATCTGTAGTTTCATGTGTAGTTTAATTCCAGCAACGCGAAACAAGTCATACAGCTAAAAGTGTCGGACAGACGGGAGAACGGACAGACCAGCATTATTGACGACAACATACATCCGCTAAAATTTGGCTGTGGCCTAAAAAATATCATAATCCCCAATTACTCTAGGCAAATCTACTCCCCTAGGTGATGTGTGTGTGCGATATATAAAAAATCCCCTAATGGGCATCAGAGATATGCTCTGGAAGTGATAATGCAGACAGATAAGACTGAAGGATGGGTTGAAGCCATAGCTCCAGCCACAGGGAATAAAAAGTTCAACAATATTGAATCAAAATTCTGAGCCCTCCGTACTAAATTTTTTAAATGGTTTAAATCAGGCTATTAAAATACATTCTTTTCATTTCTAAAAAATATGGCATGGGTTATCTTTTTGACAAATTGTATTTTGTGTTATAGAAATCATGGTGTAGCTATATTGCATTGTCTCTAGACAAGTACATATTGTCAAACTAGATCTGCTATATTTGCATGGCGAATGAAAATCTCCACTATCCAAGGTGGTTTTGTAATGATGGGAATTGGTTGGGATTTCAAAATCAATAATCGGTTGGAATTGGTTGGTACAACTGACCGATGATCACAGTTAATCGTATCACATTTTTTTTTTCAAGTTCTCAAATCTTATTTTATTCACATTGCTTTTTAATTATTTTTTTTGAAGCTCTCAAGTCCTATTTTATTGACATTTTTTAATTCAATTTTTTTTATAATTTTTGGTGACAATCAATTATTGATCTTTGTAATCGATAATCACAATTAGATGAGTAAACGACCAATTGTTGATTGTAATCGATCATCGGTACATCACTACCATCTTGGATATGGAAAATAGCCAATTTTAGAACTCAACCAGGGTAATCCATCAGTGTTCAGAAACAAATTGTATCGGTTGAGGGTTTACAACATCAAATTGTTGAAGAATAATAATAATAACAACAATAGACAGCACTGCAACATGAACAATAAGTCTCCACCACACAGTGGTTGGAGACTTAATTACTACTTAAACATCAAACAAATTCCACCAGTAGTTTGTAACATCTATGTGAAGTATAAAAATTGCAGGAAATTGTAGATTTATTGTTGTATAACACAAATAACTGCTGCGGCGAAATACCTTATATAATACAATATAAGTGCTTACAAAGCTGTATTCCCTGAGGTCTCTCTGTGTAGAGAAAAATAATTAATATACTACAAGAACATATGTATGTCATGCTCAAGGTGATCACCTTGCCCTTGGTGGATCAACTCTAAGCATAGGCCATGGGTATTTAAATTTTAATTAACATAATTGATTTTCCCTTATTAGGGCCAACTAATCTTATCCAATGTAAAAGCAGGATACAGGCCGGCATGATTATTGTCCTGTAGGCCGCACACTAAAATGCTTCTAGAGTGAATATACGGTGAGCGACAGGCTATCTATATACTGTATCTCCCTGTGGTAAGTACGATACCATATATAATACGAATCAAGATTTGAAGCAGACACCTGTGTATTATGAGACCTCAAATTTTGATAGTCAGCGGTCAATGATCGGCAGGAGTAGTCATTATTGGGGAAAGACAGACTTGTGTTCTTCCATCACTGTAGATTCTGAGGCCTACACATCTAGAATTTCAACATGAAATGTAATCAGTGATGTCTGGCAATATTTCGTCGACACATTCTATCATTCCAATATCTTGTTCAGATGGGCCTAACTTAGTGCCTAATAAAAACACTTCCATATGAGCTTGAATTAAATAATTATTAAAGATGAGCAGAGGAGTGTGAATTAATTGTAGACTAACTGCATCGTCTATCGCCCGTGGCTATAAAGGTGGCAAATCTACCAAGTGCATTGTTGATTGGCAGGAAAGTGAGAGGGCGTGCACTACCAGCAAGCATAACACACATTTTTGGGACATGAATGACCAAGAAAAAACATCGCACTTTACACAGGCAGGGCTCGTCAAATTTCTAGAATGGTTGGTAGCCCGCTGGGCTACCAGCATTAAAAGTTTGGTAGCCCCCAATGCATATCGGTAGCCCAGATAAAAGTGTTGCTCTCGTAGTCTCTCATGATTGGTTGGGGTCTGGTGGATTTCAAGTATCATGACTAGTAGACTAAGAGTCTAATAGGCCTAGTAATGTTGTATGACTATCATAGTATGTAAGGCCTACAGTATTTATATTAGAATCTAATTTATATAATTACTTAGAGCCTATAGCTATATTGTATATAATAGACTAGCCTTATTTTTTCAAAGCATTTATTTATTTAGACTTATAACCATGTCCATTTGGAAGTTTGTTCCTCGTAATTCAGTATAAATGTCTTGTTGTCAACATGATCACATGATTATTCTACATATTGTGTTTGGGTTTTCTTAAAAAAATATATGCAAGTTAATTAACTTGCCACTGACAGCATATAAATATGTTGTTCAAACTTGAATTCTGTTGAGAGAGGTGACAATAAAACTACTATTTATGCTACTCGTAGGCCTATATATGTACACTGCCCCCGTCTGGATGGAACAGGTTACACAGTGCTCTGTGTAGCCTATATGTAGTAGGGCCTACCAGTAAGTGACAGTCTTTGAATGACCACGTCCACATGTGTTTACAAACAAAGCTGAACTTACATACCGGTACATGTATGCTGCGTTACGTCAGTGTACCTTGCAGAGTTTGATATAGTTTTGCATACTGATTACTGTAGGCTGTAGCGCTAAGCAGTTTTATGTAGGCCTACACATCACCTAATGCTAATTGTGCATGAAAAAACTGGTGATACAAAAATGAGGGCAACGTACGATTAACAATACGTACAGTCCTGTATGAAAAGACACTAACCTTCGTCGTCATATTATAAAGAAAGCGATCAGCTCTCTGCTGATCAACACGTGCGTGCATGACGCGCCGGAATGTGGCGTTGTGCCAGTTTTGTGACCCACCCTCCCCGCGTCTTTCCCGTTTGCGATCCGATGCAATATCACTCATGGATGGAAGACAAATAGTATTTGACTTAAAACAGCCTATTCTACCTACAGTAAACTCCCCAAATTCCCCCATTCATAAAAATTTATTTTATAGTTAGGTATACACATTATTCTGATATCCACTGTTTATAGGCATAATTTATATACTTCTACTGCTCCAAGTTTAATTGCTCGCGGGGATTATTATAATTAGGTAGTCTGCTTGACACAGGTCAAAGGACATGCAAATATTGACCATTGGCGTTCTCGAAATAACTTAATTTATGCAACCGAGTCGGATCGGTAATTCCCGTGAAAAACAATTCACGGAATCTCAACATAAACAATGGTCGAATCGTGTACAAATATGAACGTTCTGACAGAGATAGAGCGATTTAAATTAAAGCAAGTGAAAGAATATAGTCTTTAGAATATACCACACAATTTTCAGAAACATCCGACAAAAAAAACACTAGTTAATATTAGCCAGCCAATAGCAAAGTGTTGTTTTCCCATATAAACGGATGCACGGCGCGCAATGTCGTAATTACGCTGGCATTGCAACTGGTAGCCCGTCGGGCTCTGGCTGCTGCCGCTGTGGTAGCCCCCCCCCAGCTCAACTGGTAGCCCCAGGCTCCCGGGCACCCGATTTGACGAGGCCTGACGGGACTATACAGCATTGTGTATAAAAAAGCCATGGTGGCCCCACCACGAAATAACAGAGAAGTTCCAAAGCCAGGGAGGTTCCTTCACCAATTCTAAAGGACATAAATACATTTATAAATTAAAGCACAACCCTTCCACACTTGGAACAAAATGTTCTAAAGAGTCTACTACAATAATTAAAGTAATTTAGAGGCCAATACAACAGCATATACTGAGATGTTTGAAAAGACAATATAGAGGCAAAATTGCATTTAGAGGTCATTACAAAGGAAATACGGGCCTGAGAGTCTCTACAGAAAATATCGGTATTTGCACAAACAGATGGACAGACAGATGAATAATTGAGCTCCTGACGACATTACAAGACAACTTCACATGTGCGAGATAAACAACCTTAACAACAAAATAAGTTATTGATCTTTTACATGACTGTTGAAATCTCACATTTATTCAAACTGAAAGTAGTTTATAACCAATTTCAAAATGGAAAGAAATCAAGAATATGCAGTATTCATAATACATGAACTACATAATGTGTATATTACTACATCCTTGGGGCCACAGTGTCACAAAAGCTGCCAGACATGACGCTTATTTGTGTTACGACAAACACCTGTCAGTAGGGCCAGCATGTTAGAAGGCGAGCCAATGTTGATTCATTGCATCCTGTATACTGCAATGCTGAACCACCTGCAAAATTGAACCAGCATATATATATATTCAGCCTTGTGTTTGCCATGTATTGTAGTGGGACAATGGCGGGTCACAGACATTAGGCCAACATTGAACCAGCTACTCTGACGTGAAAGCTGTAGTATATTCACAATGTAGTGGGCGACATGTTGAGTTGTGTCAGAATAACTGCTCAGCGTGTCAGTTATTATTGAACAGGTAATCCTTCCAACCAAGAGTAAGAGTAATACTGTAAAAGACATGAGATGATTAATCTCCTCTTACATGTATATAAATACACCCTAGTGAGGCTAAAGTCATGGAAGGTGTCATATCACACAGCATAACCACACTAATTGTGATAAAACTACTGACATTTCACAGCTGATTTCACTCGGATCAGTGATCAGACAGTCAGACGGATTAAACAGTGCCCCAGCCATAATCTGGCAATTACTGTACCAAATACAAAGAATAAATAAAACAAGAGCACACTCGACAATAGCCGGCCACCATTATCAAAGTCCGAGAACTGCTTATTAGCAACATGCAGTACACATTTGAGCAGGATACATGATATTTTTTTAAAGTTATCATGCCCACAAGGTAAAATTATTGAGGTAAAATGCGAAAAATCACAATAAATCAGCCATTTTAATTTTTTTCCAGCCATTATTGAACTTGCCCAAGAACTGGTTATTAGCAACACGCAGAACAAATTTGAGAAGGATATATGAAAAACTTATCGTGCCCACAAGTAAATATTAAAGCAGACGCCGCTGAACCTCAATTGCAATAGCCCACCTTTCTCAATTAAAAGGCGGGCTAAAAATGTGATGAAATGTTGCGTATCAAAGGAATTACACACTATGTGACCTAGATGTATGTCTAAAATGTTCATAATATAATATCAGGAGAAAAAGAAAACAACTATTGACGTACCTGTAGATCCTTTATTTGCATCATCAATTTGTAAAAATATGTATTGACTGCAGCTAGATAGTCTCGGTCATTTGTACGTAATTTCATTCCTGGATGGCGTAACAACCAACTGGAATAAAACAAGTCAAATACAAACAAGAAAACATAATTCAGGTATCCGCGCTAAACTCTTTGAGATATGGGGTACAGTGTATAATGGGGTGAGTAGGTGAAATATTGCTTAATATTGAAAGGTTTGACAAAAAATCTGTGAACTTGACTGTGCTATGGGGGAGTTGGACCCGTGGAAAACTTTATAGAGCTTTCGGTTTTATATCTAGGACTGTAAATGTATCATGCTTACAAGAAATTCCTTAGAAACCATATGTCACACATGAAATTCAAAGAAACAGTTAAAAAGTTATATGTAGGAGTTATTTATGGCGGCCATTTGCTTGGACAATCTGTAGTTAACAGCCTACCGGTAGTTAACAAAGTGGTTAACAGAGAAGATCAAAATCTGAAGTGATATTATGAAAACTGCTTCATATCATAGCTGTATTGTAAAACTGCATTATGTCGAAATGTAGGTTGATTGCATTACCAATATTTTTTATCTTTAAAAGTTTTCGCATTTTTGGCTGTTAACACTGGTTAATATACAAGTCTTCTATAACTGATTGACAAGAAATTATTCTAAAATCTCTTTCACAAAAAAAAGCTCTGAGATTATTTCTTAAAATTTTTTTAACTATACTTACTGTTTAGGAATTACAGTGGAAGCTATTAACCCTTAAAGTGTTAATCAAGTCTATAGCTGTTTTTAATCTTTTTTCTTTATCCTTTGAACAAAAAAAATGATTGGGGAATCAGCATTAAAAATAGCTAACAATTATTGGCAGGACCCCTCAGCCGTAGGCTCTGTCTATCAGCATCTAGAAATATAAATTTATGCACATGTGGCCCTAAGGTAAAAAAAATGAGGGTATTACACATCAAAGCCATTTTGGTTCTCGTGACCATGAAATAAGGTCAAGGTCACTGAATGTTGAACTTGATCTTCAG
This sequence comes from Flabesymbios commensalis, assembly GCA_964017125.1. Classification (NCBI taxonomy): domain Eukaryota; kingdom Metazoa; phylum Annelida; class Polychaeta; order Terebellida; family Flabelligeridae; genus Flabesymbios; species Flabesymbios commensalis. The sequence continues at coordinate 33,773,320 of OZ024905.1, read as the reverse complement.
ATTAGTGTCATGTATATGACGTGAAAAAATAAAGTTTCTAAGTCAAGACTTCATGAAGTTATCACGCTTGCAAGCCATTTTGGTTTCCGTGACCTTGAATTAGGTCAAGGTCACTGAATGTCGAATTTGACCTTCAGATTAGGGTCATCCACATGAAGTAAAAAAATGAAGGCCCCAAGTCAAGGCATCATGAAGTTATCGCGTATACAAGCCATTTTGGTTTCCGTGACCTGGTGACCCTAAAATCGGGTCAAGGTCACTGAATAGCGAACTTGACTTTCAGATTAGTGGCATACACATGAGGTAAAAAATAAGGGCCCTAAGTGAAGGTGTTATAAAGTTATCGCGCATACAAGCTATTTCGGTTTTCGTGAGCTGGTGACCTTGAAATTAGGTCTAGGTCACTGAATGTCAAACCTGACTTTCACATTAGTGTCATGCACATGAGGTAAAAAAAACAAAGGCCCTAAGTGGAGGCTTTAGGAAGTTATCAAGCTTACAAGCCATTTTGGCTTGTAAACAAGATCACTTGACCTTGAAATTAGGTTAAGATCACTAAATGTCAAAATCGACCTTCAGAATAGTATCATGCACATGAGGTAACAAAATTGAGGCTCTAAGTCAATGCGTTATAAAGTTATCACACTTACAAGCCATTTTGGTTCCCATGACCTTGAAATTAGGTCAAGGTCACTGAGTGTCAAACTTAACCTGCAGATTAGTGTCATGTACATGAGGTGAAAAAATTAAGGTTCTAAGTCAAGGCATTATGAAGTTATGGCGCCTACAAGCAATTTTGGTTTACGTGACATGGTGACCTTGAAATTAGGTCAAGGTCACTGAATGTCGAACTTGACCTTCAGATTAGGGTCACCCATATAAAGTAAAACAAGAACCCTGCCGTTCTGAACATTATTGGGAGTAATTTATTTTGCATTAGACTGAAGTTGATATTTGCGAAAAAAAAAAAAATCCCTTTTGTTTTGTGGTGTCTTCCTATTTGCGCTTTAAATATAGTTGACAGACTGATTTTGTAATATAATGGCTTTTGATATCAGTTGTTCATCAAATGTTTTTTTGAAGAAAAAACGTGCCAGATATTACTTGGTGGGAAACCACACATGCTGCAAATTTTATGCAGCAGTGTAAGGGTTAATAATATTTCAACATACTTTGCCTTTTTTCCATGTCAAATCGTCTCAATGAAAAAGTTAACTTATATATAACAGGCATTGTTTTGTTTCTGTATAACAGCGTGCATTGATTCACAATAACCACTAGGCCAACACTAGCCTAGCATTGGGTCAATGAGTTGTGCTTGCCGGGTGATAGCTGCTCACAGGCATACCACATCTGGCTTTCTGTCTCTGTACAGTTGGTTCGATCCTGACTTAAAAATTGATCATTTTATCAATACTGGCGCTAAAGGAAGTCTGTAATATATCAATCTTGAATAGTTTGACCTGGAAAGAACAAATATATATCTTGAATCCTGATATATGTACAATTTAAATGGATTTAGTTCACAGTCAGAAGTGAGAAGGTGGCGAGTCCTCCCGTATTACATAATCACAGTTAGCCTGGAGCGGGGTGTGTATCATGTGCATACACTGACATCCACAGCCACAATTAACAAGCACAGTAGCTGCTTACATTACAAGTAAGCTGATACTGCCTTTCGAGTTTATAACAGTATCAGCTCACTCACGGGAAATGGGATGGCCCTTCAGTATATGACTGACCCAGATATAGTGCATGAGATTGGTCGAGAAAGTCTGTGCCTGAGATCCAGTTCAGCCTCATTGACATTGCACTGTATTAATGTCACGTGTCTGTCATCCATGTTGAAATATCCAGGGATGTGAGTGACCTAGATGTTGTGTGTGTGATTGGTCAGGAAAGGCCATTGCGTCCAATGGTTTGCCTAAGATGTAGATCAACAGCATTAAGAAATTTTTTACCACATTATTGGCTATGGTGCTAGATTGTATTAAGACCAAGGGTTAGATTTTCAAAGGCAAGATATATCATTGCAAAATATTGCATCTATATCATAATATCTTTGCTTTGGGAAGAACATCTGCCAGCTTCCCCCTGCTTCAGACTCTCATTGTGGCAATTTCTTAAGATTATATTGGACTAGTTTGATCCCAAGGTGAGCAATGTTCACAGTGAAATCTATTGGCTATCTAAAGGGTATAAACTGATGGCTCAACCCACAGCTCAAAAATTGGAGACCACTAACTGTCGTAAAATTGACGACAGAAATCCTGATAACTCTGCAAATACAGATATTTATGCTTATTCTGAAACAACGTTTGGTGGGAGCATTTTGCATCAGACTGAAGTTGATATTTAAGCAATGGGCCATATAAAATTAAAATCAAAACAACTATATATTGACCGCCAATAACCATTTTTGATTTAAAAACAAAATTCCTAAAAACAAGACTACATAAGTCCAGGAGCTCCCGCTCCGAATTAGAATTTGATTTAAGCAATTTTGTATAGGGTTATTAATGTAGTCCTAGTCTAGGTCAAAAATCAAGACGCAAGACAACTAGGTCTAAGAAGCCCAGTCTAAGAGTAAGATAAGAACTAGACAGTCTGTCAGAGATTGCAAACCTCCATTGAAATTAATGATCCTAATCAGTATCCCAGTAATGGTCTACCTATCTGGCATGGTTTACCCGATATCAGGCCAATCGAGTTAACTAATAGCTGATTTACGGTCATTTTGAATTCGATATAAATTAGTTAAAAACTTAGGGTGCATCCTCCCCCGAAACCTCAAATTTTGTTTTATAGTAATGGACTAACATCTAACACAGTTTGCAAAATATTGGGCATGTGAAAGTAAATAATGGCCGATAGGGGGCCATTTTGAATTTGAACGAGTCAGAATTTTTCAAGATGCATCCTCAGCTGAAATCTCACATTTCATTCTATAGTAATCGTCTAGCTATCTAGCATGGTTTACCAAATATCGGCCATGTGAAAGTGAATAATGGCCTAAAGGCGGCCATTTTGAATTTCATCACGTCAAAATTTTCCAAGATGCATCCTCAGCTGAAATCTCACATTTCATTCTATAGTAATGGTCTAGCCATCTAGCACGGTTTACCAAATATCGCCCATGTGAAAGTGAATAATGGCCGATAGGAGGCCATTCTGAATTTGATCAAGTCAATTTTTTTCAAGATGCATCCTCTCTTGTAATCTCACATTTTGTTTTATAGTAATGGTCCAGCTATCTAACACGGTTTACCAAATATCAGCAATGTGCAAGTAAATAGTGGCCGATAGGCGGCCATTTTGAATTCGATTGATTCGAAAGTTTTTAAAAGGCATCCTCTCTCGAAACGTCACATTTTGTTTTATAGTAATGGTCTAGCTATCTAGCACGGTTTACCTGATATCAGGCCTATCGAGGTAAATAATGCTGATTGTCGGCCATTTTGAATTCGTAAATTAAAAATTTTCAGGGTGCATCCTCCCCCGAAAACTCACACTTTGTTTTATAGTAATCAGGTAATGGTCTAGCCATCTAGCACGGTTTACCAAATATCAGCCATGTGAAAATGAATAATGGCCGAAAAGGCGGCCATTTTAAATTTGATCAAGTCAAATTTTTTCAAGATGCATCCTCATCTGAAATCTCACATTTCGTTTTACAGTAATGGTCCAGCCATCTAGCACGGTTGACCAAATAACGGCCATGTGAAAGTGAATAATGGCCGATAAGCGGCCATTTTGAATTTTATCGAGTCAAATTTTTCCCAGATGCATCCTCTCCAGAAATCACACATTTTGTTTTATAGTAATGGTCTAGCCATCTAGCACGGTTTACCAAATAACGGCCATGTGAACGTGAATAATGGCTGATTGGCGGCCATTTTGAACTTTGACAAAATGATTTTTTTCAAAATACATCCTCTCCTGAAGCCTTACAATTTGTTTTATAGTAATGGTGTAGATATCTTGAGCGGTTTTCATGATATTCCACAATATCAGGCCTGTCAAGGTGAATAATGGCTGATAGGCGGCCATTTTGAATTTTATCAACTTTAATTTTTTCAGGATGCATCCTCTCCTGAAACCTTACAATTTATTTGATATTAATGGTGTAGCTATCTTGAGCGGTTTTCATGATATTCCGCAATATCAGGCCTGTCGAGGTGAATAATGGCCGATAGGCGGCCATTTTTAATTTTATCGACTTGAAATTTTTCAAGATGCATCCTCTCCTGAAACCTCACAATTTGTTTCATAGTAATGGTGTAGCTATCTTGAGCGGTTTTCATGATATTCCGCAAAATCTTTTAGTCGGATTTACCGATGTTATAAATTAGGTCAAAGTGTCAACTTCAAGGTCAAGGTCCAAAAACCTGAAAAGGCACAACTAGGGACCTTAGAGAACATGTATGTGCATTATGACTGTCATCGGCCCAGTACTTTTCGAGATCTGCTCCGGAAACGAAGTGCGCGTCAAAACGTCTAAATAGGTCATAGTTCTGAACCAGAAGTAGGTCAAAGTTCAAATACCCCAAAAGGCACAACTGGACCCCCTAGGGGTGTTGTGTGTAAAATATGAAGACAATCGGACAAGCACTTTCAGAGATATGCTCCGGAAACGAATTGTTTACGGACGGCCCAACGGCCCAACGCCGTCACATCATCATTTTCTCCTCTGCAACCTTGCGTATTGAATTCAGATTAAAAATATTTTAACCCGTCCATTAGCCACCTGGAAGTAACCCACATACCAAAAATTGTTATCCTAGCTTATTTTCTCACAAAGTTATAGGCAAAAACGGAGGTAGAATCCATAGCTCCATTCGCTCACCTACGGTGACGGCGGGAGCTAAAAATTAGATGCCCAAGTGTGATGTGTTTTCTTTGTTAGTTCACATGATAACAGTGTCCTTGTCTATATCTCGTAAAATAATACTGTCAGCATGAGGTCATATGAGACCAATGAGATGGGTGGGAGATGTTGACCAATCAGAGTTTGAGCACGACTGTCAATCAGCTCTGTCGTTGAACTATCAATATGACAATGATTTGTGTCAGCAATACAAATATGATTTGTGTAGTAAATATTATGATACTATGTTATCCATAGGATAACTACCAGGCCTGTATGCCTGAAATGGTTAAACATGCTCCAATAAACTATTCCGACTTTCATTCATGGCTAGATTTCCACTGGGGAACATCAAAATAAGCTGAACAATACAAAAAAAAGCCTTCTGTAAAAAGCTATGCTCGTAAACTCAACTCAGTTTATACATGTACGTGGCTCATCATATATTATTATCACTAATTATGAAAAACGTCGTCCCCATGTCTGAGATGTATACGCGGTTGGTCCATCAATCTGATCCACTGTCATGGCTATATATATGTCTTTACTGCTCATCGCGGACCGCAGCACAAAAATTTTAAAACTTTTGCAGCTGTAGTCTATGGACATGTGTACATCATATGGTCATATAAAGAAGCAAAAATAAAATCACATTTCTTTTATTTTAGCCTGATTGGGTCCCTTTAAAGAATTATTCAACTGCAAAACGCGCATGCCTGGGATGGTCAAGTATAGGCCAACAGTAGCCTATTGAATACAGATTGACGGCATTAATATAGCCACTGAACTGATTACAAGATACTACTTAAACGAGACATTGATCCAATGCTGTTTTAATGCTAGGCCAACGTCTGCGACGCTGGCCCAACATTGAACTAACATTGAATAAATGTACAATGTTTGAGAGAAAGTCCTCTTGCCCCAGCAAACACAAGATATTTGTATAACATTTATACAACGTCGGCCCAGCGTCTTCGACGTTGGTCCAACATTGCATAGTCATACAAATGTTTTGTGTTTACTGGGATGTCAATACAAACTTGGGGTCATACAGTTTCAACATCCCCGCAGTAATACAGTCAGTTTGTTTGCAAGCCAGCGACCAAGTAGGGGCAAGGGCAAACAGCTTTGAATTATTAACTCATAGATGTCGCTCAAGTATATATGAACTTGCTGTGATTTGAGAACTTGCTCTTAATGAGGCTTTGGGTATGAAACGCATATTTAATTTTATTATGGAATAGGGTCTTGGCCTACCCACGGGCACTATTGCCTTCTGGGGGACCCTTGTCCCGCAAATTTTGACAGTTGACCACACCTTTAAGTTTCACAGACCACTTTGTTGTGGATGTTGTTTTAACACTGGGACAAAGTCGTAAAGGTAGACCAGCATGAAACCAGCATTGAATAACACATGCGTTTGTTGCATAAATAATCAACTCCACAGACCCGTCTGATGTGAAAACATTCCTCAGTTCCCAAACTATTAACACTATACAACAAGTTAATGGCCTACATTCGACCTGTAGGATTTGATGATCATACACATTCAGAAACACGCAGTCTGAGAGTAAATAATTGAATATATATATTTTTTTAAATACTTATTTTAATTGGTAATCGTATCAGCAATCAATCCATGTGGTTCGCATAAACTTGGGCATTGGTTGACAGCCAGCGTCACATGTTCACTGAGAATACGCGCATTTTCCCATGCCCGCGCCGACCCTGTGACTGTGGCGTGTAGCAGCTGGTTACAGAAGGTCCTATGATCAGAAGGTCCTATGTTTAGAAGGTTCTATGTTCAGAAGGTCCTTTGTTCAGAAGGTCTTATGCTTAGAAGGTTCTATGTTCAGAAGGTCCTTTGTTCAGAAGGTCCTATGTTCAGAAGGTTCTTTGTTCAGAAGGTTCTATATTCAGAAGGCTCTATGTTCAGAAGGTCCCATGTTCAGAAATATTTGTTCAGAAGGTCCTATGTTTAGAAAGCACGGGTGACTATTTGTCAGTTCCAATTGGGTACACGACGTTGAATCAACGTCAATGACGTTCATTTAATATTGCAAAAACGTTGTATACCCAGTGGGTTTCCAAGCTTAAAATTAGTGACATTTGATCAAATTTGAAGGACTCATTAAATTGTAGATATGACAGCTATAATTATATTTCATAGGAGGTACGTTGTTCGAAATACTATATAAAAACGAGTGATATAGATGTGGAAATATCAATTATTTTATGCTATGTGGTCTATGGGATTATTCTCTGTTGAATGTAAAGTCTAAGTGGTATGTGGTGGTAGGTAAATAGTCAGCAAATTGTTTAACAACGTCAACTTCGCCGCGCATTGTGGTATAAATCGATGGTAGTAATTTACCATTCCTAAGTATCTTCGTAACGCCCGCTGCTTTTCGGGTTTACTTCGGGATATGCAGGGGGTTATAGACACCCCCCGGAATAGCCTAAAATAAAATAAAAAAGGCAATGGCGCCGTATATAGCTCATCGTTGTAACTGCAGGTGTTTGTCTAGGCTATAGGACAAGTTCACACTAGCCCCGGATTGAGGTGGATTTGAATTCAGATATAATGTAGATTTGGTAATATTTGCGATGTTTTAATTTTAACGATTTTCTCAAGGAGAAGAAATTCGCGAACTCCTAAATCTCGCGAAAATTATTATTATAATAGCACTACTAAAGTGAAAAGTCCCAAAATCAGAAATTGGCGAAAATTTGAACACGCGGAAATTACCAGATCTACAGGAGTGTCATATTCCTGAATTAGGGGGCCAATATTTCTGTGATCACTCCTGGTCTGTGGCTCTTCACTATGTTGATTGAAGTCCCAATAGCGATTTTGGCAAATTGTGGATGGACAGACGACGGACAACGCGTCATGACAAAACTCATCTGACCTTTGACCGAATGAGCTAAAATGAGAGGCTGTGATTTGTTATCTTGCATTGCAATTTACCTGAAACTGAAAGATATAATTTTTTCTACATAAAACAAAGAATTTTCTGAATATAGGACCTTCTGAATATATCTGAATATAGGACTTTCTGAACATAGAACCTTCTGAATATACCCTTTTGAACAATTTTTTTTTCTGAACATAGGACCTTCTGAACATAGAACCTTCTGAACATTAAACCTTCTGAACATAGGACCTTCTGAATATAGAACCTTCTGAACATAGAACCTTTCAAACAAATATTTTCTGAACATAGAACCTTAAGAACATAGGACCTTCTGAACATAGGGCAGTCACCGTAGCGGCTATTATGACTGAAATACCCTAACAAAATATAATGGCGACGGTACTCAATCGGATATCCCGACGATTTAGGAGTCCAATATTTGGTTTAATAAAATTATTAGCAGCATTTCATACATTTTGGAATCAGGAGCTCGTTTTCTGTCATAGGCCTACTGCAATTTAACGTTGTTGGCATGTTTTGGATCATTAAATGCTGAAAACTCCTACTTTTCTAACAAGGCTGAATACTCCTGTGAAACTATTAAATCCAGCGATAAACATCTTACAATTGGACAGCATGGTCCGTAATGGTCACATAGGTCTACTGGCGGCACTTTTTAGGCTAAACCGGCACTAAACGCATGCCAGGCGGTTCAATATTAATATAGTGGCAGCGCTGATGTGAATAATCTTTTACTGTGATATTTTGTCGGCTTGGAAATATAGACTTTTCTTTAAGAAACTCTAGAAAGACTGACTGGTAATGAGTGGGCGATCTGTGATTTAAAACAAATCTAAAACTAATCAGCTAATCAATGTCAGGCCTTCGCACGCCATTAGGTCTACTGCCATTACTTCCCTCGCCACGGGTGAGAGTGTAATTCTACCCCTGGGTACAGGCCAACTTTCGGAAAATTTTGCAAAAATTGGCGTAGTACTAGTATGAGTGTATTCTGAGGCACCTGAGATTAATCCGCTGCAAGTTTACAGTTAAGGCTTCTTTTCAGTACTGGACAATCATCGTCCTGCCGGACCGTTGCTAGGGTTTCAATTACCAACCCTGGATCCAAATTACCGGTCTCAGGTCGGCTTTAAATCCTTCAATGTGTATACACCACACAGCGACCACGAGACAATGACACAATGCAGGTTCAATGCTGGACCACAGTCAACAACGCTGGTACAACATTGAGCCAGCATTGGATCATCGCCATCACTCAGAATAAGCAACAACATGATTACCATATAACAACATACAGTGATTGATTTATGCTTGCTGGGAAATAAATTGTCATTTTTCTGTCAATTTTGTAGCTAGAGGATTATATAATGTATCAATCTGGGCTAGTTTTAGCTGAAAAGAACAAATATGTCATTTTTAATCCTTAGATATTTAGAAATAAAAAGATTTAATCCACAGTCAGTAGCTTAGTCATGTCAGAGTGCACATAATCGCAGGTGGGTACGCCAACAGGAGATGCGGCTCTGTGCTGTGACAGGAGGCATGACAGTGTGTACAGGATGATAGACCTACCACAGACCTGTACCCAGCAAAGAGGAGACATTGACCCGACTCTGTTATAACGCTGGCCCATCGTCTACGACGCTGGTCCATCATTATAACAGCATCGGGTCAATGTCTCGTGTTTGCTGGGTATGCAGGTATGTACGCTGGAAGGTTCACTATTCCAACGTTATCTCTTCTGCAAAGGCAGTATTTACTTACTTGTAAAGTCAGCAGATACTGCATTGTTGTTCCACACGGCATTTCGTTATCACGTGGTTGCCAGAAGCGGACCCCCGAGCAGACCCTATCAGAAATAGGACACTGACGCGCCATTGGCCCAGCATTGAAACACTTCTGGATCAATGCGAGTTGTTTATTGGTCTATCTATCTAGCGATGTGATTGACCCAGATAACGTGTGTGTGATTGGTCAAGGAAGGCTATATCTACCAATGGTTTGCCATAGATGTAGGTCAGCCTCATTAAGAATTTTTTCATCATGCTTTGTGGTTGTGGTGTGAGATGCTATTGAGACCCATGGTTAGATTTTAAAAAGCAATATATATCATTGCAAAATATTGTATCGATATCATAATAGATTTGCTTTGAAAAGTAGAACATCTGCTAGCTTTCCCTAGTTTTAAACTCTCATTGTGGTGGTTTCTTAAGTTTATATTGGCCTAGTTTCATCCTAAGGTAGGCATTGTTCTCAGTGAAACTTACTGGCTATCTACAGGGTATAAATCTATAGCCCAACACACAGCTCAAAATTTCGAGAGCCCTAACTGTCGTAAAAATGACGACGGAAATCCTAATAACTCAGCAAATACAGATATTTATGCTTATTCAGAAACAACGTTTTGTGTGCCTACTGTAGGCTATGCAATGAGAGAAAACTGAACCTATGCGTTTTGCCGTATTTGAGAAGATGTGAGTGATAGTCATTTGGGACACACATGATATGGACACAAAAAAACAGGGCCCAAAATCCGTTTTGTGAACCATATTAAAACATTATTGGAATGAGTTCCAATAATGTTAAAATGAAAGCCCTAAGTCAAGACGTTATGAAGTAATCACCCGTGCAAGTCATTTTGGTTTCCATGACCTGGTGACCTTGAAATCAGGTCAAGTTCACTGAATGTCAAACTTGACCTTCAGATTAGGGTCATACACATGAGGTAAAAAAAATAAGACCGTAAGTGGAGGCGTTAAAAAGTTATCGCGTTTACAAGCCATTTTGGTCTCCGTGACCTGATGACCTTGAAATTAGGTCAAGGTCACTAAATGTCTAACTTGACCTTCAGATTAGTGTCATACACATGAGGTAAAAAACGGAGGTCCTAAGTCAAGTTATTGCGCTTACAAGCATCTGCATGGCCCGACCGACTGGTGATCATGCTGAGGGGTAAAAATGTTAGATCTGCATATGTTTTGATTCAAATTGTACAAATGTAAGTAATTATTATCCACTTGAAGCTGTCAATTGTGGTAGAGAGACACAACTACAAGTGGGTGGAAATTTAAATTCTATAACTTAGCTCTCCATTAGAAGAGCTCCGATTTTCTTTTTGGCAAGAAGGTCTTTGCGCAAGTGTTTCAATAGACCGAGCAAGCTAGCGTCCCGACAGCTATAGCCTCGACGAAAAGCAGAGAGGTGTGGAGAAAGTACATCATTTAGTACATCAAAAGGAGAAATTTGGTGTGCTAATACTTTCTAGAAAATTTTGGCCAAAATTGGTAAAAGGCTTATTGGACGGTAGTCACCTTTTTCTAGCTTGTCAGCTTTTTTATAAATTGGTACAACCGATGCCTTTTTTAAAACGCTGGGGGAAACACCCCTGTTCAATAGATTTATTTATTAGTCCAGAAATGATAGGTGCTATTTCAGAGCCAGCTTGTTTTAAAAATTTTGGGGGAATTCCATCGGGCCCAGTAGCTTTTTTTATAATTTAGAGTTTAAAACTCAAGAGATTAAAACTCAACAGAAGCAGAGCTTTCAGAAATAGGTGGAGCCTCGATGGGAAATATGGAAACTGTCATTTTTTCCTAAGACTAGTTCGTCTAGTTCCTGAGATATTTATTGAATATTATTGTATTATAATGTATGAAAAGTATTTTTTTGCTTTCATTTAACATACTGGAAACAGCATACTCACCTAGGAAGGCCACCAAGTTCCCATTCTGAGCAAATGTATGGACCAGGTCGTAAGATCACAAATAAACCAAGAGCATCAGCTGCCTTTATAAATTTTCTGAAGAATAATCCACAATACACACATTTGGGAAATGGGAATGCATGTGGTTGTAAAGAATCTTAACATTGAATACACAGTGCATTATAAACTAATTTTAACCGTTACACCGCTAAGTAAGACTACAGTCGTTTTTATTCCATTTTATTAGCTGATCAAATAACTGTGATGAAGTTGTGGATCGCGGTAGCGAGACACATTTTCAAGTGGGTGAAAATTTAAACTTAAGGTATTTAATTTAGCGCTTTAAGGGTTAAGACATAACTACATAAAAATGTGGTAGATTCTGAGTCAAGTGTGTGGAGAACTTCATTTTTAAGATTAACAGCTATTCCTTTTCTATTATTATTATTATTATTATTACAAAACATTTATATAGCGGTCCATCCGAAGGGTGTTCTGGATCGTTGTACATACTGGAAATGAAAAGAAAAATTAACGAAGATGTAATAGTTATAATCAAGTTTGATATACTGATATGATTGTAAAGTGAAAATATTATAAGTTGAGTATAATTTTAAAAGTTAAAAATGTCATGTAAAAGTTCAATACCGGTATACAATAAAGATTCATAAATTAACAAAATGTTCTGGTAAAAAACAATGTCTACAAAGCCGTTTTAAAATGCGAAGTACAATCAATCATCCTCATTCTTTCTGGAAGCTTGTTCCACACCTGTTTTAAAATTAGAAAATGTTTTTTTGAAATGAATGAAAAAAATAAATTAATCAATTAATAACTAAATTAAAGTTTACAAAATATACTTGTACCCAGTAGTTCTAATTGCTTTTACAATTAAATGTTTTTTAAATTGCACCAGAAATGTGATGTTAACAACAAAATAATATAGTGAAGCAATAGTTTACATTTATAAGCTTGTGGTTGATTAAACCTAGGTTATCTCTCTTCATTTTCATTCACCTTCAGATGTGAATTTTTCAACTGAAGGTGAATGAAGATTTTCATATATATATTACGGAATATCCCATGCTTAATGTATAAATTAATACTCATCTATAGTGCTTATTGTGATTGATATAGCAGCTTGCCAATTGAGTTGTTGGCAGGTTGCCAGGGGTTTGGTAGGAAAAAAATGTATGGGAAGAATTGCCCTGTGACAGGTCATATATGTGAAAAATAAACAAAATTTATCAGTTGATTTTTTAGTTACAGCTAAATAAAGGAAACACCTGCGGCGGCGGATACGGCGGCAGAAAGAGAAAAATGCTAAACACTATAAGCATCACGATATTCATCAGGGATGTTCAAATACCAAAATTAATGTCATCCCCTTCGAGATAAAAAATGAGGTCAAAGGTTATAACTCAAATCATGTGTGTTTGCGATAGAAAAAAAATTCAGCTAACAGTTTCCTAAATATTGTCCAGAAACGGAACACGGATGCACAGCTAGACGGCCAGACAGGTGGATGAAAACATCCCTCGCTCTACTTCATGTGAGGGGGGTAAAAAGTTGTCCCACTCAATAGACGATTTAACAAACCTTATATTGAGAATTCCATCAAAATTGAATACTCCTTTGATTTCTTCATGTGCATTCCAAGCTACATATCTGTCAACAAACATTAATAACAATTATTTAAGGAACATACTACAAGGAGTAGTTTAATTTTTATGGCTAATTAATATATATGAAAGTATCCAACCTCTAAAATGCAAAGTTGATTGCCAGTGCAGTAAAGATTGGGATACATATTTAAAATACATTGTGTATATATTATCATCTCAGCCATTTTGGTGAAATTGCAAGGAAGTGCTGTGGCAGCCATCTTGAAAACTCAAATTATTCCATTTTCAAACTCAAATAAAAACTTTTAGAGAATGGTCTGTGAGAGTTTTGTGAGATCGATTATAATGGCGACTGTAAAGTGTTATTACGTAGAATTGTAAAAAGCGTTATCACCTAGAATTATGAGTGCCATAGTGGCCATCTTGAATACTGTAAACCAGGAAATATTGGTGGCTTTAAACTTTGGCAGCTTGGGGAATGAAAAGAAACCTGAAGATGAACATTCTCTTTGACAAAGAGAAACATTTGCGTTTTTTACCAAAACCGGCAATAGAAAATGGGCACCAATATTTCCAGGTCTACAGTGGGAAAATCAGCCAATTTTCACACTTAAACAGGTGATCAATTGAGAAAAGTTTTATAAAGATAAAATAAATATTGGTGATCGTGAAGCGTTCAGGGTGAATTGTAAGAAACTGCTTTTCTTCAGAAAGATAATTAGTGAGAAAATGTAATGAGAAAGTTTCTTAGAGCTTAGAAAAAATTGGTGACTGTAGAGCATTTACGTCCAAATGAAAGAAAGCGTCACGGCAGCCATGCACAGCCACTTTTAAACATCTGTCAGAGAATGGTCTGAGAATGCTTTGCGAAGATCGGATAAATATTGGCAATTGTAGAGCATTTATGCCAAATTATAACTAGATGTTAAATTTGCATGGCAAATATGAAAGTCTCCATCTTCCACAATAAAAAGTTCATGACAATGCAGTGACGGTGGGGCTATATATATGTAGAAGGTTTTTAAGAATAGATTCACACTGCCGCTGATTATATATGTAATTATATTATTTATATAGGCTATTTTATATGCCTAGTCACCGGCAATTAGAGGTCAAATGTTGAATTGGTCACGGAAAATCTCACGCCGTATCCTATATTAAAACAACCTATACAAAAATTTCGCTAGCACTTCACAATATTTTGCTGTAATGTCTGCCATTAATCACACTGACAATTTTATTACATTGGCCGACATAAAGTGACCGTTGATATATAGTGTCCGCTACTTGGAGGTCAAAAGTTGACTTGTTGCTAAAAAATCACTGGCAGTGGCTGCGTTATGGAGGTGACCGGCCATTGGAGGTCATTTATGTATGCAGAAAATGCATGTGGAACTGCAAATGGCGACCGTTGAATGGAGGTGGCCCTTCGAACTGTTGACCTGTCAAGACAAGTCATACTTTAAAAAAATGCCATGTCAGCTATCTTGGATATGCAAATTAGTAAAAAAAATTAATTGAATTAGGGTACTCCATCAGTGTTCAAACAAAAATTTGTGAGGTCGGATGAATATTTGCGACTTCAGAGCATATACGTTGATTTGGAAGGAAGAGGCAGGGCTGCCATCTTGGATGGCAGTTGATTTTCGAACTCAACCAGGGTAATCCATCAGGGGGTGTACAGAAAATCAGATCAGATTATTTTGGCGACTGGAGAGCGTTTACATCGATTTGTAAGGAAGAGCCGAGGGGGTCATCTTGGATATGAAAATTAGCTGATTTTAAAACTCGACCAGTGTAATCCAGTGATTTAATTTGCTCTCCCAGAAATTTTCAAGGAGTATTTTTTAGCTCTCCTCTTATTTTCTTATGTGGAAGACTGGGGTATGCAGAAAAAAATCTTGAAGATCCGATGAAAATTAGCGACTGAAAAACATTCACCTCATGAAATTACCAAAGAATAATAATAACAAAAAGAGAACTTTGTGTGGAAATAAAAGCAGCCCTCTGTTACCTCCAGTAAGCCATTTTAAATTTGATATAGATCAGCAAACTTTCTCAAAGTTTATTTCATATTACCGCTTTAGCTACAGTGTATCATAAAAGATTTTTAAGATAATAAGAAAAATATTTTAAAATGTCCGCCAGTCGGCCATTTTGGATTTTATTTCTGCAAATTTGCTATGGGTTATCCTTGTATAAGACCTTATATTTTGTTCTATACTCAAGGTCCAGCTATTTTGCTTTGTTTTTGAATTAGGCAAATATCACAAAATTACTTAAATTCAAAATGGCCGCTAAACAGCCATTTTAAAATCGTTTGCTCTCAAAAGTTAATCAGATCATTGGCTGACATAGCTGCACACATTTGTCAAGTTAAAAAAAGATCTGATGGAATTTTATTTCTGAAACGTGCTAACGAGCATTTCTTCATTAGTGACCTAGTAATTAAAGGGTTAACGATACGGGGATCAAAATGTCACCAAGCAGAACAGTACCGGGTGGCTGAAAAATTGATTTCGGGGACCTGCAAAGTATGCAGAAAGTTTGATCCATACAACATGCAGAAAAAAATTATGAATAAATATTAGAAACATGGACTAAAGTTTGTTGATGAAAAATAATCAGCTGGTTTGTTTGATCAAGCTATAAATAGAGTGTAGCAAAATGTTCCGTTCAGACTGATTAGATAATTATCACATAGGTGAGTTTTATTGCATTTCTCAGTTCTTCTAACTATTTTTGCTTTTCTGACTTGCTAAGTATTTTGTCATTCTCGATCATTACATTGCTTAATCACATCCAAATTCGGATTGCTGATTATCACCACTATCTCCATTCTGACCAGGCACAATCTTTGATGCCATGTCACATCACCACTGTGATGTCCAATCTCGGAATCCTTTCAAACAAGACTACATAAGTCCAGGAGCTCCCGCTCCGAATTAGAATATGATTTAAGCAATTTTGTATAGGGTTATTAATGTAGTCCTAGTCTAGGTCCAAAATCAAGACGCAAGACAACTAGGTCTAAGAAGCCCAGTCTAAGAGTAAGATAAGAACTAGACAGTCTGTCAGAGATTGCAAACCTCCATTGAAATTAATGATCCTAATCAGTATCCCAGTAATGGTCTACCTATCTGGCATGGTTTACCCGATATCAGGCCAATCGAGTTAACTAATAGCTGATTTACGGTCATTTTGAATTCGATATAAATTAGTTAAAAATTTAGGGTGCATCCTCCCCCGAAACCTCAAATTTTGTTTTATAGTAATGGACTAACATCTAACACAGTTTGCAAAATATTGGGCATGTGAAAGTAAATAATGGCCAATAGGGGGCCATTTTGAATTTGATCGAGTCAGAATTTTCCAAGATGCATCCTCAGCTGAAATCTCACATTTCATTCTATAGTAATGGTCTAGCCATCTAGCACGGCTTACCAAATATCGCCCATGTGAAAGTGAATAATGGCCGATAGGAGGCCATTTTGAATTTGATCAAGTCAAATTTTTTCAAGATGCATCCTCTCCTGAAATCTCACATTTTGTTTTATAGTGATGGTCTAGCCATCTAGTACGGTTACTAAAAACTGGCTATGTGAAAGTGAATAACGGCCGATAGGCGGCCATTTTGAATTTGATCGAGTCAATTTTTTTCAAGATGCATCCTCTCTTGTAATCTCACATTTTGTTTTATAGTAATGGTCCAGCTATCTAACACGGTTTACCAAATATCAGCAATGTGCAAGTAAATAGTGGCCGATAGGCGGCCATTTTGAATTCGATTGAGTCGAAAGTTTTTAAAAGGCATCCTCTCTTAAAACGTTACATTTTGTTTTATAGTAATGGTCTAGCTATCTAGCACGGTTTACCTGATATCAGGCCAATCGAGGTAAATAATGCTGATTATCGGCCATTTTGAATTCGTAAGTTAAAAATTTTCAGGGTGCATCCTCCCCCGAAAACTCACACTTTGTTTTATAGTAATCAGGTAATGGTCTAGCCATCTAGCACGGTTTACCAAATATCAGCCATGTGAAAATGAATAATGGCCGAAAAGGCGGCCATTTAAAATTTGATCAAGTCAATTTTTTTCAAGATGCATCCTCATCTGAAATCTCACATTTCGTTTTACAGTAATGGTCTAGCCATCTAGCACGGTTGACCAAATATCGGCCATGTGAAAGTGAATAATGGCCGATAAGCGGCCATTTTGAATTTTATCGAGTCAATTTTTTTCAAGATGCATCCTCTCCTGAAATCACACATTTTGTTTTATAGTAATGGTCTAGCCATCTAGCACGGTTTACCAAATAACGGCCATGTGAAAGTGAATAATGGCTGATTGGCGGCCACTTTGAACTTTGACAAAATGAATTTTTTCAAAATACATTCTCTCCTGAAGCCTTACAATTTGTTTCATAGTAATGGTGTAGATATCTTGAGCGGTTTTCATGATATTCCACAATATCAGGCCTGTCGAGGTGAATAATGGCTGATAGGCGGCCATTTTGAATTTTATCAACTTCAAATTTTTCAGGATGCATCCTCTCCTGAAACCTTACAATTTATTTGATATTAATGGTGTAGCTATCTTAAGCGGTTTTCAAGATATTCCGCAATATCAGGCCTGTCGAGGTGAATAATGGCCGATAGGCGGCCATTTTTAATTTTATCGACTTGAAATTTTTCAAGATGCATCCTCTCCTGAAACCTCACAATTTGTTTTATAGTAATGGTGTAGCTATCTTGAGCGGTTTTCATGATATTCCACAAAATCTTTCAGTCGGATTTGCCGATGTTATAAATTGGGTCAAAGTGCTGGGTCAACTTCAAGGTCAAGGTCCAAAAACCTGAAAAGGCACAACTAGGGACCTTAGAGAACATGTATGTGCAATATGACTGTCATCGGCCCAGTACTTTTCGAGATCTGCTCCGGAAACGAAGTGCGCGTCAAAACGTCTAAATAGGTCATAGTTCTGAACCAGAAGTAGGTCAAAGTTCAAATACCCCAAAAGGCACAACTGGACCCCCTAGGGGTGTTGTGTGTAAAATTTGAAGACAATCGGACAAGTACTTTCAGAGATATGCTCCGGAAACGAATTGTTTACGGACGGCCCAACGGCCCAACGCCGTCACATCATCATTTTCTCCTCTGCAACCTTGCGTATTGAATTCAGATTAAAAATATTTTAACCCGTCCATTAGCCACCTGGAAGTAACGCACATACCAAAAATTGTTATCCTAGCTTATTTTCTCACAAAGTTATAGGCAAAAGAAGAGGCCAAAAAAAAAACGGAGGTAGAATCCATAGCTCTCTTCGCTCACCTACGGTGACGGTGGGAGCTAATAAAGACGTCAGAACCTGACATCTGTGGACATCAGATTCTGACGTCTTAAAGTAGATCTGTAATCTGTCGCACTGTAAGAATTAAAATATTTGTAATCGCCGTACCACTTTAACATAGGTATTCAAATGACGAGGAAAGCGCTGACAAAGACATTTATAATAATTTCAAATTGAAAACAAGAACCCTGTGGTTCTGAACATTATTGAGAGTAATTTTTTTGCATTAGACTGAAGCTGATATTTATATTAAGCAATGGGCCATGTAAAATTGTAATCAAAACAAATATAGTTTCCACCAATACAGCCCAGCAGATACTATGGTAAGCCAATGTTGGCTTAAGGCTGGTACAGCGTCGTATGAAGTGGGCCAGCATTGACACAATCTTGACACTGTGTGCAGATGTGTACTGGTAGCTTCAAATCTCCGTACCAGATAGCGTTATCCATCCTTCTAAAGATACAACTTTTTAAAATTAGCTGTTCACAGACTGTGTCACGTCTGCAGATGTCTGCCGGCCCTGCACTGACAAGATACGGCTTTTTATGCTTCCACATCGTTGGGACGCATATATCAGATTATAGTAGCTGAAAAATGCTTTCTGGTGATATAACTATTTCTACTGTATCTTGAATACTTTTTCTGTTATTACTTTAAAACCAAGTTTAAATGGGGTTTTCGATGTAAATATTTATTTATTTACATGCGATGCAGTTAACATCCAATGCACCCTTGGCGTTACAAGGTACATTATACCACTAATTAGCTGGGGACGTCAGCGGTGTCCGTGTGTCTGCTAGTTGTGATGAACATCCCACTTCAAATACCTGACTTTTTCAATTATGGTCGTACAGACATGCAATAAATATCACCAGAAAACTTATTCAATGCTGAAAATAATGATATAAATTAGATAATGATAGCACCTAAAACTCGCAAAGTTATTAATTTGAAAAATAAGGCAGGGTATAGCAGTCTATCACCATTGAGAATAAACGTAAACGGGGTACGCCATCACGAGACGCCGAGCCGATGCCGCCATTGATGACGATGGCCCATAATTAGAAAAACACCGCACCAACGTCTCACGCCGACCATATTCACCACAGACTACCATCTTTTTTAGTCCATGATATTCTAAATCCCCCCCCCCATTTCACCCACACCAGCTTTTTTTTAAACCTTGATATGTCTAAAACATGAAATGAGATGGTAACAGCAAAAAAATAGGGATGAATTTTATATTTTGACCCCTTATAGGGGGGTACCCACAAACCCGTCTAAAATTAGGGGGTATTCACAATAACCACAGGGCCAACACTAGCCCAGCATTGGGGCAATGAGTTCTGCTTGCCGGGTGATAGCTGATCAAAGGCATACCACATCTGGCTTTCCGTCTCTGTACAGTTGATTCGATCGTGACTTAAAAATTAATCATTTCATCAATATTGGCACTAAGGAAGTCTGTAATATATCAATCTTGAATAGTTCGAGCTAGCTGAAAAGAACAAATATATATCTTGAATCCTGATATATGTGACCCGATCTGGCAAAATGAGACGGAAGTCGCGTTTTGGGGTATTGGAGTTATTATCAGATCCTGAATCTCGGAAAATCCTGAAAAATCGGAAAATATCAATTTAAAAATCGTGTCATTTTGTGAAAACGAAGTTCAAAGATGGAGAAAGTTTTTTATTAAATTTTTTCTCAACCCTTATTCAATTTCTTGTATGAGAATGTCACCGGGAAGGATTTTTTTTTAAATAGACATATTTGGACAAATGACCAGTGTAGTAGGCCCACTTCTATTAAAAATGGTCAGTTAGCTGATGGAGGTAATCCTAAGTACACACTGCGTCACGGCTTAGGGTGGGGTTTCATATGGGTATTACCCCAAGGTCATGTCAAGCCTTATCAATCACTTTAAATTACTTGTTTCCTTAATTAATATTAACTCAATATACATGTCATTTTCGTTTTGGAAACCGGTCATTTTGTTTGTATAACTCTGACAGGGTTCCAAACCTAAATAATACCGTTTTTTATGTCTGAAACCCTATAATCTGATCGATTTGAAGATGCTGACAGGGTTCTGGAACCCTGTCAACCCGGTCTAAATCCGCCACTGATAATACTCCTATCAGTGTACAAAGTATTGTATGGTACATATATGGCCTACTATTTGGCGAATCATAATAAATTAATAAGTACATACTAGTATACAAATTGTCTGTGTCTAAAGCTTTACGTTGCAAAACACGCTAGCTTAAAAACTTGCAGTAGTCCTAATGATAGTAAAATTTTAGATCAGTGCCGCCAACATTTGGTCGCCACTGTAATACACGTTTAAATGAGACTGAACACACATTGTGTCATGGAAAACATCAAGGCTATTAAAGGTACACGGATCACAATTCTGCCCTGAAAATCTAAAAGGCAGTATCTGCGTACTTGAAGAGTAAACGGACCTGCCTTTTGGCTTTGCACGGCAAAATTGTTTAGCGATAACAGGCACACTTTAGTTGCTGGTGACTGTGATATCAAATCAAATATATTAGCATAATACATTGTATCCGTACAAAATTCAGCCCGGGTATACGCTGATGAATTAGACTATTATTAGTTTAAAAATATATTTGTATGCAATTTATAGGAGGAGGAAATCACTGTTGTATTATTTTTCTACTCGGTCCGTCATCACATTTCGGGGACAGAAAGGGTTATAGAAAGCCGCCGTGGGTCTACAACTGACGTGTTATGTAACCTCACACCCTTAACCCTTACGCGACACTAACAATTATATGTTCAATTATATTTTTCTCTAATTTGCAGCTATAATTGCCGATTCAATTTCTAGCTTCAAACTATAATCACGATATTAAAAAAGAGACGAATAAAAAAACATTTTTTGACTTAGCTGTTGCTTACTGGTGACCTGACACAATGTATATATATTGCACATGTCAAGGTAGTTTAGTTCGCTAGACAACTGACATCTTGTAAACTTGTGCATAATTTCGTCTACTTTTATTTTTTTCTTGTTTTCAGTGTGTACAGCGCTCCGAATTTTTTTGTATGAACCGCTTCATAAAAAAATTGTAATAATGATATATAAAAAATAGTAGTGTCCCGCAGTTAAAGGGTGATGTTTGCCGTCTAATTACTTTGGTCATCTTTGCTTAAACACTACTGTTATATCATGTGTTAATCCTACGTACTTGCTAGTTAATTCTTGGCCCAATGTCTTGGACATTGGCCCGGCATTGTAAGGTCACTGTAGATAAGACGTCGCGTTGTCACGGACGTGTTTTTTTGGCACTTACACAACAGTGGTACTGAGTGGTATGAGCTATGGCAGTTTCAATATTACTGCTTTATAAGAGAACAGTTATAAACTACTTGTTCACTCAAGTGACATTATTTGTCCGGTGCTGGGGAAATGTCGGCTAAGTATCTACGCAATTGGGCCAATATTGTGCAAATATTATGCAAATACCGGTCGATCGTCCCAACAAACACGAAAAAGTGAAGCTATAGTAATCTTAGTACACAGTCTTCAACGTTGGCCCAACATCATACCACCATTGGTTCAATGCCCCGTGTTTTCTGGGGCTTAGCTGCGAAGAACGAGGTGTTGTATGTGTGATTCTTAAACAGCGAGACATTATTGTTGAAATCACGCCTTCCCCTTCAATGATTACTAGTTCTACCGTATAGTATGGTCACTTGTAAATGTTATATATCAATTCCTAGTTTCCAAAGACACGTCTCTTGTCTTTTTTTAAGAATAGCTATTTATTAATCTTGTGAACTACACGAGCATACATACTAGTATATACAAGGCAGAACAAACAATTAGCAGTATGATATTGTAAAAAAGGCGCACTTTTGTTATAAGTTGATGTAAGGAATTGGACTAGTTTGGAAATAATTATAAAGTATTTAATAAATCATTATTCAATATAATAGCTAAACGGATGGAAAAAGAATCATAAACTGAATGTTCCATATCCCGCTATAATGATTTATGATTTGTCTGTGAGCTATTTTGAATTAATTTAAGATGACTAGTACTCGTAAAGCACTCGTAAGTACTCGTTAAAAGTACTTTTATTTTTAAAAGTACTTGAGTACAAGTACGAGTACAAGTACTTTTTAAAAGTACGAGTACTGAGTACCGACAAGTACTGCAAAATCGGTACTCGAGTACCAAAGTACCGAAGTACCGAGTACTTTGGCCCCAAGCCTGTGTCAAGGTCATAGCAAGGTCAAATTAGCCAAAAAGGGTCAGAATATTTAATTTTTGTCGTTTTTGCTTCAACTGCATTAACTAAGGATGTCTATAATGGTTAAAACCCACTTACAGTACTGTTCATTTGAAACTTGCGGGGGATTCACCGGGAATATCCACATGAATTCACCACAAGAGAATTCTCCATGGGGAATTCCCCTTGGGGAATCCGATTCTTTGCCCCAGGCAAATTGGGGAATTCACGAAGAATGCCCGGGGAATCAAATTCACGGTGAATTCCCCATGGTGAGTTCACCGTGGTGAATTCTCCATGGGGAATTCCTCATGGTGAATTCCCCATAGAAAATTCCCCATGGTGAATTCCCCACGGAGAATTCTTCTTGGGAAATAGGATTCACAGTAGGGAGGAATTCATCTGATTCATCCTGGAGAATCTGGGAATGCAACAGCAAAATGCTGCTATCTATGTATGCAAGGAGGCGAATTGTCAACTTAAAACAGACACAGAGGGTCACAGAGCCAGAGACTTGTGCCGTTTAGCGTTATCAGAATGGCATGGCCTGTTGTCATATTGTGACTGTCACTTTTCCTTACTTTAGCATCATCGTGTGTCGTTGTCATTATGCGATTTAGCGACATTTAATAGCGAATCCAAGCTGTGACTGATCTCCTGTTATTTGAGTAATTTCAGAGACGTGGATGTAGGCTACAACTGGACGGCCTCGCTGTGATTGTGAATGGATTAACAATCATACTCATACCGTTAGGCGTTACTACGTTAGGCCTAGTGTGATTAGACACGTATGTGATGCATGTGTTGAATGAAAATGTGTTGTGTTGCTATTATTACTTTATTTCAGAAAGGAGACGAAAATGATTTTTTTTTCGTTTGTCGTCCGAAAAATGACCAATTAATACCCTATAAAGGGCCGGAATGCGTATTTCACGCACTGAGTGTTTACGTCTGGTCGATGAGTCACGTGAGAGCCTCATTCGCCCAATCCAGCGTAAGCCTGGCTAATTTATGCGAGCCGATGATTTCCGGATAATCACTCGTTCTTTTCCGGAATTCCAAGATGGCGGCGCTCGCTCGCACACATTTCTCGATATTACGGCCTAGTTGTGCATTCTCTGCATAACGGTTAAATAAGTAATGAGGTAGGCCTTTAAATTAAATAAATATAAGAAAATAAATAATGATTTTATTTTTTCAATAGTGACACGCTTTCAGAATATTTGAACGATCATAGAGAAAAGTACAAGGCATAATGTAAGTTTACACAAGTCAAACGTACTGATGCGGCATAGCGTCACTGGCATAGCTACGTGAATGGCGGGAAGTGTAAATTCCCCACCGCGAATTCGGCGACTTCCTCACCGCAAATCCGCCGACTTCCTCATCGCGAATTCGTCGACTTCCCCACCACGAATTCCCTACCGCGAATTCGCCGACCTATCGCTATCGCTGGCGAATTTCGATCGGTGAATTCGCGGAGAATCCATGGCGAATGTTCGCACAATCATTTGTGTTATCGGCGAATATCATTCATCGCGTATTCGGCGAAATAAATTTGTCTGAATTCGTGGGGAATATTCACCACGTAAGTTTCAAATGAACAGTACTGTAGGCCCCGACATGGAGGTCCACCAAGCACATCTCAAAGAGGTTACAGGGGTGATATAGGGGTTGAAGGGTAAAACCCCCCTAAAGTGACCTATAAATCACCCCCATCTGATATGCCAGGAACAATTCAAATAACACATACATTGTCATGTTTGGACAAATAACTAGCACTTCTAAGTGTGATGAAGCCCAACCCAAGTAAACATGGTGACATGGGCTGGGGTGGGGCTTCATAAGGGTGTTACCTCAAGGTCATGTCAAGGTCATCCCAAGGTCACAGCAAGGTCAAATCAGCCGAAAAGTGTGAAAATAGTTCGTTTTTGTTGTTGCTGCTCTAATTCTGTACATTTGAGATGTCTATGAGTAATGACGGTTGAAACCCACTTAGGCCCCAAGACGTAGTTACACCAAACACATCTAATTCTGTACATTTGAGATGTCTATGAGTAATGACAGTTGAAACCCACTTAGGCCCCAAGACGTAGTTACACCAAACACATCTCAAGAGGTTACATGGGGTAATATGGGGGTTAGAGGGTAATACCCTCCAGAAAGACCTTCATGTCATCCCCATCTCATATGACAGAAATGGACCAAATAACAGATATATTGTCATGTTTGGACCAATAACTAACACTTCTTTTAAAGGTGATGAAGCCCAACTGAAGCACACATGGTGACATGGGCTGGGGTGGGGCTCCATAACGGTGTTACCCCAAGGTCATGTCATGGTCGTCTCAAGGTCACAGCAAGGTCAAATCAGCCAAAAAGTGTGAAAATAATTAGTTTTTGCTGTTATTGCTCTAATTCTGTACATTTAAGATGTCTAAGAGTAATGACGTAATTGAAACCCACTTGGGCCCCAACACGTAGTTACACCAAACACATCTCAAAGAGGTTACAGGGGTGATATGGGGGTTAGAGGGTAATACCCCCCCCCCCCAGAATAACCTTTATGTCACCCCCATCTCATATGACAGAAATGGACCAAATAACAGATATAGTGTCATGTTTGGACCAATAACTAACACTTTTTTAAAGGCGATAAAGCCCAACCCAAGTAAACATGGTGAAACGGGCTGGGGTAGGCCTTCATAATTATGGGTATTACCACAAGGTCAAGTCAAGGTCATCTCAAGGTCATATCCCAGGTCAAATCAGCCAAAAAGGATAAAAATAGTAAGGTTTTGTTGTTTTTGCTTCGATTGTATTAATTTAGGATATCTATAATGGTTGAAACCAACTTAGGCCCCAACACGGAGGTACACCAAACACATCACAAGAGATTACAGGGGTAATATAGGGGTTGGAGGGTAATACCCCCCAAAGTGACCCATATATCAGCCCCATGTGATATGACGGGAACAGATAAAATAAAACATACATTGTCATGTTTGAACCAATAACTAGCAGTTCTGCTAAGTAAACATAGTCACGTGGGCTGTGGTGGGGCTTCATATGAGTGTTACCCTCAAGGTCATCTCAAGGTCACAACAATGTCAAATCAGCGAAAAACGGTAAAAATAGTTAATTTTTGCTCCAATTGTGTTCGTTTAGGATGGCTATGATGGCTGAAACCCACTTATGCCCCAACACGGAGGTACACCAAACACATCGCAATCTATCTATTCAATTAATTTTAAAATATGCCCCTTTTTATCCCCATCCCCCTATCCCCCCGAATGGGGGTTAATAAGGATTTTTTAATTTTTTCTCAGGTAAAGCTTGTTCTACATGTACTCATCAATATCTACAAAATTATCTGCCACACGACCCTATTTGATACGTTAAAAATATACCCTATTTTTCTTCATTTTACCCCATTTTTACCCCTTATTCTCCACTGGAGGAGGTAAATATGGATTTTAGCATATTATTCATTGGTGAAGTATTTCTACTCATTAAGACCTACAAAATGAGTTGCTACACGACTCCATGCGATTAATTTAGAAAATATACCATATTTTTCGTCATTTTACACCTTTTTACCCCTTATTCCCCCTCCTGGAGGGGTAAATATGGATTTTAGCAATTTGTTCTTTGGTGAAGTATTTTATTCTCATTAATACCTACAAAATGAGTTGCTGCACGACTCTATTCCATTAATTTGAAAATATACCCTATTTTTCGTGATAGGCCTAATTATTACCCTTTTTTTACCCCTTATTCCCCCCACTGGAGGGGTAAATATAAATTTAGCCCATAGTTTCTTAGATAAAATTTGTTCTACTCATCAATACATACAAAATGAGCTGCTACACGCCGCTATTCGATTAAGTTGAAAAAAATCATATAGTATGGGGGGGGGGGGGGGGTTCAGGGGGTTAGAAAATGACCTCAATGACTCCGACAAAATTTAACCCACTTTAATTTTTACTTCTAGCAACAATAAAATCAATTTATGCACCAACATCTAGCAAATGGGGTACCTATAGACATACATATATATAGGGGCCTATCACCACGCTCATGACGCTAGTGCTGGCATAATTTTTATTGTCTGTAAATTTATCCATTTTTCGCAAATTGTAGTGTGTTTAAAACATTAATTTTATATAATTTATATTAATTTTTAATCTCAAACTTTATCTCAAAATCCGAAATTGGTCAGATTATAACCATTTTGGCTTTTGGAGGCCCTAGCTCAATAGTCAAAACGCGACTTTCGTCTCATTTTGCCAGATCAGGTCACATATTTACAATGATTTTGTCCACAGTCAGAAGTGAGAGGGTGGCGAGTCCTCACGTATTACATAATCGCAAATAGCCTGGAGCCGGGTGTGTATCATGTGTATACACTGACACACAGCCACAATTAACAAACACAGTAGCTACTTACATTACAAGTAAGCTGATACTGCTTTTCGAGTTCATAGCGGTATCAGCTCACTCATGGAAAGTGTGATGGCCCTTCAGTATATGACTGACCCAGATATCGTGCATGAGATTGGTCGAGATGATTTTCTCGACCAATGATAAGCCTGAGATCTAGTTCAGCCTCATTGACATTGCAATGTATCAATGTCACGTGTCTGTCGTCCATGTTGAAATATCCAGAGATGTGAGTGACCTAGATGTTCTGTGTGTGATTGGTCAGAGAAGGCCATCTTGTCCAATGGTTTACCTAAGATGTAGATCAACAGCACTAAGAATTTTTTTACCGCAATATTGGATGTAGCGCTAGATGCTATTAAGACCAAGGGTTAGATTTTCAAAGGCAAGATATATATTATTGCAAAATATTGCATCTATATCATAATATAATAATTTGCTTTGGAAAGTAGAACATCTGCCAGCTTCCCCCAGATTTAGACTCTCATTGTGGCAATTTCTTAAGATTATATTGGACTAGTTTGATCCCAAAGTAAGCAATGTTTTCAGTAAAATCTATTGGCTATCTACAGGGTATAAACTGATGACTTAAACCACAGCTCAAAAATTAGAGACCACTAACTGTCGTAAAATTGACAACGGAAATCCTAATAACTCGTGTGCCTACTGTAGGTTATGGAATGACAGAAAACTGAATCTATGCGTTTTGCCGTTTTTGAGAAGATGTGAGTGATAGTCATTTGGGACACATTATATGAACACAAAAAAACAGTGCTCAGAATCCGTTTTGTGAACCATATTAAAATATTATTGGAAAGAGTTTCAATAATGTAAAAAGACTTCGGTTTCCATGGTTTGTGCAAAAATATTTCAGCGCTTTAAGGGTTGATGGTCATTTGTAGTTTGCAGTTGGGGTGGCCGCTCAAGAGAGGTTCTGTAATCTGCACAAAAAAAATATTTTATAAGGCCTAAATTTAAAATAAACTTGTTTAGGATTTCCTCACCTGATGAATAATATAACATAATAATTCGACAAGGGAGATGATTTTTAGCATCCTAATTTTTATTAATGTTAAGGAGCATTTAATTTACATCTGTTAGGTTATCCTAGATAGTTTTGTACTTGGTTCAGACAATTTCTAAAAAAGATTTATCCTTTTTGTCAGCCTTAAAGCCCTTTTGTTTATGAGATGTTGATAGGGATGCAATTAATAGGCCTTTAACTGCTTCAATTGTTGCTTTACTTTTTCCAAATATTTGCAAGATTCAATTCATAATAGACCTGATCATAAATAAGCATTTAGTCCGGGAGGCAGGTCGATTTATCTGACCGTCTTAGTCAGTAGTCTTAGTCAGTTTTTTTCAACGTTTTCTTACATGAAATTTTGTCTAGTTTTCCCATATGGTCTCACCACCCTAAATGAGCCGAAATCCAAGGGGGGTGGCTACTGACTAGAGAATCCCTACCCAAATTACTGCTTTAAATGGTTGTTTCCGCTTCTGGTGAATTAAGAAAAATACAGGAATGTTGTAATTATGTGGATAAATTGTAAGCACACACTGTTTTCGCTATCTGTGATATGAGGTATAACTGTTATGTGAGATTTTCGGATGGACACATGGGGTGAGAAGGATTTGTGTCTTTTCTGGGAATGGGCGCAAGAATATTTCGGGGGATCTGGGCAAAACGGACCATTTTTTCAACATTGGAGCGTAACTCAAAACGCAGGAAGTTAGCATACCATTTTCGAAGCAGTTTTTGAAAAAGGACAGCTTAGGCTTTATTATGGTGTGTCACATAGGGGGGCAGCTAGGGACGAAAGTGGTGATTTCGGCCCTTGGAATGTTGGCATTATACATGTGTTTCAATGGGACTGGCATTTGGGGTGGTGAGACCATGTGTGTATAGGGCATTGAAGCAGGGTTAGGATTATATATTATAATGTTTCTGCTGTTGAATAGGAAGAAAAAGTATTCAAATGGTGTTTAAATGTATTCTGATAGTCGATGCAACAAATTAGGCTGTAAAATTTCGAGTAAAAGACATATAATTGATGGATGGATGTGACAACTGGAAGATAGGCCCAAAAGGGCGTGTTTTGGTTGGTAATTCGTAGATAACATGCTTTCTTTTGCTACTTTGACTTGTTGTATGGGTACAAATACATAGAAAAATACGGGAAGTTCAATCCTTTGTAATGTCATTATACCATTTATCCGAATTGATATATTATTTTTCTTCATAATTCTAAATAATAAATAGTCACCATGACTACCTATTGTGATTAAATAAGAGTAGGAACTGCAACTTCATCTAACCACGTTTCCCGCAGTGCAAAATTACGGAAAAAGAGCTGATTTTCACAATATCAGTGCCTAATAAAAGAGCTCCCTAAGCAACATCATTCAATGTATTCGAAAAATTTCAAAAATATATTGATCAGAACAACTTGCTGTTCCATCCTTGTTTGAAAAAAATAAAACAAAAATAATTTTATTTTTATATATGGTCTCACCACCCTAAATGAGCCGAAATCCAAGGGGGGTGGTTACTGACTAGAGAATCCCTAACCAAATTACTGCTTTAAATGGTTGTTTCCGCTTCTGGTGAATTAAGAAAAATACAGGAATGTTGTAATTATGTGGATAAATTGTAAGCACACATTGTTTTCGCTATCTGTGATATGAGGTATAACTGTTATGTGAGATTTTCGGATGGACACATGGGGTGAGAAGGATTTGTGTCTTTTCTGGGAATGGGCGCAAGAATATTTCGGGAGATCTGGGCAAAACGGACCATTTTTTCAACATTGGAGCGTAACTCAAAACGCAGGAAGTTAGCATACCATTTTCGAAGCAGTTTTTGAAAAAGGACAGCTTAGGCTTTATTATGGTGTGTCACATAGGGGGGCAGCAAGGGACGAAAGTGGTGATTTCGGCCCTTGGAATGTTGGCATTATACATGTGTTTCAATGGGACTGGCATTTGGGTTGGTGAGACCATATCTCATTCTTACTTGCACATCACTGTGCACAACGTCACAAATTTAAGGTTTCCATGGTAACGTCTTTTTGACAAACTATGGCGAAAAAATGTGTTGTATCTCTAAGTATCTCTAGGTTTTGCTAAAAAATCGCTTAACTTTCCCTGACTAGTTTGTTAAAATCATAAGACAATATACATGGTATGACAAACAACTAAAATCATGTTAAGTGGCATTGCCATAATAAAAACTGGGTATTTTGGTAATTTAAATGGCTGTCATGATTTTCACCTTTTGACTTTAAGATGACCATCAATCACCAAAATAATGCCATAAATGTATTTTCCAGTCATTTTTGCTTACTTGACCTTGAGAATGACCTTTGACCTTGAAGAAAACCTTGAATCATGTAAATAATATAAAAAATACATTTGCTAGTATTAATTACATGAAAAAGTAGTATCGCACTTGTTCCTACCTTCACTTCTTGCAAACTCATATTTGATCTTGAAATTAACCTTTGACCTTCAATGTTGCCCTCTAGCGCAAATTTCTAAAGATTTCTCAAATTCATCCAACAGTTTACCTTATCATCAATAATCAGCTTAAAAAATAATTATACTCTAAAAAAGGATATAACCCATAATTGGTGTCGATCTGTCGGAACAAAAGGGTTAAAAAGTGCAAAAAATTAATATTTCCTTAGGCTTTACCAGTTTGACCTTGAGATGAGTTGAGAATGACCTTGCTATGACCTCGGGGTGATATCCCAATATCGCATAGCCCCAGCCCATATTCTATTTGCTCATAGCTAGGCAGGGATATACTATATATTCGCTGATGTGCTCAGACAATTATGATTGTACAAAATATTGTAGATTTTGGCACACCTGCTCGCTGGGAAATCAGAGGAGGGGTGGAGGTGGTGCCTGGGTTTCAGCGTTTAATTGGTTAGTAGAGAGTATGTGTCAGTACATATAGATATATTGATATCAAGATATATATTTTCTATATTTAAATTCCATAAAATTGCAATTATAAACCCATTAAACGTTTAACAAAACAACTTGTGCCAATATCATGGCATAAATATATTGCAATCAATTTGTTTTATGAAAAGTGGTTTCCATGGTAACCATATTAACCTTCAAACTTTGCATTTCCACTTTATTTGTGATCATTTTTCATTGGTTTTACGTATCTACTGTGTTTTGAAAGTGGCATTATACTAGCTTATTACTTTTACTTAGATATACAACACATTTTTTTGCCATATTTGTCAAAAAGACGTTACCATGGAAACCTTCAATTTGTGACGTTGTGCACAGTGATATGTGCAAGTAAGAATGAGAGATTCGAAAACTAGACAAAATTTCATGCAAGAAAAAGTTGAAAACTCTACTGACTAAGACGGTCAGATGAATCGACCTGCCTCCCGGACTAATTAATTTTCTAAAAATCCCAATTATCTCATACAGTTTTTGACAAATTTAAAATTGTAACACTTGGATATTACAATATATGAACACAGTTGTCACTCGTTGTAAACCGAAGTGTTGTCTGTTTTGGACACCATCTTACTCATGTAAACAAAAGTTCAAATTACGCATAACATCTATGGTTTAGTCATACTGATAATAAAAATAGTAATAACTAGAAAGGCATTTCTCTATCAGCTAAAATGACTGCATAACCGCCATTATTTTTAATTCGCTAAACTGTGACCTAAAACTTTCATTGCATGACCAGGCAGGTAAGTGCCTACATAATCACCAGTGAATAGGATTAGCGGTTCTTGAGATATTGTATTCACAAATCCTAGTGAGTGGGAGCAGAGAAAGCGGTGGCTATCAGCTAAATACATCCTATATTAACAAGACTACATAAGTCCAGGAGCTCCCGCTCCGAATTAGAATTTGATTTAAGCAATTTTGTATAGGGTTATTAATGTAGTCCTAGTCTAGGTCAAAAATCAAGACGCAAGACAACTAGGTCTAAGAAGCCCAGTCTAAGAGTAAGATAAGAACTAGACAGTCTGTCAGAGATTGCAAACCTCCATTGAAATTAATGATCCTAATCAGTATCCCAGTAATGGTCTACCTATCTGGCACGGTTTAGCCGATATCAGGCCAATCGAGTTAACTAATAGCTGATTTACGGTCATTTTGAATTCGATATAAATTAGTTAAAAATTTAGGGTGCATCCTCCCCCGAAACCTCAAATTTTGTTTTATAGTAATGGACTAACATCTAACACAGTTTGCAAAATATTGGGCATGTGAAAGTAAATAATGGCCGATAGGGGGCCATTTTGAATTTGATCAAGTCAGAATTTTTCAAGATGCATCCTCAGCTGAAATCTCACATTTCATTCTATAGTAATCGTCTAGCTATCTAGCATGGTTTACCAAATATCGGCCATGTGAAAGTGAATAATGGCCTAAAGGCGGCCATTTTGAATTTGATCAAGTCAAAATTTTCCAAGATGCATCCTCAGCTGAAATCTCACATTTCCTTCTATAGTAATGGTCTAGCCATCTAGCACGGCTTACCAAATATCGCCCATGTGAAAGTGAATAATGGCCGATAGGAGGCCATTTTGAATTTGATCAAGTCAAATTTTTTCAAGATGCATCCTCTCCTGAAATCTCACATTTTGTTTTATATTAATGGTCTAGCCATCTAGTACGGTTACTAAAAACCGGCTATGTGAAAGTGAATAATGGCCGATAGGCGGCCATTTTGAATTTGATCGAGACAATTTTTTTCAAGATGCATCCTCTCTTGTAATCTCACATTTTGTTTTATAGTAATGGTCCAGCTGTCTAACACGGTTTACCAAATATCAGCAATGTGCAAGTAAATAGTGGCCGATAGGCGGCCATTTTGAATTCGATTGAGTCGAAAGTTTTAAAAAGGCATCCTCTCTCGAAACGTCACATTTTGTTTTATAGTAATGGTCTAGCTATCTAGCACGGTTTACCTGATATCAGGCCTATCGAGGTAAATAATGCTGATTGTCGGCCATTTTGAATTCGTAAGTTAAAAATTTTCAGGGTGCATCCTCCTCCGAAAACTCACACTTTGTTTTATAGTAATCAGGTAATGGTCTAGCCATCTAGCACGGTTTACCAAATATCAGCCATGTGAAAATGAATAATGGCCGAAAAGGCGCCCATTTAAAATTTGATCAAGTCAATTTTTTTCAAGATGCATCCTCATCTGAAATCTCACATTTTGTTTTACAGTAATGGTCTAGCCATTTAGCACGGTTGACCAAATAACGGCCATGTGAAAGTGAATAATGGCCGATAAGCGGCCATTTTGAATTTTATCGAGTCAAATTTTTTCAAGATGCATCCTCTCCTGAAGTCACACATTTTGTTTTATAGTAATGGTCTAGCCATCTAGCACGGTTTACCAAATAACGGCCATGTGAAAGTGAATAATGGCTGATTGGCGGCCATTTTGAACTTTGACAAAATGATTTTTTTCAAAATACATCCTCTCCTGAAGCCTTACAATTTGTTTCATAGTAATGGTGTAGATATCTTGAGCGGTTTTCATGATATTCCACAATATCAGGCCTGTCGAGGTGAATAATGGCTGATAGGCGGCCATTTTGAATTTTATCAACTTCAAATTTTTCAGGATGCATCCTCTCCTGAAACCTTACAATTTATTTGATATTAATGGTGTAGCTATCTTGAGCGGTTTTCAAGATATTCCGCAATATCAGGCCTGTCGAGGTGAATAATGGCCGATAGGCGGCCATTTTTAATTTTATCGACTTGAAATTTTTCAAGATGCATCCTCTCCTGAAACCTCACAATTTGTTTTATAGTAATGGTGTAGCTATCTTGAGCGGTTTTCATGATATTCCACAAAATCTTTCAGTCGGATTTGCCGATGTTATAAATTAGGTCAAAGTGCTGGGTCAACTTCAAGGTCAAGGTCCAAAAACCTGAAAAGGCACAACTAGGGACCTTAGAGAACATGTATGTGCAATATGACTGTCATCGGCCCAGTACTTTTCGAGATCTGCTCCGGAAACGAAGTGCGTGTCAAAACGTCTAAATAGGTCATAGTTCTGAACCAGAAGTAGGTCAAAGTTCAAATACCCCAAAAGGCACAACTAGACCCCCTAGGGGTGTTGTGTGTAAAATTTGAAGACAATCGGACAAGTACTTTCAGAGATATGCTCCGGAAACGAATTGTTTACGGACGGCCCAACGCCGTCACATCATCATTTTCTCCTCTGCAACCTTGCGTATTGAATTCAGATTAAAAATATTTTAACCCGTCCATTAGCCACCTGGAAGTAACCCACATACCAAAAATTGTTATCCTAGCTTATTTTCTCACAAAGTTATAGGCAAAAGAAGAGGCCAAAAAAAAACGGAGGTAGAATCCATAGCTCCCTTCGCTCACCTACGGTGACGGCGGGAGCTAACAAAAGGAGACTTGATTAATTAATAACAAAACAGTAGTTCCTTGATAAAACTTTCTGACTGCCAGAAAACCTAAGTCCTATCAGAGGGGTGGTCATGTAAGAGGGGGGGGGCTATTCTTAAACATACATTAAGTTTAAAAAAAGTGTAACAATCCAATAATAAAACATTTAATACATAAAACACAGTGGTCAGTAGAAAAGTGTAAATATTAAAGACATACATATAAACTTGTGCAACTCAGAGACAATGTGAATTTTTATAAAGTAATACAAATCTGCCAGACTAGTATATGGTGCACAAGAGGGGCTATTCTTATATAGTTTAAAAGAAGTGTAACAATCCATTAATAAAACATTTATTACATAAAACACAGTGGTCAGTAGAAAAGTTGTAAATATTAAAGACATACATGTAAACTTGTGCAATTCAGAGACAATGTGAATGTTTATTTTAAATTTACTAGTAATACAAATCTGCCAGATTAGTATATGGTGCACAAAGATTTTTTCTCACTAAATTTACTAATTCTGGACTGTAATTGTAATTTCAAAGATGCAGCAATCCTGAAGAAATGAAGATCAAGTTGGCATGGCCTCAAGGGCTATGAAATAAAATTCACAAAATTTATATATAAACATATCTATATCATCATCTACATGTATTGGTGGCTGGGGTTTGGGATGGTCACTGGATCTATTACAGATTATATGATATTAAATTGATCAAGAAATCATAATTTTTACTTACGTCTCCACAGTATTAAGTCCAGCAGCTTTGAGTTTATAAAGGCGATCTTCCCAGTATTCAGGAACAACTCGAAAATAGTGAATTGCACCGCTTAAAAAACGAATTTTTGCTTCAGAGAGAATAAAATGTCCATCTTTGAAAATCAAAGGTGATCTTTTGCTCTCTATTTTATTACGTAGTTGTTCGGCAAAAACATCTGAAAGTTGGACTCCTAGAGGATTGAAGTTCAAGTTGATTTCACGCTTATTGTTTGGAACAGCAATAGGTAATTTGCTTTTGTTATATGTACCATCATCTATATCCAGTGGTGCTAAAAACCACCACAGACTTATTAAAGATATTGCAGAGAGTATCAAAAGACGAAACAAGTATCCGTGTCTTAAAGTAAATCGTCTTCCTCCACCTGGAAACAGCCTCATATTTTAGCCACCAAGTGATTTGTTGAAGTTGATGATTTGGGTCAAATAACCTGGAACAATATAGATGCATAACTTTCATTTCAATTAGAATTGAATATTAACAAAGTATTTATTAACATAATTTTTTTTACATATTAAAGCTAGTCTGTTCTATGCACGTGTATTTGGACAACTTGATCACATCATCAGTCCTTGCAAACTTTAACTGAATAATTGATTGGTCAAACTAACAATTTTACATTGTAGTCTACTTATTATATTTGAGCTATGCCCAAATATACTGATTTTTGTCCGGTTCTTTAAACTTATTATTCTGTGCATGTTTTGTGAGAAGCTAATCTCCCTTTTATCCAATCAACATGAAATTTGGACACGATATTCCCAGAGTAGTCTGGAGGTGTGCTATGACTTTTCTAAGTCATTTATTGTGTTCTTCCGGATTTATCCAGGATTTTCTAGATCACTTTACTCTTGAATGGCAGAAGGCAGTTTCTGCTTACTTGTAAAGTGAGCAGATACTGCCTTTTGGCTTGCACGGCAGTAGGCCTATAATAAGGTCCACTGTTTGTACAATTGGTTTACATGTCGGGTGATTCTCCATTCATTGCCAGGAGGGTTAACATAGTGCACAGGGCGCCACTATGTCCAGAACGACTCCACCCTTTAGTCTCTAGATTTGGTAATACAAATACATTAATCCAATGTTTCAATTCCGTGCCACCGTCACGGACAGTGGCCCAGTGTTAAACCAATAATGTGTATTAGGTATGCACAATTGAAACCTTAAAAAAACAGTTGCAATTCTATTTAAACACAAAGCGTTGATTTATTGTTTTTTTAATGTTGGGCGAGCGTCAGGGATAGTAATACAACATTCAGTCAACAGAGAGACAAATCAATGTGTGTACTGGGCACTCTGAATGCGCGTCCATTTCGACAAACAAATATCTACAATAGCTCAGTGGGGACTTTTAAAATTTGACGTCTGAAATCCACAGTCTAAAATCACAGTTCAGAATGGCTGCCAAAAAATTCATACGCAGAATTCCAATCAATTTGTCATAATAAAAAAAAAAAAAAAAATTCAATATTGCCGCCACAAAAAATCATAAAACCTAGCCCAAATATTATTGTTACTTCGAAAGTCACAATTATCCTCTAGTTCTACCATTATTATTACAGTGAAACCTGTACATTTATACTGAAACCTGACCAAACCAAAATCCTGTCTGGTCCTGAATTACTTACACTAAAAGCAAGACTACAGAAGTCCAAGCACCCTGCACCGAATTAGAAGTTGATTGAAGTGATTTTGTGTAGTGTTATTACTGTCCTAGGCTGGGTCAAAGATGATGTCTAAGAGTAAGAACAAGAACTAATTAAATCTCCAATAAAATTAATGATCCTGATTTGGATCCCAATCTTAATCCGGATCATTCCCACAATTTAGTGCATTGGCCAGAGACACACCTTTCTTGCAAATCTGTGAGATGCGGATCACATTCAGATTTGGATCACAATCCAGATCATCCCGAAAATCTAACCGATTGTACCCTGTCTCCAGATACACCTCAGATAAAAATTTCATGCAAATCTGTTTGTTAATTTTCAAGTAATCCAGAAAGCCAACAAACCCACTCAACCAAAAACATAACCCTCCTGGTGGAAGCAAAAGGTCAGTCTAGAATCACTACTATCTGCTTTGGAGTAATGGTCTAGTTATAACTACCACGGTTTGTCAGATATTAAAGGCCCCTGTAGTCCCCAGAGCTACTCTGCACAATATCATATTTCATGCTATTTTAGATGACTTTTTAAATACTAGAGTGCTCAGCTCCCATTTTTAAAACACTGGGAACGATTTTCCTAAAGGCAAAAATAGGGGGCGGAGCTAATTCATGACGTCCCAAGTTGGAGACATGCTTGGCTGGTTATAATACATGTACATATACATATAGCTGATGATGTACTGTATAATTTTATAAAACTGACCAAAGTCAACACGGGACGCCGGTCCAACGCTGCCTGAATGCAGGTGCATCACTAGAATTGGTGGCCATCACCGCGACCGCTACTGTCCAGCATCTAAAATTCACTCACCCCTAGTTCACCCTGTCGATGCGGGTATATTGAGGTATGAATGGAAATCTGGTTTAGCTCATGTACAAATACAAGAAACATGAAACATATACCCGATGCAGTTTCAATGTTAATTTAGATTCAATAATGGGCGGTTTTTGTGTGTGAGGTCATGAGTTGTGAGATCCGCCCAGCCAGAAAATGTGCACATTTTCAGTTTTCATTTTTGAAAATAACTGATAATTAGTGGACTAAAATAATCTTCTAAGTTAGAGTATAGTTCATTGTGATATATATACTTGAACTGAAATCACTTCACAGGGCCTTTAAGCATGTAACAATACATGTAGCAAAAACTCAACCGTTTAGAATTTGATCAGGCTGAACTTTTTTCAGGGCATATCCCTTCCTGACACCTCACATTTGGTTTCATAGTTGTGGTCTGGTATCTAGCATGGTTTACCAGATAAAAGATAAATAATGTAAAGAAAATAAGTGATATTTAAAGAATCATTCAGCTTCAAAACGCGCATGCCTGGGACGGTCAAGTGTAGGCCAACAGTAGCCTATTGAGTACAGATTGATGGCATTAATATAGCCACTGAACTGATTACAAGATACTACTCAAACGAGACATTGATCCAATGCTGTTTTAATGTTAGGTCAACGTCTGCGACGCTGGCCCAACAATGAACCAACATTAGATAAATGTACAATGTTTGAGAGAAAGTCCTCCTGCCCAGCAAACGCAAGACATTTGTATGACATTTATGCAATGTCGGCCCAACGTCTTAGACGTTGGTCCAACATTGCATAAAGTCATAGAAATGTTTTGTGTTTACTGGGTGACAATACAAACTTGGGGGTCAAGCAGTTTCCAAATCCCCCAGTAATACAGTCAGTTTGTTTGCAAGTAGGCGACCAAGTAGGGGCAAAAGACAAGGGCTTTGAATTATTAACTCATAGATGTCGCTCAAGTATATATGAATTTGCTGTGATTTGAGAACTTGCTCTTAATGAGGCTTTATGTATGAAACGCATATTTAGTATTATTATGGAATAGGGCCTTGGCTTACCCACGGACACTATTGCCTTCTGGGGGACCCTTGTCCCGCGATTTTTGACAGTTGACTACACCTTTAAGTAAATAAGTCTAGCATTTTGAATTCTGATCAAGTTTATTTTTTTCAGGGTACATCCTCCCCTGAAATCACAGATTTTGTTTTGTAGTAATGGTCTATCCATGTGGCACGATTTAACAAATTTTGGGCATGTGGAAGTAAATAATGCATGATAGGTGACCAATTTTAATTTGCTGAAGTCTAAAATTTTCAGGCTGAATCCTCGTGAAATTTTTATAACATTTTGTTTCATAGTATATTATAGTAATATTCCACCTATCTAGCAGGGTTTAGTCGACATCAGGCCCATCGAGGTAAATACCGGCCGATTGGCAACCATTTTAAATTTGATCGAGTTGGAAAATGTCAGTGTGCATTTTCCCCTGAAACCTCACATTTTGTTTTATAGTACGGTACCTGGCTGGCTATCTAGCAAGGCTTACCAAATATCAGGCATGTGAAAGTAAATAATGGCTGATAGGCGCCCATTTTAAATTTGAACAAGTGAAAAATTTTCTGGGTGCATCCTCTCGTGAAAACTCACATTTTGTTTTGTGGTGATGCTCTAGCTATCTTGCATGGCTTATCCAATATCGGGCCTATCAAGGTTAATAATGGCCGATTGTCGACCATTTTTAATTCGATACATTTAAAACAATTCTGGGTGTCAAAACTATGCACGGCTGTCGTCACATTTTGATTTGTTTGCTGTAATCAAGACGGCGTTTGTTTGACAGCTCGGATTAATCAGAGAGGTCAACCGGAAAAATAACATATTTATATATAAATGAAAGGAGTTGTAAGCATTGACCCAGTGTTGGGCCAACGTCTTGTTCATAATGCGAACTAATAGCGTTGGCCCGGCATTGAACCAGCGCTGTGGTCCTATTTGCAGGACGGAGCGGTCAGTAATTATTGGAGACGGGTCAAAGTACAGGTAGCATAGCGGGTCTTTCGCACAATCGTTGGTGCGACGCTGGGCCAGCATCTGGAGATGGTGGACCAGCGTTGTACCAACACGGGACACCGAAGCATGGATGTGGGCTGTATTCAGATGGTACATTAATTGGGCCAACACTGTGTCTTGCTTGTTGTAGTTGGAGCGATGCTGGTCCAGCATCCTGAAGTGGTGGACCGGCATCGTGCCAACGCCTAGTTCAGATGGTAATGTGACATTTACTGATGAGAGGTGAAAGAGGGTATAAAGCCACTAGATTTGGGTGCGATGCTTCTCTTTCACTTCTCACCTATCACAGTGATTATGACTTGGCTCAAGAGCGGTAACTGGTTACTGAGTCGTGGCTAGTTACCGTTTTTTGCCTGGTGATAGTGGAGACTCTCTCTGAGCGATGGTTGGCTTCGTGGATGACCATGTGAGCGGATGCAGGCCATTGATTCGCTCAGAGAGTCAAAAAATTCTTGCAGCTTATAGTGTGAAATCAGGGATTTGGAGGCACTGCTTCAGTCAAACCCGAGTTGAGGAGGTCGTTTCTTCTTTTGTACATATTGGTAAACAGCTGTCTGTCTCTGTGTCTTAATAAACGTGTATCCAGCTTCAAGTGTTGTGGAATCTTGACTTGCGTCTCAGCCAAACTCCGAAAGTCATTGCGAGTCCCCATGACTTTTAACACTGGGTGCATCCTCCCTTGAAACCTCACATTTTGTTTCATAGTACTTACCGTAAAATATCAGGCATGTGAAAGTAAATAATGGCGGATAGGCGGCCATTTTAAATTTGATCAAAAACATTTTTTTCAAAGTGCATCCTCTCCTGATACCTTACATTTTGTTTTCCAGTAGTGGTCTAGCTATCTAGCACGGTTTATCCGATAACAGGCCTATTGAGGTAAATAATGGCTGATTGTCGGCCATTTTGAATTCAATTGTGCTAATAAATTTCAGATTGAATCGTCCCCTGAAACCTCACATTTTGTTCTATAGTAATGATTCCAGCACGGATTACTAATTATATCAGACATGTGAAACTAAATAATGGCCGATAGGCGGATATTTTGTATTTGATCACGTCAACATTTTTCATGGTGCATCCTCTCCTGAAACCTCACATTTTGTTTTATGGTAATAGTCTAGCTATCTAGCACGGTTCATTCGATATCAAGCCTATCGAGGTGAATAATGGCTGATTGTCGGCTATTTTGAATTCGATCAAGCTAAAAAAATTCATGGTGAATCGTCCGCTGAAACCACATATTTACTTTTATAGTAATGGTCTAGCAATCTAGCACGGTTTACCGATTATCAAGCAGTAATCGTTTTTTTTCAGGGATGGGGGGATACAGACAATTTTTATCTCCAGAGGGGGTTGTTGGTTTCAATTTTACCGGTGGGTGTGGTATTTCGTCCATACCAGTCTGTTTCCGAGTTGGGTGGTGGCAGTCTATACAGCAGACTAAAATCTGCTGTGGTGAATGTCTTTTCTGGCAAGTATTGTAGGCCTAATACATGTACATAAATACAAAATACAGGGACAAATGGCATCAAAAGCTGTAGACCTGGTGATTATTATTAGTTTCATCTTGCCCTGTTACTACCAGCGGCAGTGTGGATTCTGCATTTTATATCTAGCGTATTTTCTAGTGTATAACCCTAGTGTATAACCCGCTACTTTTAAATCATTGGACGGCCTGGTGCGGGGTATATAACGAATGCGGGCTATACATTGTTGAAGTCCGAAATTGGAAGAGGATATTTTTTTTATAATCACGGTTAAATTTCTTCTACTGTATATCACGTCTAAACGCTTGTTTTTTCTGTACTTCACATATAGGAGCCCTCACTCGGCCACGTGGAAATAGCAGCTGCTGGAGGTGGATGGCCACCACACACAACTTACCCCACTCTCAGTTACCCGCCACTCGGTAATCAGAGCATTGCATTAATGAAGGTGTGACATTTTACTCCCACGGGCCGCGGATTACAGGCCACTACACACAGTAATTTCCCTACACTCTTGAGCACAGTTATAGCCGCCACTCGGTAGTCAGAGCATTGCATTAATGGAGGTCTGACATTTTACTCCTACGGCCGCTGTTGACAGACCACTACACACACTCATGCCCCTGCACTCTCAGTTATAGCCGCCACTCGGTGATCAGAGCATTGAATTAATGAAGGTCTGACATTTTACTCCCACAGGCCTCGATTAACAGGCCACTACACACAGGCCACTCCACTCTCAAAGTTAGCGCCACTCGGTAATCAGAGCATTGCATCAATGAAGGTGACATTTTACTGCCAACGGCCGTGGTTAACCTGAAAATAATTTACCCTCATCTTGGACGGTTCTTATGTCAGCACAAGAGTATATAAAAGGATCTTTGTAGCTATAGAAACATTGGAAGCCCTGCATTGAAATGATAGAATGATAAACAGCGAGAGACACAAGAGATACGAGAGAGACCAGAATTACGTGATCATGGTTTAACCAGGTGTCTGACCGGACGATTGGATGCCACTGGTGCCTTCGTCACTCTCAGACCAGGGCCGCAGTGTAGCGGGCAGGAGTTTTTGTCGAATCGATATAACTCTGATAGTACGTTATCTCACACTAATTCAGTAGTCATAACATTTTATATATCGCATATACTTACAACAAATATATATCTTAGACTGTATGAATGACTTTAATAGCCGTAAGAAACGATTGAAGTGACAAACGATGGCTTCTCAGAAATAAACAGTGTGCATCCATCTTGACAAACCTGTTTCCTTACGGTCAAATTTGAACTAACATGCAAAAATACCAGACGATATTAGACGAAGTTTGAAATTGTACTATAACTTTTCGTGAGAAATGGCAATATCCAATGTTGATGAAAAGAGTAAACTGTGATGTTAGAAACATTTCAAGAATGTATTTGAATTTGAAAAATATTTGCTTTTTCTAACTAATAATTTCAAGTTAAGAAAAGTAATAACTAAACTAAGAATAAGTGCACATAATCTTCACATTGAAATGGGGAGATACAAAAGACCTGAAAAACTCCTTTAGAAGGCAGAATTTGTGTGTTTTGTAAAAATGAGAAAAACAAATCTAAAATAGAAGATGAGTATCATGTTTTAATGAGATGTCCAAAATATAGAAACAAACGTGAAGAAATTATAAATGAACTTTCAATGTTATTGATATAGACAAGTTCTGTCTTACTGATTTGTTCAACATGTTGTTGCAGTGTAAAGATTATGCTATTGTAAATATGTTTACTAAATTTTTAAAACATGTTGTTGAAATAAGAGGTGAAATCTAATTATATCTGTTGTATTATTAAGATGCCTCAAGTTGAGAAGTTAATGACCCAGTATCAGATTTTGACCTTCAATTTTGTGATTTAAGATTGTTCCAAACATCCCCAAAAAAAATAATACGCAAGATTTTATAAATTGTTTGTTTGTAATATAT
The DNA here is from genome assembly GCA_964017125.1 of Flabesymbios commensalis. NCBI lineage: Eukaryota > Metazoa > Annelida > Polychaeta > Terebellida > Flabelligeridae > Flabesymbios > Flabesymbios commensalis. The sequence continues at coordinate 33,729,903 of OZ024905.1, read as the reverse complement.
TTGTCCTTTGTTTGTTTTTGCTGCTTCTGTTTGTTTGTCATGTATTGTCATGTTAATTTGTTTTGTGTTGTATAAGAACAAAATATGTACATTTTTTTAGATGAAGTTCTCAATAAAGTTCAAAGTTCATGCACAGCGGCGGAGACGCAATTCGTTTTAGTTGGACCCAACCTGTAGAGTGCCTTCCTCCCAACAAACACGATACATTGTCCTGTGTTGGTCTAATGCTAGGTGACCCAACCTTAAATAAATCGATCAATCAATGATTTATTAATTCTAAAAGTCTCAAAGGACTGCTCGGTATTACATATGTATAAGAAATAAATAATCATAGTACATAATGTACATCAATTAACTCTTTTTTTTATGATAATGATTGAAAAAAAAAATTAACAATGATTTGGGTTAAAACAACATAGGAGAAATGTATCTTTTTGCTGGGCACACAGTGTGTGTCATGTGATGCCCTATATACTGCAGCCGTTAGCAGCACGTTTTTGTACCGCTAAGGGGGCTACCATTTTATTGTCAAGGGAGGGGGTTGGAAAATTTAGTTGACTATGTAGGTATACACAGTTTATATAATATAGGCTGGTATCAGTTTTTATGCTGATGTAAATCATATATACTGTACAAAGTGAAACATTCTACGATCGTATATCAATCACATTGCGATTTGTAGCAATAAATTATGTTACTTATGTAAAATCAACAATCTCTTCAATGAGTGCCTATCACATAATGTGTATTACACACGTTAAAACACTGTATGGTTGAACAGAAAACAACCAGGATAAAGCACCATGCAATCACTTCACGTCAGATGCGCAAAAATTATGTACTTGTCTTTTATAGTGTTAAATATTCCCAATTTTATTAATAGTCCCAAAAACGCTCCCCAGCTCGTTAACGTATCATCTTAAGATTACGTAACAGTGCCGGCTGCTGACCGGGGGGAGGGTGGGCGGTGGCCTATGAATTTGTTTTGGTGACATCGAACGGGTCAGCGAGCGCCGGCGGTCATCACCACCCCCCCCCCCCCTCCGGATCCGCCAAAATGTAAACATAACAGCCAGGAGTCAGGCCATGAAGGCTGATCTTCTGACACGCGTTCTATTCACCCTGATTACATAATAATGTTTTGACATAAATATACGACATCAAACACAATAAAGTGCCACATTGACTTCCAGACCATAATTTTTTGTAAATATGATCAAAATTTTGTCAAAATCTACTCATTTCATGATACTCATTTCAGCTACTTTGGTCAAAGGGATAGTTTATTAAATCAATAGCACAAGAAAGTGATTTTTGTGAAAAAAATATAAATGCTTTATTAGAATTACTATAAAATCTGCTGAAAGAATTAGGAACGATGAACTAACCACAAACAATATTCAAATTGAAATTAAAAGACTGTAGATTGTATTTGTGATCAGACAAGAAGGTTGCTTAATTCCAAGTGTCATATTTGTTGAATTTAAAGTATGCTGACGTGACATTTTTGTTGACACTTTGTCAATGTCACGTTAGCAGCAGTGTTACTAGAAGCCACTTCACTGGTTAGAATTTGTCTGCACCCACTCAGAAATAAGTGTTTGTATTGTTGGTTTTAGATTATTGCATTGTGGAATGGCTAAAATAACTGTATTTTGATGGTTTGCAATACACAGCAGCATCTAACGTGACAGAAGTCAAGACACTTGATATTTGATCAATGTCAATGATGCAAAGTATTATACTAATAAAGAATTTTAATTGAAATTAAAAGATGTAGGGACAACGAAGCAGCTTCAATTAAAAGACAGAAGATTATATTTATGATTAAACAAGTATATATTTCAAAGCTAAGTGTGCTTTTCGATGCATTTGAGTCATCCTAACGTGACGTTTATTTTGCTAGTGTCACGTTAGCAACAGTGACAATAGAAGTCGCATCCTTGCCCAGAATTTATATGCACACAGCTAGAAATATTTACTTGAATGGCTGGTTTCAGATTGTTGCATTGTAGAAGGGCTGCGGGATTTTATTTTTGCTGTTTGGAATAAACACCCAAGAGCTAACGTGACAGATGCCAATGACACTTCCCAAAGTAATCTGTTGGTAAAGAACATTTTTCAACCATTGATGTAATACTGGATATGTAAACAAAATTGAACTAAACACAAATCTTCAGATTTCACATTTGGACACATTATTTTTGAGGAATGAGAAGAGGTATCTCACTTACCCTATAAACTTTGACAGTTCCAGTGTCACACAAAGTGTCACGTAACGTTAATATATGAATTAGGGCGAAGAGTATGTCACGATACACTAATATGTGTCAAGTATATTGTCACATTAACAACAAAGGTGTCCAGGCTTATCTCACGTTAGCTCATTTTTAAGACTGCTGTGGTCCATATACAAATGCAGCGTATGTCCGGTCAATTGTGTGAATGGTCCATGCATATTATTATGCACAGCATCATGGTGTTTTAATATTTAATTGTACACCTAATATTATTTCTACAGTACTGTGCCATGCTAACGGTACAGCCTATATTAATACCTGCCTAATTGGACCATAAAAAAATCAGAGCAGGTATTTTCAACTAACCTGCAACTTTCATTTCCCCAATACCCATTTTTTCCGGCCCTTTGCCATGATGGTAGGTAGTCAGAAAAGAAAAATCTTGTTCATATATCAAAGCACTTATGACGCCTGAACGAATTTAGGGAACTGAAACTGTCACGATAGCATTGTAAGATATGCCTTTCCTTTTATTTATATGCATATTCCACAACTACATATAAAAAGATGGCATTTTTATATATCTTTAGATCGTGCTAACGTGACGAAATCCATTGTCACTGGAATGTCACTTTTTTGTTGTTATTTGCACACCTGTGAACAGTTGGAACAAAAGTTCTTATTGTGATTCTGACATGCACATTTCTTTAAGAAACATTTCTACATGAAAATCGATATATAACAAAAAGATCTGACAATGCCTTGGTGCAGTAAAATTTAATTTTTAACCACATGCGGTAAATTTGTGAAGTTTCAGAACTGCAATTAACCCAAAACTATCGACATTTAAGTAGACAAGAGTAAATTAATAACCGTATATTTCATAATAGTGACAAGAAAATTTACCAAATTCTTGACAGGACATTGTCTACTTCACGATTTTAGTTCTAGATATCAATCTAGATAAAATTAAACTGTGTTATCTATCCTTCCTTATTAAATACAGATATATCTTCAAAAGAAACACATAGCCATTGTGGTAGCTCCACTTCGGACACAGGTGCTCGACAGGTCAGAAGGTTGACAAGAGTTGGGATATTATCAGCCTGTATATTGGCTCACAAAGACCTGCAGCAGTCAACAATAATAGGTGAATTGAACTATAAGTCGAAAGTACAGTACACCATATACAGCCATATATTTCGATATCATTTATTTACAGCTTAATCTGATTAAGTAGAATTAAAATACTTCTTCTCATTCACAATGTGACAATTACCGCATATTATGCCATAGAAATTGTAACAACCCTTTATTTTACAAAGTTAAAATTTTACCGTCGACGTAAAGCTTTATTATCATTTGTACCATCTCACTCATCTCCTAATAAATTTTCTTGTTTGTTTGTAATGCCGTGAGGTAAATTTACATATTTGTGTAGAGGAATACTCAATTTCTCAATTATGCATACTCAATTAGGCACCGTAGATTTGATATAAATTAGAACCACCTCGTACTTTTTAGACCTACATGCTGATTTTTAAATGTTGATTGCTTTATAGAGCAGAAGAACGGATCTAGTTAATAATAAAGAAAATATGAAAAATTTGAGATGTCCAGTTACATTTAGAAAAGACTATTTCTTGAATGAAGAATGTGAATTTCTTGATAATTATATTTGATAAATTACATTTACAGTAATGTTGTTGATAGATGACAAGGTTATCTCCCACATAGCACATAGTTAGTGGGCTGTCGGTGGTCCATCTCATGAAAAACACATCTCAGCGTCTCATTTGCTATCGAAATTGATCTCATAAATATCCTTTATTTAAATTTACTGACATCTTGGCAATAAACTACTGACATCTTGGCAAAAACGTCGTGTGGGTTTGTTTACCGACAGTAGTTTATAAAACGATGTAGGCTCACTAAATATATAGCTTGGATAAAGAAAGAATGTTGATCAAAATAACAGTTTGAATTTAGATAACTAATAGTGATAACTCACATGTTTTAAATCTCATTTTAACAACGAAACCTAAATTAATTTTCATAAAGAAAATCACAACGATGCACTGCTGTAGCCTATGCACTGAATTTGCCTAAATTGTGCGTGACTTCATTCTGCAGAAATAGGTTATATATTGCCTAGTAATATCATCACATGAATCAATTATCTTGGCATCAACTAAAATGGTTAGAATCCTTATCAATTTGTTCTTGCATAGTTCCAGGTCTTTTAGAGATCTTATTGGCAGCGGTACTAAACATGCCTGAGTGTGAGACGGGCCAGTAGCCTGAGTGTGAGATGAGCCAGTAATCTGAGTGGAGGATGGGCCAGTAGCCTGAATCTGAGATGGGCCAGTAGTCTGAGTGTGAGATAGGCCAGTAGCCTGGGTGTGAGATGGGCCAGTGGCCTGACTGTGAGACAGGCCAGTAGCCTGAGTGTGAGATAGGCCAGTGGCCTGAGTGTGGGATGGGCCAGTAGCCTGAGTGTGAGATGGGCCAGTGGCCTGAGTGTGAGATAATCCAGCATGCAGTAGCTTGAGTGTGAGACGGGCAAGCAGTAGACTTAGCCTGAGTGTGAGATGGGCCAACAGTAGCCTGATCTTCAGTGTGGGGTGGGTGTTTGACAGGCTGAGCTTCATCAGTGACAACTGCAGCAGCAAAATCCAGAACAATATTCAAATTAATTGATCAAGTGGATGCAATTCAGTCTAATCTCAGTGAAATAGTATAAGACAAGTTGCTGAAACTGATAAATTATTCGCTCAACTAAGCTTGCTAAATATATATTTCACTAGTGAGTGTGAGATGGGCCAGTGAAGTGAATGTGAGAAGGGCCAGTGGCCTGAGTGTGAGATGGGCCAGTAGCCTCAGTCTGGGATAAGCCAGTAGCCTGAGTGTGAGATGGGCCAGTAGCCTGAGTGAGGGACAGGCCAGTAGCCCGAGTGTGAGATGGGCCAGTAGTCTGAGAATGAGATGGGCCAGTAGCCTGAGTGTGAGATGGGCCAGTGGCCTGAGCGCGAGACAGGCCAGTAGTCTGAGTTTGAGATAGGCCAGTGGCCTGAGTGAGAGACAGGCCAGTAGCCTGAGTGTGAGATGTGCCAGTAGCCTGAGTGTGAGATGGGCCAGTAGCCTGAGTGTGAGATGGGCCAGTAGCATGAGCGTGAGATGAACCAGTGGCCTGAGCGTGAGAAGGGCCAGTACTCTGAGTTTGATATAGGCCAGTGGCCTGAGTGAGAGACAGGCCAGTAGCCTGAATGTGAGATGGGCCAGTAGCCTGAGTGTGAGATGGGCCAGTAGCCTGAGTGTGAGATGGGCCAGTGGTCTGAGCGTGAAACAGGCCAGTGGCCTGAGTGTGGGATAGGCCAGTAGCGTGCGTGTGAGATGGGCCAGTAGCCTGAGTGTGAGATGGGCCAGTAGCCTGAGTGTGAGATGGGCCAATGGCCTGAGTGCGAGATGGACCAGTGACCTAAATGTGAGATGGGCCAGTAGCCTGAGTGTGAGATAGGCCAGTGGCCTGAGTGTGAGATAATCCAGCATGCAGTAGCTTGAGTGTGAGACGGGCAAGCAGTAGACTTAGCCTGAGTGTGAGATTGGCCAACAGTAGCCTGATCTTCAGTGTGGGGTGAGCTTTATCAGTGACAACTGCAGCAGCAAAATCTAGAACAATATTCAAATTAATTGATCAAGTGGATGCAATTCAGTTTTATCTCAGTGAAATAGTATGAGACAAGTTGCTGAAACTGATAAATTACTCGCTCAAATAAGCTTGCTAAATATATATTTCACTAGTGGGTCTAGTCATATGAGACCAGCGACGTGTCAGACGGTTGTGAGATTTGAGGCCTACTGGAACCCCGGAAATACTAGATGATGACGAATCCAGATCATGATCATCCAATAAATTATTTATCCAACAACACTGATAGTCAAAAGGGGCAAAACGCCCACATGCTGTGGTTTTGTCGCACACCATAGTAGGCGTTTTGCCCCGATTGATAACTGTGGAAGTTTTTAAATGTTGTCACGTGACAATGTAAACCTCTCACTGGAAACCATATTGCATTGGTAACACTATATAGTGGCTTTAAATGTTCCACGGTTACTAGTGGTTCTCAGTATTCCTGGGGCCTTGAGAGACTATAATACTGATCGGATTTACTAATAAGTATAGTGTTACATTATGTACTTAGCTACCCGACAAACACGAAGCATTTACCCAATGTTGGGTTAATGTTTGACCACCGTCTCCGACGCTGTCCCAACATTAACACAACATTGGTTGAATGTAACGGGTTTGTTGAGATAGCATGTATGCACAACAATATTTTGTTCCAAATGTTGGCGTTCTCAGTAGTTCATTCAAAATGTGGCAGCAGCTATTTAAGAAACACATGAGACTATAAAACCACGTGGAATGACGTCATAATAGCGATGGGCATTTTGCCTCACCTGGGCATTTTGCTCCACCCCACCCTACTTCCCATCGTGGCCTGACATGGTGACGATGAATGTAGACAAATGCACGGCTGTTTTTTTGTCAGGTTTGATAACATTTCTATCACATACGAACGTGTCTCTTTTAATTATAGTATACCTGTCATGCTGAAGAGAATGACCAAATTAACAGTGCCAACAGTAGGCTAGCCTGTCAATAGAGAAGACACTGTGAGAGAGTGTACCCTATAGCACCCGAAGGGTGGTGAGAGTGAGATAAAGGCAACGAAGCTTGTTTGAAAACTGTTTTTAGTAAGTATGCTAATTTATCACCCCCACAATGACACGTGGTGAGTGACAATACTGTTGTGAGACTGGCGATGACACGGTGACTGCCCAGCAAACACACATGTGTCGTGCTTGCTTGGGTAACTCCACTCGCTTTTACTATATCATTCTCACTTGCTGTAAGCGCTGCCAGCGCTGTCCCAATGCTGGCCCAGCGCTGTGTGCATTGGACCGACACTGACACAGCGCTAGAGAAGACACTGTGTACAACTACACACTGTATTATATGCCACACCAGGCTTTCTGGGTAACATTAGATATGTTCTCAGTTCAACGAATTTGACGTTATTGTAGTGGCATCGATCGACATTAAAAGACATGAAACCCAACAATAAAAAAACCGAAGTTGATGATTTTTTAATTTTATATCTGTACATTTAAAAAAAGTGTACATGGCGAGTGATAAATCTATGTTACTCATCACTTTTTATAATAGATCGAGCCATATGCATGATATGACATTAATAGAAAGTTTAATAGGTTACCTTGTGAGGCGTATAACGCCAGTTATAATGCCATTATTACACGGTTGGTCTCAGGTTGCGGGATCCCCCCTTAACAGCATGATACCTCCCCCCCCCCCCCCCCTAAAAGTAAGTAGCCTGCGCACCCTGGCCCTGCTTTATACAGAAACAGTGCGTTCCCAAGTTTATAATCCCGCTAATAATATGTCATGTTGCGTTATTCGCTTAGAAGTCCATGAAATTGGGAGATTGAGTTCACATTATTATTATTTTGTGATATAAGGACCTAATTGGGAAGACACAATAAAATATGCCTGAAAAAAACAAAATGGTTGAGTTCACCCACGGATAGCCCACAGCATTATCGCCGCGCAGCGACAATGAGCTGGTTTACAGACACTGACTGGTTTAGGGACGAGCGTGTCTGATTGTCTGACAAGGAATCTATCTGTCTATAGGCGATATTCCTTGATCTGACTGAACACGCACACGTTCAGCACAGTAACTGTTGTTCTAGCCTAGCTCAGCAAACACAGGACATTCACTCAATGCTGTTTCAATGTTGGGCCAGCATCGAAGATGGTGTGCCAACATTGAAACAGCTTTGGATGAATGTCCCGTGTTTGTTGGGGCTACTGTCTCAGACGTTGGCTCAACTACTCCAACAATGGCCAATGTACGGTATTCCGACTGTAAGTGGTTTATTATCCATAAATCTCTATGGTGTTAGCTGTGTCAGCCTAGTTATATGGGCATAATCCCAGCAAACCCTGGAAAGTTTACCAGATGTAGGCCGGCTCAGTACTGGCCATCGTGTGCGACGTCAGACCAGCATTGAACCAGCTATGAGTCAACATGCATGTGAATTGAAGATTGGACCTATCGTTAGTGGCAGTGAGAATCAGTGAGAGTGGCAATGAATATATTAAAAAAATATAAAATGATATAACTCCAAGACATTTATACATAGGCTCATGCATAATGTGTTTTGTGTTGTAGCCCCGCCCCCCTTATTCTTTAAAAAAAAATATAATTCATGAAATCATACATGAAATATTTTCAATTTATATACTTTTTCAACAAATTAAATGGGTAAAATATATTCTAGATATCCCCAGAAAGAACCAAAAGACACCTTATATTAAAAAAAAAATTGGGGGGGAATGCCCTTCGGGCGAACACAATAGCCGCAAGTAATTCACGCTCACAAATTTTCATATTATTCTGGAAAGCCACCACGCTTACATTTAAAAATTAAGAAATGAACAAGAACGAGGAACAAGAAATTAGTGTAATACAGGTGCCAATTTATATCATAAGAACAAAAGACCTGGGCACACGGCTTCCAGGGCTAGCCAGTATCCACATAATTAGTAGTTAACAACAAAAGCCAGCTGCAATTGCGGCTGGCCGGCCACACATTACCATGATTATAGGTGATAATATTAATATTATATTAGCTGGCTGCACAGTTCAGTTAATTGTGTGGCTAACCACGGATCGCTACTTCGTCAAGCCTACAGGCTACACTACTCTAGTCTACGTGGTCGATATTATCACCTTAATATTTTATGGTGCATTCTGGTTTTGCAATGTCCCATATTTCCCATAGCAGTTCACCGCTTCTCACACACATGCATCAGTGCATGAGAATTAATTTCAATTCTTAGACTAGACTAGGCCCGAATTAGCTCAGAATTGAATGGGGTTTTGTAAAATTTAGTTTTAGGCTCTCTCGTCTCTCTCCTGTCTCTCCCTGTTCAACACGACCCGGCATGGGGCTCATCCCACAATTGGCACAAACTGACAAAGTCAAAGAATCTTAAAATTAAGATTATCTTATGTTTATCTTAGTAGCATTAGAAAAGTTAAGATCATCTTAACTTTCCTAATGCAAATAAGATAAAGTTATACTCGCCGTCAAATTAACCAGGATCGCATGATTTTCGGCGATTTCTCCGTCAATTCTAAACCGATTTCCTTCATATTTTGCAAAGGCCATTTTCTATTTAAATCCTAACAGCCCTGAAAATTTCGTAAAAATTATAACGTTATAGCGTATTTCCAAAGTTAGACTATTTGGCATGTAATGAATTGAAATTACGACGTCCCTCTATAACCCCATTAAACTAATTCTAGAATTTTATTAGGTCTACATGGCAAATGGTTCAACTTTTGAAATATTAAATATAATTTTGCGAATTTTCTACCCCTGGGCCCTGCTAGCCTTAGGATTTTAATAGAAAATGGCCTCTGCTCTGCAAAATTTCAAGGAAATCGGTTCAAAATTGACGGAGAAATCGTCGAAAATCATGCGATCCTGGTTGATCATTTTTAATTTGACGGCGAGTATAACATGATCTTAATTTTAAGATGCTTAGACTAAGTGTGACGGGGCCCCCCAGGGCTAGGCTAACGTTAGGCTAACGTTAGACTACATGCGGTAACATGGACTAACGTTAGGGCGATAATATGTGAAACTTGAATGGATGATGGAGGGTTGACCTGGCACTAAGTCTTAGGCCTAGTCTCTATCATCATGTCTATGACTAGACTATGTCTCTAATTTAAATCTACAATACATTAATTCTTCATTGTAGATCTATATATTAGCATAGAGTCTATAGACTAGACTAGGGTTTTAATAATAATAACGTTTAAAAAAATAATGTTGAAACCAAGCTGCCTGGACCTTTCGGTAATGTTCAGAGTAAACACTTACGTTACTGTTTATAAGCATGACACATGCATGCATTGACATAGTCCAAGCTGGGGACTCTTGCTCTATGCTCCAGAAGCAAAGTGGATCAGCCTGATCTAGCATTGGCGTAGATCAGGCTGTTACATTCTGCTTCGCGACGGAATGGAGCATAGCACAAGAGTCCCCAGCTTGCACTAGCATTGGCGTAGGCTACATATCCCCTGTCTGAGTGAGGATGGACAATGTACGACTCACAAAACATACTAGGGGCCTACACAATTGCCAACATGGCTTCAGAAAAAAACACTCATGTGAATCACAATTTAACTCATTACTAGTATTCCACTGGGCTGTTTTGGTGTAGCACTTTTTTTGGTGCAACACTTTTTGTATTCGAGTGGTCTCACACCCAAATTGGTGCAGCAAATTCGTGCACCTATTAAAAAGAGGGTGCACAACGGTGCAGTAAAGTCACATAGTCAGTTCAAGTTTCAACTCTAATCTAAAGATGTGATTGGCTGCCTCATTCTACACTCTACCGTTATCAAATTGTATTCGGCCGGACCCCCTGGAGCCTGTTTCAGGTACGCATTCTCAGATGTCTCGCTCAGATATAGCTCATTTGCATATGAGGATCTTCAAGATTGAACGAGTGGGTCAGAGTGCTCGTATCCTCGCTATACATGTTAAAGAGGGAGTCAAAGGAGTTTTTTTCTGGTACATCTTTTCCACGAAACCGGCCGAAACCGACCGAAACCGGCCATTAAAAGGTATATATTGACTGCTGATGGGGTGTATCGCAGTCTAATGGGTATAATAAGAATAAATATAAATATATTTTATTTGCATTTTTAATAAAAATTTACTTTTAAAGAAAGGTAAGTGGAAAATGTATGTTGCGTTACTGCCTATATTGAAGCTCACCAGATGGGGTAGGCTATGCTGTTATAACTATATGTAGATATACAGTAATTTAATTGGTCTTCATTTATATAATACAAAATAATAATATCTCCACTTTTTAATTGTTTTTTTATTTTGGTCTTACAGATATTCATGTCTAAAGAAGCGGCAATAACGCTATGGTTGACATGTGGTTGCAACTGTCAATAGCCGATCAACTGTCAATAGCCGATAATTAAAATAAAATGCAAAAAATATATATTTATATTAGCCTATTTATTTTGTTGTCTAATGGGTATAATACAATAAATATAAATATATTTTATTTGCATTTTTTATAAAAATTGACTTTTAAAGAAAGGTAAGTGGAAAATGTATATCGCGTTACTGCCTAGTATTGAAGCTCACCAGATGGGGTAGGCTATGCTGTTATAACTATATGTAGATATACAGTAATTTGTTTGGTTTTCATTTATATAATACAAAATAATATCATCTCCACTTTTTAATTGTTTTCTTATTTTGGTCTTACAGATATTCATGTCTAAAGAAGCGGCAATAACGCTATGGTTGACATGTGGTTGCAACTGTCAATAGCCGATCAACTGTCAATAGCCGATAATTAAAATAAAATGCAAAAAATATATATATATATTAGCCTATTTATTTTGTTGATGTTTAGAAATACGCAATAAGTGCAATTGAAGATCGATCATAACTCACATGCAGTCCAACGTCCCGTAAATCACACACCCTCGATTGTCATTTATTACCAATCACGCCTCGAGAGAATCACACCATCATAAATCACATGCAGTCCAACGTCCCGTAAATCACACACCCTCGATTGTCATTTATTACTAATCACGCTTGCGAGAATCACACCATGCAGATTGCTGTGTGGCATCTCAACAGACACGACACATCAACCCAACGCTGGCCAACAGTCTACGACATTAGCCCAACATTGGACCAACAGTGGGTCGATTTATCGTGTTTGCTAGCATAGGATAATCCTGTGATCACAATAAAAAAAATTGTATGTATAATATATAATAGGCCTATATATATAAAAAACTGTTTTTAGTAAGTATGCTAATTTATCACCCTCACAATGACACGTGGTGAGTGACAATACTGTTGTGAGACTGGCGATGACACGGTGACAGCCCAGCAAACACACACGTGTCGTGCTTGCTGCGTAACTCCACTCGCTTTTACTATATCATTCTCACTTGCTGTAAGCGCTGCCAGCGCTGTCCCAATGCTGGCCCAGCACTGTGTGCATTGGACCGACACTGACACAGCGCTAGAGAAGACACTGTGTACAACTACACACTGTATTATTTGCCACACCAGGCTTTCTAGGTAGCCCTGCTGTAGTTTGGTGGTAGATAGGTGAAAAGTCAGGTCACACCAGGGTCATGCGTGACGTCACCGAACTGACCTCATCCACTCACTTGTCAGCAGTGAAGGAGGTGGACCTGTATACATGTCATGCATGTATAGGCTCACCCTGTTGACTGGGCCAAGCTACCTGTCAGATGGCAGACATTGTATGACAGAAAACCCGATATTTAACCGTGTTTATTTGAGAATATAAATCTCAAAATTTAAGCTGATAGTGCAACGAAAAAAGTTCTTTTTAACAGACACATGGTGTTAGATATGTTCTCAGTTCAACGAATTCGACGTTATTGTCGTGGAATCGATCGACATTAAAAGACATGAAACCCAACTACACTGAAATAGTTATTCTCTACTAATGATAAAAAAAACCAAAGTTGATGATTTCTTAATTTTATATCTGTGCATTTAAAAAAAGTGTACATGGCGAGTGATAAATTTATGTTACTCATCACTTTCTATAATAGATCGAGCCATATGCATGATATGACATTAATAGAAAGTTTAATAGGTTACCTTGTGAGGCGTATAACGCCAGTTTTAATGCCATTATTACACGGTTGGTTTCAGGTTGCGGGATCCCCCCTTAACAGCATGATACCCCCCCTCCCCTAAAAGTAAGTAGCCTGCGCACCCTGGCCCTGCTTTATACAGAAACAGTGCGTTCCCAAGTTTATAATCCCGCTAATAATATGTCATGTTGCGTTATTCGCTTAGGAGTCCATGAAATTGGGAGATTGAGTTCACATTATTATTATTTTGTAATATAAGGACCTAATTGGGAACAAACAATAAAATATGCCTGAAAAAACAAAATGGTTGAGTTCACCCACAGATAGCCCACAGCATTATCGCCGCGCAGCGACAATAAGCTGGTTTACAGACACTGACTGGTTTAGGGACGAGCGTGTCTAATTGTCTGACAAGGAATCTATCTGTCTATAGGCGATATTCCTTGATCTGACTGAACACGCACACGTTCAGCACAGTAACTGTTGTTCTAGCCTAGCTCAGCAAACACAGGACATTCACTCAATGCTGTTTCAATGTTGGGCCAGCGTCGAAGATGGTGTGCCAACATTGAAACAGCTTTGGATGAATGTCCCGTGTTTGTTGGGGCTACTGTCTAAGACGTTGGCTCAACTACTCCAACAATGGCCAATGTACGGTATTCCGACTGTAAGTGGTTTATTATCCATAAATCTCTATGGTGTTAGCTGTGTCAGCCTAGTTATATGGGCATAATCCCAGCAAACCCTGGAAAGTTTACCAGATGTAGGCCGGCTCAGTACTGGCCATCATATGCGACGTCAGACCAGCATTGAACCAGCTATGAGTCAACATGCATGTAAATTGAAGATTAGACCTATCGTTAGTGGCAGTGAGAATCAGTGAGAGTGGCAATGAATATATTAAAAAAATATAAAATGATATAACTCCAAGACATTTATACATAGGCTCATGCATAATGTGTTTTGTGTTGTAGCCCCGCCCCCCTAATTCCTTAAAAAAAAATATAATTCATGAAATCATACATGAAATATTTTCAATTTATATACTTTTTCAACAAATTAAATGGGTAAAATATATTCTAGATTTCCCCAGAAAGAAACAAAAGACACCTTATATTAAAAAAAAATTGGGGGGGGGGCATGCCCCAAAACCCCCCTACTTTGTGTTTGCCCTTCGGGCGAACACAATAGCCGCGAGTAATTCTCGCTCACAAATTTTCATATTATTCTGGAAAGCCACCACACTTACATTTAAAAATAAAGAAATGAGCAAGAACGAGGAACAAGAAATTAGTGTAATACAGGTGCCAATTTATATCATAAGAACAAAAGACCTGGGCACACGGCTTCCAGGGCTAGCCAGTATCCACATAATTAGTAGTTAACAACAAAAGCCAGCTGCAATTGCGGTTGGCCGGCCACACATTACCATGATTATAGGTGATAATATTAATATTATATAGACTATGGAGCCGGCCAGCTGGCTGCACAGTTCAGTTAATTGTGTGGCTAACCACGGATCGCTACTTCGTAAAGCCTACAGGCTACACTACTCTAGTCTATGTGGTCGATATTATCACCTTAATATTTTATGGTGCATTCTGGTTTTGCAATGTCCCATATTTCCCATAGCAGTTCACCGCTTCTCACACACATGCATCAGTGCATGAGAATTAATTTCAATTCTTAGACTAGACTAGGCCCGAATTAGCTCAGAATTAAATGGGGTTTTGTAAAATTTAGTTTTAGGCTCTCTCGTCTCTCTCGTATCTCTCCCTGTTCAACACGACCCGGCATGGGGCCCATCCCACAATTGGCACAAACTGACAAAGTCAAAGAATCTTAAAATTAAGATTATCTTAACTTTCTCTTATTAGCATTAAAGTTAAGATCATCTTGACTTTCCTAATGCAAATAAGATAAAGTTATACTCGCCGTCAAATTAACCAGGATCGCATGATTTTCGGCGATTTCTCCGTCAATTCTAAACCGATTTCCTTCATATTTTGCAAAGGCCATTTTCTATTTAAATCCTAACAGCCCTGAAAATTTCGTAAAATTATAACGTTATAGCGTATTTTCAAAGTTAGACTATTTGACATGTAATAAATTGAAATTACGACGTCCCTCTATAACCCCATTAAACTAATTCTAGAATTTTATTAGGTCTACATGGCAAATGGTCTAACTTTTGAAATATTAAATATAATTTTGCGAATTTTCTACCCCTGGGCCCGGGTGTGACCATACCCCGAAAAAGACCGAAAAAGACTAGAAACCCCGAAAAAGACCCGAAAAAGACTTTATTTCAACCAAATTATGTTTATATGTTACTATAATCCTATTTTATATATTAGTATGTGTTCCAAACATGTATTTGCAAGTTTATTTTATGTGAATGATCGTAATACAGTCTACAGTAGCCTAGTTTGTAGTGTTCCGGTTTTCCTGTCATTTGGCACTAATGCGCCACCTGGTGAACTCAACGTTATATCTCTACTAGGCCTCTCAGCAAACAAGATACATGAATACATGTTGGTTCAAGTTTGGGCCAGCGTCGTAGACGGTGTAACAACATTGAACCAACAATGGGTGAATGTCTCGTGTTTGCTGGGCTATTTGTAGGCTAATTGAATTCATTAATTATTGTGGGCCCTATTTATTTCGTGATTGGTCATATATTGTATGTGTAGATCTATTATAAATCACCGCATTGGTATCTGGGTGCCATGTCAATGTACAATGTCAGTACATATGTATAAATGTATGATATATGTTCTCAATGAAATAAATGGTGTCTATCAGAATTGTGTTCCGTGGAACTGATTGATAATCACCCGAAAACACCCCCTATTATATACCCCATCCTTAAGAAGGGGGATTTCACAGCGGCAACGATGATACAAGATAGTGATAGAAGATAGTGGTATAGGATCAGGAGCTCATAGCGACAAAATAACTCCGGAAATATCGAAGAACATGAGGTGGGAAAACACCTCGATCACCTCACAAAAGACGTCAGCCCAACGTTGGTTTACTGTGGGGCCAACGTTGTCGACGGTGTGGCAACAGTAAAGCAACGCTGGGCCAATAGGATGACAACTCACCTGAGGCAAGAAAACACTCAGTAGGTTTTGTCAAGTGCATAAGGGCCTTTAGGCTAATTATTATTAAAAAAACAGTTGTATAATTGTCTTAATTATATATCTTTCGAAAGGCGCTATGAAAGTCTAATGTATTATGCGATAAAATATACTGGTAGTGCATAACGAAAACTTGTGTTGGTCTTTTTTTATTATGTTGTGTCCTAATTATATCTTTCGAAAGGCGCTATAAAAATGTATTATACAGCGCCTGTAGACGTTAGCAGTTTTAACAAACCCGTCGTTTATATATATATATTTCAGTGTATTTAAAGCATTTATATTATATAATCTCTCACGGCAACATTTAATTGCCATCAGTCCGTCGCCGTGATTTCTTTAAACAAGGCAACTGATACCAGGACCTATTAATGTGGTGTTGTATATTACTGTTTATTTCACATTAAAAATAAGCAGGATATATATTTAAGCATATATAAGTGCATATAGCATTTGATTCGGCCCACAGTCACGGTATTTAATACGCCAGCCAGATCTATAAACAATGCAACTATTAGTAGTAGGCCAGCTAGGTTACGGTTTATTTCATGTATTCTGCCATCAATATAAGCCGGATACATATTTAGCCATATAAAGTAATATCAAATGGTATATAGTTTCATATAATATAAAATTCGGTTAAAAATAAAGTCTTTTCGGTCTTTTTCGGGTCTTTTTCGGGGTTTCTAGTCTTTTTCGGTCTTTTTCAAGGTATGGACGCACCGCTGGGCCCTGCTAGCCTTAGGATTTTAATAGAAAATGGCCTCTGCCTCTGGCTCTGCAGTCTGCTCTGCAAAATTTCAAGGAAATCGGTTCAAAATTGACGGAGAAATCGCCGAAAATCATGCGATCCTTGTTGATCATTTTTAATTTGACGGCGAGTATAACATGATCTTAATTTTAAGATGCTTAGACAACATGCGGTAACATGGACTAACGTTAGGGCGATAATATGTGAAACTTGAAATGAATGGATGATGGAGGGTTGACCTGGCACTAAATCTTAGGCCTAGTCTCTATCATCATGTCTATGACTAGACTATGTCTCTAATTTAAATCTACAATACATTAATTCTTTATTGTAGATCTACATATTAGCATAGAGTCTATAGACTAGACTAGGGTTTTAATAATTATAACGTTTAAAAAAATAATGTCTAACGTTACGTTTCCCCTGGCTGTTGTTTGCTTCCAAAGTTAGCAGGCCCTGAAACCAAGCTGCCTGGACCTTTCGGTAATGTTCAGAGTAAACACTTACGTTACCGTTTATAAGCATGACACATGCATGCATTGACGTAGTCCAAGCTGGGGACTCTTGCTCTATGCTCCAGAAGCAAAGTGGATCAGCCTGATCTAGCTTTGGCTTAGATCAGGCTGTTACATTCTGCTTCGCGACGGGATGGCGCATAGCGCAAGAGTCCCCAGCTTGCACTAGCATTGGCGTAGGCTACATATCCCCTGTCTGAGTGAGGATGGACAATGTACGACTCACAAAACATACTAGGGGCCTACACAATTGCCAACATGGCTTCAGAAAAAAACACTCATGTGAATCACAATTTAACTCATTACCAGTATTCCACTGGGCTGTACTGGTGTAGCACTTTTTTTGGTGCAACACTTTTTATATTCCAGTGGTCTTACACCCAAATTGGTGCAGCAAATTCGTGCACCTATTAAAAAGAGGGTGCGCAACGGTGCAGTAAAGTCACGTGGTCAGTTCAAGTTTCAACTATAATCTAAAGACGTGATTGGCTGCCTCATTCTACACTCTACCGTTATCAAATCGTATTCGGCCGGACCCCCTGGGGCCCGTTTCAGGTACGCATTTTCAGATGTCTCGCTCAGATATAGCTCATTTGCATATGAGGATCTTTAAGATTGAACGAGTGGGTCAGAGTGCTCGTATCCTCCCTATACATGTTAAAGAGGGAGTCAAACGAGGAAAATCAACGAGTTTTTTTCCGGTAGGCCTACATCTTTTCCACGAAACCGGCCGAAACCGACCGAAACCGGCCATTAAAAGGTATATATTGGGAACTGTGGACTGCTGATGGGGTGTATCGCAGTCTAATGGGTATAATAAGAATAAATATAAATATATTTTATTTGCATTTTTAATAAAAATTGACTTTTAAAGAAAGGTAAGTGGAAAATGTATGTCGCGTTACTGCCTATATTAAAGCTCACCAGATGGGGTAGGCTATTCTGTTATAACTATATGTCGATATACAGTAATTTAATTGGTTTTCATTTATATAATACAAAATAATATTAACGCCACTTTTTAATTGTTTTCTTATTTTGGTCTTACAGATATTCATGTCTAAAGAAGCGACAATAACGCTATGGTTGACATGTGGTTGCAACTGTCAATAGCCGATCAACTGTCAATAGCCGATAATTAAAATAAAATGCAAACTATATATATATATATATATATATATATATATATTAGCCTATTTATTTTGTTGATGTTTAGAAATACGCAATAAGTGCAATTGAAGATCGATCATAACTCACATGCAGTCCAACGTCCCGTAAATCACACACCCTCGATTGTCATTTATTACCAATCACGCCTCGCGAGAATCACACCATCATAAATCACATGCAGTCCAACGTCCCGTAAATCACACACCCTCGATTGTAATTTATTACTCATCACGCCTCGCGAGAATCACACCATGCAGATTGCTGTGTGGCATCTCAACAGACACGACACATCAACCCAACGCTGGCCCACAGTCTACGACATTAGCCCAACATTGGACCAACAGTGGGTTGATTTATCGTGTTTGCTAGCATAGGATAATCCTGTGATCACAATAAAAAAAATCGTATGTATAATATATAATAGGCCTATATATATATATATTAGGCCATGTATAATAAAAACAATTGTTTATTCTGGTAATCCCTCTATATTATGCCATTGCAATTAATTAACATTACAGTAGGCCTATAGGCCTACTAGGTCCAATACATTTTGAATCGGTCATATATTGGTTGACAATTAAGTAAAATATATATATATGCCTATGAAAATTGGTCTATAAAAACATCAGTTTATATTTATATAATTAAAATGATTTGTATTAATTGCGTTCGATATGTCATCACCTAGCGCTATGATAGCGGGGTGTTGAAACGGGGGTGTGTTGGGCTAACTATTATCGTGTCGAGCACAATTATCACTCGCACCTTATTAAATACACAACAGATGATTGTAATCAGGTAATTGCGTCCCGTATAACAATAAAAAGGCGAGAAAGAAATATTGCAACTAGAATCAAGCAATCACAACGGTGCCATCACCACATTTTACACGTTTATAAGGTGTTGAGTATTTTGGTTGTATAAGAAGGATTGGAAAATAACTACATGATCACTTCTTGGAAGAGTTACATGTGTCACGTCGCTTTGCTACTGATATCTCAAACATTTACTTACAACATTTGAACATTGAATTAATATTGCTATTTGATTCGAATTATAAAACATGGCACCTAAATACGCATGTGGTGTATGCGGGACTGGCTGTGGCGAGAAAGCTATAATTGAATGTTCCATGTGTATCAAGTGGATACACAGGCGCTGTGTGCCATTAGCAACTGATTTATTGAAAGTATGGAGTGGAAACGGATTGCAGTTTATTTGTCTTAGATGTAGGCCCTACATATACTTCGTGTGACTAGAAAAAGACACGTACCTGGGTGAATATACAATTTAAGGGGTCTTTCAATCTGTATTTTTGAAATAAATAATTATATATACTAGGGTCAGATATTGAGGGTAGGGTCTATGTGATACATATTTAAAATATCAAGGCTTAATCTCAAACACATTTCAAAAAAAATATGTGTTCTTGTGAAGGACCGTAAAAATAAAATGTCAACTCAGCAACGAATTATATATATATATTTGATCATTTTCAAATTTTAAAGATCATAAATTGCTTTGTATGATAGTTTAGTGATATGTTAGTAGTTATAACACTTTTTGAAATAAAAATTGCTAAGACAGAACAGTGATTTTATTGTGAAATTATATAGTTGCTGAGTTGACATTATCGTTTCTGAGTTGAAAAAGCACGATAATTGCACGTAAAAGTCATGTTTTGAGCGCATCTACAAGATCTCTAAACACGGGAGCCCAATTTTCATCATTATAAAAACAAAAAAGAAATGGGATCATAACAAGCCTAATTTGCAAATGTATTTCGGAGGCCATTGTACAATACATACATGCCAATATAATGAGGGTAAATTTGATTTAGAAATTTACCTAAATGTTATTTGTAGTTTTTTTATGTAAACAACTTCTAAAATACTCTCTCACTCTAATTCAATCAAAAGCAGCTTCTTTTCAACTGCATTTCACATTGACGGAGTTAAAATTTCAGTTTTAATTACAAAAAGGGGGACAGAAAGCAGAATTCAGTAAACTCAGCAACGTTTTTGTTTTCAACTCAGAAACGTTTTTTCATTGTTGTAAAAATGTCTACATAAGTGAATACTCTCTCAGTCTAATTTAATTAAAAACATATTTTTAAATTGCACTTTACATTATAGAGTCACGTTTTTAGTCTTAATTAGTTAGTGAGACAGAAAGCTAAATTTGGTCAACTCAGCAACGTTTCTGAGTTGAGTGATCAACTCATAAACGTTGCTGGGTTGATCGAAATAATAATGTTGCTGAGTTGAATACGGACAACATAAAACGATCTTTAATGTATTTAAAATAGATGTATCATTGTCCACCGATGCGGTAGGGGGATGGCCATCATTATCAAGCACTTTGTTCAGTTTAACATGTTTTCAATGAATTTTTGCTAAATTATGAGCGTTTCTGAGTTGACACAGAAATTGAATACGCTTCAGGGGTGATTGTTTTGGTTATAAAATAGCAGTTCATATTGAATGTTTACAAATATTTCACCTACCTCAAAATATTGGGACTTTGCAGCTGTTTCTGCATATATCAAAGTAATTGAATGGTATCACACCACAATTTGAGGAGTTTAGATAACACTGGCGTTGCCGAGTTGACCGGCTTGCGTGAGACAGCTAAAACGCCTCAGTATATGTATCCTTGGCAACTTTTTATATTGAGTTCATGTCTGTATACGGATAAATTCCGTTGAACATAACAATTGCGCTACAAAATAATAACTTGGGGTTAAGTTATTTCCAAGAGATCTTCCATGTTAAAACAGTCTATGTTTCAGGTGTCAGATATTGGGAGACATTGCATTTGTGTACAAATTCGTGTATTTTAGCACATTGCATGTTGAATAAAAAAATATTCGTCAGAGATATTGATTTTTTTTTCTCAGTTTATCGTATTGCCCATAGGACAATATTTAAAAAAATTCGGACCCACACAATGCATAAATTCGCTGAGAATAGCCAAAAGACACTAAATGACCCTAAATTGTATATTCACCCACCTACGACATGAATGGCGCGCTCAACAGGTAAGAACCTACAATTCTAGCAAGTCATATTCCGTTAACTGATTATAAATGTTTTTTGACTTCAGACCTGTAATTATCTGTTAGCGGCTTCTTCTTAGAAATCTGAATAAAATAATATTTTATCAAAGTTGTTATGCTTATTCATTTCTGAATTTTACTATACTATTATAGTATAGTTTAAACAGGTAATGCTTCACGGCAGCGGGTTATTATTGTAATATAGTTTTAAAATGTAGTCCTAATGCTTCACGCCAGCGGATTATTATTGTAATATACATTAAAAATTATTATTATAATATATCACTAGGCAATAACATACAAGTATAATTGTACGCCCTTGCTTCACATTGTAAAATGTAGATAAGAAAAACAAGTAATTGCCAGCTCTGGGGCTGAGAGGGCTAACGAATCAAAGGGATTAGAAACAATGGGTTGGAATGTGTTCTTTTCTTTTCTATTAACGATATCAATTGATTACAAAACTTAACCCGTTTGTGACGAGCCCCGGAGATCTCCGTTATTTAGGGAGACCATTCAGATACGAGGCCCGGAGATCTCCGGGTCTGATTGCATGAGATAACTATGACGTCATAAAATAATCTCGTTTCAGAAAGAGCGTAGTAGCATAATGATCTCGTGTTCAACGGGTTAATTAAAAATTTAAAAAACATTTTATTTGGTGACTCTAGTGATATCTAGTGAATATAATTTTGCAGCCATTGTAGATATGCCACAAGTACTCTAACACGTTACATGACATGCAGGCCTACTATCAGGACTAGGCCCTATATGTCTACACATGCTAGACCAATAGCGGGGGCATTCTTAAGCTTGCCGTGGACGTTACGGCTAATAAACCTAGTTATATTTATAAATTTTATTAATATAATGCTACCTGGGGACTATGGTTACTTACACAATAGTATATAGTTATTTGGGCCGTTATTAGCGTTTTTAGGGCCGGTTTCGGCCGGTATCGCTCGGTTTCGTGAAAAATACCCACCCGTTTTTTTCATTTTCGTAAGCGGCAGGAATTAGGTCACAAGAAATCTGGAAAATAACGTACCAAAAACGCAGGTGCGTGTGATGCAATTATTTTAAACTAAAAATGCTCAGTCGAAGAGGCCTATTATCACCACAGAAGAATCACAACGCAGCATAAACCAGAAGAAACAAGTAGATGTAATCATTTTGAACTTCTAAAAGCTTTCGACACCGTGGCGCACAACAAACTAATCTCAAAATTACGAAATTATGGAATTCAAGGTAAAACCAATAAGTGGATCAATAAATGGTTAAAATTCAGAAATCAGAAAGTTGTTCTTGATGGGGAAATGTCTGATCCAATACCAGTCACTTCCGGGGTGCCACAGGGAACAGTTCTCGGCCCTCTTATGTTCCTCCTTGACATCAATGACATCAACCAAAACATAAATTCGAAAATTAGGCTTTTTGCAGATGACTGCGTACTTTACAGAGAAATAAATTCAAAATTAGATTGTTTAGAACTTCAACAAGATCTTCAGAAATTAGTTGACTGGTCTCACACATGGCAAATGTCTTTCAACATAAACAAATGTCACATCTTACATGCCCACAGAAAGAAACAGCCCATCATACACACCTACACAATGGACAACACACCGGTAACACCAGTTACGCACCACCATATCTTGGCATAGAACTACAGTCAGTGTGACCTCAGATGGACAACACACATATAGAACACAACCAACAAAGCATAGAAGACACTAAACATGCTGAAAAGAAACCTCAAACAAGCCTCCACAACTGTAAAATCACAGGCATACAAAACAATAGTCAGACCTCAACTTGAATATGCACCAGCCATCTGAGACCCACACACGACCAAAGATACACACAACCTTAACAAAATACAAAACTATGCAACAAGATGGGTCCATCATGACTACTCACACTACACAAGTGTCTCTTCCTTACAAAAACAGCCGAATTGGTCTTCTCTTTCAGTCCGACGTCTACAAAGTAGACTACTATTATTTTACAAAATTTGCCATCAGAATATTGCTATCCCCATTCCACCCTATTTACAAATACCCCTCAGAACTACAGGCCACACCTCAAACATAAACGAAAACAGCTACAGATACAAACAACTCAGCGCATGAACAGATGCATACAAATACAACTACTTTCCCCGAACAATCACAGACTGGATTTCACTGCCACCCAGTCTGTGTGTGACTCCAACGGTGCGGTCCTTCAAGGAAGGCCTAACCCGTCATCTCTCCCCCAGCCTTAAATTCACACGCGAACCCCACTGTATATAACCACTGATGCACTCTCTATCCACTGTAAATAAATTTCTGCACTGCACTGCGAATGTCAGTTTCTTTCCTCACGGGGTACGTTTGATTATAATGCCATTAGGCGATGATTAATAAAAATTAATAAAGTCATAATACCGCCGTACGAAACCCCGAGGGCGGGGGCCCTATGGTAATGGTTAGCACCGCTGCCTTTTACGCCAGAGTTCAGGGTTTGGCTCTAGGTCCCGGCGGTTTGAAAGAAACAAATGTTTCTTCCCCATCCACGTGTGAAACTCAGTATTGTGGGGAGCCTTCGTGACCGAGAAGTAGCGTGCTCGGCCTCAGACCGCCAGGGCTCGAATTTCGAATCCTGTTTCTGTAGGACGGTGTCATCTCATTCATCTCATCATCCTCAGGAGGTTCTCCTGGCCCAGTTTAGCCTATATGTGCACAAAGGTGGCCTAAAGCCCGATTCATTTCATTCACGAAACCCCGTCCACGTGCGAATAGCTCCTCTACCAAACCCGTCAATCAAATCAAATCAAATTTAGACTACTTTAAACTGTTTTTTTAAAGATAAATACAAATATTAGCCAAAGGCTATTCTTCCGATTTGTATTTTAAATCTCAACAATATTATAACTCTAACACACATATACTTGCATAAAAAATATCGGGGAGTAATCAGGTCAAAAATAGTTTTTTTTTAAATCAGTAACATTTCAGTTCCATGCCCGCATATTCAGCTCGGAGGTCGCACAGTCATTTAAAAGTTATGGACATTTTTCGAACCTTGGAGTCGGGATCGCTCTCAGTCACCGTGATGTTGTATTTTTCGGGTAAAGCAAATACATCCATTTACGGCCTCGGAGAGGACGACACAACAACGACATATTTAGCAAAAATGTTCTATTTTTAATTAAATTAAATTGTTCTTAATGCCCTGTATTTTTAAATAAATAGCTGCTGTGGATTGACTTATCTTTCCAATATTGGCTAAAGCAATAATAAAAAATTGTAAAATTAGCCCCCCCTTCTTTTCCCCAGGTAATCGAATGTATAACCTTGAACTTTAGTCATTAAAAAATCATTCACGGCCATGAGAAATCGTAGAATCTCAATGATGTATTAGTAAGTTGTGTTTATTTCCAAATGTCTTTTATTAGTAAAATATTTCTCCATCTCGTTTTTAACATTAATGCAAGCTATATTGAGCTTATAATTTGAACTGGAAATAGTCTTAATTATCTTGGTAAATTATAAAATCAAATGTATCAAAAACGTGTAAATAAAATGATTTTTACTGTGCCCATACTACAAGTATGTTTTTGTCTTTGTCATATGTGTGTCCAGTCACAATTATAATCCCATTATAATCCCACTTGCAATTATAATCCCACTTGCATTGTGTCATCAGCTATATTATGAGTAAAATTAAATCATTTTCAGCTTCAATTTCATTTAGAGCTTCAACATGTTTAATTTGCTATATACATAACACATTGTCAGTGACTGTAGGGTGGGCATAATTGCGGTCCTTGCTGGAGAAACATAATTTTTATCACACTTTTGAGTTCACATATTCAACTGGTCAAGTTCAAATATTGCCTCCTGTTTTACTCATGATCCTTGCCAAGTCTTGTAGCTTATTAATACACAAGATCATGCTGCCATATTGAACAAAGCGATCAGGCTGGGCAGAAACACGGGACAAAACACGTAACCCAGCAAACACGAGGCGTTGGCCCAATGCTGGTTTGACGTTGGCCCAACATCAGCCCAATATTAGGCCAACGCCTCTTGTTTGCTTGGAAGCCAAGGACTGTTACCCCAAGTGACACAGCTTATAGCTGCATGATATGGCAATTATGTGTTATTGTCAATACCTCGTTAATGAAAGCATCGGTTCAGGTCCAGAAGGCAGAGCAGTCTCTCCTGTTAAACGATTGATTAAATGAGTACCGGTACAGTAGATCCTTGATTTTTTTAATTTCATTTATTTCAGTAAAACAGTAGGGCCTACATGTATGAATGTTTATGAATAATTGGGGCCACCATATAGCCTACTGGTCACCAGGGATAAAAAACACAATAAAGGGTCTCGTGATTCTTATTTCCATAGTGTTCCCTACATAAGATGTAGACAAGATAGGGACTGGAAAGGTTTTATTATATTCGAGCTATGCCCAAATATATTGATTTTACAACAGAACTTTAAACTTATTATTCTTGGCACGTTTTTGTAAGACGCTATTTCTCCCTGAATTTTTATCCAAGCATTATGAAATTTGGACACCATATTCCCAGAGTAGTGCTATGACGTTTTTAGGACATCCATCGTGTTCTTCCGGATCAATCCAGGATTTTCTCGATCACTATACTCTTGGATGGCAAAAGGCAGTTTCCGCTTACTTGTAAAGTGAGCAGATACTGCCTTTTGGCTTGAACGGCAGTAGCCCTATAATCGGGTCCAATATTGTGACAATTATAATTATAATAGCTCTAATAAAGAAAAATGAAAATTCACGAATTTTAATTTTTGTGAAAAGTCCCAGTTTCAGAAAAATTGCGAAAATTTAAACACGCGATCAGAATCTATTCTATTTGGAACCAAACATATGCTGCCAAAACTTTCCAAATTAGCTATTTCTTGTGGAAATAATGTAATTACAACAAAGACTGTCATAAGGTATCTTGGGGTAGATGTAGAGCAAATACTTATAATGGCTTAGCAATTGCTGAAAACATTTTGAAAAAGGAAAATTCGCGACAGAAATTTTTGTACAATAGCTGGGCAAATTATTTGAACACCAGATCTAGAAAATTGCTAACATCAGCCCTAATTCTTTGCCATTTTGACTATGCCTGTTCAGCCTTGTACAGCGGCCTCCAAAAAAACTATTAAAAATAAACTCCAAATTTTACAAAACAAAACAGTACGGTTTGCTCTTGATTTATCCCCCCGGACAAATTTAGACCTCGTACATTTGCCAAAAATGCAGTGTCGTCCAGTGGATGTCACAGTGGAACAAGTATTTGCAATGCAATTTTCAATAAAACCTTTCCAGTCGCCTCATATTGAGAATATCAGATCAGCCCACGATCCATGCACTCCTCACTGGGACCCCTCCCATGTACTCGATTTTCGTAAAGTAACCCAAAGGGTTAGCTGGGCTCACTAAGGGGTCACTGAGAGCTAATACTGCCAGTAGGGCCTACCACAGCTGTCTTCACTGTTCCCGGTATCCCCAGATAACCACCCAACCTCGCTCATGTTTGGTATCAAACTAAAGATCATCGTTCATTATCCATGTCAGCACGCTATAGGCCTATTCAACACTGCATTCCCAGTTGCAGAGAATTTTTCACCACCATCAGTCCCTGGCCACTATACCTTAAAGGCCAATTCCCAAGTGTCTTGAACTCATAAAGTTTCGAACTTTGTATTTGTGTTATATAGGCTTATATCATCGTAAATCTATATTATATTTCTCCACCCTCCATTTGAAAGAGATATGTACCCAGTGAGTGTGTATTTAGGAATGTTCATACAATTTCTAACAACCATCACTTATTTATATTGGGTCTGACCAAGCTGCTGAGGGTTTAGATGACGGGTCCGATGTTGATTTGTTTTTTTCTTTAAAAGGATCAACACTGAGGAAAATCCCTTCCTTTTTGTCACAACACCAGCTAGAACATCCCATGGATATTACTTCCTGACTAATTCCTGACTAATTCCTGAATGGAATGTATTCAAATTATTATGCATGCTTATCTAGTTTTTAGGTGTAAAACTTTGAAAATTTAATGTTCTTCACAACCCATCTAGCTCAAAAACATTATGATAGGCCCTACTATAGCTTCAGGTGTAATATTGTATCCAAACTTTTTACGCGAGAATATAGCTTTAAAGGGTGCGTTTATGTTTCTCACATGAGAAGGTCCTGGCCAAACAGCTTGGCAAGTACTTTGAAAAAATCTTTGATCAAGCCTTGTCTGCTTCTAGAGCAGAATATAGCTGCCAAGACACCCTTCTTAGTCTTGTTGAAAAATGGAAATTGATTGAAAAACGGAAATCGGCACTGAGAGACCATAAGCATACAGCGGCTATACTTATGGACCTCAGCAAGGCATTGGATTGTATGCCACATGGACTACTCCTCGCCAAGCTGGAGGCCTACGGCCTCAGCAAAAATAGCATAAAGATAATGCGATCATATCTGACTGGAAGAAAACAGAGAGTAAAAATTGGAAATGGCACAAGTGAATGGGCTGATATCCTTAAAAGCGTACCCCAGTGTTCTATCCTGGGGCCTAGTTCATTCAACATTTTTCCTAATGTTCAAATTTATCAAAAAAGCCCATCTTGTAAACTACACTGATGACAATACCATTAATGCCTCACAACAGTCCTCACAACAGTTGGTTGTACAAACTCTCCAGATTGAATCCAGGCCTGCCATGAAATGCTGGCAAATCCCCACAAATTTCAAGCAATTGTTCTGGCATTCGCAGACATTAAGTTTAACTTCGAAATTGATGACATCACATTAGTTGAAGAAGAATATGTTAACCTCCTTGTAATTAATCGGATAAAAAGCTAAATTACGACAAACAGATACAACAGATACGTAAAAAAGCTGGAAACTATTTAAATGCTTTAAAAAGATTCTCGCCATATATCAGTGTCAACCACATAATGACAATATTTCGCTGTTTCATTTTGTGCCATTTCCAGTTCTGTAGCATAGTGTGACATTTTTGTGGAGTGGGGGACGTAAAAGATGGACAAAATTCAGGAAAGAGGGCGGTGTTTTGTTTACGGGGACTCTCTTCTTTGTAAATCCAAAAAGCCAAGTTTGAAATTGGAGAGGGAAAGAAACATAGCGATTCAGACATATAAGATTAAAAACAATCTGGCTCCTACCTATTTGAAAGAACTAATAACAGCAATACAAATTCAAAATTTCACCTGCCTTCATTCAAATCAACAAGGCATGGTCTAAATTCGTTTGACAAAAAATGTGATAACTGTGATAAATGTTAGCATATCGGATAACATAGCTCTGTTATCTTTTTACAGCATCAAAATATATAGTACTAATCGTGAGCTAGTACCTGTACTTTATCGACGACTGTCACGAAGATATCCAAGGAAGTGTACGTCTTGGAGATCCAATGTGTTCTAATGTGTTAACCCTCTGTGGACTACACTATCATGTTTATCTTATTTTAACCTACTGATGCTTAGAGCATCATAAATGTTATTTATTAACCCTCTATAGGATGAGTTTGATGTGTATTAACCCTCTCAGGTCCAGTGAGTCGATAGTATCACGTGTCTCAAACATTAACCCTATGTGGACTGGACTATTATATTTCTTCTATATTAACCTTTTGATGTCTGGAGTATCACATTTCTTATTTATTAACCCTCTGTTGACTGGACTATCGCAAGTATCAACCATCTGTGGTCTAGAATATCTACGCTTCTAATGTGTTAACTCTTTGTGGACTACACTATCATGTTTATCTTATTTTAACCTACTCATGCCTAGAGCATCATAAATGTTATTTATTAACCCTCTATAAGCTAGATGTTGATGTGTATTAACCCTCTGAGATCCAGAGGATCGACAGTATCATGTGTCTCCAGTATTAACCCTATGTGGACTAGACTATTATATTTCTTCTATACTAACCTTTTGATGTCTGGAGTATCACATTTCCTATTTATTAACCCTCTGTTGACTAAACTCTCGAAAGTATTAACCCTCTGTGGCATAGATTATTACGTTACTAATATATTCACCCTGTGTGGACTGAACTATCATGTTTATCTTATTCTAACCTACTGATGCCTAGATCATCACATATGTTATTTATTAACCCTCTATAGGCTAGAGTATTACGTGTATTACCCTTCTGGGGTGAAGAGAGTCGATAGTATCACGTGTCTAAAATATTAACCCTCTGTGAACTAGACTATCATATATCTTCTATATTCACCTTTTGATGTCTGTAGTGTCACATGTCTTATTTAATAACCCTCTGTTGACTAGAATATCGCAAGTATTAACCCTCTATGGTCCAGAATATAAAGTTTCTAATATGTTAACCCTCTGTAGACTACACTATCATGTTTATCTTATTTTAACCTACTGATGCCTAGAGCATCATAAATGTTATTTATTAATACTCTATAAACTAGAATTTGAGTTCCAGAGGGTTGATAGTAACACGTGTCTCGTGTAGTAACCCTCTGTGGACTAGATTACCATATTTCTTCTATATTAACCTTCTGATACCTAGAGTCTCATATTTTTTAATTATTGACCCTCTGCGGACTAGAGTAACACATGTACTAATTCTCGGGGGTCTCGGGTATCACTTGTCTCAAATATTCTTCTTCTGCGACTAGACTTTTATAATTATCTAATGTTAACCTTCTGTTGCCTGGAGCATTACATGTCTTCTGTATTAAAGCCGATACAATCTGGCTTAATTCATAAAAAAATCATTAATTTTATTTTAGCTTCTTAATATATGTCCATAATTTGTGAGCACGTACATAGACTAGAATTGCGGAAGTCTTTTAAATTTTGGGTTGCTGTGGCAACGTAGCAACTGAAAAAGTACACAAAATTTAATGTATAAATAAAGTTGTGACACATACATTTTGTTTACATGTAAACAATTACAAAATATACTACACTGACAAGTTCCAATTGATTTATTGTAAAAATATAAAATAGAAACGAAAACAATATTTACTTATTTAAACGAAATAGGTGGGCCCACGTTTTATACGCGGTGAACGTTCTAAGGAGTAGTACCGTCACGAGATAGGCCCAAATATTATTGATCAGTGAAGAAAAACCACTCGTCTTCTTTAAAGGGACCCCTTGGGATGAGACATTTTCAATGTTGTCACTTTTGAAAATTCAAACTATATGGAGCTATATAGCCTACTGATCTTAACTAAAAATACGAAAAAGTCAAAAAATGTAAAGCACCGAAAAAGAGTGAAATAGTTGTATTTCCAGGTCGTATATTTGGTGTCTTATAGCCAGGACACGGGAGGATACACCTGCAGCGCTGATTGTCTACCCAACGCTGGGCCGATGCCATCAGCATGTGGCCCAATGCTGTGAGAACATTCAATCGTCCTTCAGGTATACAAATAGTTCGTTAGGGTTACTTCTGGATTCATAGAAATGTTGATAAAAAATTTTTTTTTAAATATGAAAATTCTGAAAAAAACCATGATCCGTGGGATACACTACTTCAGTACGGAATTAAAAACGAAAATTGATGTCATCCCAAGGAGCTACTTTAACTGGTGAATCACTTTTTATTAGTATTAATCATTTAGTGTCTTTTTTCTCTTTCTGTAAAAAAAATCTGAGGATACAAGCGCCCTAAATAGGATCAATAATTAACCCTTTAAACCCCCACGACGCATCAAAACATCATTTTGCATCTCTGAAGAATGATTTAATTTCCTAAAACATAGGAGACTTAGAACAAAAATTCCATGGAACAATATCTTTCTTCAATTTACCACACACTTCAAGTTAACTTCATCAACTAAAAGTCAAGAATTGCGATAGCAATTTTCGGTTTGTAGTGAATGCAGATGAGAAAGGTAAATTCAGGATTGAAAGGGTTATTAACAATTAACAGTCATCAGTAGGTATATGTTTAGCTCACTAAAAGCGATATTGTGAGAGGTAGTACATATTTACATTGAAAATAAAGCTATAACATTGTAAGAGTAAGCTAAATTATTTTCTATGACTGCACCGAGTGATTGAATGATTTGTGTTCGACCTTGAGCTTCTCTGTGCACATAGGCTTACATTATTATGTTGAATACATGTACTTAAACATAATTAATTAATGCAAACATAATAGGTTGATAGTGATCTCTCTGTTCTAGCAGTGCATAATTCATGGAATTTACTGCAGTACAGCAATACAATATATACGACGTAAATATAAATTGAAATGAAACATTGATTTATTGGCATCTATCAAATATAAAATGCATACAATAGATATAATATGTACATTATGGTGTTTAATTTTTGTTAAATCAATTATAACATTTATATTTATAGAAGCAATTTCCAGCGTCGAACGACGAAAATATAAAACTTCCATAATTCTAGTCTATGGACATCTTCATGCAAATTAGTGCGATATAAGGTGAAACGAGCTTGACGGTGAATCGTGATCATTGGGATGACGATATACAAGAAACATGGTGGTCTGGTCCTCAAAGGGTTATTACATGAGACAGATGATATTCTAGACCACAGAGGGTTAATACATGTAGTACTCTAGTAAAAATATAGATATGATACTCATATGGTTATTATTAAAGAAATATGATAGAGCTATTACATGAGACACAGGATAATCTATAGGCATCAGGAACTTTATATATAGAATAAATATCTTATTCTAGTTAATACATGAGGCACGTGGTACTCTATGCCATAAACGGTAATACACGCAATAATCTAGCCTCCAGGGGTTAAAATCATATATATGATGCTCCAGGAATGAGAAGGTCAGAAGGTTGAAATAAGATGAATAAGATAGTGTAGCCCACAAAGGTTAATATTTTAGACACGTGAAACTCTCGACATTCTAGACCTCCCAGGGAGTTAGGACACGCGATACTCTAGCCTTCAGAGGGTTATTAAATAAATCATGTGATACTCTAGCATCCGAAGGTTAATATAGAAGAAATATGGCTTAGTCCAAAAAGAGTTTAATACATGAGCCACAAGATACTCTAGACTGCATAGGGTTGATACATACATGCCACGTTAGTCTGCAGAGGGTTTATAACTGATACTCCGGGCATCAGAAGGTTAACACAAAAGAAATATGAGCAGAGGGTTAATACATGTGTTAATCTGGTTCGCAAAGGGTCAATAAAAACATATGATACTCTATGTATGAGAAGGTTATGAGAAAGAAATATGATTGTCTGGTCCGTAGAGGCTTAATAAATAAGACATGATACTCTAGGCATTAAAAGGTTAACATAGAAGACAAAATGAATGGTAATCTGGGTTAATGCATGACTCGAGACACATGATGCTCTAAACTTGCTATACACGTGATAATCTAGCCTCCATAGGGGTAATATATAAGACATGCGAAGGTTAACATTAGATAAATATGATAGCCTAGTCCACAGGGAGTTAAATAAATAAGACATGTGAAACTCTGAACCACAAAGGGTTACACATGAGCAACGTCATACCATAGCCCCCAGAAGGTTAATATAATATGAGACATATAATTGTCCAGCACGCACAGTGTTTAGACATAAATAATGAGAGTGTATAGCCCCTGGAGACATGTGATACTCTAGTCCGCAGAGGGTTGGTAAATGAAACATGTGAACTGTGTACTGTAGGAATCAGAAGATTAATATAACAGAAATATGATAATCTAGTACACAGAGGACTAAAATAAGATACGTGATATTCTAGACCCCCAGAGGGTTAATCATTTAATATTCTAGTCTGCAAAGGGTTAATAAATAAGACATATCATACTCTAGGCTTAGAAATGCTAACATAGCAAAAATATGATAATTTAGGCATCAGAAGGTAAACATTGGAGAAATATGATAGACTAGCCCGCAGATAGTTATTACACGAGATACGTGATACTCTAGGCATTAAAAGGTTAATGTAAAATAAATATAATAATCTAATCAACAGTGCGTAAATTAACACATGAGACACGTGATACTATTGACTCCCTGGGCCCCAGAGGGTTAATACACGTGATACTCTAGCCTCTATAGGGTTAAAAAATAACATATGTGATGCTCTAGGCATCAGTAGGTTAAAAAAAGGTAAACATGATAGTGTAGTCCACAGAGTGTTACCACATTATACACGTGATACTTTAGACCACAGAGGGTTAATACATGCGAAAGTCTAGTCAACAATAGGTAATTAAATAAAACATGTGATACTCTACACATCAAAAGGTTCATATAGAAGAAATATAATAGTCTACTCCACAGAGGGTTAATATTTTAGACACATGATATTATAGACTCTCTGTACCTCCGAATCAGAGGGTTAATACACAGGTTAATATAGCCTGTAGAGGGTTAATAAATAACATATACACTGTGATGCTCTAGGCATTAGTGGGTTAAAATAAGATAAACATGATAGTGTAGTCCACAGAGGGTGAATATATTAGAAACCAGATACTGTACTCTAGACCACATAGGGTTAATACTTGCGATAGTCTAGTCAACAGAGGGTTAATAAATAAGAAATGTGATACTCTAGACATCAAAAGGTTAATATAGAAGAAATATAGTCTAGTCCACATAGGGTTAATATTCGAGACACGTGACACTATTGACTCTGTGGACCTCAGAGGGTTAATACACGTAATACTCTAGCCTATAGAGGGTTAATAAATAACATTTAGGTTAGGTTGAAATAAAATAAACATGATAGTGTAGTCCACAAAGGGTTAACTCTCAGGCCCAGTCAGGGATGAGGGGTTAGTTGCACAAAGTGTGAACTTCATCTCTAAAGGAGAACAGGCTGGTTGCATACCGGGTAGGCCCTAAACCTTATCTCTCATTCAGAACCAAAGATGAGGGGCCCACTGCACACTAGGTAAACCTCATCTCTTAGGAGGGATGAGAGGCCCACTGCACACTGTGTAAACCTCCTCTCTAATGAGTGATGTAGGGCCCACTGCACACTCTATAAACCTCCTATCTCAAGAGAAATGAAGGGCCCAATGCACACTGGGTAAATCTCTTCTCTCAAGAGGGATGAAGGGCCCACTGCACACTGGGTAAACCTCCTCTCTCAGGAGTGATGAAGGGCCCACTGCACACTCGGTAAACCTCTTCTCTCAAGAGGGATGAAGGGCCCACTGCACACTGGGTAAACCTCATCTCAGGAGGGATGAGGGGCCCACTGCACACTGGGTAAACCTCCTCTTTCTAGAGGGATGAAGGGCCCTCTGCACACTGGGTAAGCCTCCTCTCTCGGGAGTGATGAAGGGCCCACTGCACACTAGCTAAACCTCATCTCTCAAGAGGAGTGAAGGGCCCACTGCACACTAGGTATAAGCCTCCTCTCTCAAGAGGGAGGAGGTGCCCACTGCACACTGGGTAAACCTCATCTCTTAGGAGGGATGAGGGGCCTACTGCACACTAGGTAAACCTCATCTCTCAAAAGAAATGAAGGGCCCACTGCACACTAGGTATAAGCCTCCTCTCTCAAGAGGGAGGAGGTGCCCACTGCACACTGGGTAAACCTCATCTCTTAGGAGGGATGAGGGGCTCACTGTACACTTGGTAAACCTCATCTCTTAGGAGGGATGAGGGGCCTACTGCACACTAGGTAAACCTCATCTCTCAAGAGAAAAGAAGGGCCCACTGCACACTAGGTATAAGCCTCCTCTCTCAAGAGGGAGGAGCTAGTGCCCACTGCACACTGGGTAAACCTCCTCTCACAGGAGGGATGACGGGCCCGCTGCACACTGGGTAAATCTCCTCTCTCAAAAGGGGTGAAGGGCCCACTGCACACTAGGTAAACCTCCTCTCTCAAGAGGGAGGAGGGGCCCACTGCACACTGGGTAAACCTCCTCTCTCAGGAGGGATGAGGGGCCCACTGCACACTCGGTAAACCTCCTCTCTCAAGAGGGATGAAGGGCCCATTGCACACTAGGTAAACCTCCTCTCTCAAGAGGGAGGAGGGGCCCACTGCACACTGGGTAAACCAGTCCTCTCTCAGGAGGAATGAGGGACCCACTGCACACTGAGTAAACCTCCTGTCTCAAGAGGGATGAAGGGCCCACTGCACACCAGGTAAACATCCTCTCTCAAGAGGGATGAGGGGCCCACTGCACACTCGGTAAACCTCTCCCAAGAGGGATGAAAGGCCCAGTGCACACTAAGTAAAGATCCTCTGTCAGGAGGGATGAGGGGCCCACTGCACACTAGGTAAAATTCATTTCTCAGGAGGGATGAGGGGCCCACTGCACACTCGGTAAATCTCTTCTCTCAAGAGGGATGAAGGGCCCACTGCACACCAGGTAAACCTCATATCTTAGGAGGGATGAGGGGCCCACTGCACACTGGGTAAACCTCCTCTCTCAAGAGAGATGAAGGGCCCACTACACACTGGTAAACTTCATCTCTCATGGATGAGGGGCTGGTTGCACACTAGGTAAGCTTCATCTTTTAATTTCAGTCAGGGATGAGGGGCCACTGCACACTATAGGTAGGCCTACACCTCATCTCTTAGGAGGGATGAGGGGCTCACTGCACACTGGCTAAACCTCATCCTTAGGATGGATGAGGGGCTGGTTGCACAAGGGGTAAGCCTCATCTTTCAGGGACAGTTAGGGATGGAGGGCCCACTGCACACCGGGAAACCTCATCTCTTAGGCAGTGTCAGAGATGAGGGGCTCACTGCAATTTGGGTAATCGAGGGATGAGGGGCTCACTGCACTCTAGGTAAACCTCATCTGTCAGGAGGGATGAGGGGCTCATTGCACACTGGCTAAACCTCATCCTTAGGAGAGATGATGGGCTCGCTGCACACTGGGTAAACCTCATCTCTCAGGAGGGATGAGGGGCACACTACACACTGGCTATACCTCATCCTTGGAAGGGATGAAGGGCTTACTGCACACTTGGCAAACGTCATCTGTCAGGGATTAGGTGATACTAGTACAATGAATGCTCCCAACGTCACCTGGCCCCGGGGATGATGTATGTGCCAGATGGAACATACTCCACTCATCGATGTAGTTGCTTTTGAGCTGGCTGGCTGCACTCAGCAAACACTGTACGGTAGTATGTTGATGTATCGTCTGCGATGCTGGTCAAACCAGCGTTGTTCTACCTGCGGTGTTTGTCTGGTGTGTCTAAATCTTTGTCACGAACCAAACGTCAAAACTTGTTGATCAGGCAATGAAGCG
The DNA here is from genome assembly GCA_964017125.1 of Flabesymbios commensalis. Taxonomy (NCBI): domain Eukaryota; kingdom Metazoa; phylum Annelida; class Polychaeta; order Terebellida; family Flabelligeridae; genus Flabesymbios; species Flabesymbios commensalis. The sequence goes on along the minus strand of OZ024905.1, from coordinate 33,692,967 downwards.
TGTTGGCTGGGATATGTTGGGTTTAACTTAAGATATTCGCAGAAAACAAAGTGAGGCTGACCTTGTGTTCATTGAAGGCTGGGCCGTTATGTCTGAGATCAATGCATTATAACATAGGTCCTACATTGCAAACTAATGTTAAACCAGCAATTGTCATTCGGCATCCACCCCATCAAGCATGATACGTTAAACCAAAACTGCATTATTGTTTGCCCATCGACTGCAACGATGGCCAAAGATTAATCCAGCATTGGCTCAACATCACATACCTTTAAGCAGCATGCGAGATTACAGTAAATTTTGGAATATTCATTGTCCTGGGCCCGGGTTCAAGAAGCCGTCTCAGTCTCAGGTTCAAATTTCGGGCTCAAACTGAGAAAATGGTCTCATTGGAGAAAGTGAGACAAACACTGGTTCAAGAAGCGAGCTCGGGCTCACACCGTTTTTCAATAAGAATGAGAACAAAATTGTTGTGTTTTACTAAAAATCGGATGAATTTCCGTGTGACGGAAACGTGTTGTAATTCATGTGCCTTGTCATATCGCATGATTTCGCCCAATACATGTGATTTAAGCATTTCTGTCCTGTTACGTCCGTTCTTTATGTACTAACATATAGATCTGTAAATATTTGACTTGTCAGAGACTTCATATGAAGGACATGCCAATGATTCAACCATGCTGATAATGAAATTGATCTATCTAATACCTTGTGGCCTATATTTATTTGATTTGATCAATTTATTTTCTGCTTTAGTCAGAATTTCTCGCAAAATACACTCATTAATTGTGTTCTGTTTACCCAACGAAATAATAGAATGACCCACTTTTCTGTTGAAAACAATCAATTATTAGCTGGTGTGACCCACCACTACTCGTAGTATGTGTGTATTACTAGAAATTGCTAATTTATTCACCGTTAAGTTTAATGTTCCTGTCCTGTCCGTCCGTTAAATATAATGCAATTGATAAACTTGCCATATCCTTCCATAACTGAACGTTCACACTTTACCAAGTAATATTACAAACATAGCAAAGCGCCTATTAGAATATATTTTATTAGAAATCCAAGAATATACAGAAGAAATAAGAAAACAAATGAACGAATATTAATTGCCTAAATTATTACTTTTAAGATTTTTTTCTTGCTGCGCAATATTACCTCGTACACTTCCAGCAGTGCAAAAACATCTTATTGCTAAACAGCTTCATGCAATTATTTTACTTTTTAGCCAATAAAAATGTACTTATATGTCGAGCTTGCGTCACTATGAAGCTATTGTTAGTGGTGTGGCGTGTTAAAATTACCGTCTTGTAACGTCCGTTATTACCAAAAAATAACACATTTTTATATTATGAACACATTTTGAACTATCTTCCCGACATGTGTTTTCAAACAAATGACTTCGGATCTATGTCACAGTATTAGTTTTTACATCATGAGAGCAATTTGAAAATCAGAGATCTATGTCACGCTTTTGCACCACCTGAGCGTATTATGACCCATATCCAAATACATTATAACCCTATATTTCATTATATTGCATTAAATTATTCATGATCAGCCTATCGAGCATCTTCAAAACGGATTTACAAATGGCGGACATTTTGCTACAGCATTATGAATGCCACAAAGTTTTGATTTCTACATGAGTAAGTACAGTGCTCATTATTGTTTTCGTGTAGGGTATGCTGTTGTGACAATGTGGAAATGTAATATTTGTCAGCAATTCAAATCTATTTTGTTGGGCTTGATATAACAAAAAATTCTAAACTGTGCAGCGGTAACGTTGACATGTTCAATGTTACCCCACAAACTTTACTTGAGGAGGCTTAAATCTATTTATAATGTAAAAAACCAGTGTAATTTCGGCATCGAAGGGGAATTAACCAAAAACCTACTATTATATATCTAACAACATGGACGCTTAACTTTTTTGAAGTGAATCAATTGTGGTATTTATTTTGGTGTTCAAAGTTACCCCATACATATGCTCAACCATTCCTACCAAAAAATAAGAAAAAAATCATTTTAATATATAAATCCATCTGTAAGGTGAGAGTATTTGGTATTTTGAAGAGTCAACCCAGCAGGCACGACGGCGTTGTTTCAACGTTGAAACGACGTTGAAAAATGGCAAACCGACGTTGAAACGACGTTAAAAAAAGTTTCATGTGAAAATTATTTCAACGTCATAATTTCAACGTGATATCAACGTAATTTCAACGCGATTTCAACCTGACATCGTTTAAAGCATGACGTCAGTACGACGTTGTAATGATGTCGTTTTTTTCTTGTTGAAACAACGTCGGGAATACGACGTCGATACGACGTGTATTGAGGTTAGCTGACGTCGCAACGTGATTTCAACCTCATATCCACATTGACACGACGTCACATTCGGAAAATTGCCTGCTGGGAAATAGATTGAAAATAATCCCTTCTATTTTTACTTTACATATATTAATATATATATAGGGGTCTATGGAATTTGTAACTAAAATGGCACATATTCAAAGTGATGGGAGGGGAGTGAGGGGCGTCAACCATGTTCAAGGTGATGACAAGGGGGGTGTGGGGCGTCAGCCATGTTCAAGGTGATGACAAGGGGGTGGGAGTGGGGTGCATCAGCCATGTTCAAGATGATGGAGGGGGGTGAGGGGCGTCAGCCATATGCAAAGTAATGGGAGGGGAGTGAGGGGCGTCAACCATGTTCAAGATGATGGGAGGGGGGGGTGAGGGGCCTCAGCCATGTTTAAGGTGATAGGGGTGAGTGGCGTCAGCCATGTTAAAGGTGATGACAAGGGGGGCGGGGGTGAGGGGCGTCAGCCATGTTCAAGGTGATGGCAGAGGCTAAGGGGCGTCAGCCATGTTCAAAGTAATGGGAGGGGGGTGAGGGGCGTCAGCCATGTTCAAGGTGTTGGGAGGGGGTGAGGGGCGTCAGCCATGTTCAAGGTCATGGGAGGGGCTGCAGGGGTGTCAGTCATGTTCAAGGTGATGTGAGGAGTGTCAGCCATGTTCAAGGTGATGGAAGGGGAGGGGGTGGGGGTGTAAGCCATGTTTAAGCCGATGGGAGGGGTGAGGGGCGTCAGCCATGTTCAAGGTGTTGGTGGGTGAGGGACGTCAGCCATGTTCAAGGCGATGACAAGGGGGGTGAGGGGCGTCAGCCATGTTCAAAGTGATGGGGGGGATGAGGGGCGTCAGCCATGTTCAAGGTGATGACAACGGGGGTGAGGGGCGTCAGCCATGTTCAAGGTGATGGCCGTCTGCCATGTTCAAGGTGATGACAAGGGGGTGGGAGTGAGGGGCATCAGCCATGTTCAAGGTGATGGAGGGGGGGGGGGGTGAGGGGCGTCAGCCATATTCAAAGTGATGGGAGGGGAGTGAGGGGCGTCAACCATGTTCAAGGTGATGGGAGGGGGGTGAGGGGCGTCAGCCATGTTTAAGGTGATGGGAGTGAGGGGCGTCAACCATGTTAAAGGTGATGACAAGGGGGGCGGGGATGAGGGGCGTCAGCCATTTTCAAGGTGATGGCAGAGGCTAAGGGGCGTCAGCCATGTTCAAGGTGATGGGAGGGGGTGAGGGGCTTCAGCCATGTTCAAGGTGATTGGAGGGGGTGCAGGGGTGTCAGTCATGTTTAAGGTGATGTGAGGGGTGTCAGCCATGTTCAAGGTGATGGAAGGAGGGGGGGTAGGGGCGTAAGCCATGTTCAAGCCGAAGGGAGGGCTGGGGGAGGTCAGCCATGTTCAAGGTGATGGTGTGTGAGGGACGTCAGCCATGTTCAAGGTGATGACAAGGGGGGTGAGGGGCGTCAGCCATGTTCAAGGTGAGGGGGGGGGGTGAGGGGCGTCAGCCATGTTCAAGGTGATGGGAGGGGTGTCAGCCATGTTCAAGGTGATGGCAGGGGGCGAGGGGCGTCAGCCATGTTCAAGGTGGTGTGAGGGGCGTCAGCCATGTTCAAGGTGATGTCAGGAGGTGAGGGGCGTTAGCCATGTAGGCCAAATAGGCCTCTACTAGACTAAGTAGCCTAGTTGATTACAAATTGTATTCTAACTGTGTCCTAATATTAATTTAAAATGCTTATTTAAATGTTACGCAATGAGGTAGGTATGTCGTCACATAATGATTATTATTGATAGAAATCATTTATAAATACAAACCAGGAGATTTATCCCACCCTGTTGGGTGGAGTTTTACCTGGGGGTTATCAGGGGGTTTTGACTTAAAATGTGCCCCTAGTTGTGGGGACTTTTGTGTTTTTGGGACACCCAAAAAGCAAATCCCCCACATAGCCCCGCGGTGGGGGGTGTCGGGGAATTCGTCGACTGCTGCATTATCTTACAGATGCCCGGCCCTTAACGGGCCCGTTCCCTTTCAAGGAACCCAAGTCTCCCCTAGACTACTTTCAATGTTTATCATTTAGATTTATTTGCTTTATTTTTCAGTTTTGTAGCAAATTCATATATTATAAAAAGTACACCCTGAAAATCTTTTACCACTGGTACCGTAGGCGTAGGTAGGCCTAGGCCTATATATTGTTTAAAGTACAATTTGATTTGGCATTTTCCCCCAGTGTCCCTAGTTTTTTTTCACTTTTTTTGTAGGTTTGCATGAGGGTTATACTTGAAGTCAATTTCTTTAAAAACCTACCCTACACACATTATTTTATTTTTAAACATCAATTACTGTGGCTCAGCTATATCTGATAAAAAGTGACAATGCGTTGAAATAATAACAACAATAACATTTCGACTTCTTCCGTTTTTCTTATTAGCATAATTTATTACGGAAGCCATATTGTATTGAGTTTGTGTGAAATGTTTCTACTTGAAAAAGTTATTGCTAAATCCGGTAACATCTCTATTTCCTTTACGTTTGATTGCTTCATATCTGAGCATCTTAATCATGTGCTGTATAGTTACATATCATCATGTTATTTCGTGATTAAAAGCATCTCGAACACTATATTTTGTGAATGTTTATTAGACTTTCATGTCATATTTTAGGCTACTGATATCAAGCCTCCATGGCTTTACTACAAGAACGATCATTGCATACATGCCAACCTTACCGATTCTGGCGGTAGGCTACCGATTTCACAGCCTATCAACCGCCTACCGATTTCATAGGTCTATCCCTTCTATTTTTCCTTCACATCTATCTAGACTTTACAATTATCGGCTCATAAAAATAAAAAAACACCGTGACTGTGTTGTGACTGTGTCATTGTGTGCAACCACCTGCCAGACCTGGAACCATTATACCAGGATTCACATTCACCGTGGTGGATGAATTTCGCCGATTTCTCCGTCAATTCTCAATCAATTTTCATGAAATTTCACACACACTATTTTCCATTCATACCCTGAAAGTTTCGCGGAGTTTTGATAAGTATTTAAAAAGTTAGACCATTTGACATGTAGTAAATAAATAAAAATGTTGCCCTCTATAAAGCCATTAGCTTCGTCTCAGAATTGTATTACATGTCAAATGGTCTAACTTCTACAATACTTATCAAAACTTCGCGAAGTTTTCAGGGCAGTCACGACATGAATGGAAAATAGTGTGTGTAAAATTTCATGAAAATTGGTTGAGAATTGACTGAGAAATCCGCGAAATTCAATAATCCTGGTTGCTGAATTTAATGTGAATCCGACTATAGCTAAATGACCAGTACAACCCTAGACCCCTACTAGACTACTTGAAATAAATGGAGAAACTGCGGCTATAATGCAGAAATGACACATACTGTGACATAGGGCTAGGCCACATGTATTTTTAAAAATGTATGGTGCGGCGTGTTAAAATTACCGTCTTGTAACGTCCGTTATTACCAAAAAATAACACATTTTTATATTATGAACACATTTTGAACTATCTTCCCGACATGTGTTTTCAAACAAATGACTTCGGATCTATGTCACAGTATTAGTTTTTACATCATGAGAGCAATTTGAAAATCAGAGATCTATGTCACGCTTTTGCACCACCTGAGCGTATTATGACCCATATCCAAATACATTATAACCCTATATTTCATTATATTGCTTTAAATTATTCATGATCAGCCTATCGAGCATCTTCAAAACGGATTTACAAATGGCGGACATTTTGCTACAGCATTATGAATGCCTCAAAGTTTTGATTTCTACATGAGTAAGTACAGTGCTCATTATTGTTTTCGTGTAGGGTATGCTGTTGTGACAATGTGGAAATGTAATATTTGTCAGCAATTCAAATCTATTTTGTTGGGCTTGATATAACAAAAAATTCTAAACTGTGCAGCGGTAACGTTGACATGTTCAATGTTACCCCACAAACTTTACTTGAGGAGGCTTAAATCTATTTATAATGTAAAAAACCAGTGTAATTTCGGCATCGAAGGGGAATTAACCAAAAACCTACTATTATATATCTAACAACATGGACGCTTAACTTTTTTGAAGTGAATCAATTGTGGTATTTATTTTGGTGTTCAAAGTTACCCCATACATATGCTCAACCATTCCTACCAAAAAATAAGAAAAAAATCATTTTAATATATAAATCCATCTGTAAGGTGAGAGTATTTGGTATTTTGAAGAGTCAACCCAGCAGGCACGACGGCGTTGTTTCAACGTTGAAACGACGTTGAAAAATGGCAAACCGACGTTGAAACGACGTTAAAAAAAGTTTCATGTGAAAATTATTTCAACGTCATAATTTCAACGTGATATCAACGTAATTTCAACGCGATTTCAAACTGACATCGTTTAAAGCATGACGTCAGTACGACGTTGTAATGATGTCGTTTTTTCTTGTTGAAACAACGTCGGGAATACGACGTCGATACGACGTGTATTGAGGTTAGCTGACGTCGCAACGTGATTTCAACCTCATATCCACATTGACACGACGTCACATTCGGAAAATTGCCTGCTGGGAAATAGATTGAAAATAATCCCTTCTATTTTTACTTTACATATATTAATATATATATAGGGGTCTATGGAATTTGTAACTAAAATGGCACATATTCAAAGTGATGGGAGGGGAGTGAGGGGCGTCAACCATGTTCAAGGTGATGACAAGGTGGGTGTGGGGCGTCAGCCATGTTCAAGGTGATGACAAGGGGGTGGGAGTGGGGTGCATCAGCCATGTTCAAGATGATGGAGGGGGGTGAGGGGCGTCAGCCATATGCAAAGTAATGGGAGGGGAGTGAGGGGCGTCAACCATGTTCAAGATGATGGGAGGGGGGTGAGGGGCCTCAGCCATGTTTAAGGTGATAGGGGTGAGGGGCGTCAGCCATGTTAAAGGTGATGACAAGGGGGGCGGGGGTGAGGGGCGTCAGCCATGTTCAAGGTGATGGCAGAGGCTAAGGGGCGTCAGCCATGTTCAAAGTAATGGGAGGGGGGTGAGGGGCGTCAGCCATGTTCAAGGTGTTGGGAGGGGGTGAGGGGCGTCAGCCATGTTCAAGGTCATGGGAGGGGCTGCAGGGGTGTCAGTCATGTTCAAGGTGATGTGAGGAGTGTCAGCCATGTTCAAGGTGATGGAAGGGGAGGGGGTGGGGGTGTAAGCCATGTTTAAGCCGATGGGAGGGGTGAGGGGCGTCAGCCATGTTCAAGGTGTTGGTGGGTGAGGGACGTCAGCCATGTTCAAGGCGATGACAAGGGGGGTGAGGGGCGTCAGCCATGTTCAAAGTGATGGGGGGGATGAGGGGCGTCAGCCATGTTCAAGGTGATGACAACGGGGGTGAGGGGCGTCAGCCATGTTCAAGGTGATGGCCGTCTGCCATGTTCAAGGTGATGACAAGGGGGTGGGAGTGAGGGGCATCAGCCATGTTCAAGGTGATGGAGGGGGGGGGGGTGAGGGGCGTCAGCCATATTCAAAGTGATGGGAGGGGAGTGAGGGGCGTCAACCATGTTCAAGGTGATGGAGGGGGGGGGGTGAGGGGCGTCAGCCATATTCAAAGTGATGGGAGGGGAGTGAGGGGCGTCAACCATGTTCAAGGTGATGGGAGGGGGGTGAGGGGCGTCAGCCATGTTTAAGGTGATGGGAGTGAGGGGCGTCAACCATGTTAAAGGTGATGACAAGGGGGGCGGGGATGAGGGGCGTCAGCCATTTTCAAGGTGATGGCAGAGGCTAAGGGGCGTCAGCCATGTTCAAGGTGATGGGAGGGGGTGAGGGGCTTCAGCCATGTTCAAGGTGATTGGAGGGGGTGCAGGGGTGTCAGTCATGTTTAAGGTGATGTGAGGGGTGTCAGCCATGTTCAAGGTGATGGAAGGAGGGGGGGTAGGGGCGTAAGCCATGTTCAAGCCGAAGGGAGGGCTGGGGGAGGTCAGCCATGTTCAAGGTGATGGTGTGTGAGGGACGTCAGCCATGTTCAAGGTGATGACAAGGGGGGTGAGGGGCGTCAGCCATGTTCAAGGTGAGGGGGGGGGGGGGTGAGGGGCGTCAGCCATGTTCAAGGTGATGGGAGGGGTGTCAGCCATGTTCAAGGTGATGGCAGGGGGCGAGGGGCGTCAGCCATGTTCAAGGTGGTGTGAGGGGCGTCAGCCATGTTCAAGGTGATGTCAGGAGGTGAGGGGCGTTAGCCATGTAGGCCAAATAGGCCTCTACTAGACTAAGTAGCCTAGTTGATTACAAATTGTATTCTAACTGTGTCCTAATATTAATTTAAAATGCTTATTTAAATGTTACGCAATGAGGTAGGTATGTCGTCACATAATGATTATTATTGATAGAAATCATTTATAAATACAAACCAGGAGATTTATCCCACCCTGTTGGGTGGAGTTTTACCTGGGGGTTATCAGGGGGTTTTGACTTAAAATGTGCCCCTAGTTGTGGGGACTTTTGTGTTTTTGGGACACCCAAAAAGCAAATCCCCCACATAGCCCCGCGGTGGGGGGTGTCGGGGAATTCGTCGACTGCTGCATTATCTTACAGATGCCCGGCCCTTAACGGGCCCGTTCCCTTTCAAGGAACCCAAGTCTCCCCTAGACTACTTTCAATGTTTATCATTTAGATTTATTTGCTTTATTTTTCAGTTTTGTAGCAAATTCATATATTATAAAAAGTACACCCTGAAAATCTTTTACCACTGGTACCGTAGGCGTAGGTAGGCCTAGGCCTATATATTGTTTAAAGTACAATTTGATTTGGCATTTTCCCCCAGTGTCCCTAGTTTTTTTCACTTTTTTTGTAGGTTTGCATGAGGGTTATACTTGAAGTCAATTTCTTTAAAAACCTACCCTACACACATTATTTTATTTTTAAACATCAATTACTGTGGCTCAGCTATATCTGATAAAAAGTGACAATGCGTTGAAATAATAACAACAATAACATTTCGACTTCTTCCGTTTTTCTTATTAGCATAATTTATTACGGAAGCCATATTGTATTGAGTTTGTGTGAAATGTTTCTACTTGAAAAAGTTATTGCTAAATCCGGTAACATCTCTATTTCCTTTACGTTTGATTGCTTCATATCTGAGCATCTTAATCATGTGCTGTATAGTTACATATCATCATGTTATTTCGTGATTAAAAGCATCTCGAACACTATATTTTGTGAATGTTTATTAGACTTTCATGTCATATTTTAGGCTACTGATATCAAGCCTCCATGGCTTTACTACAAGAACGATCATTGCATACATGCCAACCTTACCGATTCTGGCGGTAGGCTACCGATTTCACAGCCTATCAACCGCCTACCGATTTCATAGGTCTATCCCTTCTATTTTTCCTTCACATCTATCTAGACTTTACAATTATCGGCTCATAAAAATAAAAAAACACCGTGACTGTGTTGTGACTGTGTCATTGTGTGCAACCACCTGCCAGACCTGGAACCATTATACCAGGATTCACATTCACCGTGGTGGATGAATTTCGCCGATTTCTCCGTCAATTCTCAATCAATTTTCATGAAATTTCACACACACTATTTTCCATTCATACCCTGAAAGTTTCGCGGAGTTTTGATAAGTATTTAAAAAGTTAGACCATTTGACATGTAGTAAATAAATAAAAATGTTGCCCTCTATAAAGCCATTAGCTTCGTCTCAGAATTGTATTACATGTCAAATGGTCTAACTTCTACAATACTTATCAAAACTTCGCGAAGTTTTCAGGGCAGTCACGACATGAATGGAAAATAGTGTGTGTAAAATTTCATGAAAATTGGTTGAGAATTGACTGAGAAATCCGCGAAATTCAATAATCCTGGTTGCTGAATTTAATGTGAATCCGACTATAGCTAAATGACCAGTACAACCCTAGACCCCTACTAGACTACTTGAAATAAATGGAGAAACTGCGGCTATAATGCAGAAATGACACATACTGTGACATAGGGCTAGGCCACATGTATTTTTAAAAATGTATGGTGCGGCGTGTTAAAATTACCGTCTTGTAACGTCCGTTATTACCAAAAAATAACACATTTTTATATTATGAACACATTTTGAACTATCTTCCCGACATGTGTTTTCAAACAAATGACTTCGGATCTATGTCACAGTATTAGTTTTTACATCATGAGAGCAATTTGAAAATCAGAGATCTATGTCACGCTTTTGCACCACCTGAGCGTATTATGACCCATATCCAAATACATTATAACCCTATATTTCATTATATTGCTTTAAATTATTCATGATCAGCCTATCGAGCATCTTCAAAACGGATTTACAAATGGCGGACATTTTGCTACAGCATTATGAATGCCTCAAAGTTTTGATTTCTACATGAGTAAGTACAGTGCTCATTATTGTTTTCGTGTAGGGTATGCTGTTGTGACAATGTGGAAATGTAATATTTGTCAGCAATTCAAATCTATTTTGTTGGGCTTGATATAACAAAAAATTCTAAACTGTGCAGCGGTAACGTTGACATGTTCAATGTTACCCCACAAACTTTACTTGAGGAGGCTTAAATCTATTTATAATGTAAAAAACCAGTGTAATTTCGGCATCGAAGGGGAATTAACCAAAAACCTACTATTATATATCTAACAACATGGACGCTTAACTTTTTTGAAGTGAATCAATTGTGGTATTTATTTTGGTGTTCAAAGTTACCCCATACATATGCTCAACCATTCCTACCAAAAAATAAGAAAAAAATCATTTTAATATATAAATCCATCTGTAAGGTGAGAGTATTTGGTATTTTGAAGAGTCAACCCAGCAGGCACGACGGCGTTGTTTCAACGTTGAAACGACGTTGAAAAATGGCAAACCGACGTTGAAACGACGTTAAAAAAAGTTTCATGTGAAAATTATTTCAACGTCATAATTTCAACGTGATATCAACGTAATTTCAACGCGATTTCAAACTGACATCGTTTAAAGCATGACGTCAGTACGACGTTGTAATGATGTCGTTTTTTCTTGTTGAAACAACGTCGGGAATACGACGTCGATACGACGTGTATTGAGGTTAGCTGACGTCGCAACGTGATTTCAACCTCATATCCACATTGACACGACGTCACATTCGGAAAATTGCCTGCTGGGAAATAGATTGAAAATAATCCCTTCTATTTTTACTTTACATATATTAATATATATATAGGGGTCTATGGAATTTGTAACTAAAATGGCACATATTCAAAGTGATGGGAGGGGAGTGAGGGGCGTCAACCATGTTCAAGGTGATGACAAGGTGGGTGTGGGGCGTCAGCCATGTTCAAGGTGATGACAAGGGGGTGGGAGTGGGGTGCATCAGCCATGTTCAAGATGATGGAGGGGGGTGAGGGGCGTCAGCCATATGCAAAGTAATGGGAGGGGAGTGAGGGGCGTCAACCATGTTCAAGATGATGGGAGGGGGGTGAGGGGCCTCAGCCATGTTTAAGGTGATAGGGGTGAGGGGCGTCAGCCATGTTAAAGGTGATGACAAGGGGGGCGGGGGTGAGGGGCGTCAGCCATGTTCAAGGTGATGGCAGAGGCTAAGGGGCGTCAGCCATGTTCAAAGTAATGGGAGGGGGGTGAGGGGCGTCAGCCATGTTCAAGGTGTTGGGAGGGGGTGAGGGGCGTCAGCCATGTTCAAGGTCATGGGAGGGGCTGCAGGGGTGTCAGTCATGTTCAAGGTGATGTGAGGAGTGTCAGCCATGTTCAAGGTGATGGAAGGGGAGGGGGTGGGGGTGTAAGCCATGTTTAAGCCGATGGGAGGGGTGAGGGGCGTCAGCCATGTTCAAGGTGTTGGTGGGTGAGGGACGTCAGCCATGTTCAAGGCGATGACAAGGGGGGTGAGGGGCGTCAGCCATGTTCAAAGTGATGGGGGGGATGAGGGGCGTCAGCCATGTTCAAGGTGATGACAACGGGGGTGAGGGGCGTCAGCCATGTTCAAGGTGATGGCCGTCTGCCATGTTCAAGGTGATGACAAGGGGGTGGGAGTGAGGGGCATCAGCCATGTTCAAGGTGATGGAGGGGGGGGGGGGGGTGAGGGGCGTCAGCCATATTCAAAGTGATGGGAGGGGAGTGAGGGGCGTCAACCATGTTCAAGGTGATGGGAGGGGGGTGAGGGGCGTCAGCCATGTTTAAGGTGATGGGAGTGAGGGGCGTCAACCATGTTAAAGGTGATGACAAGGGGGGCGGGGATGAGGGGCGTCAGCCATTTTCAAGGTGATGGCAGAGGCTAAGGGGCGTCAGCCATGTTCAAGGTGATGGGAGGGGGTGAGGGGCTTCAGCCATGTTCAAGGTGATTGGAGGGGGTGCAGGGGTGTCAGTCATGTTTAAGGTGATGTGAGGGGTGTCAGCCATGTTCAAGGTGATGGAAGGAGGGGGGGTAGGGGCGTAAGCCATGTTCAAGCCGAAGGGAGGGTTGGGGGACGTCAGCCATGTTCAAGGTGATGGTGTGTGAGGGACGTCAGCCATGTTCAAGGTGATGACAAGGGGGGTGAGGGGCGTCAGCCATGTTCAAGGTGAGGGGGGGGGTGAGGGGCGTCAGCCATGTTCAAGGTGATGGGAGGGGTGTCAGCCATGTTCAAGGTGATGGCAGGGGGCGAGGGGCGTCAGCCATGTTCAAGGTGGTGTGAGGGGCGTCAGCCATGTTCAAGGTGATGTCAGGAGGTGAGGGGCGTTAGCCATGTAGGCCAAATAGGCCTCTACTAGACTAAGTAGCCTAGTTGATTACAAATTGTATTCTAACTGTGTCCTAATATTAATTTAAAATGCTTATTTAAATGTTACGCAATGAGGTAGGTATGTCGTCACATAATGATTATTATTGATAGAAATCATTTATAAATACAAACCAGGAGTACAGAAGTTTTACCTGGGGGTTATCAGGGGGTTTTGACTTAAAATGTGCCCCTAGTTGTGGGGACTTTTGTGTTTTTGGGACACCCAAAAAGCAAATCCCCCACATAGCCCCGCGGTGGGGGGTGTCGGGGAATTCGTCGACTGCTGCATTATCTTACAGATGCCCGGCCCTTAACGGGCCCGTTCCCTTTCAAGGAACCCAAGTCTCCCCTAGACTACTTTCAATGTTTATCATTTAGATTTATTTGCTTTATTTTTCAGTTTTGTAGCAAATTCATATATTATAAAAAGTACACCCTGAAAATCTTTTACCACTGGTACCGTAGGCGTAGGTAGGCCTAGGCCTATATATTGTTTAAAGTACAATTTGATTTGGCATTTTCCCCCAGTGTCCCTAGTTTTTTTCACTTTTTTTGTAGGTTTGCATGAGGGTTATACTTGAAGTCAATTTCTTTAAAAACCTACCCTACACACATTATTTTATTTTTAAACATCAATTACTGTGGCTCAGCTATATCTGATAAAAAGTGACAATGCGTTGAAATAATAACAACAATAACATTTCGACTTCTTCCGTTTTTCTTATTAGCATAATTTATTACGGAAGCCATATTGTATTGAGTTTGTGTGAAATGTTTCTACTTGAAAAAGTTATTGCTAAATCCGGTAACATCTCTATTTCCTTTACGTTTGATTGCTTCATATCTGAGCATCTTAATCATGTGCTGTATAGTTACATATCATCATGTTATTTCGTGATTAAAAGCATCTCGAACACTATATTTTGTGAATGTTTATTAGACTTTCATGTCATATTTTAGGCTACTGATATCAAGCCTCCATGGCTTTACTACAAGAACGATCATTGCATACATGCCAACCTTACCGATTCTGGCGGTAGGCTACCGATTTCACAGCCTATCAACCGCCTACCGATTTCATAGGTCTATCCCTTCTATTGTTCCTTCACATCTATCTAGACTTTACAATTATCGGCTCATAAAAATAAAAAAACACCGTGACTGTGTTGTGACTGTGTAATTGTGTGCAACCACCTGCCAGACCTGGAACCATTATACCAGGCCCAGGGGTGCATATTACAAAGAATCCTAACTTTGATCCTATCTCAACTTTCTCTTATTTCCATTACAAAAGTTAGGATCAATCCTAACTTTTGTAATGGGAATAAGAGAAAGTTGAGATAGGATCAAAGTTAGGATTCTTTGTAATATGCACTCCAGGATTCACACCACTCCGTGGTGGATGAATTTCGCCGATTTCTCCGTCAATTCTCAATCAATTTTCATGAAATTTCACACACACTATTTTCCATTCATACCCTGAAAGTTTCGCGGAGTTTTGATAAGTATTTAAAAAGTTAGACCATTTGACATGTAGTAAATAAATAAAAATGTTGCCCTCTATAAAGCCATTAGCTTCGTCTCAGAATTGTATTACATGTCAAATGGTCTAACTTCTACAATACTTATCAAAACTTCGTGAAGTTTTCAGGGCAGTCACGACATGAATGGAAAATAGTGTGTGTAAAATTTCATGAAAATTGGTTGAGAATTGACTGAGAAATCCGCGAAATTCAATAATCCTGGTTGCTGAATTTAATGTGAATCCGACTACAGCTAAATGACCAGTACAACCCTAGACCCCTACTAGACTACTTGAAATAAATGGAGAAACTGCGGCTATAATGCAGAAATGACACATACTGTGACATAGGGCTAGGCCACATGTATTTTTAAAAATGTATGGTGCGGCCCGGGTCGAAACCTACTGATTTTTTTAAATCAAAAAGTTGCGGACCATTCCATCTTCGTGAGCCAATATAGTGCAGCCACTGTCGTTGGACCAAACTGTATGTTCTGTTTGTGTCTTTGGGTTTTCCATCGTCACGATTTACATACACTACAGAGTGAAACTTATACTTAATAGTAAAACTGAAACTGAGAAATAAATAAATACAACGATAAATTATATCGTTTAGTGAAGTCATAATAGCAATGTTAGGCCTATATCAACGTGATCAGTGTGAAGTAGAACGTAAAATGGCTCGTTCATATGATCAAGGAGGTTATATAGACCTATTTTAAACCTCCTTGATATGATCAGGGAAGGCATGTATATAGTTAGGCCTGCATTTAATATATTTATGACAGTCTATATACGGAATACGGCGTCAGCTCATCGGTGTTGGCTCTATCACTGAAGTCAAGGAATATATATAAGACTTATATATTCCTTGCTGAAGTTAAGCAACATCACGCCCGGTTCATAATTGGATGGGTGACCGCCTGGGACTGTCAGGTGCTGTATACACTCGTGGGGCTCAGAGAACCACATAAATCAGATGGTTCGTGTGACTGACCTAGAGTTTGACGTAAAAGAACCTCAATGGACGTAGGCACAGTTTCTATCTGGCGAGACCCCAGAAAATCCACAATGTGTGAGTACTTGGCACATAAGGCGAATTTGCTTGGAATGAAAATAGCTCGATGCGCCTGAATGGCAGCTCAGCTGTATATCTCCCAGGAGACTGGAGTTTGAATTTGAATCATGACAGGCATTGCTAAGTTATTCTGCGCCTTAGAATCAATTAAAATAAGGCGCAATATAAATGCAATATAATAATAATAATAATTATGGTCGTATTCTAGGAGTGGATATTACATATCTTAAGTCAAGGAAAATATAATCTGATTCTATTTTCCTTGGTTAAGTTTACTTTGGAGTGGATAGGTGTTGCTAGCAGAGATATAGAGAATATAATGGTTGTTAGTCGCCGAGCGGTGCGGGGCAACATGAAATTGTGTGTGTGGGTGTAGGCCTATATATGCAGATCCGTATATCTAGCTTCATCCTCAGGCATGCAGTACAGGGCGCAGCTCAACACGCACGTGGTTCAAACAACAGTTGGCAGAACTAAAATTAGCCTTGAGCAGTACGCACAGCGCCACTCTTAAGGAGAATCGCCGCACTAACGGAGCGGTACACTGTCTTCACAAGGAGTTGTAATTTAGATAAATATGCGGAAACGCCGGGTAGATGTAGCACTCTCTAGCGGATGTGTTTATAGCCATTTGACACTGATTGTGTTGATTCTTCTCTTTCCAACGATACATTACACATGACTGTCAGTCTTATAGTTTTCAACTTACGGCAGATACAAAACTGACGTTTTTAGATGAATATGACGCTTTAGAGTTTCACATTTCTTCTCTCTTTATCTATTTCTGATGTAACTTATTGTAAGCAAAACTTGGTGCTGTTTTATAGGTTTTTCTTTCTAGGTCATATAAAGGTCAAATGAGATCATGGTATATAGGCCTATACCAAAGCTTAAAATATGTGTATCAATTAAAATTTAAAATTGAAGAAATTCAACTTCACCTTATCCAGTCACCATGAAAACAAAAATGAACCTACCGCATTGTGACAGCTGTCAAAAAGGGCGCTATTGTCTGCTCGACCAATATAATGATCATGTGACCGCGTGAAAACATTCCATTCAACACTCTTGCCCTTCAAGAACAGTCATCATTCGTAACGCAAATAAACAAAATCACACGAGATCCAAGATGGCGTCACAAATTATCTTGCCGCAGTTGGTCACTCTTAACAAAAATTCGCGATAAAATATTGATCAGTATTGCTAAAATCCTTATAAAATCGTCACCTTTTCAATCATTATGACCTTCAAACATATTTTCCATCCAATTAGATGTTTTATAATCGAACTCTAGCTAATTATAGTGAGAGGTAAAATGCATGCAATCAGAATGGGACGCTCTAATTCAAGAAAGCGCTGTGATCGCTATATTTGGCATGAACTGATAAAGCAGACCTGTCTTTAGTTGTGTGACATAGGCCTACATCACATGATTGAGGAGCCTAGGACTGTGATGTTCCTTATTTACAGTCTGTCCGACGGTGGAAGCTGGTGCAAAATGAAAGTTAGCTTTTCTGTATCTACTCAGTCAAATATTACCAATTTTTTTGAAATTTTGTAAACCTTACTTTCTAGTCATTTGGCATCGATCTTGAAAATATCATAAAAAGATATTGTATAGTTCAAAAGCTAGACCATTTGACATGTAGTAAATGTCTATTTATGACGCTCCTCTATAAAGCCATTAACTGCATTCCAGTTTATTCTCAGAATTGCCTATTGGCAGTGCATCATATGCCCATCTGTAGACCAGCTAATTTTTCGTTCATTTTTCCTGATGAAAAAAAGTGCAAAATGGCTTGGAACTAACGTGTTTTAATGAAGTCATGTGACTAGCTGCAAACTAAATTTAGATGAAATGTTGCTGTTTCTAATAAACCCATTATTGGCCTAGTAAATCGTACCTAAATCTTATTATTACTGTCCGAAAAAATATATCTCAATTTTGTGCGGGTAAAGCTGTGCCTAAAAGTTTAGTTTCAGTCACGGTTTATGATGCCACTAGTTGTTTTGGGAAAATTTTCAAATCGGTCACACACCTGGTTTCAATGGTAATGCAGCGATGTCCAGGCTACTAATGTCTACTACATGATTTATGAAATGCTCCTCCAAATTCACCTCCATTCCTCTAAATTTGATTAGGTTTGTTATTTTTAACTAGGCTAAAAAGTTAGATGGTGGTGACATGGAATGGCTCCTTTGTCATCTGGTTGTAGGGTATGGATTTGTATTTAGTTTCACTCACTCTGATGTATTGCTGATTTTTTTGCAGGTCACTGACAAAAGAACTTTGTTACGTTCTGTGGTGGAAAAGAATACATTGATATTGCTCTTTTAATTATTCATATACTTGCCCTGAGGACTATTTTGAGCAAACTGCATTCAAATGCAGAGACTGTGCTGAAGACAATCTCAGAATCATATGGATAATACTATATCTCTTTGTGTATAGCTTGTATATATCTATTTCAAAATGGCAACAAAGGTGGAGCTCAGCTCTAACTCTAATCATAAATCTAGTCCTGGAAGAGTGGAACTGGAAGTTAACCAGCTAGCGTAAGTTTTCTCTCTGAAATTATGACCTTTCAACTATTTTTTGAACATTTTTGCATGGTTTACATAAAAAAATCGATGACAGTACTGTATTTGTTAGATTTATGTGTGGCGGGTGGAGACACAAGCTTTGCCCCTCAGGCAAATCTAGTTTTTGAAAGATCTTTAGAAGAATATAAGTGCCTAGCTAGATGCCATGTGATTCATGCCTGGTCATACTATTTTTTTTTTCAATTCCGTGATAATTTATTAATGACATTTTTAATCTATCATATAATTTGGTGCTTCAAACGACCAATCATTTATTATAATCGATCATTTTTCATATCATTAGATTATTGTCTGTACAATTATGTTTTTATAAAAAAAAATCGTGAGGTTCATTTCTATTAAATGGCATGCTTTTTTATAAGTGTTTCAAATATGTCTGTTTGTTGAAGTGACTTTAATATTTTCCTTAATTTGAACATTCCTGAACTGCATAATTTTATTTTATAAGTGAATGTTATTTTGCTATAATATAATCATATATGTTGCTGGGAACTAGTATGACAAATTTCAGACCTAAACCCATTATTTGCCGAGATATTCTACTGCGAACAGTATTGACTTTCTAGAATTGAATCTCACCATATTTTGGGTGAAATCAACTAATACCAGGCATGCTAAAATGGCTGATTCTCAAAAACTATTTCGACTCAGGACTTGACATAATGTTTATCTGAATAGTTTTGGAATAACAACTGAAAATTCAAAGAAAATCTGAGATGCAATGCATGGGGCCTCAGGATTCCCGCCAGGATCGTTTTGAGTGATGGGGTAAAAAAAATGAGGATTTTTAAATTTTAGCGCTTTGAATGTCTTATTTTAAATAAATATGGAATATATTTTCTTTGCAACCAAGAGATATCTTTGGTGTTGAGCAGGAATCCCTGGGTCTCCCGGATTTTTGTTGAATTGACATGGAATGACCCATTATTGATTGGTTGAGCTCCTTAGTTTCTAATGAAAATTACAAGTGCCACAGTCTCTTAGCTACTATCACTAGTAAAACCTCTGGCAGACTGGTATTTAAAACCAGGTCCTGCTGTTTAGTAATTTAGTAAAAGAAAGGCTGACATAGGGTGGGTGTTTTTCCTAATATAATGTTAATTTTTTTGTTGGGAGGGTCTTAATTTTTTGTAAAAAAATATTTTGCACAGAAGTTGTAATGCAGTGCAGTTACCGAATTGCTTTTTGTTGTGATCTGATTCAATCATCTTTAGCAGATTAAAATTTACCCTATAATGTTTATGTTGATATGGTGTTGTGGGGCCCTTTTTTAAGATGCAAAAATGAATTACCTGTTACATGTTTCAGTCCTTATAGTATAGAAGAGTTTTTTTTTTCAGTGAGGAATTAGATTGGAAAACAAAACTCAAACCGCCACCAAAGGACAACCGAGTTCGGACCTCAGTAAGTATGGGATAGAAAAGTTGATGTCTTGACTGCAGGGCTCGTCAAATTTTTAGAATGGTTGGTAGCCCGCTGGGCTACCAGCATTAAAAATTTGGTAGCCCCCAATGCACATCGGTAGCCCAGATAAAAGTGTTGCTCTCGTAGTCAGATATTAAAGTGGAGGGGATGAGGCACCCTCTCTGATATCATGACTAGTAGACTAAGAGTCTAATAGTAATGACTATCATAGTATGTAAGGCCTACAGTGTTTATATTAGAATCTAATTTGTATAATTATTTAGAGCCTATAGCTATATTGTATATAATAGACTAGCCTTATTTTTTCAAAGCATTTATTTATTTAGAAGTTTGTTCCTCGTAATTCAGTATAAATGTCTTGTTGTCACCATGATCACATGATTATTCTACATATTGTGTGTGGGTTGTCTTAAAAAAATATATGCAAGTTAATTGACTTGCCACTGCTAGCATATAAATATGTGGTTCAAACTTCAATTCTCTTTGAGAGAGGTGATGGCCGGGAAAACCCACAATAAAACTGCTATTTAGCCTACTGGTAGGGCTATATGTACACTGCCACCGTCTGGTTGGAACAGGCTACACAGTGCTCTGTGTAGTCTATATGTAGTAGGGCCTACCAGTAAGTGACAGTCTTTGAATGACCAGGTCCACGTGGGACAATGTGTTTACAAACAAAGCTGAGCATGCGTACCGGAGGTACATGTATGCTGCGTTACTTCAGTGTACCTTGCAGAGTTTGATATGGTTTTGCATACTGATTACTTTAGCGCTAAGCAGTTTTATGTAGGCCTACACATCACCTAATGCTAATTGTGCATGAGAAACTGGTGATACAAAAATGAGGGCAACGTACGATTAACAATACGTACAGTCCCGTATGAAAAGATACTTCGTCGTCATATTATAAAGAAAAGCGATCAGCTCTCTGCTGTTCAACACTTGCGTGTATGACGCGCTGGAATGTGGCGTTGTGCCAGTTTTGTGACCCCCCCCCCCCTCCCCGCGTCTTGTTTGCGATCCGATGCGATAGGATGGAAGACAAATAGTATCTGACTTGAAACAGCCTATTCTACCTACAGTAACTTCCCCAAATTTCCCCATTCATAAAATTTTATTTTATAGATATTTATACACATTATTCTGATATCCGCTGTTTATAGGCATAATTTATATACTTCTACTGCTCCAAGTTTAATTTCTCGCGGAGATTATTATAATTAGGTAGTCTGCTTGACACAGGTCAAAGGACATGCAAATATTGACCAATGGCGTTCTCGAAATAACTTAATTTATGCAACCGAGCAGGGGAGAAAATAGTCATTTTTGTTCACTTGCCAGCCGGGCTAGTGGAACTAAAAATCCACTAGCCCTTATGATTTTTTATTCGCCCTTACTAGTTCATTGTTTTTATGAAAAAGCCTGAGCATTTTTGCTGCAGGTGGGCATTTTAGCTTGAATTAGCACATCAGCAGCTGTTTGAGCTCTAGTGAAGTCTGTAAATGGGTCAGTGAAATATGTCCAGCCACCCTACCTGAAAATGTCTCTGTCATTGTTGATATTCATATAAAGTTACGTTAGTTTTCTTTTTTTTCTTTGCCGGTGGCGACCCCACCTTCCATAATTCATTTAGATTTAATTGGCTATTTATAATTATTACATGTACAGACAATATTAATTTAATCCTACATTGGTTCATTCCAACTTGGAGAAAGAAGGGGCTATGTTGCCCCCTTCGGTGAAAAGAGGGGGACATCGCAAAAAAATGTAAACCGTTCTGCAAATATAATAAAGTCAGTCATTTAAAACATAAAAATGATGTCAAATAAGCGTACTTGATTAGGGGCTATTCAAGGTGACTGATCTTGATAATGTAGTCCTATTAACAAAGAAGCAGGGAAGTCTATGGAGCTCTAGCCTCTATGGCATCATGACACAGCAAGGCACAAAATAACTGGGATAAAAAGGTTATATCAGGTGTATTTTAGGCCTTTTCTAGGGGTATAATTTAGTTTGTGTTAGGCCTATTAGCACCATGGTTAGACCATCTTAGTCTCCCTATGTCCAGTTATTCACATCGTTTTTGCGCCGACATACATGCGCCAGCGGCAGCCCTATGTATGACTGAAACTGGAGTATTAGCCACAGCTTGTATTCACACAAAATAACAAGACGTTTTTGCAGACGTTTTTATGTAAGATTAATGCTTGATTTATCAGGCCAATAATTCACGAGTCTTTTAGAATCAGCAACAATGCAAGACTGCGTCTGTTCACCCACAGCTCGTTGGGCAATGAAATGCTGTCAGCATGCATGTATGTCAGCAAACTAGATAAATGATATTCTTGATCAGCGCCATTTTGAACTGTGAAATATTGGGTGAAACGAATGTTGGGAACCACGACACAATAAGTGGGCTGTCATGCGCATTCACCAGTTCGGCTAGATATAGAGACGAAATTCCTGATCTTTTAATTATTGACAACCATGTCAAAAATAAGAAATAGGGGAATTTCTTCTCTCTATCCTGCCTAACTGGTAAGTGCGCAGCACAAAAATTAAAAAAAAAATTTGCAGTTCTGGTCTATGGACATGTTTACATCATACGTCGTATTAATAAGCCAAAATAAAATCACCATTTTTTGATGATTTTAGACCTGGGCATGCAGCTATCATTGAAATGCACTAGCTAGGCAATGAAGTTAGGCCTAAAACACATACTGTGTAACAGTCGACCCGTGCTGGTTTTGACAACGTCAGATGCAGTCGGCCTACAGCTCTAAAATTGGAGATTTAATTCAGCTCTATGATAAATAGCCAAATTTAAGTTGTTGCCGGTCTTACATGACAAACTTAAAATTGGGACATTTCCAACCTCAGTCAAGGTGGAGCTGTGACAAGAGGATGAGCATCATTTAATTATCCATTGATATCAATCTTGATATAGTTAAAATAAGCACAACATTCCTCGTTCATTTACTGTTGTCGCCGTTGCATGGCGTGTATTGCGATCAACAGTAAAACATCAATATTTTATCAAAATCACAGATTTGAAACGCATATAAGGGCATGCTGTTATGAGCGAGTATGCCATTCTGAATGACACACTCTTATAAGTGAACAATTTGTAGTATTTCCCTTTGCCCCAGCTACATGAGGCCTTTGGCCCTAGTTCAAATTTTATCTCGATGATTATTTGCATACTTTTTTTTCCTAGGATGTCACAAACACAAAAGGCAATGAATTTGAAGAATACATGCTACAGCGTGAATTGTTGATGGGAATTTTTGAGAAAGGCTGGGAAAACCCATCACCAATCCAAGAAGCAAGCATCCCAATTGCTCTGGTGGGGAGAGATGTCTTGGCTCGTGCCAAAAATGGCACTGGGAAGACTGGTGCATATGCGATACCGATCTTGGAGAGAATAGATGTTAAAAAGGAACATGTTCAAGGTTTGTTTTATGATTTGAGCCTGAAGCGTCTTTTCTGTCTGTTGGATGTGAAATATAACTTAACTGACCTGACATCACCAAGATGTTCACCCAGCATTTTGGCCTAATTTATAACTTTAGTATACTCAATTAAAATATTTTGAGGAATATCATGAAACCGCTCAAGATAGCTAGACCAATAGCTAGACCAATTACTATAAAACGAAATGTGATATGACCTGAAAAATGTAAAATCTATCAAATTCAGAATGGCTAACTATTGGCCATCAGGGATAGAACTTAGGCCTTTTTATTTTTACTAGTGAGCAGGACTATTAAAACCTAAGTTTACTAGTCCGGTAGATGTTTTACTAGTCCTAAATATACATTATATTATGTTACCTTAATAAAAATTTAAGGTAAAAAATTGGGAGCCAGTGTGCATTATATACCATGTAGGAATACATTGATTTATTAACTGCCACTGAAAACAACCATGCCATCAAATAGTAACTGTAGGCCTATTATAAATTCAGTTTTCAAATTTAACTGGATACAAATGTATGCTCTCTCCCCCATGCCTCCATATACCCACGGGTTCTCTTTGTTTTATCGTAAATACAACCCCTCTCTCTCTTGTACTTAATCTTTTCTGGGCGTTTCGTTGCCGTACCCCCATTCAAGAAGTGAAGCATGATCTTTTTATAGGGGCCAATAGCCTTGATAACTATTACTTGGAATCATAATTGTTTGTCGTGAGCAATGAAACATGTGTGTACTGATCAGAAACTGCCTAGTAATGACACTAATCCATGTAATCTACATTTAAAATGCGCGGGCTGAGAAGGGTCCCGAGCATGACACGAAAAGACCCAGCTGTGCTATCACAGATTATAAGGATGACACGTGGAGATCGCGGTGGCTCCGGTAAGCCAGCATTTCATAGGGTAACCGTATGACTTAAAAAAAAAAAAAAATTAATAACATTGAAAGGTAATAGGCGCAACAATAAAACTTTGACATTGAATGCTAGCGATGTTTATAAAATATCAAATTTAATTATCACCATTATAGTCTACATTTGATGCGAAATAAAATGAAAAAAATCAGTTGACTGACAATTCATGATTCTGGAGCCTCAAATTCCAGATGGCCACGCCGTGTCGCAGACAGTGCAGGCCAGACAGGCCAGTGAGCGTGTATGTGGTAGGGCAACAGCTAAGTTGAACACCCTCACTAGGATAATAATGCAGATATTTATTGTTTTAAGTTTGTGACAGGGTCGCAGACTGTGGGCCAACATTAATTAGACCATCATTGTATGGACCCGTCATGACGTTTTTTTGTGTCGGCTGAGGATTTAATTATAACTGGCTTCCAGGCACTAGACAGCATGTGACGATGGCCTGGAGCCGTGCCAGTGCTGGGCCCACCTCAACTGATGGGTTTTGATAAAAACCCCTCCCCAACACGCTCCTCTTGTCCCAGCAGACCCAACGCTGATTTGATGTTGGTCCACAGTCTACGACGCTGAACCAACATCTAGTCAACGTTGGGTCAACAACTTGTGTACAGGCGTACTGACACAACGACTGCTACTGATAGATTACCGCTACTTCCCCGTGCCGCACATTGTGGGGCATTCACGTGTATACATACCTGTGTAGCCATATGTAGGCCTACGAACAATTACGTCTCCCCTCTAGGGATTAATGAAATTATTAAGACGCCGTTTTTTACTAGATCGTTAGTACTAGTAAACATAAATGTTAGTCCGCAGCTATTTTTACTAGAGCTCGGACTAGCGGACTACCCTTAATTTTAAACCCTGGGCCATTTTTAAGCAATATCAATCGGGATGCTTATAAATAGTGTTTAGCATTTTTCCGCTGCCGCGGTCTTATTTTTCTACACATTTATTTTCTACATATGACCTATGTGAATGGGCTATTTTCCCGATATATTTTTTGGCACCGAGCCATGAACGGCCATTTTTCCAAGATCCAGGGATGAGAATTTACCGGAATTCCGTTTTTTTGTGCCCACTACTAGGGTCATTCAGTGCTCCTCAAACGTAAAGGTCTCTGATACACACAACCCGTGTGAGCCGAAACAACGCTCTGTAGCGCGCCACGACGCCGACGCCTGAACATGCTGTGCGGCGCTCTGCAGTTATGCGTAAATAGCCACACATGATCTGCGGATCGCACAGGGAATCAGTCGCCAGCAGGGCTAGTGACATGCTGCTGATTTACAATCACCCTTACAGAATTCTTGTCGCGACCGGGGGTATGTGAATTTGCATAGGGACTAGGGTCATTCTTGAGATCAACGTAAATCCGAGGAGTTATTTTAAACCCTGGGGGGGGGGTACCTTTCCCCAGT
This sequence comes from Flabesymbios commensalis, assembly GCA_964017125.1. Taxonomy (NCBI): domain Eukaryota; kingdom Metazoa; phylum Annelida; class Polychaeta; order Terebellida; family Flabelligeridae; genus Flabesymbios; species Flabesymbios commensalis. The sequence goes on along the minus strand of OZ024905.1, from coordinate 33,667,409 downwards.
CTATCTGTGTCTGTGACACAGAAGACTGTCCGCCATGGCCCAGCGAACACGAGACATTGGCCCAATGCTAGTTCAATATCCACCGTCTGCGACGCTGACCCAACATTGAATCAGCATTGGGTGACTGTAGCATGCTTACTGACAGTATGACATATTCACCGTACCGCACGTGGTCTCATCTGTGTTAGTAAGTTACTGCATACCGGTTGCTGTTATTAACTGATACTTATATCATATTATAGCCTATACTAAATATCGTTAATTCCAGAGTTTTAAAAACTCATCCATATGTGTCAAGATGCCAATCGTGAAGGCAAACGATCCAAGCATTGGCGAGATCGATCGGCATTTCAAAGAACAAGTTTAAATGGCATTGGCTTGAAGAACAAATTGTAGGCTATTTCACGATACCGAATCGATTGAACGCACAATCTATTTGAAAAATGTCTTAAAGGCTGGTTATGCGTAGTGTAAGATATATGAAGATGAATTAAACTATGGATCCAGTGGCAAGACAGCGCTAAAAAACATGTCCTTTTGAAAAAGCATATTGTCTATGCAAGTGGCAGCTGATACACCAAGATCAGCAAACTAGCATTGGCAAAGGACGATAGGTGTCTACTACATCCAGACAAGACAATTCTGTTGTAACTCTCGGGGACAGAGTTGTCAACTCTCAGGATATGGTTCTTGGGAGTCACTGCAGAACATTCACTCCCCCTGAGTATGTCTCCAGTGCTGATCGAGTTTTTACAAAAGAGCTGGAAAATGATAAAAAAAGCACTGAACTCCTTCTCCATGGATAGAATCTCAGCATCATACAAGATGCAGTATGGTTAAAAGAAACCATACATGACCAAACACTTAGTAACCTGAGGAAATACCCATTGTCTATGAACATTGACGAAGCAATGAGCAGCAACCACAAGAAAGTGTTGGCCATTTTGGTCAGCTACTTTGACCAATCTTGTTCCATGGTGGTGATTGAACATTTATTAGCTCCCGCCGTCACCGTAGGTGAGCGAAGGGAGCTATGGATTCTACCTCCTTTTTTTTTGGCCTCTTCTTTTGCCTATAACTTTGTGAGAAAATAAGCTAGGATAACAATTTCTGGTATGTGGGTTACTTCCAGGTGGCTAATGGACGGGTTAAAATATTTTTAATCTGAATTCAATACGCAAGGTTGCAGAGGAGAAAATGATGATGTGACGGCGTTGGGCCGTCCGTAAACAATTCGTTTCCGGAGCATATCTCTGAAAGTACTTGTCCGATTGTCTTCAAATTTTACACACAACACCCCTAGGGGGTCTAGTTGTGCCTTTTGGGGTATTTGAACTTTGACCTACTTCTGGTTTAGAACTATGACCTATTTAGACGTTTTGACGCGCACTTCGTTTCCGGAGCAGATCTCGAAAAATACTGGGCCGATGACAGTCATATTGCACATACATGTTCTCTAAGGTCCCTAGTTGTGCCTTTTTAGGTTTTTGGACCTTGACCTTGAAGTTGACCCAGCACTTTGACCTAATTTATAACATCGGTAAATCCGACTGAAAGATTTTGCGGAATATCATGAAAACCGCTCAAGATAGCTACACCATTACTATAAAACAAATTGTGAGGTTTCAGGAGAGGATGCATCTTGAAAAATTTCAAGTCGATAAAATTAAAAATGGCCGCCTATCGGCCATTATTCACCTCGACAGGCCTGATATTGCGGAATATCATGAAAACCGCTCAAGATAGCTACACCATTAATATCAAATAAATTGTAAGGTTTCAGGAGAGGATGCATCCTGAAAAAATTGAAGTTGATAAAATTCAAAATGGCCGCCTATCAGCCATTATTCATCTCGACAGGCCTGATATTGTGGAATATCATGAAAACTGCTCAAGATATCTACACCATTACTATAAAACAAATTGTAAGGCTTCAGGAGAGGATGTATTTTGAAAAAAATCATTTTGTCAAAGTTCAAAATGGCCGCCAATCAGCCATTATTCACTTTCACATGGCCGTTATTTGGTAAACCGTGCTAGATGGCTAGGCCATTACTATAAAACAAAATGTGTGGTTTCAGGAGAGGATGCATCTTGGAAAAATTTGACTCGATAAAATTCAAAATGGCCGCTTATCGGCCATTATTCACTTTCACATGGCCGTTATTTGGTCAACCGTGCTAGATGGCTAGACCATTACTGTAAAACGAAATGTGAGATTTCAGATGAGGATGCATCTTGAAAAAAATTGACTTGATGAAATTTAAAATGGCCGCCTTTTCGACCATTATTCATTTTCACATGGCTGATGTTTGGTAAACCGTGCTAGATGGCTAGACCATTACCTGATTACTATAAAATAAAGTGTGAGTTTTCGGGGGAGGATGCACCCTGAAAATTTTTAACTTACGAAATTAAAATGGCCGACAATCAGCATTATTTACCTCGATAGGCCTGATATCAGGTAAACCGTGCTAGATAGCTAGACCATTACTATAAAACAAAATGTGACGTTTCAAGAGAGGATGCCTTTTAAAAACTTTCGACTCGATCGAATTCAAAATGTCCGCCTATCGGCCACTATTTACTTGCACATTGCTGATATTTGGTAAACCGTGTTAGATAGCTGGACCATTACTATAAAACAAAATGTGAGATTACAAGAGAGGATGCATCTTGAAAAAAATTGACTCGATCAAATTCAAAATGGCCGCCTATCGGCCATTATTCACTTTCACATAGCCGGTTTTTAGTAACCGTACTAGATGGCTAGACCATTACTATAAAACAAAATGTGAGATTTCAGGAGAGGATGCATCTTGAAAAATTTTGACTTGATCAAATTCAAAATGGCCTCCTATCGGCCATTATTCACTTTCACATGGGCGATATTTGGTAAACCGTGCTAGATGGCTAGACCATTACTATAGAATGAAATGTGAGATTTCAGCTGAGGATGCATCTTGGAAAATTTTGACTTGATCAAATTCAAAATGGCTGCCTTTAGGCCATTATTCACTTTCACATGGCCGATATTTGGTAAACCGTGCTAGATAGCTAGACGATTACTATAGAATGAAATGTGAGATTTCAGCTGAGGATGCGTCTTGAAAAATTCTGACTCGTTCAAATTCAAAATGGCCCCCTATCGGCCATTATTTACTTTCACATGCCCAATATTTTGCAAACTGTGTTAGATGTTAGTCCATTACTATAAAACAAAATTTGAGGTTTCGGGGGAGGATGCACCCTAAGTTTTTAACTAATTTATATCGAATTCAAAATGACCGTAAATCAGCTATTAGTTAACTCGATTGGCCTGATATCGGGTAAACCATGCCAGATAGGTAGACCATTTCTGGGATACTGATTAGGATCATTAATTTCAATGGAGGTTTGCAATCTCTGACAGACTGTCTAGTTCTTATCTTACTCTTAGACTGGGCTTCTTAGACCTAGTTGTCTTGCGTCTTGATTTTTGACCTAGACTAGGACTACATTAATAACCCTATACAAAATTGCTTAAATCAAATTCTAATTCGGAGCGGGAGCTCCTGGACTTATGTAGTCTTGTCTTCAATTGTGCTGATCAGATAAGGAAAATGCATCTGAGGAGGTCTAAATTCAGAAAAATATTTTTGCTCTTAGCCTCGCCCCAACAACCCTTCGGGTCAACCGAATCAATCTTCTTGCTTCCCCCCCCCCCATCAACCCTTCGCATCGACCGAATCAATCTTCCTGCTTTTTCACCTTTACCCATTCTCATCCCTGAAGATAGCTGCCCAAAAAGCTGATGGGCACAATAACTTATAAACCATTCGCTGGATTTCAGGCATAAATGATAGGATGGTTATCTGAGTATTTCTGATGATCTGTTTTAACTTTTGGAATAGATCCATTAAAAACAAAATGTCTGCTGCTGCCATTAACCCTTTGAGCCCTTACGATGCAATAAAGCATCATTTTATACCGTTGAAAACATACTTGTTTTTTTCACAGCTAACAGTTTTAGAAGACAAATTTCAATGAAATTGTTCCACAAATACATAGTAATTTTTTTCAATTTATCACCCACATCGAATCACATGATATTGGTAAATTCAGGCTTGAAAGGGTTAAAAAAAATAATTGGGGGAGGGTTAATATTTTCTCATTATTAGCTCCCGCCGTCACTGTAGATGAGACGGAGGGAGCTATGTATTCCGCCTCGTCCAGGTTTTTATTCTTTTGCCTATAACTTTGTAAGAAAATAAGCTAGGATAACAATTTTTCGTATGTGGGTTACTTCCAGGTGGTTAATGGACATGATAAAATATTTTAAATCTGAATTCAATACGCAAGGTCGCAGAGGAGAAAATGATGTAATGGCGTTGGGCCGTCCGTGAACATTTCGTTTCCGGAGCATATTTCAGAATGTACTTCTCCGATTGTCTTCAAATTTTACACACAGCCCCTCTAGGGGGGTCTAGTTGTGCCTTTTGGGGTATATGAACTTTGACCTACTTTTGGTTCAGAACTATGACCTTAGTATTTAGACGTTTTGACACACTTAGTTTCTGGAGCAGATCTCGAAAACTACTGGGCCGATTACAGTCATATTGCACTTACATAATCTCTAAGGTCTCCAGTTGGGCCTTATCAGGTTTTTGGACCTTGAAGTTGACCCAGCACTTTGACCTGATTTATAACATCGGTAAATCCGACTGAAATATTTTGCGGAATATCATGAAAACCGCTAAAAATAGCTACACCATTACTATAAAGCACAATTGTAAGGTTTCAGGAGAGGATGTATCTTTAAAAATTTCAACTCGATTAAATTCAAAATGGCCGCCTATCGGCCGTTACTCACCTCGACAGGCCTGATGTTGCGTAATATTAGGATTACCGCTCAAGATAACTACACCATTACTATCAAACAAATTGTAAGAATTCAGGAGAGGATGCATTTTGAAAAATTTTAACTTTATCAAATTTAAAATAGCCTCATATTGGCCATTATTTAGCTCGACAGGTCTGATATCCGGTAAACCGTGCTAGCTAGCTAGACCATTACTATAAAACAAAATGTGATGTTTCAGGAGAGGATGTATTTTGAAAACTTTTGACTCGTTCAAATTCAAAATGGCTGCCTGCCAGTCACTAGGCGAATAAGAAATATGTTTGTTTCCCATTTGTTGTCATTTTAACCAGTGGGTAGGTAGGAAATTTATTTTATTTTATTTTATTTTTTGTCACTTCAACCAATCGGTAGGTAAGAATTATTTTTTATTTTATTTTGCGCCAAATTCACTTCCCTGCATGTCTTATCTGTACATTATATAATGATTTTTTGTTTTTTGGACGCTTTTTGACCCCCCCTTTCCGTTTCGTAATGTTTTTTTAGTTACTTTGACTACAGCAAGTAAGTCATCCCTTAACTTATGAATTTTTTTATGGAAATCCATAAAATAAATTTGGGTCGCACATGTTTTGATAGGGTCGGTCGGAAATCGGAAGCAAACAATATTTTTTTTTAGGCCTTATTTACTTGCACATTGCAGATATTTGGTAAACTGTGCTAGATAGCTAGACAATTACTATAAAAAAAAAATGTTACGTTTCTGGGGAGGATGCATCTTGAAAAATTTCTACTCAGTCAAATTGAAAATGGCCGCCTATCGGCCATTATTCACTTTCACATGGCCGATATATCTGGTAAACTGTGCTAGAGGGCTAGACCATTACTATAAAATGAAATTTGTGATTTCGCGAGAGGATGCGTCTTGAAAAATTTTGGATCAATCAAATTTAAAATGACAGCCTATCATTATCGATTTTCACATTACCGATATTCGGTAAGCCGTGCTAGATGGCTAGACCATTACTATAAAACAGAATGCGAGTTTTTGAGTAACGATGCACCCTGAAAATTTTTAACTCTATTGAATTCAAAATGACTGACAATAGGCATTACTTACCCAGATAGGCCTGATATCAGGTAAGACCATGCTAGATAGCTAGACCATTATATAAAACAAAATGTGACATTTCAGGAGAGGATGTATTTTGAAAAATTTTGATTCGATAAAATTTGAAATGGCCGCCTATTGGCCATTATTTGTTTTCACATGGCAGATATTTGGTAAACCGTGCTAGATGGCTAGACCATTACTATGAAATAAAATGTGAGGTTTCAGGGCAGGAGGCATCCTGGAAATTTTCACAGGGTTCCCACAGTCATGGAAATTCATGGAAAATCAAGAAAAATAAAAAAATAAAATCCAGGCCTGGAAAAGTCATTGAAAATGAAAATTTGTCAAAAAGTTATGGAAAAGTCATGGAATTTTGAATTTTTACAAATATCCCTCACATTTCTTTTGAGAAAAATGTCTGGTCCACTTTTGACTCGCAATGACACTGACAGTCCACCTATAGCTGTAAAATATTTTGTTAAAAGCAAGAATGTACAGTTTTTTTTTTGGTAACTTAGGAAGTCATTGAATTACAAAAAATGGTCATGGAAAATCTTGGAAAAGTCATGGAATTTCATTTCCAAATTTCTGTGGGAACCCTGTTTTAACTCTTTTATCGAATTTAAAATGGCTGACAATCTACCATCATTCACTTTCACATGACCGATATTGGTAAACTGTGCTAGATGGCTAGACCATAACTATGAAACAAAATGTGAGTTTCCAGGGGAGGATAAACCCTGGAAATTTTGACGTGATCAAACTTTAAATGGCCGCCGTTCGGCCATTATTTATTTTCACATGCCCAATATTTGGAAAACTTTGTATAAAACAAAATCTAAGGTTTCGGGAGAGGATGCACCCTGACTTTTTTTAACCAGATCAAATTCAAAATGACTGCCAATCGGCCATTGTTCACCTCGATAGGCCTGATACCAGTAATGCACACTAATAATCTATAAAAATTGTGTACATTTAATTCACCATTAACCCTAGAAATGTCGAAGCTGATTTTATCTGTTTTATTTAAAATTTACAATTGTCAAATCGGCTTTATTAAAATAAAGTTGTTTAGAGGCTGTTTTTCCCGCATTTCCCGTCATGTAATGACTGTAAATGCATGACGTTTGTCATTATGTAGCCGATATTCTTATTGGCTGGGAGATGATCTCACGGACCAATTAGAGATAACTTACAATCTGACCTAGTTCGTCGTCGCTTCCGCTCTGGATGTCAACAAATTTGTGTTTCGCTTCAATGTTTAACATCGACTTTGATCAAGTTTTAATTATTCAATGTTTTTTATAAATGTGTCACTTTAGAAATAAAAATATGTTGAATCATTTTTTCATAATTATGTACTATAGCTATTACTATTTGCTCAACAATCGCTCAATGAATTGCCAACAAATATTGAAAATGCTCAAATCGCGGGCGCCGCCATTTTGGAATTACGGAAAAACCGGAGTGGAAATCGGCGGACATCGGCTCCCATTCGGTGGCTTGGCCTAACGGCTATATATGAATGGGCATATCATTAATTATTCCCTGGTCTAAACTGTAACTGAAGCCACACCCATGTTTTAAAGTAATGTTGTGTTGCTGTTCACGTGTTAGACTATGCAGGCCTATAATATCCCAATAACATGTAAACATATCACGACTGGTCAGTGCAGCATGACATTGCTGCACTATCAACAGAGGTGCCAACCCTTCTAATTTTCGCGGAAGACTTCCGATTTTTATGCCTTGTTTCGGCTATTACGATACCCATTAATAATCTTCCGATTTTCGCATGGACAACCTTATATAGGCCTAATATCCAATGTTGCAACACAATTTTGATTCCACTATGCGTTTTTCGCGGTAAAAATGGCGGGAATGACGGCGGCATTACCGCCGTTTTTTGTGACATCAACACAGTTTTTTTCATTCTTTTAATTCCCAATCGATCTTGTTTACACCTTACAATTCAGCCAATCTATACATTGATAATATGTACCAATAATAGGCTATATTATCGCCTCTGTTTCACACAATCTGTGTTTGTTTACCACCGTTTACATTCTCAGCAAAAAACAAAATGGCGGACGGTCGCCGAGTATTCCTGTCATCAATTATGTCAACTAAATACAGTAGTTATTTGTTATAACACGATCGGTGGGGTCCATAAGTACGAATCGTGTTATAAGCCGATCGTGTTATACGAAATGGCCCGATTTTATCTAGTACTACTAGATACGATATGATTGGATATACACGGGATGCGGTAATATAAATAACTGACACGGGACACCATACTAGCTTGTAGCATAACGTTGTTTTTCAGGCCTTATTTACTGTACAAATATCGGATTTTAGAAGTTATATTAATTATTATTTGTAAATAATAAAAATGTGAATTGGTTGAATGTGTCTAATATAAACAGTAGAAGTAAAATTAGTTGAATCAGGAATACAGGACACGTGAACAGAATGACGCTGTGTATACAAGTCCGTGTCATGTACAGTGTTTAATGACGTCATCGTTTTGAGAGTAGAGGTGTCAAAATCTCGTGAAATATCACTCTCAACGTGAGATCATACGAGACTGTCAATCATTCTGACACGGCCCGGTGCGATGGGAAGCTTGTGTTGACCAATCAGCGTTTGAACACAACAAACACGATGTCTTTGCATTTTTTGTATCGTGCAATCAATTACTACAACACGAAAATAATGTTTTTTTTCCAAATCGTGTAATAAAACAGCATATCACTGATGTTATATTATTCATAGGATAACTACCAAGCCTTCAGGCTTGAAATGATTTGACACGCTCACGTTTACTTGCGGCGTCGATCATCGCGTAACTGCCCGCAAATAAACCAGTGCTGATTTAATGCTGGGCCAGCGTTGTTGTCAGGTGAGATGGGAGGGAGATATTGACCAATCAGCGTTAGAACACGCTTGTCAATCAAACTTGTCGGTGAGCTGTCCATACTGACAGTGATTTATCGGTATAAAAATATCGGCATAAAAATATATTTATGCAGCACCATTAAATCTAATATATTAATTTAATTTATAAATTATTTAACAAAACGACTTGTTTATCGCGAACATAACACCTTGCAATACAAACGAGAACACTGCTTGACATTGCACAATGTGAGTTGTGAAGAAGTGGCATTCATCAAACGATCGGCGTGTCATCACCTCTGGTGATTTAAAAATAACCATTTTTTCGGTTGAACCTGCTAAATTAAGTTAATTTTATTTAATAGCTAGGATCACTGACAGCAAATCGTGCACGTCATATTCGTGTTATAATATTTTATAACACGATATAAAAAGCACCATATTCGTGTTATAATATTTTATAATACGATATAAAACACATGATATAAAACACATCATATTCGTATTATAATATTTCATTACGCGCGATTTTAAAAACTTGCAGAATCACCTCGTGTTATAATATTTTAATACAGATTGAAAAAACATGTAAAAACATTATTATTCGTGTTATAATATTTTTATTACACGATTTAAATAAACATGTTCTTTTGCTAAACACGCCACATTAAGTTAATTTGATTAAGTAAATACATTTTCTGAGATAAAATCGTGCACGTCACATTCGTTTTATATTATCTATTACACGATTCGTGTTTGAATTAAATTTAAGCTCAAATACGAAATGAGATACTTTTGTTCTAAAATAGTGCCGTTATGTGCTGTGCAATACCTGGTCCACTTGCCGGCGACTTTGCGTGAGCGTCATGCGTGAAGGATTAGGCCTACCGCTACTGCAAGATTAGCATGTGACGTTGGCGGACAATTTCATGCTTAATTGGATGTTAAAATATTTATAACACGATTTTTCCAGAAAAATGGTAAAAAAGATAGTGTAAAATTTTGGGATCCATGGTTGCATCGTGTTATATCCGATTCGTCTAGTAACGATTCGTACTATAACGGATAATTACTGTATCTTGTTTTATACTCACTAATGTTTAATCTAATGTCCCCATATTATAATCATGTTTTTATTTTTACTAGTTGGTGTGTCACTGCATTCAATAATTTGCTTTACATTGGGTCAGTGATTATTTTTCGGGAGCAGTAAACATTAGACCAGTCAGACTCAGGTGGTCCGTGTGAAAGCTGATTTCACACACTATGGCAGTCATGGCCCCGTTGCTCACTGCATTTCCTAAGCTGGTTCTTTTTGTCAGGACAACCACAAAATTTAGCGGACAACCCGAAATGTAGGGCTTGGTTGTCCATTGTCCTATATTTTCAGTCTTGTCTTTTTACACAGTCTTGTCAATCAAGGAATGAAATGTCAACAAAACTCTTTAGAATGCAGTAAAATACATTACATTTTTTTTAACATTTTCTGGGGGGCGGAGGGATTCTTGTATGCACCGGTGGCGCACGGGGTGAATCTGCATGTGCTGTGCATTGGCGACCGCAATTTTTTCGACCCTCCAATATGCCTTCCTTTTTTTCATGATCTGAGGTTGGCACCTCTGTATCAATACTATGTTCTAAATCGTTCGTTTCCTGACACATCAAAGGTTGAAAACACAGAGTGTAGGGTCGGTCTTCTTCCTCAGAGATGCTTATTTTATATAATTTTCAACACTTTATGTCAACAAATGTGATCAACTTCCACTTAGCCTACTTAGAGCTACATTTAATTGTTTGAAAACAAACCTGTTTTTTGCCGCTTTTTAGCAAATGGCAGCCATTTCGGTGGCCATCTTGGATTTTTTGCTCAAAATGTGGCATTGCCATAGCAACCATTGCATAGCCAAGGACATACTAAAATAACATTTACATTTTTATATAGTTTTAAAAGATGTTAGATCGTGGATTTTTCATGAGAAATAACGTATACATGGGCTCTCCCGTTCTGAACGCTAATTGCTCTAAAATTCTTAAAATTGATTTTTCTTTACTGCAAATTTTTCTTAAGCTACTCAGTTTATAACAGTGGTCATTCCTAGATGTCAAGTACCACACTATGTTTTTGTTTACAACCATATATGTGGACTCAAACCTGTTTTAAGTGATATGACTGGTGATCGGCGGCCATTTTGGGCGGCCATCTTAGATTTTTCGCTAACTGGGGGGAGGTCGTCATAGCAACCACTTTGTAGCCCAGGACCCACTGTAACTAAATATATATGGTTTTACATGTTTTTGACAAGAAAAACATAACCATATCACTCTGAATCCAATAAGTCATTTTTCATCAAAAATGCCTGACATTGTACTGACACAGCTGCCCAAATCTTGGACATAGCTAGGGTTAAAAGACCTTTTGTGCCGAAAAAGTGACGTAAAGCAATGATTTACTACTACTACATACTATGCTAGACTACCAGTATACTATACTGGCTGCCTGTTGACACTAGGCTGATAGTCTGTACACAACAAATTTACGCGAGTGTGCACACGTGAGATCACGGCACGTTTTCCCAACTTAGCCCTAAAATAAAACATGATCAACTTGGTCTACTTTGGCTTTTATAAAACGTGGAAATATGATTTTTTTTAATCACCAGGCATGATTCGAAAGCATGGCAAATTCAGTAATAAAATATCAGAGATCTATACTATTTGCCACAAGGCATGTAGATTCACATTTGCGAATTTGGCGAGTGGCCAGGAGAAGCACTGATGTATTTACATTATCGTAAAGATACCGTGTCGTGAAAAACAGGCCAAAACAAGCGACCGTTCAAGTTATACTGTATATATACATACATACATTGTGTCAACGACTAGTATGGTATTGTTAATGTTAATAAGATGTATTCAAAACTAATCTTTTTAATTGTGTATGTTACAGCTCTTATTATGGTTCCTACTCGTGAATTAGCTCTTCAGACTAGTCAAATCTGTATAGAGCTAGGTAAATATCTGGGTATTAAGGTGATGGTGACTACAGGCGGGACAAATTTAAAAGAAGACATAATGAGATTGTATGACCCAGGTAAGAGCTAAAACATTAACAGTTTTTATGCATTTCCTGTGTGTAGATGTGTTCAATAGGGTTTCAGTCACAATATAATAATCAGGTCTTCACACAAATGTTCAAACCACTCATGGATTACCCTGGTTTAATTCGAAAATATGTTAATTTTCATATTCAAGGTGGTCACCGAGTCACTTCTGTTATTTATTATATACAGTAGTTATTCGTTATAACACGATCGGTGGGGTCCATAAGTATGAATCGTGTTATAAGCCGATCGTGTTATACGAAATGGCCCGATTTTATCTAGTACCACTAGATACGATATGACTGGAGATACACGGGATGCGGTAATATAAATAACTAACACGGGACACTATACTACATGTAGCTTGTAGCATATGATAACGTTATTTTCTGGCCTTATTTACTGTACAAATATCGGAGTTTTACAAGTTATATTAATTATTATTTGTAAATAATAAAAATGTGAATTGGTTGAATGTGTCTAATATAAGCAGTAGAAGTAAAATTAGTTGAATCAGGAATACAGGACTCGCGAACAGAGTGACGCTGTGTATACAAGTCCGTGTCATGTACAATGTTTAATGACGTCATCGTTTTGAGGGTAGAGGTGTCAAAATCTCGTGAAATATCACTCTCAATGTGAGATCATACGAGACTGTCAATCATCCTGACACGGCACTGTGCGATGAGAAGCGGGTGTTGACCAATCAGCGTTTGAACACAACAAACACGATGTCTTTGCATTTTTTGTATCATGCAATCAATCACTACAACTCTAATATTATGTTTTTCCAAATCGTGTAATAAAACAGCATATCACTAATGTTATAATATTCATAGGATAGCTACCTAGCCTGTAGGCTTGAAATGGTTTGACACGCTCACGTTTACTGACGACGTCGATCACGCGTAACTCCCAGCAAATGAACCAGTGCTGATTTAATGCTGGGCCAGCGTCGTGGTCAGGTGAGATGAGAGGGAGATATGGGAGGGAGATATTGACCAATCAGCGTTAGAACACGCTTGTCAATCAAACTTGTCGGTGAGCTGTCCATACTGACAGTGATTTATGACTGATCATATCGGCATAAAAATATATTTATGCAACACCATTAAATCTAATATAATAACTTAATTTATAAATTATTTAACAAAATGACATGTTTATCATAACACAAAATGTTCTTTATATTTTCTTTTAAATTGGTTAATAAACTAATCTAACACCAGTCTTTTTGTATGTTTTTTAATTGTGTAATAATTTATTATAACACGAATATGTTGCTCTTCTAAATCATGTAATAAAGTATTATATCCCTGATATTATATTATTAATAGGATAACTATACCAAGCCTGTGGGCTTGAAAACGTTTAAAACGCTTCAATAAGCTATCCCGACCATGACTAGACTTTTTTTAGCAGCGAGAGGGGGGGGGGGGGTAACTGACTCCAAAATAAACTGAACAATACATGTACTGATCACTTGTCACGGTTCACGGTTGATTCCACACACTTGATAGAACACCCGAGCTAATCCGTGTATTTTACATCTGCAATACACCAGTCTATATAAAAATATAACCAGCGCCAATACACATTGCGGTACTGCAGACACTAACCTTGCGGTCACTAAGTCATCAAAACTAAAATAATAATCAATCACAATTAGAACAACATAGTCCTCATTGTAATATAAATATATCAATTGCATAAAATAACGTGTAAATATATCAATTGCATAAAATAACGTGTTGTAGAAACATGGTGTAGCAATTTTGTAGCCTGTACTTGTACTTGGTATTGTTCTGACAAAAACCATATTCGTGTTATAGTATTTTATAACACGATATAAAAAGCACCATATTCATGTTATAATATTTTATAACACGATATAAAACAAATCATATTCGTGTTATAATATTTCATTACACGTGTTTTAAAAACTTGCAGAATCACCATATTCGTGTTATAATATTTTAATACAGATTAAAAAAACATGTAAAAACATTATTATTCGTGTTATAATATTTTTATTACACGATTTAAATAAACATGTTCTTTTGCTAAACACGCCACATTAAGTTAATTTGATTAAGTAAATACATTTTCTGAGATAAAATCGTGCACGTCATATTCGTTTATATTATCTATTACACGATTCGTGTTTGAATTGAATTTAAGCTCAAATACGAAATGAGATACTCTTGTTCTAAAAAGGTTCCGTTATGTGCTGCGCAATATCACTTGCCGGCGACTTTGCTTGAGCGTCATGCGTGAAGGATTAGGCCTACCGCTACTGCACGATTAACATGTGACGTTTGCGGACAATTTCATGCTTAATTGGATGTTCAAATATTTATAACACGATTTTTCCAGAAAAATGGTAGAAAAGATAGTGTAAAATTTTGGGATCCATGGTTGCATTGTGTTATATCCGATTCGTGTAGTAACGATTCGTGCTATAACGGATAATTACTGTAGTCTCAATGTTCCTGCATTGGCAATAAACTAATTATGGAAGGTGGAGACTTTCATATCTGCCATGTAAATATAACATCTAGTTCAACATCTGCCATGTGGCGCATTAATGCTACAAGGGAGCTTTGAGGTTTATTTTATTTGTGCAAAAAATGGCATGTTAATATTTGTTTTGTATGGCTATTTGTTTTCAGTGCACTTGATTATAGCCACACCAGGACGTATTTTGGATCTGATGAACAAGAATATTGTCAAGACTGATAACTGCAACATGCTTGTGTTAGATGAGGTAAGATTCTTTCGTCGCAATCTGGGACCAACTGATAAATAGTTCAATAATTGAGTAGCCAGAGGTGGGCTGCTTACTGTTTTCCACACGGTCCGCCGCAGTTATTTGTTTTCAAGATAGCTACTAATCAAAAACGGCGGCGGGCTATTGTCGAGTGCGCTCTTGTTTAAAGATGCTACCAAAATGGCCACCAGAGGTACACTCCAAAAAATTTTTGTGGGGCAAAAACTATAAAACTTAGTCAGACATTATTTAAATTTTACTATACATTTCCCACGATATGAAGATGTGCATTAAAATTGAAAATGGCCGCCATGGTTCAAATTAAATTTTTTTTTGTGCGCAAAAGCTCAAAGAATTAGTTCAGTATTTTTATTTTAACAGTACATTCCTAGCAACATGAGGATACGCGAGTTATTTTTAAAGATGCTACCAAAATTCAAAATAGCCACCAGAAATTTTTTTGTGCGCAAAAGCTCTATAAATTAGTCAGAAATTATTCACATTTTACAAAAAATGTTTCTGGTGTTGTGAACCAGTGATACCCGAAGTGCGCATGCCAGAGACAAGCGGTCCTAGTGGGGTTTGGGCATGTCCCCCAATTTTTTTTTTTAGTGGTCCTAGTGGGGTTTGGGCATGTCCCCGAATTTTTTTAAAGTAAAGTCTTGAAATGGTGCATTCTGGCAGAATCTGGAGCTAATTTCCAAGGTTAATATATATATATATAATTTTTTTTAGCATTTTGTCAGCGCAGATCAGTGATTTGGGGGAAACCCTAGGCACAAAAATTAAAGTGAGAAATAATTAACATTTTACAATCACATTACCCACCATTTGGAAATCTGCAGGTGATTTTACTGAAATTTAAAATGGCCTCCACAAGTCAACTTTTTAAATATTTGTGACCACAAAAAATGTTTTACCTGATTTATGGTGGGGGATGATATAGGACTTCAGGCCTCTTGTTTAACTAGTCAACCCATTTCGAGGCCTGTTTTAGAGGATTATGAAACATTAATTTTATCTTTCATGTATTACTACATATTATTTGTTTTCAACTATGTCTATATCAATATCTCGCATCTTTCAGGGAGACAAACTTCTGTCACAAGACTTCAAGGGAATGCTTGATTTAATTATTGGTCATCTCCCTCCCAAAAGACAAATTTTACTCTTCTCTGCTACATTTCCATTGAGTGTTGAGCAATTTATGGTGAGTTTATTGCTTATTAGAGCTGTTTGTTTGCATAATAATTTTCACCTCAAGGCAAAAAGCATAGTTCCCTCGCATCCTAAAAATAATTACAGGTCTTAAAAAAGCTTTGCTAAAAACATAAATAAATCAAGTAAATTTTGTGATTTTGATCAGTCTGTGATGGTTTGCTGTTGATCGCAACAAATGTCATGCAGCAGCAACATTGATAGAAAAGGCAACACTTAAAATTGAATAAGGATGTGGTTCACGAATGCCGTGTGCCAATTTTATATACTTGAGGACAACTATTTAATGTAGAGTAATGTTGGTGATCCATAGATTAAATGTTTTTTAGGCCTTGGCCTGATTTTGGTGGATGCCGAGATTGTTGTCATGCGGTTTTTGCTTTGTGTTACTGAAATTCACATTAAACTTTACATACAGCTTAATCATGACTTAAGCTTGACTGATTTCACATTTGACCTTTCTGTGACCTGTATGAGCTTGATTGTTTGCAGATCGGCAAATTTTCTCGTTGACGCTATCTACTCTATACATACAATTTTATATGTATCGTTCGAAAATTTACACCATCTATTCCAGCAATAGCTCGGATGTGTTCGAATATCTGTGTAGTATCTGGAGCAAGGTTTGACAAATCTTGATGTGCAATGTTAAGTATCTGTAAGATCATAGCAAAGGGGACAATAACAATTTTTTGCAAGCATGTGTTTAACAAAAGGTTTTATAATTAATTTCTACCTTAATTAATCACCGTTCGGACTTAAAATCTAGTGGAGTTCAAAGTGTAAATTAGTCAAGCGTAAAGTATGCAACACACTCTCCAGTCCTTATCTGGACGCCCAGTTTGACTGGAACTGAGGTAAGGTGCAGGGCTGGAAATGAGAGCGTTCCATTTGTCCTGGACAACTAAATCACGAGACGGGCAACCCATGTTGCAATGATAGTTATCCGTCCAGACAACCACAAATTTTTATCCAACAGTGACAGTCTGTGGGCAGTAACTACTGTCTAGCCCAACCAAATTTTGACCATAATTTTTTTGACAGTCAAACATTTGAACATAAATAATATATTTTTGTTCTCTTTTTTGGGCGGACAACTTAAAATTGTGGCAGACAACCACAAATTTTCATGTTGGTTGTCTGAACCAACATTTTGAACCTTAATTACATTCCTGAGGTGCAACACCCACTCTATAACTGCAGTAAACAGGAGAAGCCAACCAAATGCTGAATCAATAGTGGCCCGCCATCTGTCGAACCAGCAAGAAACCAATATTGGGGTGACATGCCGCTTTCACTTAAGCAAAGACTTCACTTAGTCAGGATTAAATAGACAAATGCCAGTCTTTTTTCACAATTCTTGAAAAACGGCTTGATTTTTCTACAATTTAACTACAATCTGTGTCTTGAGATTACAATGTAATATTTGATATATATATGAGGTGTATAATATTATACTAATTTGCTAATTTAACTTTGTTTTCAGAGGAAGTACCTTGGTGATCCTTATGAAATCAATCTCATGGATGAATTGACCTTGAAAGGAGTCACACAATATTATGCGTTTGTACAAGAGAGGCAAAAAGTGCATTGTCTGAACACATTGTTCTCAAAGGTTTGATTTTTATCCCTCAGTTAATTCGGCTTCTGGTCTGTCTGTCCATAATCCTCTCGTGTTTTTATTTGATTGTTCACCATACAAATCTGCTGGATGATAAAAAAATTGCATGAATCACTATTCAAAATGGCCAATGCTTGGACATAAACAACTTTTAACCTTTGCCCTATATCTCTGGGCCAAGATAGCTTCAATATTGATTTTAATATTGCTGATATCTGGCAAACCGTGCCAGATAGCTAGACCATTTTCCATTATTTAAAAACAAATGAAAATTGGCTAACTTGCGGCCATTATTGACTTTGATATGCATAATATCTGAAAAACAGTGCCAAATTGCTAGATTAATCATTATTGAGGCTCCACTTACCAGGGGGGAGGCTTTTAACTAGCTCCCGCCGTCACCGTAGGTGAGCGAAGGGAGCTATGGATTCTACCTCCGTTTTTTTTTGGCTTCTTCTTTTGCCCATAACTTTGTGAGAAAATAAGCTAGGATAACAATTTTTGGTATGTGGGTTACTTCCAGGTGGCTAATGGACGGGTTAAAATATTTTTAATCTGAATTCAATACGCAAGGTTGCAGAGGAGAAAATGATGATGTGACGGCGTTGGGCCGTCCGTAAACAATTCGTTTCCGGAGCATATCTCTGAAAGTACTTGTCCGATTGTCTTCAAATTTTACACACAACACCCCTAGGGGGTCTAGTTGTGCCTTTTGGGGTATTTGAACTTTGACCTACTTCTGGTTCAGAACTATGACCTATTTAGACGTTTTGACGCGCACTTCGTTTCCGGAGCAGATCTCGAAAAGTACTGGGCCGATGACAGTCATATTGCACATACATGTTCTCTAAGGTCCCTAGTTGTGCCTTTTCAGGTTTTTGGACCTTGACCTTGAAGTTGACCCAGCACTTTGACTTAATTTATAACATCGGTAAATCCGACTGAAAGATTTTGCGGAATATCATGAAAACCGCTCAAGATAGCTACACCATTACTATAAAACAAATTGTGAGGTTTCAGGAGAGGATGCATCTTGAAAAATTTCGAGTCGATAAAATAAAAAATGGCCGCCTATCGGCCATTATTCACCTCGACAGGCCTGATATTGCGGAATATCATGAAAACCGCTCAAGATAGCTACACCATTAATATCAAATAAATTGTAAGGTTTCAGGAGAGGATGCATCCTGAAAAAATTGAAGTTGATAAAATTCAAAATGGCCGCCTATCAGCCATTATTCACCTCGACAGGCCTGATATTGTGGAATATAATGAAAACTGCTCAAGATATCTACACCATTACTATAAAACAAATTGTAAGGCTTCAGGAGATGATGTATTTTGAAAAAAATCATTTTGTCAAAGTTCAAAATGGCCGCCAATTAGCCATTATTCACTTTCACATGGCCGTTATTTGGTCAACCGTGCTAGATGGCTAGACTATTACTGTAAAACGAAATGTGAGATTTCAGATGAGGATGCATCTTGAAAAAAATTGACTTTACCAAATTTAATATGGCCGCCTTTTCAGCCATTATTCATTTTCACATGGCTGATATTTGGTAAACCGTGCTAGATGGCTAGACCATTACTATAAAACGAAATGTGAGATTTCAGATGAGGATGCATCTTGAAAAAATTTGACTTGATCAAGTTCAAAATGGCCGCCTTTTCGGCCATTATTCATTTTCACATAGCCGATATTTGGTAAACCGTGCTAGACTGCTAGACCATTACTATAAAACAAAGTGTGAGTTTTCGGGGGAAGATGCACCCTGAAAATTTTTAACTTACAAATTCAAAATGGCTGACAATCAGCATTATTTACCTCGATAGGCCTGATATCAGGTAAACCGTGCTAGATAGCTAGACCATCACTATAAAACAAAATGTGACGTTTCGGGAGAGGATGCCTTTTAAAACCTTTCGACTCAATCGAATTCACATTGCTGATATTTGATAAACCGTGTTAGATAGCTGGACCATTACTATAAAACAAAATGTGAGATTTAAAGAGAGGATGCTTTTAAAAAAAAATTGACTTGATCAAATTCAAAATGGTCGCCTATCGGCCATTATTCACTTTCACATGGCCGATATTTGGTAAACCGTGCTAGATGGCTGGCCGATTACTACAGAATGAACTGTGAGATTTCAGCTGAGGATGCATCTTGAAAAATTCTGACTCTATCAAATTCAAAATGGCCCCCTATCGGCCATTATCTACTTTCACATGCCCAATATTTTGCAAACTGTGTTAGATGCTAGTCCATTACTATCAGCATTACATCTGTTACCTTGATTGGCCTGATATCGGGTAAACCGTGCCAGATAGGTAGAACCATTACTGAGATACTAATTAGGATCATTAATTACAATGGAGGTTTGCAATCTCTGACAGACTGTCTAGTTCTTATCTTACTCTTAGACTGAGCTTCTCAGACCTAGTTGTCTTGCGTCTTGATTTTTGACCTAGCCTAGGACTACATTAATAACCCTACACAAAATTGCTTAAATCAAATTCTAATTCGGAGCGGAAGCTCCTGGACTTATGTAGTCTTGTTTTTCTTATATATGCCGGGGTGGTCATGGACTATTGTGGAAATATCTACACTCCTTCAGCAGTGTCATCTGTCCATGTGTAGACACTGTGCTTGGATAATAATGCAGTAGTCAAAAACCAGGTCAGTGGGAATTCCCCTTCCACCAAATCCATGCTGGTCGCTGAGTGGACCTAGCAACACCTCGATTTGGCCAGCTGCCATTATCAACAGGAGTCCCTAACCTTTCAAGTCCTTGAGCTGAGTGAGAGGGCTGGTTTAGAGGCTAGGAAATAGGCCTATCTAAAGGGGATGCTTTTATAATGTTTTCGTGCTGAAAGCAGTCACATCTAGTTCAGCAGGCGATCTGTGATTTAAAGCTAGTCCCCCTTCGATCCTGCAGCCGGTTCACATCACCCGCCACTACTTTCACTCGCCATGGGCGAGCATGTATTTCCACCCCTGAAAATATTATAATTCCTTCCACTTTTGGTATTGATTGATATGATCTCATTTTTCAGCTGCAAATCAACCAATCGATCATTTTCTGCAACTCCACACAGAGAGTAGAACTCTTGGCCAAAAAAATAACAGAACTTGGCTACTCATGCTTCTATATTCATGCAAGAATGAACCAACAACACAGGAACAGAGTATTCCATGACTTCCGACAAGGTGCTTGCAGAAACTTGGTTTGCTCTGGTATGTTTAAATTTTACATATATTTGTTTTTTTTATCAGTAGATCATGATTGCACGGGGGCTTATAAACGTCACTCTATATGTCCGGCTGTCTGTCAGTACATCCACATTTTCGTTTCCAGACCATACCTGGGAAACTCATTGATGGGGGATTACTTTTGTATCACTCAAGGATGTAAATGTGCCTACTTCAGTTAGGACCTATCACCTACATCTTTCTGCCAAATTAGTAAAGGCGCTAACAATCTTGTTTTCACAGCATATCTCATGCAGAAACACATGGGATCTTTGAAACCCATGGCATGGGGGGGGGGGGGGGTTGGGGGGGGGGGGCAGCGTGGCGAGGTGATTATTTTTATATTGCAAACCCTCATCACTCAGTTGGGTATAAAGTCTATAACCTATTGAACCTACATCTTAAAATAGCTTATGGACCAACAAAGAAACTTGCCTTCTTAGTGCACACACCTACAATACAGGCCAACATCGTTATAGCACTAATCGTTATGTACAGCATGAATCAGTTATCATGGTTATAGTACAATAAGGTCATGGATCCCAAAATAGTGTTATAAAAGCCATCTGTTATGCCTACACGAGAGAGCGAGTCTTTAGCGCTAACTCATGACCGCTGACAACACAAATGTACCCATATGGCATTCACACAACAGTTCTCCAGCTAAAAGTGACTCTATGTACTCAATATTGGCTCAACGTTGGACCAGCATTGTGCCATCTAATGCTGGTCTATACTATACTAATGTATAAACGATGGGCCAACATTAGAACAGCGTTGCGTTGTGGTCTTGAGCTTGCTGGGGATTGCCACGGTTTACACTTGAAGTGGCAGTCCAATGCTGGGTGATCAATTGTGAACAATGTCGCAGATATAATCACTCGGGCATACCATCATATAGCATAGTGCGGCCATAACTCGCCTTTTGTAAGCACACACATTTGTCTTATTAATTAATAAATAACTGTTCCTTTTTAGCCCTCCTTTTAATTAAAAAAGGTGAGCTATTGCAATTGAAGTTCTGCGGCGTCAGCATTCGCTTGTAGGCAAAATTTCATGTATCCTCAAATTTGTTCTGGATGTTGCTAGTACATGTAGCAGTTCTCGGACAAGTTCAATAATGGCTGAAAAAAAATTCAAAACGGTCAATTTATCACGTTTTCTCACATTTTATGTCGATAATTTGACCTTGAGGATGCGATAACTTCAAAAGTTTTTTATGTATTCTGCTCATTTTACTAATGACCAAATATCGATAAACAATGTAGGCCTACATTTCATATTTTCTACAATATTCTAATCACTCTGATATGCATGGTCAGGATTTCCTCCAGAAAAATGAGAAAGCATCATGGTACTTGGTGGCTCTGCTTCAGCGCGGCGCACAATTTGCGCGCTGTGCACAATTCGCGCGCGGCGCACAATTTGCGGCGCGCACAGTCTAGGGGGTCTGGGGGGCATGCTCCCCCTTGAAATTGTAATCAGAAAACCTCTTTATATGCATTTTAGTGGCTTATAGCAGTAATTTGTATCCACTGTTTGTGCTGGTAAAAAATTAAACACTGATTCTGCATGTAGACTGATGTATAGAAACTGAGTGCCAGTTTGACATTTAAAACCCTTGTGATATAGACCACCAATTTTCTCATATGTACAAAGCAAATTATTTTTAAATAGGACTAGAGGCCTATGCAGTGACGAATGAAATATGTAGTGTCTAGGCATACTTTGTCTAGTTATGCGTCTGTATCAAACTATGATAACAGAGAAATACCATGAGATGGGGGCCCGAGATGATTCTTGTCTGACAAGACTATTGGATTAAATCGCATTGTGAATAATTAAATACAATAGACTAGCCTACACTTTTTATTCACAAAAATAAATTCGATAGATACTAGGCATAACGTAATGATTCAAAATTGGTCAATACAAGATCTGTTCAATAGCATGCTGTTTTTTTGCGGTTGAGAAATTAATTCATTAGGCCTTAATAGATCAGTGCCACGCCTTTGGATTATCATTATCATTAGAGCTTGCTAATACCAGAAAACAAGTTGGTTTAAATACAAGGATCTGGTGACATTGGCCCAGCCTTTAATGAACACAAACAAGGTCGGCATCACTTGTTTTGCTTTCTGAGAATATCATAAGTTACACCCCAACTGATCTCAGCCAGCACGCTTCATTGCCTAAACAACGCTGTGTTGACGTTGGATTCGTGTAGACACTGTAGAGGATTGTGACACACCAGGCGTATGCTCTGTTATCGCGGCAAACACGGCAGGTGGAACATCGCGCTTTAATGTTGAGCCAGCATTGCAGGCGATAGACCAACATTAAGTCAACATTACGTCAAAGTACTACAAGTACTATACTGTAACTATTGTGTTTGCTGGGCGAATGCAGCCAGCTACACGCTGATAGACCAACAGTGCCTGACCACGTGACATCATATGACCACTGGGCATGCGCACAGACAAGCCACGCACTGCTATGCGGCAATACAGTAGGCCAATGTAATGCTGTAAGATCTAACGTTTATCTCTATCGCTGGACATCACAACACGATGCCAATGTTGTACGGAATTTCCTGAAGCGTCACCGCACTTACTGAAGCGTCACGGCACTTACTGAAGCGTCAGGGTAAAAAATTAAAGCGTCATGGTGCCGTGACGCTTGGACGCTTTGGGGGAAACCCTGATGGTGATAAAAATGTGATAAAAAGAGTAATACAAACTCCAAAGTTGTCGTTTTTCATACCTTCAAACCTAAACTTATTTATGTAAAACCACTTTTTCAACATGCACAAAGAAGGTCCTTGAAAAATATTGAGAACTCCTTGATAGCTCCTTAAAAAGTCCTTGAATTTTGTATTTAAAAAAGTGTGGGAACCATGTCTGGCTCAGCCTTATCAGTGTGAATAACTAACTGAATATGCCACTCGCCCATTCGGGCTGGTGCATCTGAAGTGCTACTCGTCCAGTAAAATTTAAACTCACCCCAAAAAAGTAGAAAAAAAGAGCACCAAACTGATTCAACTAGACGTGTTTAGTAAGTTCAAAATTGACAAAAACTAATGACTTATAAATAGATGTTTAAAACAGGATATGTGGACATATAATGACATGTATTTTGTGACATGATTTGCATGCCAGCTTATTGATGTAAGTATCACCTAGGCCAGGGCTATACCTTTCGCTTTGTCTATATTGCATAGCCAATGATGCATAATCACGCACAATCCCTCCAACTGATACTCCATTACAGAGGACTGTGAAGAGTTCACATTATTAAAGGTTCAAGATCTCCTGTGTTTAGCCAAAGCATGGGCATTTGGAAATAAAACCTTCAGCTTGTCACTGCATTGGTTGTTGATCTTGTTCAAAGGCACAGTCACTCGGGCATCAGCTGGTGGATCTTTTGCCTTATGACATTCCCCTGCAGTCTACGACGTCGGCCCAACATTGACACGACATTAGCTCAATGTCTCGTGCTTGCTGGAATGGCTTGTACGTGAGGCTGTTAGGATACTTTATCTATGACGCAGTAGCAGTTTAGTTGTAAACATGTCATAGTGGTGGACGTTAATTAAATGGAGTGGCTATCCATATGGCGGAGTTATAATAATAAATATTCTGTGATGTCCTTTACCAATGTTTACATCTAGTTTCAGGACATAGAACAAATGGAGGCGCGCGTGCACGCATGTCTGTTACAATTGGCCCTATAGGGGGGTGGCTCAATTGCTCCGACACGTGCTGCATACTTAGAGCTTAATGCATGCGTACCGGGTCAGCGATGCATACGCATACAGACGGTCGACAGGCCTGATATTGGATAAACCTTGCTAGATAGCTGAACCATTACTATAAAACAAAATGTGAGATTTCAGAAAAGGATGCATTTTGAAAAAAATTGACAGACCTGATATTGTATAAACCTTGCTAGATAGCTGAACCTTTACTATAAAACAAAATGTGAGATTTTAGAAGAGGATGCATTTTGAAAAAAATTGATTTGATCAAATTCAAAATGGCCGCTTTTCGTCCATTATTCACTTTCACATGGCCGATATTTGGCCTAACTCGCCCGTTTTTTTTCCTACTCGCCTAGGCAAGCGAACTAGTGCCAGTCATGCACACTGCTTACGGAACTGTGCCCATACGTAATACCCAAACAATTTTAATTTTCTGGAAATGTACTGTATGCACTCCACTGACATATGGAGCAGTGATCTGTAAACCCAAAGAAGCCTAATCATGTTGACGTTAATAGCAGTTGGACAGAAATGATAGGTCATAACCTATTATTAGAGGCTTACTCTGTTACAGAACTGTCTCTTTTCAATTTGGGATTATTTGACATTCAAACATATTGTTAGCATAGAAAGACATGGTGTTTATTTTATTACTTTCAGATCTCTTCACTCGAGGTATTGATATCCAAGCTGTTAATGTGGTGATAAACTTTGACTTCCCTCGCCATGCTGAGACTTACCTGCATAGAATAGGCAGATCCGGTCGCTTTGGACATCTTGGAATTGCAATCAATCTTATAACTTATGAGGACAGGTAATTGAGTTGCTGTTGTTCAGGACCTTGTTAGCTCCCGCCGTCACCGTAGGGGAGACGGAGGGAGCTATGGATTCCGCTTCCGTTTTCTTCTTATGCCTATAACTTTGTAAGAAAATAAGCTAGGATAACAATTTTTGGTTTGTGGGTTACTCCCAGGTGGATAATAGACAGGTTAAAATATTTTTAATCTGAATTCAATACGTAAGGTCGCAGAGGAGAAAAGATGATGTTCCGTGAACATTTCGTTTCTGGAGCATATCTCTGTCTTCAAGTTTTACACACAACACCTAGGGGGTCTAGTTGTGCCTTTTGAGGTACATGAACTTTGACCTACTTTTGGTTCAGAACTACGACCTATTTAGACTGGGCCGATTACAGTCATATTGCACATACATGTTCTCTAAGGTCCCTAGTCCCTAGTTGTGCCTTTTCAGGTTTTTGGACCTTGACCTTGAAGTTGACCTAATTTATGACATCGGTAAATCCGACTAAAATATTTTGCGGAATATCATGAAAACCGCTTAAAATAGCTACACCACTAATATAAAACAAATTGTAAGGTTTCAGGAAAGGATGCATCTTGAAAAATTTCATATCAATAAAATTCAAAATGGCCGCCTATCGGCCATTATTCATCTCGACATGCCTCATATTGCGGAATATCATGAAAACAGCTCAAGATAGCTACACCATTACTATGAAACAAATTGTATGTTTCAGGAGAGGCATCTTCATTTATCCAGTTGTCTGCTACCGGCAGACTCCTTGATATCACGTATATGTGCTATGAGTTCAGAACCCCCCTCTTCCCTGCCCAACTCCTGGAGTGTGACCTCCATACCACAGTCAGTAAACCGGTGACGTCATAATGAATATTCATGATGCTCGCACCCCCTCCATTTCGTACAGGCCTCACGCACACCTGTTGTCAAGGTCAGACTGGTAGTCTGACGGTCTGACCTGACTGGGCAGGGTGCAGGAAAGAATGCATTTTGAAAAATTTCAACTCGATCAAATTTAAAATGGCGGCCTATCGGCCATTATTCACCTCGACAGCCTCATACTGCGGAATGTCATGAAAACCGCTCAAGATAGCTACACCATTACTATAAAACAAATTGTAAGGTTTCAGGAGAGGATGCATTTTGAAAAATTTCAACTATCAAATTCAAAATGGCCGCCTATCAGCCATTATTCACCTCGACAGGCCTGATATTGGATAAACCTTGCTAGATAGCTGAACCATTACTATAAAACAAGATGTGAGATTTCAGAAGAGGATGCATTTTGAAAAAAAATGATTTGATCAAATTCAAAATGGTCGCTTTTCGGCCATTATTCACTTTTACATGGCTGATATTTGGTAAGCCGTGCTAGATGGCTAAACCATTACTATAAAACAAAATGTGAGATTTCAGAAGAGGATGCATTTTGAAAAAAATTGACTTGATCAAATTCAAAATGGCCGCTTATAAGCCATTATTCACTTTCACATGGCCGATATTTGGTAAACTTGCTAGATGGCTAGACTATTACTATAAAACAAAATATGAGTTCTCGGGGGAGGATGCACCCTGAATTTTTTTACCTCGTATCAAATGTAAAATGGCTGACAATCGGCATTATTCACCTCGATAGGCCTGATATCAGGTAAACTGTGCTAGATAGCTAGATCATTAAGTACTATAAAACAAAATGTGACATTTCCGGAGAGGATGCCTTTTAAAAACTTTTGACTCGATCGAATTCGAAATGGCCGCCTATCGGCCACTATTTACTTTCACATTGCTGATATTTGGTAAACCGTGTTAGATGAGATTTAAGAAGAAGATGCATCTTGAAATAATTTAACTCGATCAAATTCAAAATGGCCGCCTATCTGGCATTATTCACTTTTGCATGGCCGTTATTTGGTAAACAGTACTAGATGGCTAGACCATTACTATAAAACAAAATGTTAGATTTCAGAAGAGGATGCATCTTTAAAATTTCGACTTTGATCAAATTCAAAATGGCCGCCTTCAGGCCATTATTCACATCGCCGTTATTTGTTAAACCGTGCTAGATGGCTAGACCATTACTATAAAACAAAATGTGAGATTTCAGGAGAGGATGCATCTTGAATAATTTCGACTTAATCTTTAGGTCATTATGCACTTTCACATGGCCGATATTTGGTAAACCGTGCTAGATGGTTAGACCCTTACTATAAAACAAAATATGATTTTTCGGGGGAGGATGCACCCTAGAATTTTTTAACTCTTATAGAATTCAAAATGGCCAACAATTGGCATTATTTACCTTGATAGGCCTGATATCAGGTAAACTGTGCTATATAGCTAAACCATTACTATAGAACAAATAATTTATATAAAACAAAATGTGAGGTTTAGGGGGAGGTTGCACCCTTTAATTTTTCAACTAGTCTCTATCAAATTCAAAATGACCGTAAATCAGCCATTATTTACCTCTATTGGCCTGATATCGGGTAAACCGTGCCAGATCGGTAGACCATTACTGGGATACTGATAACGATCATTAATTTCAATGGAGGTTTGCAATCTCTGACAGACTGTCTATTTCTTTTCTTACTCTTAGACTGAGCCTCTTAGACCTAGTTGTCTTGCGTCTTGATTTTCGACCTAGCCTAGGACTACATTAATAACCCTACACAAAATTGCTTTAATCAAATTCTAATTCGGAGCGAGAGCTCCTGGACTTATGTAGTCTTCTTGTTCTGATTATCTTTATACTCATCTAGAGGTGACATTATTTAGTATTGTCTGTCCGTGCGTATTTACAGCAATAGTTTAAACCTATAGAAGGCTGTAATGGGAGGTTCTAAGAAGGGGAATGTTTGAAATGAGGCATTTCCAGCTGTCCAAGTGTCAGATGATCAATAGTTACGAGAGTATTTTCCCAATGGACAACCAGCTTTGGTGATTTTTTCTCTGATATGATAATAATTCAAGGACTGTTAGAAATGTCAATCTTGTTTACAATCTTGAGCTTAATGGTTGTAATATGATGACTGCAAGTCTTGCTGTAGCTAACTATTATTTTGAAAGGGCTAATAAATGTGTAGAAGTGTCCTTTTACTCACTGGGCAGAGCTGAGGGTCCTGGAAATAAAAAAGCTTGATGAAGGTGAACAGTGCCAGTTGGCCTGGCATGACAAGTCAAGCCCTGCATGGGAAAACGATAACCAGAAACTGAACTTTTATTTATCTTTCCAATTTGTAGATTTTCCCTGCATAGAATTGAGCAAGAACTTGGAACAGAAATTAAACCAATCCCCAAAACAATTGATAAAGCTTTGTATGTTGCCGAGTTCGGAGAAGATGTAGATGAAGCAGAAATTGAAAGACACCAGCGCCAGAAAGCAGCAGTAGCTAAAAAGAATTAATAAGCTTCTAGAAAACTTCTCTTTGAAATGCATAGGTAAAATACCAAGAATTTTTAACTGAGAGACAACAGAGAAATTTATGTGCTGTGGTATGATCTTTCACGATTCTAAATGCTGTACATCAGCAAAGACAACAAACGACTGTGAAAATGAATAGGTCATGCTCTGTCTAGTTTGACAGGTTGAAATATGACCATTCAACTTTTGTCTCGTACAGGTGATATCTTGGGACTGGATAAATTAGTGGATAAGAACAGTTATCTACAATTCTCACGTGAATGGTCCGATAAATTACTTGTTTTTTTTTGTTCAAATTCATAACTACATAGGCTGAAGAAACAAGGTTAAGGCTGGGTCAGGCTCATTTCTAGTCAGGGAGAACAGGAAAGGTGTCACTGTGCCTTAACATGAGGATGTAAAAAGTTAAGCAGTGCTGAGAAACAAAGATAATTTATTTGTGGGGATTAGAAAAATGTCAGCATTACATGTATGACTGTGTTTGAGCAGCTGGGAAGCAATAAAGTTGAAATAAATAATCCCAAACCTTATGAGAACTTCCTGACGATAAATTGCATACTTTTCAGTTGAGAATACCTGTCCAGCAGTACAAAGTTTCTTTAGCCTTGTTTCGAAGTTATGTAAATATGTATTGCAGATGTATTTGCTAATAATATATTGTCAGTCGGGTCTGCAGATTGCTCACTGCATGACTGTATAGAGGTGTGTTATCTGTGGACCCAGCATTTGTATTTTGTGCATTCATCTCATATCCATTTCATTGAATCATATCATATCGTGGAGGTAGCAATCATGAGAAGTGGCTAGTCATTGGTCATTGACAGCTGAACTGTGAACTGCATAGCAACCAATCTAGCTTTTTAGACAAAAGCATTGTTAGCTGTAATGCCATATTTATTGTGTGTTCGAAAGGAACAGCGAGGAAGTTCCAGGAACGTTATTACATAAAAACTAGGGGTCGTGTTCCAACATATTTTTCACTAACTCAACATTATCTGGAGAAGAACTTGAATAGAGTATTCTTAAATTGCGGGGATAGCTCAAGTGAATTAATTTTGAAACTAGACAAGACAGTTATTTTCTGCAACATTAACTGGAGTAAAAGATTAATATTTAACTTTATATGTAGTCAACTGAAATATGCTGCCTATGGTTGTACCTCATTGACTCATAGCAGCCTCTGTGTGTGATGTTTTCTATCTAAAAAAAACTAAAATATCTTGGCAAGTTTAATAATCACATTTTTGTGTGAAATAACTTTAAAAAGTAGTCTTCTAATATGAAATATTTTAATAAAAGCTAGATAAAGTAAGTAATATTAGGCCATTTTTTTATCATTTCATGCTTGTTGGCTCGGCTCGTTTTGGAAATTTTATAATAGGGTTTGAAATAGGGTTTGTACTGTGCCATGAGCAGCATGGCTTTTATATGAGATAATATTAATATAAGTCATGTTTGGTAACATGCATATTATATGCATGTGGATTACCTCAGATGGGACATATAATAGAACTTTTGAATCACATTGCAATGTATGACAACCAAATGTATTACAAATTCCATGTCCTGTTGATGGTCAGTAGAAGACCTTATTTTTTTTTATATGGCATTAAATTGGAAATTTCAGCCTTGAAAAAAAGTCTTTACATTTCATACTTGGCTAGTTTTTGCAGAAATGTCAAGAAGATTGACACGCTACATTACAGCTATTTATACTTGTAGCAAGACATGTCTTTTGGTGTTCAGAAACATAAAAATAAATTTTAGCAAGAGCTAATTCGATATTTAATTTGCATCTAATGGAACACGACCCCTGCTTATCTGAAAAAGTTTGCCTGTTGTGCTAGCCAAACTTTGTCGATGGTGTAGTCTAATTCAAGTGAGCTTTAAAGATCACATTTCTAAGTATCGAAGCAAACCATCTTTACAGCAGGTATAATTGTTTTGGTATTTGTGTACAATATATTGTTTGCCTCCCTTTCATCTCTCATTCCTCCATTATCTCATTAACTTATCATAACTTGATAACACTCAACTGCCTGTTGCGGTTAGGTATCCTGCTGGGCATATGTTAAATTAACATCAAGACTACATATGATTCCCATCAGCCCTTCAAATTAAAAAAATGCACAGTACTTGTCTGCTTGTGCTTCAAATTAAAGACCATCTATTTTCCTATATTCTCATGGTAGACAGACAACATAGTTTGTCGAAATTACATCAGTACATGTATTCTTCACTACATACATTTTTTTGTTGTTTTGAACAGACATAATTATTATGTAACTGAGAAGGGCTGTGTAGTAGTAAAATGACACTGTCTTTAAAAGTGTAGTGATAATGTGTGAAAACACTTAACGTGTAAACTATGTACATGTACAACATCTAATTTGCATCTGTAAATTCAACATCTGTATGATGCTAAACAGATTGTGAGACCTTCTTGGTGGGCATCTTGACATCATTTTTATTGTCCATCAATGTGGCGTCTGCTTTACACTTAATGTGGTTAGTGTGTAAAAGCAAGAAAATAAACAACATCTATGTCCTACAATACCACAGAAGTAGGTTGGGCTTTAAAATTCAAGAACCCAATGTGTATGGACAAAAACTATCCACAGCCTCCCGGCTTTGGTGATAAACAACATTCTTTGATGATCTCATTTTAAGGAGGTTCCCTGTGCACTTATATTTCTGGTCATATTTGTAATTTCTGAAATTTAAATATGATTTAAAGTTTTTGGTAAATTTTATGTTTACACTTTTGTGACCACTAAGAATGTGACAGGGACATTTCTTACTCTTATAAGCTGTATTTTTTTCGCGGAATGGCATCAATGAATTGTAATTCTTCCTGACCCAGATTTCTTGTGGTCAGAAAAAAATATATCCACAACAAAAAAAATGTTTGTACACTTTCAGGATTTTTGTTGTAGAATTTACAATGACATAAATTGAGAAAATTTTATTAAAGGTGCCATTCACAGGGTTCGCACAATTATTATTTTTGAAATGTTTTTCAATGCCTGGAGAACAACATCTAATTAGTAATGCATTAAAGTGTGTACACAGTTAGCTTCAAAATGAGCTTAGCCATTCTTTAATGCATTTTTATCTCCTTAAAATTGATAAAAATTCTGTTGAAACTTGCACGAACCCTACTTTCATTTATTGTGAAGAGGAATCTCCACTTCTCACATGCATTTAACAAAAGGTTGTTTTTTGGGGGATATACCTCTTCCTCAATTGTTATCCTTTTACTAAAGAATGTTTTGTGAGGGTGAGTATAGAATTGCATACAAAATATTCAAATTGGTTTAAAGTTTTTTCTATGAGTCTTTCTGGTTACAGTAATCAATGTTGAATCACACACAGTACAATGTTGAAATTTTGATACCAATTCTATATTTTTTATGCAATGTCACGCTAGAAAATGTTGGCTACGGAAGTAGTAACTACAGGGACCAATTCCCCTTACCAGGCATTGCTTAAGGACCTATTTGTTGTTCAAGCCTTACTGGTTAAAGTTTTCGCAGATGGTTATATGACAATGAAATATAGCCATGTTAAGTCATCTTATTATGCACATTGTTCAAAATTCATCAATTTTAATTTGCGATGAACAATGATCCAATTAATTTAATGGAAAAATAGAAAACTGTTTGGAATTTTAAGTGCCATCCACATTTATTCATTTTAAATAAGATATTTGATTTCAAAGGTTTTTTCAGCATCATAGTGCTCTTTGGTATCCATCTATTGCTTAGTCTGGCTTTATTTGAATTCACTATTATATCAGCATGGCATGTTCCTAGAAAATAGTCTTGAAGGAAGAAAAAGCTGTTGAACATCCTTTCTAAAACAAAGGTGAGGCTTCTGCCATAACCTACTGTTTGCTGTGATAGTTTGCCGTTTCCTTCTAAAATTTGTCATTCACTTTTGATGCTGTAAAATTTTCTAAATATTAAATTTATTCGAGTATGATGATTATAAGCAGTCCTTGCACAATTTGATATCATTTTGCTGAAGGCCATGCAGACTGCTTTAAAAAACTGAAGTAGGGTCCATATGAGGGCTTGAATTTCCTGAAAACTATTAATTTTAGCAATAAAAATAAGGAATTATGTTGCAGCGGCAATAAAAAGATTGCAACCTGCTAAATTAACTGCTTCTGTATGGTCCTTTTGCAGTGTGAAGGCTTAGCACCTCGACACTGCTGAGTTCAAACAGTGATGCTTGCAGCTAACGGGCCATGTCTTGTTGACGGCAGCTAGTGAAATTACTTGTGGGGCAGGCTATCATTGCCTCTTTGTGATGGGAAAAAAGTGTCAGATTTTGGTGACATGAATGGGCTGCTTTCAATGGGAAGCAGAGGAAGGGGTTACAGATATGAATAGCAGATTTACATAGTTTTTTATAGATAATATATTCTCTTAAAAATTAGACCATTTCCAAAAAAAAACGGATTTCTAAATTTAATTTCACCCATTCTCACTCAAATCTTTAAATATGACAATTTATTATCAGTGGAATCTAATTGAAATTGGCAGTCTTATCATATTTTTCCTCACATTAGTGGGGTTACAATTGCAATGTAGTTAAGTGGATGATTATTTATTTATAGAACAACTTCTTGAATTGAATCGACATTTTTAAGGTTGTTCCACATTAAGAATTTGTTAATGATTATTTGACAGAGCTTTGAATTGTACTTCTTGTGGCCATAAAAAGCTTGGAAATAGCCTTGCTTCTGATATCACTTAGGTGTAGTCCGTGCTGAACAAAATGTTTAAAATATAAAAAGAGGTAAGCTACATAGTCCATACATATAAACAGAATTGTATGGCTAACATGCCCATATACAGTTGATACCGACTCTGTTGTGCTGGCGTCAACTGGCTAATTGTGTGATGGGTGCTTGAACCCAGACTTGATATGTGTCTGGCCAACATACCTACTGATGCAACAATATAGGCAACTTCTATTATGCCTAACTT
The DNA here is from genome assembly GCA_964017125.1 of Flabesymbios commensalis. Classification (NCBI taxonomy): domain Eukaryota; kingdom Metazoa; phylum Annelida; class Polychaeta; order Terebellida; family Flabelligeridae; genus Flabesymbios; species Flabesymbios commensalis. Next base: position 33,633,590 of record OZ024905.1, on the reverse strand, counting down.
ACAGATATATTTAATAGTGCAATAAATTTAAATCACTACAATACTTCTGTATTTTTACTCTCTTATCTCATGTATGCTCTTGTTCTGAAAACAAGTTCTTATAAATTAAACACTTTCCAATTAGGTTTTAAATTTAAGAGTGTCCACTATAGAAAACATAACAATACAATCCTTCTAAAAAAATCCTAACATTAAGTTTTCATGTCACTTTCTTTGAATTTTTCAAACAAATTTTCCTGTGTTTTTATTATGTTATAACAATTATAATAGGTTAGTGCACATATGTGAATTCATTTATTGTACATGTATCTTGGGTTGATACATTGCTCTCACTACATAAAGATTATTTGTTTGATTACATTTTTTATTGTAGTCATCTACTTTGTTAGATACTTGTTGAACACCATATTAATGAAATAAGATCAAGTGCAGTATTTGAAGAAAAAAACATATTCTATTCAGAATATATAATGCTGCTAAAATTCTACCTCTAATAATGATACAAAGAACTGTCTGCACATTAAGTCACGAGGCAGCATGTTTGGTTAAACTGTAGCCAGTAGAAAACACATGTGTATTTCAATGATAAGTGAGATTGATTTGTCTTCTGTGACAACCAGATTTTGTAACCACTGACTTGCTCATCTTATTGTAGATCGGCAATGTTGACATCGAAATGGGAGTTGAAAAGATCAGTTTAATTAGTTAATAATTATTGCTTGATCATAGATAATTTTCACATTGAGCATAATGTCAGTCAGTGTGGCTTTTTTAATTAAATTAATTATTTCTTATTTCAGGCATGGTTTTTTAACTTACTGAGGCATTTGATACCGTGAATTTGAAAAATGGTATTGCTTCAGATGTCATCATTGCTTCATGGTTCTCATTTCTGTGAAATAATATCAAAACTGCAACCTTGCTATTGGGCCATACCTAGAGCTGTTAAGACAGAGGAAAAAATTATAACTCCCAATACTTTCAAGTTACAGATGTATACTTTTATTGCAGCAATGAGGAAGATGCTGTAAATAAGTTAAAAGGATTTTTTGTGATTATTTTATATCAATGAAATATTGGTACTTCAGATATGTCAAGTGAAATAGTACCGTATTAATTTGTTCCAAAATTAAAAAAAAATATCTATAATATTAACCTAGAATTACTTGCCACCTTGATATTGAGCATTCAAATGTTTTTCCATATGTGTTCAGTTTACATTTTATTTCACCTGCACACTATCACACTATAATTCGAACAACTCATTGACGACTGCTGATTGTCATGGAGAAGGTTCCAGTGGGTCATTAATAGTCAGTAATTGAATAATTTGTTTTTTAAATAACATATATTTTAATTTGAAAATTATTATTTAATAAAAACACTACACCTGTGGGCCTTTATAGATAATCAGAAAACCAACTTAACTCGCAAAAAACATTGGATATTGGTCAAAATTAATAAACATTGGGTTAACATCTCGTGTCTGTAATACTGAAAAGTATGTTTCTCCGTGGTGATTCTCCATGGATACAACATCATTATTATCAGTTAGATAAAAAAAAAACAATCATAACACAGTATTACAAATTTCTTTAAAATTTACAAAGTCACTTAAATGGCCATACTGGCCGCAAAGTGACATTTAGGACAAAGAGCATACTTACTTACTTTACCTGCTGCAGACGCATACGAGTCATCTGAGATATTTAAAATAAAACCTATAAAATAGAAAATGCCACTAGTCATTAAAATATTAGGAGCTTCAATGTTTTTCACTTGGATAATTTATGAATTTAGTTTGTTATTTACATTTAGTGTCAGTTGGGATTGTATTAGCGTTTCGCAGCTCATAGTAAATGAATATGTAATAACATTTATGGGTAGCTATAGGATGATGTAAATTAAAAACCATGAATAACACAGAACGACCTCTAATTGCTGTGGATGTAACAAGACAATTTATTTCAACTGAACACACTTTGGTGAATAATATAAAGTGGAATTATATTCAATAGCAGTTGTGAATAGTCTTATTGTCAACACTGTTAATCTAATCTGCTTACTTTTTGCTAATTTCCTAAGTCAAGATATTTGAAAAAAAAACATAACATTTTGACTCTATGTATTTAATCATTATACAAGCCATTTAACAACTTAAAGATTATTTTAGATTTGCTGTTTTTCATGGTTACTCATCATTTGTTTTCATGTGAAATTCATGTGGAATTATTGCAAATCAATGTATTGATCTCGACAATCAAGTCATTGCACGCAAACTAAACCACTCTTTTATTTTTTTTTATACCTTGAAATTTATTAATATTTTTTGTTAATCTGGGCTGACAAATAATGTTTCTCCCATTGATACAATAGAATACTTGTTTCTAAATATATTATCCCTCAAATGGTGTGGAATTTTTCACGTTTTTTGGTACGCTATCATGGGAGTCTGAATTGTTTCAAGCTAGGAACCATGTTGCTCGAACTTTTTTTTTTGAAGACACATTATTTACTCTCAGATGTACTACTCATTACTCTCAGATGTACCCATGTTCCACTTCATTTCCCTAAGTGTATAGATGCAGATGTGGTGATTCCACATTGTTTTGTTTAAGCATTCAAAATGCAACTATAAAAATCATCCTACGTGCATGAGAGTAATATATTATTTTAATATTTTCCACTCCCCAAATTCATCTCGTTCATTTGTTTCGTGAATATGAAAGTGCTGAACAGAATTTCTCGGATAATCTCCTGAGAAATTGTGTGCATTTGAATTCAAATGTGTCGTTCCACTTTACAAATTGTCCTTCAATATTGTAATTGCTTAATCATTTTTTTTCTTAAAACACAGCAACACCATGGATTGTATTATTTTTCCATAGCCCATATGTATCAAGACTCGATTGTTTTTCCAAATTGTTGCGAAAAATATGTTGTTAATATAGTTCTTTTGAATATTTTATGTTCAAATTTACTAAAAGATTGAACAGCAAAATGTTACGGTAAAGTTGTTGTTAGGCAAGTTGCCGCCGTGGTTGCAGCCACAGATGAATTTTTCATGTACTGGTACAGAATCTGGTCTGTGTAATGGAAAAAATGTCCCATATCTTTTTTGCCAAAAAATTTCTCCAAGATATGCCCCAAATGCTTGCGAACGCAATAAATATATTGGGAACTTTGTTGTATTACACTGAAATTTGAACTGCCAATTATCTTCTCGGTCCGAATAACTTATGTAGAGAATCAATTGAAAAAATGGATGACGCCATCTTCTACATTAATTCACACTGTTTGGTCGGGATAATTTGTCAAAAAGTTTCTGTGGATGATTTTGTATCAAAAATTGTTTATTTTGCTTTTTCCACTATTTTATTAAAATAAACTGAAAATGTATTAGTGATGTTCACATGAAAGAAAATTGTTTCTAATTTTGCATTCACCACTATAATACCAACAAATCGCAACAAAACAATAGTATTTAAGTCCTCACTAGTGACAAACCTGTCCTCACTCTTGTTACACATTAGATTGTATCTCGTTCCATCTCTTAAAATACTAGTCTAATAATAATGATTTATTAGTCCATTCTCCGAAATTTTATCATTCAAGGGGGTGTAGCGATGACACTTTGAATGTGATTCGTTTGCATGTATTGGTATTGTGTAAAAAATCTACACATGGCATTGACCATCCCAATTCTCATCTGTTCTTTGAACCGCGCATTTAGGCAGCAGGAAAGTAGGTACATATTGTTTTGAATATCGGCACAAAATGAAGAACGTGTTTTTAATTTGGAAAAAAAGTACATTTGAAAATAATTTGAAAAAACGTGTTGCTTGTGACCTCGTGGTAGGTGTTCCGTTTATACAAACCAAAGTAAAAATGCAATTGTTCTAAAAGGCTTTGCATTCAGAACAACTATGTACCTTGAGGTATGTTTTTTTGCTGTGTCTAATAAAGCTGCTTCTCCCCCACAGAGTTTTTGTCTTTTTTTTTTATTTAGTGTAGGCCTATATCTGGCACGATTGTGTAGGGCTCTGGAAACATGAGGAGCTGGAGTGGTTACTTTTCAGGTTCAGAAGGTTCAGTAGTCTGAAGTCAAAGTTTGATTGCCAATCAGGTGTTGGTATTAACAATATAGTGAAGCGCCCTGTTGTTGGACCACTTAAGAAAACTCTTGTTCTGGGATTGATTTATCAGATATGGGCCATATTGACTTTTACATTTTTTTACAATTGCTGCATCATGACAATTACAATATAGACTATTATGAAGTATAAGTGTTCTCATTGTGTTTACACAGTATAATTTTGGGGGTAAATCGGTCCAATATACACACCCAATGTGTAAATTACCACTATGCTGTGTAAATTGGGCCAGCTGGTCTGTATATTACTTGGATAACAGCTACGGGGAATTGGCGTCGCCTCTGATATCTGGCCCATCGCCTGTCTGTCCGCATTTCGTTTCGGGAGCAGAACACGCATCCCTTAAGGAGTGTAGATGTGTCTTTTTGGGTTTTTTGAAATCTTTACTACTAAAATGGCTGGCCATAATTATCTTTAATATGCCTGATTTCTGACAAGTTGTGCCATAATAGCTGGACCATTCCTATAAAACAAAACGGGCAGTTTCGGGTAGGGATATGCTCTGAAAATTGTCAACTCAAACAAATTCAAAATGGCCAACTATCTGTTATAATTTACTTTAATATGTCTTGACAAACCACTGTGCCAGATAGCTAGACCATTACTATTCAAAATGGCAGACTATCAGCCATAATTGAGTTTGGACATCGATAGTTGATATGGATTTTAGCAGGATTTCGGGGTTCTTTTTGTCACCAGTCCAGTGTACTTTGAAAATATAGTAGACCAGACAATTATGTGTCAACAATGTGTGATGAAATGAACCTAATCCAACCTAATTTGAAAAATCATGATGACAAAAGTTATTTGTACACTTTTTATTAGAGCGAAGCTCTACTGTTCCAGTTGTCTGGGCTTAATGTATTTTAGTGTCGATTTATTCCACGACAATGACGTTAATTTCGTTGAGCTGAGAACATATTTAACGTCATGTGTCTGTTAAAAAGAACTTTCTTCATTGCAACACGAGCTCCAATTTTGAGATTTTTATTTAGATGCTCAGATAAATACAGTTAAATATGTCTTTCTGTGATACCATGTCAGCCTTTAGAGATTACGCGTGGCCCAGTAAACGGCATACAGGTCAACCCAGTGAACTACATGTATATACAGTTCACTGGGTCAACTAGTCCTCTGTTCAGTTAATTAATTAGGTCAGTTCGGTGACGTCACCGAACTGACCTAATTAATTAACTGAACAGAGGACTAGTTGACCCAGTGAACAGAGTGCTTGTATACACAGCACGTGCATTAGGCCTCGACGCAGTGACACTACCCAGCAAACACAAGGCTACACAAACAATGCTGTCTCAATGTTGGTCAGCGTCGCCGTAGTTGGCCCAACATTGAAAAAGTATTGCGTGAATGCCTCGCGTTTGCTGGGAGGACTGCATCATATTTCTACAGATCTGTAGAAATACGATGCAGTCTTCCCACCTGCCCAGAAAACACAAGGTAGAACATCATCATGTATCTGTATCCCGGGATCTGTATCTATGCAGATACAGTCATGTTATAATTATTTCTTTATAATTCCTCCATTCTCTGTCTACGTGAAAAGCGCGACAAGCAGTTCATGGGGGATATCCTTTTTTGCTTTGGCCAAGCAAACACTTGCACAAGACATTTAACCAATGCTGTTTCAATGTTAGGCCAGCGTCGTCGTCGTTGGCCCATCATTGAGAAACGAACAGCTCCAACAATTTTCATCGTGTTTGTCGGGTACCAAGCCAGCGGCTCCGTTATCCTGGAGGTGTCGGTGACGAAATTTTGCTGCATTAGGGGAGGGGCTGTCCAATTAAATTGTGATCATTATAATTAGAAATAGTATAAATTGTATTAGAGGTAGGCCTAATCGTTTTATATTAAATAGGGCCTACATGTAGGCCTACAGGTGCGTTTGCATTTTATATTGTTTGTTAATCGAATTTTAGTCTGTATAATCTCATTCTGAAATATTATTTCACCTATTTATATATTTTGATAATATGATTTCGGATAAGATTGTAATATAGTAGACCTTGAATGAAAAACGGAGAAATGAAAATTTGACCAGGCCTAAAATAATTATAGGAATATGCAGGCTTATCGGTAAAATTGGCCTGCTATTGTTATAATTAATCTACAAACACACATTATATAATGCTGGTATTGTATGACAAAATTATAATAATTAAATTGCAGAAAACTTTGAACGGACTTCAGTTAGACTTTCGACTAAAGACTGTCAACTTAAAATTTCGGGCGTTAGACTCTGGACTTCGGTTTCAGACTTAGACAACATACAACTGACAGACTTCAGACTTTGGTTTCAGACTCGGATTTTGGACATACTTTGGACCTCAGACTTTGGTTTTTGGACTCCAGGTTTTGAGCAGACATATGTAGTACTCCAGACTTTGGACATAATTCAGACAGTTTTCGGACATCAAACTTCAGATTTCGTCAGACTTTGTACATCAGACTACCGATTGTGGACTTTAGGACATCAATTTTCAGACTTCGGATTGTGGACTTCGGACATACTTCAGACGTCAGATTGTAGCCTTCATTGTCAGACATCGTACAGACGTCAAACTTCGGACTCGAAAGACTCGGTCAATTTATTTGTCACACAACAAAAACAAGCATACATATGTAACCAAATAAGCTCAAAAAATACATTATAATATATGTTATGAGGATCATGAGCACTGCTGATCAATGGTGATCGCTATCATGACCACTTCAGACAGGACTTCGGACAAATTCCAGACTTTTGACAGACTTCAGACAAACTTCGGACAGACGTCAGACTCCTACTTCAGACTTTTGACCTCGGCCAGACTTCGAACATCAGGATTTTGGACTTCAGACCTTGAATTTCACACTTCAGATTTAAGACTTCGGACAGATTTCGAACTTCTGACATCAGAATTCGAACTTTGAACTTTAGACTTAGAGTTCAGATTTTAGACTTTGGATATACTTCGGACAGACCTCGTCCTTCGGATTTTGAACTTCGTCTTTGAATTGGACAATATAGGCTACTTCAGATTTCTTGGGACTTAAAAGAGTTCAGACTTTGGACTTCAGACTTTAAAGTTCAGAGTTCAGAACCCTCACTGGGTTTTAATACTTTAAAAAGCTAAATAATAAATTAAACACTATTTTCTATGACTTTGATCTTTTGATTAAAATAAGAAAAACAGTTAAGCAGCTTTAATAATTATTGTGAGACAGCTCCATTTTAGCTGTCCGTAGAACAATAACTCTGAAGGTCGACGCAAGCTCTACTTCAGTGCCGTCAGGCTCTAGTTTTATCTTTGCTGATCCAAGGGCGGGGGCCCTAGGGTAGTGGTTAGCACCGCTGCCTTTCACGCCAGAGTTCAGGGTTCGGTTCCCGGTCTCGGCGGTTTGAAGAAACAAAAATGTTTCTTCCCCATCCATGTGTGAAAGTCAGTATTGTGGGGAGCCTCCGTGACCGAGAGGTAGCGTGCTCGGCCTTAGACCGCCAGGGCTCGAATTTCGAATCCTGTGTCTGGAGGACAGTGTCATCTCAATCATGTCACCATCCTCAGGAGGTTCTCCTGGCCCAGTTTAGCCTATATGTGCACAAAGGTGGCCCAAAGCCCGATTAATTTCATTTCATTTCTTTGCTGATCCAAAAAACAATATGATTCCAACTTTTTAAAGTACCGGGCATTTGGTCCACCAATGAGATATGATACACCGTACTGGCCCATTTTTTACCGGAAATATCTGGTTATTTTTAGCGATGACTGGGATTTTGGCGTCCCCGTCTCTTTCTGTGTGCAACATCACTGCCAAAAGGCTGTATTTGCTCACTTGTAAATCAAGTATATACTTCCTTTTGGCTGGTGTCCCTGCTTCCTTCTTGCTTGTAACGGCTCTTTCAATAGACAGTATCTGCACAAAATAAACAGATACTTGGTTTTCGCTGTGAGCAAAAATGCTTCTTCTAGCCTGTCAACTCGATGCAATGACCCAATCAAAATGTTGTGTCCTCACCTATGACGCTGTTCCAACATTGATCCACCATTTGGTCAGTGTACCTAGTTGACGGTGACTCCAGCAAAAACAGACGTTTAGACAATGCTGTTTCAATGCTGACCCAGCGTCTTAGACGATGGGCCAACATTGAGCTAGCATTGGGTGAACATTTATCGTGGTAAGGCCTATAAACTGCTAGACCAATGCTGGGCTAATGGTGGCCCAGCGTTGTAAATGGTAGGCCACCATTAGGCTGACATTATGTCAACGTCTTGAGTTTGCTGTGTAGCTGTGACACGCAAAGCAGGAAGGCAGTAACTGTTTACTGGTTAAGTAGTTGGCTTACTGTCCGTCAGTAGCTGTCCCATTATATTATGTGCTGTAAAACCCCGGTTTCTCCCTCTCCTCCACCGCTAACATCTAGAGCTGATCTGGCTCCTATATCTCTATACAATATCTACGTACGGACTCGACTGAGATATTTATTTTCAAAAGTATCAAATTTTGCATTATTAAAAGTAGATTTTTGACCTGAGCGGTAGAAGGCATTGCAGATTGATATAATTCATACACCGAGCTCCATTGCGTGACACCGTGACCCCCCATGCACGAGACCTGATGGAAATACGGTCGTAAAATACTTCAACTGTCATCACGCAGGCCGGGTACTCTGGCTGATAAGAGGCCAACACAACACACATGGAGCCGGGATCGCGGGACGACTGTAACCTAGTCACAGCACTGTATCATACCACATAATTACACAGCGAAGAGACAGGCAAACTCGTTACCTACACATTTATGTCGTACCGGAGTTGTTCAGAAATATAGACGGATGCTAGTAAACACGAGACATCGCCCCAATGCTGGATCAACGTTGGCCCATCGTCTATGGCGTTGGCCCACCATTGAACCAGCATTAAGTCAATGTTTCTTATAAACTGGGGTGATGACAAGGGGCTATGATAATAAAGTGTAAATAATATATATTCTCCTGATTATGAACATGATATAAACGTGCTACTAAAAATCGAATAATTTGTTATATCCTGATTATTCTAATGTACGTTCACAAATCAAATGGCCACAGTTAAATGCCCGCGACAGTTCACTTAGAAGTTAGCAGTTATTACATGGCCTGCTGTTTTAGTGTAGTGGTAGAAGTATACACTTTTTTATTAGTTTATATCATTACACATCACTTTTGCACACATTCTAAGTTATTTCACATATTATGGCATGATTTTCGGACACACGCATAGAGAGATCCAATTTGTAATCGTTTAGTGCTAAGTATAATATCACTGTTTAAAGTACATCTTTGATCATATAAAAAACCCATACCGTCAGATAAAGCGCAGAAAAAGATCGATTACAATGGGAAAAGACAAGGCATGACAAGACAATAAGTTTATTAGTGGGTTTCAAAAAGAAAGTCATGACTAATACCAAGCATCACCAATTTGATTGTTTAATTAAAACTCGATTGCATACATAGTATTAATAATATAATTGACCGGCAAATATCACGAACACATAGTTATTTAAAAAATTGTCACAGCTATGTCTTAATAAACAAAGATAAGTTCTTCATCCTTTTTTTTAATTTATCAAGGCATACATTTCCGTTGTCTATGACTGCGCGATAAATAGTTAGCATGGTCCCTCGCTCTTGTCTTTCCCTATATACATTTGCAAATTAACAACTAGTGTATTCGTCACCATTATCATATATCACAAAATAGCTGCTCTTGCTGCACACTATTTCCGGCGCCAAATTATACTTTTGCATTGTTGCGATAGCAAAAATTCCGGGCAAAAATTCAGCTGACATGTGTATCCACTGCTTTCTATTTTCACTTACATGTACTCTAATTGGACGTTTATCATTATGTCTACTTGGTAGTTATAACATCAACTGTTCCAAATACATAATCATTGTCTGTTCCAAATATTAAGATTTTGTTCAAATCAACAGTTTTTTCTACAAACATCAGCAGAATATTATCATAAAATACAGTTATACGTAATATTTGCGAGATTTTTCATATCATATATCTGAGATAACATTATTATTTCTGTTGACTACCTCCTAATCGAATCGAAGTTGACACTGACAACCATATACCACAAACGTGAAACTGGACATTAATGTCGTACAAATATTCTGGCTATTGATGTCACTCGCATTAAATCAACCAAAAAATATTTGATTGAACAAGGTAAAATATTTAAATACTTTGGGTACTATGGATTTAATGATACAGTGACTTTGGCATAGAGGTTTGCCACGTGAAAAATCTTTTGATCATTATAGTTTTATAGCGTCATGTAATCTGATTAGAATTGATCACTAAAATGACAGTTGGTCAGTGTCCAGGTGTTGGCGATTGCACATAATAATATTGTACAAAGATTGTGAACCACAATTATAAAACTTTGAGAGTGTGAAATGTACCGGATATAGTCCGATTACGGTTCTGAAACATTTGTAGTCCAGATAGCACTGCCAATAGTTGCGAGACATTTAGCATAATATGATTGTGAAACATCCAGGATATAGTCTGATCATGGTTGTGAAACATACCACTCAGCTGAAACCAAAATGCAGTATCTGCTTACTTGTTCTGTGCACTAAGCACATACTGCCTTTTATACGGCAGAGCTACCATTTGAGAACAGTTATGAAACATACACATCATATGGTGTTGCAACATACAAGTTAAACCAGCTAATTACAGATAAATTATACATTGGGCATTAATGTGAAACATACAAATTGCAATCATGAAACTCCAGAATATAGGATACAGCTGATATACTCCCAGCTAACACGCAACGTTACTGCAACGTTGCAGATATGTTGTCTTTAGTTACAATATAACTTTGCGAGATAACGTTGGTGCAACGCTGTAGTGACGTTTTCACCTTCGTGAGAAAGTTCATTATTAATTTTAATTGTGATCTTAAGACATAGGCTGTTAGAGGAATTTGTTGCGATTAAGAGCGAAAACTACCACTGAAATCCTTTATGAACCATGACCAATCATATGTGCTGACCAAACAATGTCGCAAAATTACTGCAATGTTGCAGACTATGATGTGATTTGTTTGCACAGTAGTCAATAGGCCAGCAATCTCAAACGCTTCACTTTTTAAATAATTCTGATGCAAACATTGCAAAATGGCTACCAGAGGCGACAGCAAAGATTTTGTGTCAACACCCCTCAAAGACAAAGGGGCTCATCCTAAAGACTCTTATTTTCCTCTAAGCGACGAAAATGCGTCCGAGTTAAAAGAAACAGCCTAAAGTAGAGTTTAAAAGACTTAATGCAGACTTTTTAAGGATCGCTTGTAATAGACGTCGGAAAGATTTTTCAAGGAGTAAATCCTCCAGAGGCCCATCTTCAGTTCAACGACAGTCACAACGACGATCACACAACTTCTCAAAATTCAAAATAGCGACATTTTACTCCACTGACGTGCAGTTGTGGCTGGACCAAATTGAAACCTAATTCGATCTGCATGAGATCACAGACGACGACGAGAGATACAGATTGACCTGTGCTGCGCTTTCAGGTGAGGTAGCATCTGATGTCAGAGACGTGTTGCTTCAGCCTTTTCTCACACATAAATATGAGAATCTGAAGGGCATTTTAATTAACGTAGAGGTTTAACTACTCCGCAATGAGTGAATAAGGTGATTTAGGGCGATAAGATGGGATTGGCTATACCGTCTCGATTCCTCAGACGGCTTCAGAAGACGGCTGGATTTGGCACTACGGCAGTAGTCGGGAAGGCAGTGATTTGTCAGGCCTTCATTCGGCAGATGCCTGTATTGATACGAGCTTATTTAGCTACTCAACCAGACAGTGCGTCACTGGGAAATTTGGCTGTGTTGGCCGACCATGCGTTGGCTTCTGAGAATGACGTAGAGGAACTTAAAGCTGAAATTCAAGTAAGCGAAAGTGCGAAGTTAGTTGGACTGCTGGAAGACCTGTCGCGCAGGCTAAAGAAATTAGAGACAGTCACAGCCAGAACAAAAATGAAGAACTACGGACACAAACAGACACCTGAAAATCGTGTCTCAAAGACACCGCTTGTACCTAACGCACAGGCCAAACCATTCATACCTTATAATCAAAATGATAACCGACTAGGTTTTTTCACAAATGTTCAGCAGGCTAACCGTCCTAACGTCGCGCCGCGAATACACAGCAGAATAGTGCTGTTCAACCGATCGACACAGCCAATGCACCTGTCTGCTATTATCATCAAACATTCGGTGATAAAGCCCGCACGTGCAGAAACCCCTGCGCGTTTTTTATGAACTAGTCGGCCAGAGCAAGGTAGCGACTCTTGCATCTGGTAAAGCAACAGAGAAGCGACATGACTTCGCGGAAGCTACCCTTCCCACGTTATCTCCCTCTAAGTTATTATACGTCGCAGACAAACGCAACAAATGCAAATATTTAATTGACATGGGCGCTGCAGTGTTTTACCTAAGTCTTGCGCTAACAGGACTACAGACACTATACCAGTCTACCCCTCGTTGCAGCTACCAACACTACTATTACTACCTACGGTACTAGTAAACGTTTAGCTGAGATGGTCTCAAACGAGAATGCGCTTGGACATTCATAATAGCGGACACTAAACAGCCAATTATAGGAGCAGATTTTCTTATACACTACAGCTTACTGCTTGATTTAAAAAGCCGCTGTCTGAGAGATATGAGAACCGGTATAGCTATACCAGCTACCCTATCCTCCATAAAACCTTTGTCACTAAATAGAATCGATACTATTCACAAAGAATATACAGAATTACTCGATCCCGGAACTAACCCATCCTACGACAAAGGGTGAGACAGTAAAGCACAGTATCACCCATAAGATAGTAACGGAAGAGCACCCCGTTTTTGCACCCCCTAGACGACTCGCTCCTGACAAATTAGTTACCGCTAAAAGAGGATTCGAAGAGATGATAAAACTTGGCGTCATTGAACCAAGTGACAGCGAATGGTCATCGGCATTACATAAGAAAAATGGAGACTGGAGACCTTGCGGCGACTACTGCAGTTTGAATGCTCAAACAGTACCAGATAGGTACCTGATACTGCATATTCAAGACTTTACCCAGCGCCCAGCTGGAGCCAGAGTTTTTTCGAACATAGATTTAGTCCGAGCCTATTACCAAATTCCGGTCGAACCCTCTGACATACATAAGACAGCAGTCACAACGCCTTTTGGCTTTTTCAATTTCACTAGAACACCGTTTGGTTTAAGAAATTCAGGTCAGACATTTCAACAAATTATTGACCACGTTACACGGGGACTAGATTTCGTTTTCGTCTACTTAGACGATTTGCTCGTGACGAGTGTCGATCACAAAACACATAAGAAACACTTACAAATCCATTTTAATCGCCCAGCCGAGGCACCACGTTTGCTCAGAGGGCATTTCACCGTTACCCAGCGCCGTCGTCAGACCCGAAAAGCAACGAGCACAGCGAAGATATCTCAGAATGGTGAATTACTACCATAGGTTTATACCACATTGCACGGCTAAATTGACGCCTTCAAACAATTTACTGACCGAAGCTAACAAAGGACATACAAGATTGTCACCTAAGTCAAATTTCGACTTGAATTGGAACTAGGGCGCAGACTTAGCGTTCATAGAGTCTAGGCCAATACTTGCTAACGCGACCTTCTTGGTACACCCAAACCCTTCGGCACAATTGAATATCACGTGTGACGTTAGTGATTTCACCGATTAGACACTTCGAACATAATTTAGAAGGCCGTAATTTTTTCGTGAATACAGATCACAAGCCTTTAACCTATGTAATGACATTGGTCACCGAGCGCCCGTCACTGCACCAAACCAGGCATTTGGCCTTTTTTAGCCGAGTTCACAACAGACATCATATATGTCGCTTAATTCTTTATAATTAATCCTTGGATCAGCATTAAACATTAATCCAGCATTAACCCACTTTAACATTTTTTAAAAGTTATAATATATCTATATGTATAAGTATGTTAAATATAGTTTAATATAATATGTTTATGTCTTACCTTGAATAGTAGTGGGCTGCTAGTGTGAACTGTAACAGATCTGAAAGTGTGAGTAGATCGTGTAATTGCGCGTGGAAGAGTGATCCAGAATGAATCAAATATGTTACAGCTCATGAGCATTAGCACTCTCCCGGAGTAGAGAGGGGAGGTGGGTGTTGACTGTTGACATACACAGATTTTGACAAGCATCCAGCAAATCAGAAGCTGGGCTAATGCTGAATTAATAATATGTTGGCATCGAAAACGATTGAGCAACATTAAACCAGCATTAATCATAGTTTTGTTTTAACATAAGGCTTTTTACTCCTTGAAATAAACAATTCCTCTCTAGTTCAAGTGCAACATGATTTTCTGTGATTTTAAAAGTAATCAGATAACACCATCTAGGCATATAGATAATATATTATAATACGCCGGCAGACTGCCGTCATCCAACTCTGATTTACTATCATTCAGTTGACCGTTTTCTCGACAGTAAATAAATAACTTCCTTTACTCCTTCTTTCTTTTTTTCTCTCTTTATTAGTAGTCCAGACATAACAATGCTGTGCACACAATCTTACCATGCGGCTTTGGCTCCGCAGTCCAGACGAAGTGTCCGTCTCGCTCAGTGCCTGTAGTGAAAGTGGTGTGCGATCGGTTGGCGGCAAAAGCTAGTCAAAACGAGGCCTCTCAGGCGAAGACTACTCGTCAGCATTTGTAAATGATCCCACATTACCCCCGGGTTAAGTGACAACGTATGAACACAAACTAACTTGTGGGTGAAGCGTCGGCTCGTCGTTCCATTTGAATGGTGCACAAAACCAACATAGATTAACCAAAAAGTTGAACACTCAGGGTGTTAAAATACAGCGTGGGTGGGTGGCGAGCATCACGTGGGCAGCAGAAAAATTGAAATTCCATTTTTTTACACCATAGTTCCTATTCTCTTAACACTATTGTTCCTGTCCTCTTAACACCTTTGATCCGTGACGTTATGTACTATGCTGCTGCTCGACCTGTGTCGTCCGTTCCTATGTAAATTTAATTAGTACATTCAATACTGAGTAATAAAATTGCCGTCATGTATAACTTAATAAAACTTACAATTTACATAATTTAATTATTCCAGGCCTGGCGGAATTCATATTCACAAATTATGATTATTGCAATACAGGCAGTTGGTCCCGCCGTATATGTCGTTAGGAGCCACTACGGTGTGGATCCTTTGCACGAATCAGGCTAGAGTATAGATTTTTCGTCCAACTCTTGTCTGTTTCACGGAATTAGCTGATATGGTTTTGTCGCAATCGGCAATGCTCGAGCTATTGCTAACATCCGGATGTTTGGCCGTGTTGTTTGTATCGAGGGTTTTACCCCGTAAGTGTAAGGCTACACGTGAGTACGTTCGCAAATTGCCATCGTTCCCGCTAGTGCGAGATGCGGCGGGGGTTCGCAAATGTGGCGCTATATAAGATGTGAGTTGTTTAGGCAAATTTACTCTATGGGCTTGGTGCTGTGGAGTGATTGCCGGACTCGAACCAATTTTAGTCTCTGAAGACTGTGTCTGTGTACTCGTTTTCGATTTGACTCTCGTCCTGGCAGACTTCCGAGTGAAAGTGCTACTGGATCTAATTCGGTCCTTTCGGGTCCCGCGAACGATCTCAGCGGTCTTTGAATTCGTTATTTTCGATTGCGTTTTACGCTTTATTGTTGTACCTTTTGCAGGCTCGCACTCGAAGTGTGCAGGTTTAACTCAGTCAACAGAGACCATTTCCACCTTGCATTTCAAAAGGATTTTCATGACTGTGCTGCTCCTAACGATGACCTTGTATGGTCCCTCGTAGGGGGCGGTCAGAGGCGGTGCTATTGCGATTCGTCACAAAAAGACATGCGAGCATGCTTCGTGTTCCATATATTGGCAAATGTTTTTTGGTGTGTCGCGGGGTGGGCACAAGTGGAGACTCGACATGGCTACCCGTAGCTTGTCAGAATAGTTATCCAAGTCTGATTCACCAGGTAATCTGAGTGTCGTGCCGTAATTATTTCGGCAGTTGACCTGTCCAATAACTCTTTAACAGCGGAGCGAACACCGAGTAGTACTGCAGGTAATGTCTTCGTCCATGGGTTCTGTGACTCGTTTTCCATAATGGCGGCTTTGAGCTGACGGTGGAAACGTTCGACCATGCCTTTCGACTGAGGGTGGTAGCTCGTTGTGCAGTTTCTGACTATCCCGAATTGGTTGCACAAATTATCCCACAATTTTGATTCGAACTGGACGCTTCTATCTGTGGTGATAATGGCTGGGGTTCCAAAACGTCGGCAGTGCTTCAGTAATTAATTTTCAAGAATTGAGAGAAGATCAGCCTTTAGACACAGAATTCACGCGGTTGCGCCATTCGACGTCTTCTACACTGAATTTTAAGTTACTCAAATCATTTGATTAGGTGCGACGTGTCAACAGGACACACTCGACCATACATTACAGCAAAATTTCGGAAAACAGTTTTAACGAGTTTACACGGATTAGGTCACCCATCGCATAGGGCTACAAAGCCACTGATGAATACTTGTAAAGGTTGCCAGACCGCCAAGATATCTTGCCATAATAAGCCGGTTTTCGGAAAGTTTACCGAGCCAAACGATTTTGACCACGTACATATCGATTTAATCGGACCCTTACCGTACTCCGACGATTTCAAATATTTACTGACTGTCGATCGATTCACGGAAGCCATACCGTTAGTGGATATACGAGCCGAAACGGTCGCCGATGCTTTCTTCAGTGGATGGATAGCACGTTTGGGACCCCAGCCACTATCACCATGGATAGAGGCGCCCAGTTCAAATAAAAATTGTGGGATAATTTGTGCAATCAATTCGGGATAGTCAGAAACCGCACAACCAGGTACCACCCTCAGTCAAATGGCATAGTCGAACGTTTCCACGCGTCGGCTTTCCAAAGAAATCAACATTATAAACCACCAGATCACACATACACAACCACCAACTCTACACATCAATCTACATACGTAATAACCACTTTTCCATCAACCACCTAAACATACAGATTAACCAACCTATAAACACATACATAACACATAAAAATACCTCTCCACACAACCCTACACACTATGCACAATCTTCACATACATCCACCAACTACAAACCTCTAAAATTTGCTCCACAATCACACATCCGGCATCCACCTAGTCAACATCCGGCCTGCCGGATTCATCACTAACATCACACATCACATCATAACATCTGGCTTACCGGATTCACCACCCACATTACATCCGGCCAACCCTCAACCCATCCACATCCAGCATTATACTCCATAACCAATAACAACATACACCCACCTCTGTGACGTCACAACACACAATAAAATACCTTATAATAAAATGTGCAGCACCACCCTGTATTCATGACTGTATCCTGAAGAAGCAACAATGCGAAACGCGTTGAAATAAACATATAAAATTGAATATGTCCTAACTTGTTCAATATTTACCTGCATAACCGGGCCTAGCTCGAAGAGGACGACAGTCAAAATATTTCAGCAGTGATATATAATTACAGGTGGACCACCGCGCACACACACAGCAACCAAAACGAACATTATAACGAGACCCTACAAAAAGTAGGTGATGTCATACGAGATGGGTAAACAACAAGCCAAATTTCAAATATATACATTCAACAAATAATGTCCTCGGAACAGGAACTTACCACTGATCTACGAACATTATATATCGATGAACCATACAAAAAGATATGGACAACACAGAACCTTCATTCGGCACAAGCTCTCCGGATACAGGGGACATTCGGCCGGACAAAGACACCAGCACTAGTAACCCACAGGAAGCAGAGGACACAACTCTGCTACCACACAACCCAATTGCAGCAACAGAACTACATACAATTCGTGATGCCGTCATCCGCACCTTCTACTATGACTTGACAGTAAACATAAAAGATTCTAAACCCATGTAACTTTTAACCATATATGTTCTCATTTACATTATTTGTATTTTATAAGTATTTTTTATATAATCCCTAATTTTTTTTTTTACATTTCATGTTAACTTCCTGCCAGCCAACCTGCTTGTTTTAGTCGTTATATATTTATTGTTTATTTTATATGTCGCTTGTACTAGCTCGTTAGAGCTAATGTTATATGTTTTCACTATGTGTGAATTGAAATAAAACTTATCTTATCTTATCTATCCTATCTTAACATAGGACATCCGGCCGGACGAAGGCACCAGCATCACTAACCCACAGGAAGCAGAGGACAGAAATCCACCACCACACATCAGAGTTACACACAGTTCGGATGCCATCACCCGGACCTTCTACCATGACCTGATAGTAAACAGCACACCTCAGCACACCTCGAGAAGTGGAAGCAACACAGAAACCCCAGCAGCACAACTACATCTTGAAACAGAATACATCTGGCCGGATCTAGACTCCGGCTCAAGCACTACAACAGACTGATCCCAGCAGGAACCCCCAGAAATGCAACATCCTGAGGCGAACGATATTCGGACGGATCCTGAATCCGGCACTACTAGAAAATTATGCCAGCGCTTGCGAGCGGAATACTTTTTCTGGTGTAACATATTCATGAACTTTATATTCTTTCATTACGTTATACACATACTTTTGCTAAGATGTCATGACATAGAAACTAACCCTGGTCCTAATAACCTAACTGAATTATCTATATACTGTTTAAATATACGAAGCCTGCTTGCTGCTGTGATAGAAAAACGTCATGTCCAAAAAATTGATCACCTAATTGCAGAACTGTCGGCAAACAACCATAGCATTGTTTTAATATCTGAAACTTGGCTACGTGAGAACGAGCCAGACAAATCCATTTCAATTCCCCAATATACTCAGTACCGTAGAGAGAGGTTGACCAGTAGATATGGCGGCCTAGTAACCTACATTCATACCACCCTAGCAAGTAAAAGGATTGTTGAATATGAACCAGCTGACAGTGAAATCAAGTGCCATGAAATAGTATGTACTCCCCGTAAACTATTAATTTGCTCGTGTTATAGACCACAAACTAGATGCCCCATTGACTTTCTAACTGATATAAAGGGTATCATAGATGCCGCTAACCAACTGTATGACGGATTAATATTTATTGGTGATATGAACTGTATACATTCAGATTTTTATGAAAATGACCAAACATGCAACGCAGGTCGACAATTTAAAGCTTTTTTTGAATCGTACTTATTCGAACAACTTATTCATGAACCCACTCGTTTTAGTGCCGATAATAGAACATATAGCTGTATCGATCTCATTTTTACTAATATACCACATATTTTTACCCACGTGGGCACAGAGACCAGACTAACTGTGATCATGCGCCTATTACAGCATTATTAAATATACCACATAAAAGGGGGAACTGTTTTATACGTCAGGTATGGGATTTTAAAAACGGAAATTGTGTGAAATTCCGTGAGTTATTGGCAGCTGCTCCATGGGGGAATGTAACTTTACAACCTAGTGTTAACGAAAGCGCTCTCGTATGGAGCGACATGTTTATAAAATTGCCAAGTCTTGTATACCACACAATATTGTAACAATTCGACCCAACGACAAACCATGGATGACATCTGAAATACGCCGACTTATCAGAAAACGACAAAAAACTTTTTAAGCGATGCAATAACTCAGCGGTTGACAGAGATAATTATAATCGGATGCGAAACAATATAGTGACCTTAATACGTTTAACTAAACATAGTTATGAACAGAAACGAGAGAATATAGTATCTAACCCAACTTTAAATGTTAAACAATGGTGGAAAATAATAAAGTATGAAATGAAAGGTTCCCAACAGAGTGGTATACCTTCCTTAGAGTCTGGCGGAATGACAGTTGTCGATGACTGTCAGAAGGCTAATTTATTAAATGATTACTTCGCGGAACAATCAACAGTAGATGATGACAATATGATCCTTCCAGATATTCCTATCCTTAACTATCCCCAAATCGATGATATTATTATTAATGAAAATGATGTATACAAATTATTATGCAATCTTGATGTGAACAAAGCGACAGGGTAAGATCAGATTGGCAATAAATTACTAAAAGAGGTTGCTCCGTCAATATCTAAGATCCTGAGTATAATTTTTAACACCTCAATACAAAACGGAAAATATCCACAAGTATGGAAAAACGCATGCGTTATACCTATTTTTAAAAAGGGATCTCACTCAAATATAAATAACTACAGACCAGTTTCTTTGCTACCTTGTGTATCTAAAATATTTGAAAAATTAGTATTCAACCATATTTTGAATTACCTAAGATTACACTGTGTTATTACAGCAAAACAGTCCGGTTTCATTACAGGCGACTCTTGCATGAACCAACTTCTACACATTTCTCATAAAATTTATCAGGAACTAGACAAAAATAACTCTGTGAGGGCAGTGTTTCTTGACTTTACGAAGGCCTTCGATAAGGTCAGTCATAAAGGTTTGCTATATAAACTAAATCGCTGCGGTATAAAAGCAAATATGTTAAGATGGATCAAAGATTATCTATCAGACAGAATGCAAAAAGTAATATTAAATGGTACATCATCCTCCTGGAAAAAAATACTGCAGGGGTTCCTCAAGGTTCGGTTTTCGGTCCCCTTTGTTTCCTAGTCTATATAAATGATATTGTTGAAAATATAAATAGTCATATATTCCTTTTTGCAGACGATGCCTCTTTATTCAGAACAGTTGATGAAGTTTCTCTTCACGAGGACACCCAATTATTAAATGAAGATTTGAATCGTATTTCTCTCTGGGCAAATCAAAGGAAAATAATAATTAGCATACCAAAAACAATAGCAATGATATTCTCACGTAAGAAACAACCACCCCAAGAACTACCTTCAATTTTTAATAATAATAGGCTGAAAAATGTATAGCAGCATAAACATCTAGGTATTACTTTTACACAAAATATGCAGTGGACAACCCATATAGACAATATAGTATCCTCAGCGACCACCGGGATTCATCTTATGAAAATTGTTAAATATAAATGGTCACGTAATAGTCTTTTAATATGTTACACAAATTTTATCCGACCATTAATAGAATATGCTAATGTTGTGTATGCAAATTTATCTATTCAGGACAGCAATAAATTAGAAAATATACAAAATGAAGCTATGCAATTAATAGCAGGAGCTAAGCGTTTATCATCAAATACAGCATTATTAAAAGAAACAGACCTTAAAACTCTCGCTAAACGCAGGAAATCTCACAAGATGATTGCTTTTTCTAAATGTATTCACGGGAAACTGCCATCACTCATAACAACAGAATGTATGCCCACTCAACTTCAATCCAGAAACACACGAGCCGCATCATCAGTCACATTTAGAATACCCAGATGCAAAGTTTCTTCCCCAGCTGTGCCAAAACATACAACACACACGATACTAACTTTAGATCTGCCACACTCACAAAACAGATAGCAAACTACAAACACGAAATAAATATCACACGCAACGGCTACTTCTCACTCAACCATAGACATATACAAATGACACTAGCTCAAATTCGCTTAGAATTTAGTAACCTCAACAAGCATTTGTTCGCGAAAGGATGTTTAAATAGTTCCCAATGTGAATGTACAGAAGGAGTTGAAACCCCTCTCCATTATTTCCTCAAATGGAAACTTTACAATATGCATAGACCGATAATGATGCAAACCTTAAGTAAATATGTAAATCATGTTTCAGACTCCACACTGATGCATATAATTCTAGAAGGGAATGGAAACAAATTTGAAAATGTAGAAATAATAACAGCTGTATCAGACTTTATAAATAATACTGGGCGATTTATCTATTAATTCTATCAACTATTTGACAACTTCTCATAATTTATATAACCTTTTCATCTATAAACATGGTAACATATTTGCATATATGCAGATTTCATTTTACTTTATTTTACTTCATTTTATTCTACTGCTAAACATCTGTATCATATAATTTGCATGCCGATATGTTGTTATCCAGTTGATTATGAACTACTTCATTATTATAATTTGCACATATAATTGCACACTTTTATTATACACTTTGTTTTACTACATAGTACTATAGATTATTTCTACTGTAGTAACATCTGTATCTAACTTCATATATAATGTAGGAATATTTGAATAGTAATTTTTTCATTGCCTATTTGACCACTTTTTTATAGTTAACATAGCCTGTTCATCCATATTTATGTAGACTTCATTTCACTGTCAAACACCATAATTTGCATGCCGCTAATCAGTTGATTATGCACAACTTCGCTGTTACAACTTGCACGTATTATTGCCCACCTCTTTTGACGACTTCTCACAATTGAATTAACCTATTCATTTTCAATATATTTATGCATACTTCATTTTACTTTTTACTCCACTTTGTATTATTGTATTACTACATAATTGAGCAACACTTTTGAGGAGCGTATATTGTATTAGCTTCTGCTATTGTACAATCCTCGGTAAATAAATATGTTTATACTAACATTCTATTATAATTTGACACTAAAAATAAAAGAAGAATCAGTCAATCCATTAAATGAAAATTCAACAAACTCACATCACACAATGCAATTAGCACAATGTTTTGGACCCACAGATAGATGACAACATTTCACGTAGCACCTTTTTTGTACCACAAAACCACATTAATCATCGAGCAATACCATACTATTATATATAATAACTATATAATCAAGTTAGGGACATCCGGCCGGACATCCAGGAGGGGATTGACGGCTGGATACCCCTACGAAAATCACTATTTTTAAGCTCCCATATCTAACAGCCCTAAAGCGACATGCACTGGCGGCACGGTGGGGTGCTGGGCATGCGGGGTCCGGCGGCCCGCATCCGGCCGCCCACGTCTGGCCGGAGGTGGGTGGCCGGACGTGGGCGGCCGGAGCTATGGCTGCATTGCCTGCCCTGTGCCCCCGTAGTGGGCACATTTTAATGCCACCAACCCGAACGAGTCTTACTACTTGCGGATCGTGTACGCCGGCAACCATACGGCATACAAACAAACATACCTCCCGATGTGCTAACACCACATCCCACAGATTTCGGGCTTATCCGGATCTTTATGGATAATTACAAACGTGATCGATTACAAATATGGTACATTCAACGCCACAATTACCTATTTTCCTAAATCTAAAACCCATATTATTTAAACTATGTTGATGAACAACTTAGATACGTTATTTAATTTTTAATGTTAATACCCACTCATCCACCCAAGCACCAGCCCACAATCAAAGAAAACCAATCAGATACACGACCATCGCATACAAACATTAAACACCCAACCTTGCACCACCCGACATTACCACCCCGGCTAAAAACATACACAACACTAACAACCAACTAATAACCACACAAACCAATCATCCACTAACACAAAGCGTATAATCCACACACATGATTATAAACCATTCAGAGTCATTATTTTATTTCTAATATCAACAACCACCCGCCCAAATACACCAAAACACCACCTACATCCCAAGAAATGAACATTATAAGCCACCTGATCACACAAACACAACCAACAACCCTACACATCAACCTACATACGTAAAAAACACTTCTCCATCAACCGCTTAAACATACAGATTAACCAACCTATAAACACATACATAACACATAAAAATACCTCTACACACAACCCTACACTCTATGCACTATACATCTCCACATACATCCACCAACTACAAACCTCTAATATCCGCTCCACAATCACACTTCCGGCACCCACCTAGTCAACATCCGGCCTGCCAGATTCATCACTAACATCACACATCACATCATAACGTCTGGCTTACCGGATTCACCACCCACATTACATCCGGCCAACTCTCAACCAATCCACATCCAGCATTATACTCCATAACCAATAACAATATGCACCCACCTCTGTGACATCACAACACACAATAAAATAACTTAGAATAAAATATGCAGCACCACCCTGTATCCATCACTGTGTCCTGAACAAGCAACAATGCATAACGCGTTGGAATAAACATATAAAATTGACGCCCCCTACGACGGACCATACAAGGTCAACGTCAGGAGCGGCAGAGTCATAAAAATCCTTATGAAAGGCAAGGTGGAAACGGTATCTGTGGACCGTGTTAAACCTGCACACTTCGAGTGCGAGCCTGAAACAGGTACAGAAATAAAGCGCAAAACGCAACCGAAAGCAACAAATTCAAAGACTGCTGAGATCGTTCGCTGGACCCGACAGGACTGAATAAGATCCAGTATACTCTTACTCAAAAGTCAGCCAGGACGAGAGAACAATCGAAAACGAGTACACAGACACAGTCTTCAGCGACTAAAATTGGTCTGAGCCGGCAATCACTCTACAGCATCAAGCCCATGGAGTAAATTTGCCTAGACAACTCACATCATATATAGCGATGCATTCTCGAACCCCAACCGTTTCTTGCACTAACGAGAACGACGGCGGTTTGCGAACGTACTCATGTGTACCCTTACATTTACGGGGTAAAACTCTCAATCCAAACGACACGCCTAAACGACACGCCCAAACGTACGGATTTTATGAATAACTCGAGCATCGCCGATCGCGACAACACATTATCGGATAATTCCGTGAAACAGACAAGAGTTGGACGAAAAATCAATACTCTAGCCCGATTCGTGCGGATGGCTCACGCCGCAGTGGCGCCTAACGACATCTACGGTGGGACCAACTGCCCATATCGCAATAATCATATATGAATTCCGCCAGGCCTGGTATAATTAAATTATGTGACATGTAAGTCAATTAAAATATATATGACGGTAATTTTATTACTCAGTATTGAATGTATTAATTAAATTTACATAGGCTCGGACGACACACGTCGAGCAGCAGCATAGTACATAACGTCACAGATAGGTTGTGTTAAGAAGATAGGAACAATGGTGTTAAGAGGATAGAAACAATGGTGTAAAGAGGAAAGGAACATTGGTGTAAAAAAATGGACTTTAAATTGTTATGCTGCGCACGTCATGTTCGCCACCAAACGACGCTGTATTTTTACACCCTGATTGTTCAACTGTTTGGTTAATCTATGTTGGTTTTGTGCACTGTTCAAATTAAACGACGAGCCGACGATTTACCCACAAGTTAATTTGTTTTGATACGTTGTCACTTAGCCTGGGGGTGATGTATGAACAGTGTCCTGTCCCGCTTCGGGACCGCTCGGGTTTACAGATACTCTGAGTGGACGTCGCCCGAGCGGCCTTGTTTTGACTAGCTTTTGCCGCCAAACCGATCGCTTTCCTCTCTCACTACAGGCACCGAGATATACAGACGCTCCGTCTAGACTGCGGAGCCAAAGCCACATGGTGTAAGACCGTCACGTTCTGTTTGATTGTGTGCACAGCATTGTTATGTCTAGACTACTAATAAAGAGAGAATAAGAAAAAGAAGGAGCCAAAGGAGTTATTTATTTACCGTCGCTAAAACATTGAACGAAATGATAGTGGATCGAAGATTGGTGAGGGCAGTCTGCCGGCGTGGCAAATGACCAAACCAATAGTTAGCTCGATACATTTACTTTCTAATATACTATCCACAATTTGTGTGTTAAACCTGTGCTTCCATCCAGGCCAATGACATAATCATTTTTTTATTTCTTATTTATGCATTCCACAGGTTTCTCCGTTTCTATGATTTTTTTCATTTTACAAAATCAAGGTACACCTTCCTCACAATTTTGCAAACATCAGCTTCATCTTTTTTTGCCAAATATTTTATTTGATAGTTATAATAAATATTGCTATGTGAATGTGAATTATATAAAACTTTTTATAATACGTATATGGATTTAGTACTTTGGCCAGTTGATGCGATTTGCTAATCACCACCCGTAAAAATGGTTATTTATCAATAATACCTGGGCCTCATATCTTGGTGCCGGTAAAGGGTGTCAGTTGTTGACACTCAATTTGACTGTTTAGCGCCAGAAAGCGACACAATTTAATAAAACATAATCGCCGCGTATACACCGCTGGTTGAGCTGTCAATTATTTCAAAGGCTGGCATATCTCACACTGATTAGTCATAGTCAAGTCTCGTGGTTCGCTGCTCATGTACCGATTTGTTACGAGATTGTATGTGTGGCATTGCATTGCTGTATTAAAGTTGGTCCAATATCTACAACAGTGACGAGGCAATTATCTATACAGGGAAATTTGGCTCACATTAAGTGCCATATCAGTGCTGTATCAGTGTAGCCCAATCGTATGTATTTTATTGCACAAATCCGTCTATAAAAAACTGTCAACATTTTGAACTGGATTGTGACTTTTTTTTGTGATCAAGCCAGAGTGCAATTAAAAAAATATGTTGAAAATGGTCATGCGTACTGCGTATCATATGGTGTATGCACATCTGTAATGGTCAATCAGAATTTAGAAGTAATGTTATGAACAGTAAATTTTGCTTGTTCTGAATAACATAACTAACAACATTTTTTGGTAAGCTCGGTGTTCTAGGGGTTGGTATTAGTATTCTAAATATTGTCAGTCTAGAGCAAAAATTGCCCACTGTTGCATAGAGCATATGCAATGTTTGCTTTAGACTTGGGATATATTGATTACTAGTAATAACAATGTGCCATGTCATCTGTCATACATCTGAGCACCCTTCATAAATAAATTTATTCCAACATATAAATTCAGCCATATAATTTGATGCGAACATGTGGCATGTTTGTACCTAGGCCTATGCCTAGTATTAGGCCTATGCTTTTTGTGTGTTTAGCAAGACATAATGCAAGACATAATTTATAATGTGTATAATAATGATTATCCTATGAATAGCTTTAAACCTCCTATAAAATTACTTTTTTGCAGAAACAACAAACTGTATTTGAAAAAAAAAAAAAATTATTTGTATTTGTTATTGTTACAAAATAAATCGTTTTTGTCAATAAATTGACAGTTTTATTACAATTTAAGATATGACACAGTTTTTATTAACCATAATTGGTAAAGTGTAAATTGTGTTGATATTATACGATATATAAGTCATTGCTGAAGACGTCAGAATCACGTCTTTTTAGATTCAAAACCAATGACCATACCATAAAATAACCAATGGATAACAAATATTTTTTTAAATTATAGCTAGAGACTTCATTTCAAGTATGAAAGGTGCTCGCGATGTGTAAAGTCAAGATTTAATTATTAAAGTTCTCGAATTAAGTTATTTTGTGGTCAGGAAATGAGACGTTATTTAGTGGTCCTTTACTGGTAGGCCTATGTGTAAGTATCATACCATGAAATTATAAATGAAAAAACAATACAAATAAAGTTGTTAACTGATGGCTTAAACCAGAAACATGTGTGCAGCTAGTTTAGCGTGAAGGCATAATGATGTCTAACGTTTTAAATTTAAAAAATAATAAAAAATGAGTAATTTTGTGGTCATATCTCAGGGGGCCTATGTGTGATTACCATACCATAACAGTTTAAAAATGTGCTTATTTGGATGGTAACTATATGTAAAATTGTTGGTTAACCTCACTGTTTGACTAGAATGATCAGATACATTTCGTGTAATATGTTAGTAAGAGTCCAATATATACGCCTGTAGAAGAAAAATGACAGACAAATGAATGATGTAAGCCCCTATAGATGATTTGTGTAATTGGAAATGCCTGATTGGTTATTGAGATCATTCCCTTTATTTACCAATAAGGCCCAATAAAGAGTTTTGGGCATACCTACGGTATAAAAATGTAGTAGCCTAGGTTCTAGATATATTAAAGGGGTCCATTGGGACAGTTAGCATAGATAGTAAAGGGGTCACCCCAATCGCGCACGCGCATGTATCCCAATGGTCCCAGCACTACGTGGGTCATTTTTTTCACTTTGCCTCAATTGGGTACTAAAAGGGGTGAAAATTTACACTTCACATAAGTGATTTATTTTACATGAATACCGATGACCGTGTATGTGTGCACTATAAAACAAGGCGGGACGAAAACTGCGTAGATATTGGCTAAATTACAGGAGTTTAAAAATATAAGTTTAAATAATGGGATACGTCCGTTACCATACGATGCATCTCATTTATAAACCACAAATAACTCGTCTAACGCAACAATAGTACAGTTGAAAGCACTTAAAAAAAATAGGACATTACCTATTATCGTTTTTTTGTCATTGATGTGTCTGGTAGGCCTATAGTTTCATGGTGAGGAAAGCTGAAGTATTTGCATTATTTGTATACATTTATAGAAAAAAGTATAGCAGCTCTTACAATTCTGTTTAGGTACGGGAATGTTGCGCTGAATCAACCAAAATAATTGTAATTAAAAATCTGTCGTAATAGAAGCGGAACTTGGGTATATAATTTTATATGGGCAAGACAAATATATAATTAATGACACTGGTATTAAATAATGTTTTACTTGATAACGGACGAATCACTTTTATTCAAATAAAATTAGTTATTTAACTTCTTAAAAAATCATTTTTTTATGCTAACATTTATATATAATACACTTAATCTAGCTCTGTGCTGTCGTATATGGTTCAAATAATCAAGGATACAACCTCATAAATTAATAATGATTTCAAGCTAGCTTTACTTATATATGGATGGTACCTGATCTACAGTAGAAAACACCACAAAAAACTTACCATTTTTTTCTAGTGCCCGGACCGACCCTTTGTCGACCAATACAGATAAAAAATAGCATAAAACAATAACGAAGTGGTAGTGTGCGTGCTCCTCTCAGGACACAGCAACACTGTGCAAGCTAGGTAATGGACCTAACTTTGCTCTAATACAATGACTATATGCGAGTAAAACCACAACAAATACATTGAATCATGGTGTTATGAATTGCTTTTTCACAATGTGAAATAAACCAAATCACTGAGTATGATTATTCCATAAGGAAATATTGCAAATAGGATGAATATAAGTAAAATAAAATTATGTTTTATAATTTTTATATTCGCCGAATATTTGAGCCAATCTGAAAGGGAGAAACATTTTATTGCTCTGAAAATCCTCTCCCCATGCTACCTGGAGGGGTGAATCTGAAACACAGACAAGCATCCTACGACTATTCTAGATACCTCTCAATGAATACTTGTGGTAATGGACGTATCTATCAAGCTTGGTTTAAGAGCTACGATCATAAAGCAAAATATTTAGGTCATGTAACTGTTGAAATCTGTAAATTAGTGCTTATTCCATTAAATGATTACTCTGTTAATTAGAATAACAAGTATATGTAACACGTATTAATTTGATTCTACTGTGATTTGAAACAATCCATTTTAATTTTATTCAAATAACATTATACAGCAGAACACTCCAATAAAATTTGCACTTTTATTTGATATAATGCAGAACACGTACTATGTGTAAGTAGCTGAACTTTTAAATTAAGCAGAAAATGCAGTTGCTGCAAATAACTAAATTTAACTGCAAATGTCTGTCTTTGATACGCTCTATTCTTATTAGAATTAGAATAAAAAGTATTTGTAACACGTATTAATTTGATTCTACTGTGATTTGAAACAATCCATTTTAATTTTATTCAAATAACATTATAAAGCAGTAGGGCCTACACTCCAAAAAAATTTGCACTTTTATTTGACATAATGCAGAACATGTACTATGTGTAAGTAGCTGAACTTTTAAATTAAGCAGAAAATGCAGTTGCTGCAAATAACTAAATTTAACTGCAAATGTCTGTCTTTGATACGCTCTATTCTTATTTTCTATTCTTGAGCAGGCATCTTTTTCACCTTACGAACACACCAAATCAATTTCAACTCGTACATGTGTTTGCAAGGTGGTACAACAGCTATTCATAAAATATCTAATAAAAAACTGAACACTTTTAGCATATGTAAATATGCGAAAACTGTGAATTTCTGTTTGTCATATGCGCTTGTTGATGGCTTATTAGAAACAGGACACCATGTTAGAAAGAGTATCACGCATGACACCATGCTAGAAAGAGTATCTGCATGACAGGTCTATAGAGTGCTGATATATGTATCTTTCAAATCATCATCACGCATTTTTCGATGTACACCCCGCTACTTTTTACTCATTGGAAGGCCTGGTACGGGCTAAATAACAACTCTTCATCCAGGGAAGTGACCTTTTAAAAATGCCTGAATTCGGGGATCACCCTATTTTCATCTAAAAATAGCAACGAATCACAAACATTCGCCACTGGGGCATACCAAAGGCTACATGAAGCTTGGCCACGCCGCTAGTGTGGCTCTGAGAACCATTCTCCACACATAGATGTCGCTCAGGTCAACCCCCGCTCTCTCTCTGTAACCACACGCCATGTTTTGGCAGAAACTGCTCATTTTGAGCAGTTTTGTTGATATAACAACTGTAGGCTTATAAACACGCTTGAGTGTCCTAAATATATTTGGCAAATATAAAATATCACTACTCCGCTACATATGAGTTTCTATCGACAGAGAAATAGAAAATAATCAGGGGATTACTTTTTCCACCTACGCGCTGCTGTGAGACGGTTCATGCTTATATTTTTCTGACAGAATTTGCAATCGGGTTTACAACACTGACAAA
Source organism: Flabesymbios commensalis (assembly GCA_964017125.1). Taxonomy (NCBI): domain Eukaryota; kingdom Metazoa; phylum Annelida; class Polychaeta; order Terebellida; family Flabelligeridae; genus Flabesymbios; species Flabesymbios commensalis. The sequence continues at coordinate 33,602,694 of OZ024905.1, read as the reverse complement.
TAAAAATTACTGAATGACATGCGAATTGTGCTGTCTCAATTTATCCATTTCTGACCAGAATAAATATTTCTTACCTGCAACAAACTCTTAGATCAAATGAAATGACTGTTAGTAAAAAAAGATAAATAATGAGTCGAAGTGGACACCATGGTTATACGGATGATTATTCAAAACTTGAAACTCACGTGGAAACGGCTGATAAATCTGGTCAATCGCCATGCGTGCATACGACGATTTGAGCGTGTGGTATCAGAGATATAATCTCTGAGGTTAGAATGTCTGGGATCCAGAGTAGTCCAGAACCTGCACCCCAGTCTCCCCTGATTAAACACGCTAGGGTCTAGTCTAGCTGACTGGTTCATTGATTTATTGTAAACATTTATTTTTATTTTGGAAACCAAAATAACAACTCCGTAGCATTTATGTTGATCATTTTACATGATAAAAAAGGTTGAAAGTGTTTCTATCGTATCCCTAGCCTCCGTCATTGATTTTTTACATATTATCGCCCATCGATCCATACTAAATAACGGAAAACCTTTATTATCGCCCATGCCCATTTCACAGAATAGGTAGGCGGCGTATACTGAATCACGGAACGGAACGGAACGCCGAGAATCACGGAACGGAACGAAATATCAGAATCACGGAACGGAATAATAGGCCTACACTACAGCAGTTACTTTGAAACCACCAAGAAACAAATCCAAAGTATTGTTGACAATAACGTTACGGAACATTGTCATGACATTGCCAATCATATGCCATTGGTATACATAATTGTAATTGCTTATTGACAGGTGAGAAGAATTGACAAGTCACATCTCGGAGAAGCTGATCAGTAGGCGGCGTTACTCCAGGGCAGTTGACACTAGCTGAGTTGTGAAAGAATGGGTTATGAAGTAGACTAAATAGTGATATGTCAACATGTGATAGTAGATTACAGGAATTAACATTATAAACATTAATATATTCTATATATTCAATTAATATATTATTATATTTATGTTGTATATGCCTACCATTAGAACAACAAGTAGGTTATATGTGATTTACATGTGATTTGTTACTAATTACCTACTACTACAGCGCACTAAGGGTTATTATAGCTTATTATTGTTTTATTTTATTACTACTTGATAATCTTAAGATTATGTAGGGCCTAATATTTATATATATATATATATATATTATATATATATATATAAATTATTCAAATTCAGGCTATTTACTGCATTGTAGACAATGGTATTAAACTACTTTGTCTGTATTCATCTATTCACTTTGATCGAACAAACAACCGCGCCTGACATGTTAATCCTGCTTGTATGATATGCTCCACGCATACCCCGCCAATAACACGCTATAACAGTTATCACTGTTATCACAGTTATAATATCACCTGATCTGATACCTGATCTGCTCCCGCCTAAATGTGACAACATTCTAAGCTCTGAACACACGTTTATTTAGAAATTTAGACGTGTAATTCGACTTTTTTTTTAAACCATTGCAAAATTAATTTACCTACAATTGACTAAATTAGTCATCAGCTTATGTCCTTGCTCAAACCTAATGTGATGCTGTAAGGAAGGGGACTAGGTTTCCAAGGTATACATTTTCTTTTATGTGTATTACAGTTCACTGAGAGAAGTGCCTTTTATTTGTTATATAGGAAGTAGTGTTGGTGCAAACAGTATTGTGTTGACCATAGTATCAATAGCTTCAGGAATATTTGATTTGATGCTGGATTTGAATTGATACTGCGGTTCCAATCATTTAGTCACCTTTATCATTTGCAAAAATCTGCACAAAGATGAATAGTCATCTTTATCGTTTGCCACGTGTTTATTATTATTGTTAATTCTTTTTTATCGAGTTGATAGTTAGCATTGTCACTAGTCATATTCATGATCATCACATGTATATTATATTTATAGTCGTCAGAAACAGCCGGTAGTAACAATTTATTGTAGATTTATTCTTATTTGTTCAAATATTGTTTATTTGATAGGAATATCGAGTGTTTTAGTGCAGGTTTTTTTTCATCCGGAACAATGGAATTAAAGGAAAGAAATATATATCTCAATTAAAATGTACATCAGCCTAAAGTGTTACATTTTAATAAGTTCTTTAACTTCTGTAACTCTCTGTTTTTCCAGTATAAATTGTGTGATTACAACAAAGTTTGTTTGAAAATACAAATTGGTTTATTTTGTTTTTGTGATTTGTTAAAATGTATTTTGAATGTGCTGGAAAAATAAAAACAATTTTCAATTCAATTTCAATATCTGGATATAGAATCATTCCGTTCCGTGATTCTGTTTGTTTGCTCAATACTTAGTATATTACTTTGGATACACAAAATACAATAAACTAATATACACTAATCGGTTAATATTTGTTTATTATAAGCCCTTGCGATTCAATATTATAAGAAATAAAAATATACTAGTCTATATGTAAGGGGTTTAAAAGTTAGTATCGTATTTGTTATTGCTGTGAGTGTGACTGTCAGTGCATTAGCTGAGTGCGCTCGGTATAGGCTGTCATATTATTTATAATACAGTAGGCCAATTATTTTAATTTCAAAAGTGTAGAAATAGTCTACAACAATAACATTAATGTGTATATTTTTTTCTAATATATTGTCGTCAGCTTATATCATTATCCTTGCTCATATCTGGATAGAATCATTCCGTTCCGTGATTCTGATATTTCGTTCCGTTCTGTGATTCTCGGCGTTCCGTTCCGTTCCGTGATTCAGTATAAGCCCAGGTAGGCTTGGTAGGGGAGAGTGGCGCCCCTTATAGGTAGACCTCTACTTTCAAAAAAATTTAAAATTGTATATTACAATTATGCTGAGCCTTTTTATGTAACTGCCAACTTGATAAAAGTATAAGAAATATTTTTAAACGTTGACGCTCTGACCTGAATTTTGCTAATTCTGGCAGGGATACTAAAACCATAAAATTATCCAGACACTTGAACTTTTTGAATCAGCTGAAATAAACTATTGAGATGTGCTATCTGTAGATATTAGGTTTTAAGATACAGCAGGGCACCCAACAGTTCTGGGTCAACTCGGACCATAACTAACTCGGACCCTGCTACAAAGTCTTTGGTATGAATAGCGAGGGAGACCTATAAAGCGAGAGAGGATCAATAAGAGGCCGTATTTGTGTATATGAGATGGCAATTTATAACTAAATATACAAATATATGTTATAAACATCATCAGGGCTCGACAAATTTGGTCAGGAAGTGGTAGCCCAGTTAAGATGAGCTGGTAGCCCGGAAGTAAAACTGGTGGCCCTGTACCCTACTTAAATTAGACTGACCCAGTGAGACAGCGGGGACACTGAGGGGGGGGGGGATGGATTAAAATACATAGTGAATCATTTATTATGACGTTGAAGGCGCAACAATAAAGCTTTGACAGACAGCGTTACTATAGGCGACACAAATTTATTTACGGGTAGTCTACTTGTTTTACCGATTCACCGCCGAAAAAAAATTGCAAAAAAAATTGAAATATCGATAATATTATTTTTTCTGTCGTGTGGATTTATTCATTTCAAAGTTTCTTTCAAACTGTTCCTTTCTCAATGTGCCAATGCAATACTAAACAGTCATTATTTAAGTTGTCAGTCTGACACAACTGAACATGCAGCCAGGTGCCGACATCAGGTTTGAAAAAAAACTGTGACTGATCAAGGCTGACGCTATGCACGCTATGGCTCTGTTAATGTGTCACACATATTACACGCTAACTCAACCCGAAACACCTGGATTGATCAATAATACATTGCCAACCAGGAATTAAAAAAACAAATGTTATGGATGTATTCTCATTGAAATAATCAATGGCAAACAGGCAGTGTCAACTTTGGGCCGGTATCTTCGTTGTTGACCCAGCATTGAAGTTGAAGACAACGCACGCATACAGGCACTGTATGCATGTGAATGTGGTCGGAGCGGGACGTCGCGGCAGTGTTGTTCTAATGCTGGGCCACCGTCGTAATTGGTTACCTACATTGGACCGGCATCGGCTTGGCGTCTATAGGTGGCGTGTGTCTATCCCACCTTACACCCAGATCTAACACACAGCGCTCGTTTTGTTGTGCAGTTATCCAGCTGGCTACGGCGGCGTGTGTTTTGCTATTCATTCACGTCTTATCTCTCTCAGTTTGTCCAGGAACACCTTCTCTTATATCACCTCAACACTGAACATTAATTTGATGTTGGTCCACTGTCTACGACGCTGCCCGAACATCTGATCAATGTTGGATCAACACCTTTTGTTTGTTGGTGTGCAAGCGTAATGAGACAATGGCCGCGATCGTCTAACTACCGCTACTGCAGATTACCCATGCAGTGGTCAATATAACTGCACATCGGCACTTAAAGACTGGTGGCCCGGCGGGCTTAAGATAGATGAATGGTGGTGGCCCGGCACATCAAACTGGTAGTCCCGGGCGTCCAGGCACGGGATTTGTCGAGCCCTGATCATAATATACTTATAACTGTATCGAAACTGGCTATAATTATTGCAACAGTTGACAAAAAGAATGATAACAACAACGAGAGAGACATTATTAAAATCGGTGGCGGCCGGCCGCCATTTTGTCAGATTGCCCAGTCTGCCAACAGTGGGGCCATCTGGTGAATAGAACGGGGTGTCACAAGTGACAGACCGTGTACATTACTGAAGCAATCAGGATAGCATTGATAGCAGCGTAGTATATTATTTTAATTATATAAAAAAAACACAATAACACATATTATGCGTAAATATAATATATATTTTATTGACATACAAAATTCATACAACAAGCATTTAACATGATAGGTAATGTACACACATGCATAATATACAATATAATACAAAATTGAAAGCTGTAGCTAGTCCTGTGTATGGCATATATATAATATCATCATACGATCTTACATTAATGATCCACATTCTTAATTACTGTTATTTCACCGTTGTGGTCTTCGCTGTTCTTTCCCGTTTCTTTTGGCCAGGCTTGTTACCATCGGCGGTGGAGCGTAGAATTGTTAATGCAGTGTCACATAACAGCGTCACATAACAGAACAATGTTGTTGGGGTTTGTGAGTTTTGAGAAATTTAAGTAGATGGCGGTCTCTTTGTTCTTTTGTTTTATTAATCCTTGAATTTACCGTTTTTTTTTAATTTTTAAAATCTGGGACAAAAGAAAATTTACCTGTGCTAATGAAAGCGCACTCTGTATCTTTATATTGGAATTTAACTAAGTCGTGTAAGGTGTTAATTAATTCTATGATGGACAGGATTTCCAATTTACTCTAGTTTTTATAACATGATTAACTGATTCGTAATTATTGTTTGTCCATGTGGTGGAAAGCCAGGAGTTATTCTCCACAATATCGCGATTACTTTCAATTTTAGGAAAAATGTTTTTAGTAAAATATGTCGAAAAATCTGGAGCTTCTTCTCTAATAGTATTTAAAATTTGTTCAGATTTCCCTTCGAGGACGACCTCGTCAATTTCGGAAGTCAAACCATCTGCTCCAAACATGTTACTAATAATTGACTTTTGAATTTGTTCTTTTGTAGATTTTGAAAGGTGTCTCTGTCCGTTTAATATCATTTTAAAAAGAAAGTAATGTTAAAAATCAGATAATTACACTATACAATAACGTCTATGTATCATTTATATTAATTTTTAGTACTGTAGATACAGTCCATACCTGTTACTTACAAATATATCGAGAATATTAAAAAGGGTTTTTAGTACTTGATAATTCTCTTAAATAAACTCGGTCTAGGAATTTGAAGAATAAAATATATCCTTTATTGTATCAGAAGCCTGGATAAACGTTAAAGTTTATGTTATCGCTCTACTATGAATGTTTCTTTCAATCGCGGTAGGCCTACTCGTGTACGCATCAACGCGGTATCCTTTACCTATCTATCAGATAATAAAATATAACCAAAAATATCTATTTGACTATATGACTTTTATTAAATACGTATGTGAAAGTGGTCTTTAGCATGAAGGCGGTTAATTGGTCTTGCCTGGGGGGATTAGGCCTATCAGTTGATCACGAACAGAGGTGTGAAACGCAGCAAGTGTTCTACCCACTGTTGTCGTCAATTGCATTTTGGACGGTGTTTTATCTACTGTTTTCGTCAATTGCATTTTGGAAGGTGTTTTATCTACTGTTGTTGTGAATTGCATTTTGGACGGTGTTTTATCTACTGTTGTTGTTAATTGCATTTCAGGTGGTGTTTTATCTACTGTTAAGTTAATTGTTTTTTAGAATGTTTTTTTTTTAATTGCATTTCACCTAGACCGACTTTTAAATACACAGAGAGCTTTGATGTATAGGGCTATATGTGTGGATGACATACATATCCAGATGCAACCAGTTTATATTGTAATCTTGAACGCTACAGTGTATTGTTATAGTATTATAGATAGTATTATAGCTTGTAGGTTTAATACAATGGTCTTTCTTGTGGCCGGCGTTCGGAAAATACACGCCCGTGATACAATAGGCCCTATGCCGACGTGCGAGTCATGATCAGTTTGTATTTCTTTTATTTCTTGTTATTCTGTGTGATTTATATTAATAATATGTAGGCCTATATTTGGTTAATTGTGATGAAAAAGTAGGAATACTTCTGAAGTCTAAGGAGATTTAAATATTATTTTTGTTACATTTACATATATAAAATATATATATATATTATATAAATATATTATTAAAAGTCACCCTATAACTCTTTATTTTTATTTTTTTTAAATTTTGGCTGATTACTAATGATTCGTGCGCCAGTGGTAACGTTAGATATGTACGTGATGTTCGTGTTTTAGCAGGAGCGCGAGCAGCTAAGTGATTACCGGGTACACACCAGGTGTAGCTCACAGTCGCCTGTCAAAGCGAAAGAGACTTTGAAAAAACGAAGCGGAGTAATAATAATTATTGCATAACGACAATACAAGCATATATGTTATTGTGACATCAATAAATACATCATATACATGCATTACACTGCCATATGAAGCCTCTTATTGATCCTCTCTCGCTTTATAGGTCTTCCTCGCTTTTCATACCGGCTACAAACGGTGTCCGAGTCGGTTCATTGCAGTGTCCGACTTGGTAATGGTAGAATATAGTGTCAGAGTTGGCATAGGGTCCGACCCATCTAAAACCAACTTGGACCCTATTTCATGGATTTTATTAACAATATTAAGCCTACTGAATATAGCAGACCACTAGTCTTTTTTTGTTTTATCTGCATGTTATCATTATCATTTAGGCCACGCTATACCAAAAAATATGATTATACACAGAGACGGGCGGCTCGTTCACCACAGCACGAGACGGTTCACTATGCAATGGGAATAGTGGCTTATAAAATAGAACCTACTACTTGTAGCGAGCCGCCTTCTCTAATCATTTTCATTTGCAAATTTACTATTTTTTTTGTGGCCTAGCTACATGACTTCTAATTCCAACCATCTCTAATAATCAACATTTTATTCATGTTGTGGCAAACCGTCCTGTGATTGTGTCGCGAGCGTTGTGGGCTGTTGAAAATTGCCAGAAAAATTCATTCCTATAAATAATAAAAACTCCAGCTATGTTTTTTAATCATAGTGACCTTAATATTAGTAATATGAAACTCTTATTTATAGCTTTAGGCCTTAAATTAATTAAACTACTCAACACCTTAAACATGAAAGAACGATTTGATGACGTACGGTTATTGCATCAATGTAGCCGATATATTTACTCCGCACATTTCCATTGTTTGACAATACCAGAGTAAGTGTAATTAACAGGTATCACCTCTATCACGTGTGAGTGTCAATTACGCTCCCTGAACTCACAGTTGACCAACGCTTAACGCTCCTGCTATCGATATATCCACAGCTGAAGAGTCACACTCTCGTGTTGTTTGCTTTTGTAATTCAATCTTGCTGATTCAACTTAACATGTTTGAAAACTGACGTTGTAGGCCTATGTTCTACCAAAATATATAGACCCTATAGAAAGAATATAGGCCTGGGCCTACTAGGGACCGGCGCTAAAAGGGTTAATCAGATCTCCATTGAAGGCCTAGTCCTCTTTTGACTGGTAAATGCGCAACACAAAAACAACCCTAACAATGTAAAAAAAAAAGTTATTTTTAAATATACTGATGAAATGATCTATAATATCTGTACATGTTTAACTTTATTTTATGAGTTGTACGTTGCCAGTGTTTCATCTAGCTCTTTCTAACATGGCGCATGCTACCTTTTTGAACGCCATGGTGCCCTTCGTGAGCGCCATGTTGCCCTTCGTGAGTGTATTGCGCCATATTGCCCATCTAATATTCAGACAGTGAAGTGCCTCTTTTAAAGTGTTTTTATGTCATATTCAACACACCCAGGCCATTGGGACTGTGAAAAACACCCCGGTGACTGATGTCGCATGTTCACACCTATGACGTAATACCTGATAACGGCCTGTGTACATAGTAGTAATTACTGGCGATGTTTACATACCTAACTGATTCTGTTTATACCATTAATTGGGGAGGGTGGGTGTTGGAAATGCCTAACTGGGTGCCCGGCGTGCATGATAAGGTGCCCCTAATGATAGCTGGCGCCATGCCCCTTTTGAATCCTAGATGAAACACTGGCTGCCTGACTATAGATAGGGCCTATCAGCTGGGTCCAAATAGTATAGGCTACGAGCTGGTTATATAATCATGGAATCCGACTAATATGCCTTTACATTAGGGCCTATCAGATGGGTCCAAGTAGTGTCCGAGTTAGTTATGTAAACATAATCATAGTATCCGACTGTGTTTAACTTATAGGCCTATCAGCAGGGTTTGAGTAGTGTCTGAGTTGGTTGTATAATCATGGGGTCCGAGTTGGTATAGGGTCCGAGTTGGTTTATCATAGTGTCCGAGTTGGTAGTGTCCGAGTTTGGTCTAAGGTCCGAGTTGGTATAGGGTCCGAGTTGTTTTATCATAGTGTCCGAGTTGGTAGTGTCCGAGTTTGGTCTAAGGTCCGAGTTGGTATAGGGTCCGAGTTGGTATGGGGTCCGAATCGTCTGGTCACCCACCCAATGAGTAGTGTTGCATCTCCTGGGGCTACCCAACTGTCCCAATGAGTGCCCCGCAAAACTTAGTGTAACAGAGCAATCAGACATAACAATCAGAAATTTGGGCATATATAGCCTCCGGTCCCAGTTTTTAAGTCCACAAGGGGGTCATGGAAAAAGAAAAACTTTGATGGATTTTCATTCTTATGTAGGTACGTCAGAAGAAGTCATTTTGGTTTTTTTTTTGTGTTTTTTCAGGATTTATGTGAATTTGTGATACACTGCAATAAAAGACATATTTTTCTTTGTTTGTTTGTTCTTTTTGCTCACTATAACAGAGTTATTTGTTTTGAATGGAACTTTTATCACCTGTTCTTGAGTTCCCATCATTAGATTTCTCGGAATTACGAAAAATGATACCAGCTCTCGCCTTAAATTTCATGATAGCTGCAACAAATGCTTGAATATAGGTAAGTGGAACAGGCATGCTGTGGCCCCTCCTGGTAATTTTATTGGACAATTTTAATTTTATTGAATCTACCTAACTTATGGCTATGAAACTTCCTCATAAGGCAGTGGATATAGACCCCTGGTCTATTTTTAGCTCCCGCCGTCACCGAAGGTGAGACGGAGGGAGCTATGGATTCCGCCTCCGTTCTGTTTTTTACCTCTTCTTTTGCCTATAACTTTGCAAGAAAATAAGCTAGGATAACAATTTTTGGTATGTGGGTTACTTCCAGGTGGATAATAGACAGGTTAAAATATTTTTAATTGAAATTCAATATGCAAGGTCGCAGAGGAGAAAATGATGATGTTACGGCGTTGGGCCGTCCGTGAACATTTCGTTTCCGGAGCATATCTCTGAAAGTACTTGTCCGATTGTCTTCAAATTTTACACACAACACCTAGGGGGTCTAGTTGTGGCTTTTAGGCTATATGAACTTTGACCCACTTTTGGTTCAGAACTATGACCTATTTAGACGTTTTGACACACACTTCGTTTCCGGAGCAGATCTCGAAAAGTACTGGGCCGATTACAGTCATATTGCACATACAGGTTCTCTAAGGTTCCTAGTTGTGCCTTTTCAGGTTTTTGGACTTTGACCTTAAAGTTGACGCAGCACTTTGACCTAATTTATAACATCGGTAAATCCGACTAAAATATTTTGCGGAATATCATGAAAACCGCTCAAGATAGCTACACCATTACTATAAAACAAATTGTAAGGTTACAGGAGAGGATGCATCTTGAAAAATTTCGAATCGATAAAATTCAAAATGGCCGCCCATCGGCCATTATTCACCTCGACAGGCCTGATATTGCGGAATATCATGAAAACCGCTCAAGATAGCTACACCATTACTATAAAACAAATTGTAAGCTTTCAGGAGAGGATGCATTTTGAAAAAATTCAACTCAGTCAAGTTCAAAATGGCCTATTGGCCATTATTCACCTCGAGAGGCCTGATATTGGGTAAACCATGCTAGATAGCTAAACCATTACTATAAAACAAAATGTGAAATTTCAGGAGAGGATGCATCTTGAAAAAATTCGACTTGAACAAATTCAAAATGGCCGCCTTTGGGCCATTATTCACTTTCACATGGCCGTTATTTGGTAAACCGTGCTAGATGGCTAGACCATTACTATAAAACAAAATGTGACATTTCATTAGAGTATGCATCTTGAAAAAATTCGACTTGAACAAATGAAAAATGGCCGCCTTTCGGCCATTATTCACTTTCACATGGCCGTTATTTGGTAAACCGTGCTAGATGGCTAGACGAATTAAAAATGGCCGACAATCAGCATTATTTACCTCGATAGGCCTGATATAAGGTAAACCGTGCTAGATAGCTAGACCATTACTATAAAACAAAATGTGACGTTTCCGGAGAGGATGCCTTTTAAAAACTTTCGACTCAATCGAATTCAAAATGGCCGCTTATCAGCCACTATTTACTTTCACATTGCTGATATTTGGTAAACCGTGTTAGATAGCTGGACCAATACTAGAAAACAAAATGTGAGATTTCAGGAGAGGATGCATCTTGAAAAAATTTAACTCGTGCAAATTTAAAATGGCCGCAATCGGCCATTATTCACTTTCACATGGCCGTTATTTGGTAAACCGTACTAGATTGCTAGAACATTACTATAAAACAAAATGTGAGATTTCAGGAGAGGATGAATCTTGAAAAATTTTGACTTGATCAAATTCAAAATGGCTGCCTTTAGGTCATTATTCATTTCACATGGCCATTATTTGGTAAACCGTGCTAGATGGCTAGACCAATACTATAAAACAAAATGTGAGATTTCAGGAGAGGATGCATCTTGAAAAATTTATACTCAAGCAAACTCAAAATGGCCGCCTATCGGCCATTATTTACTTCCACATGCCCAATATTTTGCAAACTGTTAGATGCTAGTCCATTACTATAAAACAAAATGTGAGGTTTCGGGGGACGATGCACCCTGAAATTTTTTGAACTAGTCTCCATCGAATTCAAAATGACCGTAAATCAGCCATTATTTACCTCGATTGGCCTGATATCAGGTAAACCGTGCCAGATAGGTAGACCATTACTGGGATACTGATTAGGATCATTAATTTCAATGGAGGTTTGCAATCTCTGACAGACTGTCTAGTTCTTATCTTCCTCTTAGACTGAGTCTCTTAGACCTAGTTGTCTTGCGTCTTGATTTCAGACCTAGCCTAGGACTACATTAATGACCCTACACGAAATTGCTTTAATCAAATTCTAATTCGGAGTGGGAGCTCCTGGACTTCTTGTCTTGTCATTTTTTGCATTTTTTTACGAAAATTGAAAAAATGGCACCTGTTAAAAAAAATTATCAGAAGGGGCCACAGCATGCCTGTTCCACTTTCCTCTTCAAGCACTTGTTGCAACAATTATGGAATTAAATGCGAGAGCTGGCACCGTAATTGCGAGAATTGTAATGATGGGAACCCCCGGAAAAGGTGATAAAAGTGCCATTGAAAACAATCAACTCTTTTAATTTCACAATGATGGCTTCATTTATAGCAGTAATAGTGAGCAAAAAGAACAAACAAACAGAGACAATTATGTAGACCTTTTATTACAGTGTATCACAAATTTACATAAATCCTGAAAAAACACGAAAAAACATCAAAATGACTTTTTGGAATGTACCTACCTTGAACCATTTTTTCTATTTTTTAATCCCCTCACAAGTCATAATGGAACTGAATAATTTTTTATATGGCAAATTACAGCTGTAGAAAAAGGTACCATGGCATCAAATAACTTGAACTTTAACTAGTGTTCAACTGCAAAATGTGCATGCCTGGGTCGGTCAAGTGTTGCCTATTGAGTACAGATTGACGGCAATAATATAGCCACTGAACTGATTACAAGATACTACTTAAACGAGACATTGATCCAATGCTGTTTCAATGCTAGGCCAACGTCTGCGACGCTGGCCCAACATTGAACCAACATTGAATAAATGTACAATGTTTGAGAGAAAGTCCTCTGCAGCCCAGCAAACAGAAGACATTTTCATAACATTTATACAACATCGGCCAAACGTTTTTGACGTTGGTCCAGCATTGCATGAAGTCATACAAATGTTTTTGTGTTTACTGAGTGTCAATACATGTACAAGCTTTTGGGGTCAAGCAGTTTTCAAATCCCCGCAGTAATAAAGTCAGTTTGTTTGCAAGCCAGCGACCAAGTGGGGCCAAAAGCAAAGTGCTTTTAATTATTAACTCATAGATGTATGTAGTATATATGAACTTGCTGTGATTTGAGAACTTGCTCTTAATGAGGCTTTGGGTATGAAACGCATATTTAGTGTTATTATGGAATAGGGCCTTGGCCTACCCACAGGCACTATTGCCTTCTGGGGGACCGTTGTCCCGCGAATTTTGACAGTTGACCACACCTTTAACCTCTCATTCAAGTTTAGATAAAAATCACATTTCAATCAATTGTTTTCATAGGTTCAACCTACCCCACCTACGGGGCACCTTGAACCATGAATCGGGGTACGATAAAAATTTGAAATGAAGGTTTTAAAATGACACATAAGCAGCACTATTGCCATCTGTGATGGCCTATGAGTTATGTTTGTACAACACCCGACTGTTATTGAAAAATCAAGTGGTTCAACTTGCCGCTATGTTCAGGGTGCCACACTCTTAACTTTTATATTGAACTATGGCTCAACGAGCTCCACATTTCTTGGTTCAACATGCCCCATCAAAATTCCTGAAGATAAAATGGCTGGAAATTTTTTTCTTGCCAAAACAAAATTTAAAATAGTAGTTCTTATTCAAGATTGGCCTTGAAAGGGTTTCTGTGAAATGAAAATTGTTACTTAATGCTACGTTTCAATAAGAATTAGAAGAAATTAAAATCACCCCGTAAAATTCACCTTCTAGTTGATAATTAAAAAAAATAGAAAATTTGATAAGGTGATCAAATGTGCTCTTTAATTTTTTGTTTGTTCACACACTATTAGGTGGTCATATTGATGGGACATCTAGCGATTGCGACTTGAACAAACTGAGAAAAGTAAAGTGGTTCAACGTACCCCTATGGTCAAGGTGCTCCACTCTCCCGTACATTCCATATTTTTTTGAATTGTCTAATAAAATTATGCTGAGAAATGAAATGAATCGGGCTTTAGGCCACCTTTGTGCACGTATAGGCTAAACTGGGCCAGGAGAACCTCCTGGATGGTGAGATGATTGAGATGACACTGTCCTCCAGACACAGGATTCAAAATACGAGCCCTGGCGGTCTGAGGCCAAGCACGCTACCTCTCGGTCACGCAGGGTCCCCACAATACTGACTTTCACACGTGGATGGGGAAGAAACATTTTTGTTTCTTTCAAACCGCCGAGTCCGGAAACCGAACCCCAAACTCTGGCGTGAAAGGCAGCGGTGCTAACCCTAGGGCCCCCGCCCAATTATGCTGAGCCTTTTTTTGTAACTGCTGGCATGCTAAAAGAAATATTTGACCAAATTCCACAGTTTTCACTGAGCAAGACAAAAGCTGTGCTAGATCCAAATCTGAGCTGAATTATAAAAATGTCTAAAAGATGTCACCTCAATGTTGCAAATCGCCAAAGGATACAGAATCCAAAACATCACCCAGACACTCGAACTTTTTGAAGCAATTGAGGAAAACTACTGAGATGATGCCGCTGTTGAGAGTTTTAGTTCACAAGGGGGTCATGAAAGAAGAAAAATTTTGATGGATTCATCCTCACGGCTAAAAAATTACCATTTATACCCTTTTACGAGGGACAAGAAGAAAAGTTACTATTTCAACAAGTGTCACTTGTTGGTTAAAATACCAAATTCATAAAGGTTTATAGCTATTATTAAATGAGGGTATTTTGTGATTACTTTTTCTCTCCATAACGTTTTTATTTTTGTTATGGAGTGACAGGAAATACGCGTTATGGAGAGACGTTTTTTTACTAAATCGTGCATAGCATCTATGTATTATGCTATACTATGATTATTTTTGTTTTTTTTCTAAATGAGGTTGTAGTAGGCTTAGAGGTTGTAGGGTGCCTAAAAATTTAATTGCATAATTTAGGTAGAAAAAAACGCGTTATGGGGAGACATTGAATTAAAATACTCACCCAAAGACTTGCACAAACGTTACATTATTTCTAAACAAAAACACATGTATTATATCTTTTTATCACGATTCAATGCATGAAGGTCTTGCACAGCTGTTTTGTACCAGACAAGTGATATTCAGACATAAATTGCATAAAAAGTGGTAAAATAATACAATTATTAAAAAAAACTCGTATGTAATCTTATAAAAATATAATACAGGAAGTGTAGAATAAATCACCTCTTTATGTGAGATTTAGAATGTGGGACAAGGCTTTTTGGCTAAAATTGGATAAATTTACATAATAATTCTTTAAAAAAACGGATTTATGTTAGAATTTTTTTAGTTTTAATATTGCTATATTGTTAAATAAAGGTCATTCATTGCATTAATGTAATGAAATCAAATCAAAATATTCAATAATAAATATTAAAAGGTGCGGACAGTGCTGGTGCTTAAAATTATAGGATCCCTCTTACATGAGGAAGCATAGCGCGGGCAAACAAAACTTCACCCAGGTTTTACTCTAGGCAAACTAGTGCAGCTTTCTCCAGGTATCATCATTGTCATCATTTTTCGTAATTGTGAGAAATCTAATGATGGGAACCCCCAGAACAGATGATAAAAGTGCCATTCAAAATAAAATAACTCTTTTAATTCTACAATGATGGCTTCATTTCTACCAGTAATAGTGAGCAAAAACGAAAACAAACAAAGAAAAATATGCCTTTTATCACAGTGTCTCACAAATTCACATAAATCTTTAAAAAAAAGAAAAAAAACACCAAAAAGATTTTTTCGTTTGTACCCAATATAGGAATAGGGTGACAGGCACTTTAACTTTTTATTAACTCTGCTTTAATAATTAATGTAATTCTACAGTTCTTATGATTTTAAAAAGTCTAGCTTATTCTTCAAAATCAAATAAGGAATACAAAACTTATGGCAAGAATTGTATTTTGAAACAGGCTGTTTTTGTTTATGATAACATAAAGACACATTGAAATAAAACTGTGATTTTTTACTGACTGATGTTTTTTTATGGTCGGCACGTGCTGATAGTGATAGCTTAACCAGGGGTATGGCCGGACCAATGGTTGCCAACTGGTGGCTTCGTCACAAATTAGTACGAAGCCCCACCATGTATTCATATGGAAGGTGATACTAGTAATAGCCATAAAAAAACAGAAGCAATGTGCTTTTTAATTTTTAAAATCTCAAGTAGTTTTTGAAATACTGTCATTTTTGCCTATTCAATTTTTGCAGGAAAAAGGCTCTTTTTTCAATAGAAATAAAAAAACTTCACAGCTTTTCTTAAAGGTTAAATAAAAAAAAAACTAAATTCCACTTTACGCCAATTTTTTGTGGCATCATTTTCATAATTTTTTTACAGGAATGTTTGAAAATATATACTTTAACTGTACCAATAGATTATTTCATTGTACTAGGTCCCTGGTCCCAGAACAAAATATTTAGTTATGAAGTACGAACAAATTTGCTGAAATCTGTACAGTGGGCGATAATAGACTAAGTTTAAAAAGTTCATAAAAGTTTTTTTCAAATAAATAGAACACATTTTTATGCCTTCAAAGATCATAACATTTATAAACTTTTTTTACATGTACAAAATACAACAGAAAAGATTACATCATAATTTTTACACTATTGGAACTCATTTCAATAATGTTTTAATATGGTTCCCAAAACGGATTCTGGGCACGTGTCTGGGTGAAAGTTAGTATTGTGGGGAGCCTCCGTGACTGAGAGGTAGCGTGCTCGGCCTCAGACCGCCAGGGCTTGAATTTCGAATCCTGTGTCTGGAGGACAGTGTCATCTCAATCATCTCACCATCCTCAGGAGGTTCTCCTGGCCCAGTTTAGCCTATATGTGCACAAAAGTTGGCCTAAAGCCCGATTCATTTCATTTTTGCCCTACCATTTTTGCCCTACCGCGTAAGATATCTAATTTTAACAGTGTAGTAAAATCTGATATGTCTCAAGTTATTATTTGTTCTATGTTGACATTGTATAATAGAATAATTAATGTTGGGGTTTATTATTATTAACGGCCACAGAGACTGACGAGATAAAGAAAGACGTTGATGGGACAGAGTTAATAACAGCCACGCCCAGGTCATCGTTTAGTATGGAGAAGGTGGATAAAGCGCCACTACATATACCCTAGCATAGCCCACAGTACATATTAACCTTTTCATTCCCAACTCGTATCAAAATTCATAGGCCTATATATTTTATTGAACCAATAAAATATTTTCATTTATATATTTCTCAACAAATGTATTATTATATTTTTTTTAGAAATCGAGTTATAAATTAGTAAATATCGTATTATATTTGACCAGATAGTTATATGAGTCTGAAGATCGTGTGATAAATTCAAAGAAGATTGTGATATGAGGCATATATCAATGTAAAATCTAATACATATGTTTTAAATACGTAGTATGCCGACATTGTATATTATAATTATAATACATTATTAAAAACGTGTTGAGGTCTATTAACTGAAAAACGTCCGATTGTAGCGCATTAGCCTATATTACAGATACCCTGATGACATCGCAAGGCTCTGACAAACTGACCGCCATGTTTTAGGGGGCTTGGCTCTACTGTGATCACCAGAGCGCGCTAGCTGACTAGGGCCAACACCGCTACCGTCTTATCGGTAGTCGGAGTCACTGTCTTTTTTACAGGGCAGCTGTGGAAAAATGGTCGTCAGTGCAGCCGAGCTTCACGCAATGTGAGTAGCTTGGCTTAGCCGGTATATTACAGAGCATGTACATCAGAGACAACCCTTGTGTGTCACACTATGTGTATTGTAGTAACGTTAGTCCTCCCGCCGTTGTATACAATGCCATCCCTGGTAAACACGAGACGTTGGCCCGCCCGCCGTCATCGACGTTGGCCCAACATCAAAACAACATTGAATCAACATCCCGTGTTTGCTGGGTCGTCGTCCGATATTAATACCCACACTAGACTATATAACACCTTGGCTGAATGGCGGGTGAACGCCGTCATAGACCTGTCTGTCTCGTCTGTCTGAAGAGATTCTGTGGCATAAATCTATCATGGGAAATGTAATTGTTTGGTCTTTTTAATACCGGTATATTCATATTTTGGCGACTCGTTTCTATTTTTCCAATGCAGGGTTTCCAATGTTTCTAAATACAATTTCATATATCGTTGTGCTGACATACAAGAACCGTCTAAAATGAGGGTAAATTATTTGCAGGTTAATTGCGGCCGTTGGCAGTTAAATGTCACACCCTTATTGATGCAATGCTTTGATTACCGAGTGGCGACTAACTGTTAACCGCGACCGTTGGCAGTAAAATGTCACGCCTTGATTGGTACAATGCTGTGACCACCGAGTGGCGGCTAACTGTTAACCGCGGCCGTTGGCATTAAAATGTCACACCTTCATTGATGCAATGCTCTGATTACCGAGTGGCGGCTAACTGTGAGAATGGGATATGTGTGTAGTGGCCATCCACGGCCATTAGATGCTATTTCCACTTGGCTCCGGTCCGTGAAGTACAGAAAAAACAACACATTTAGACGCGATATACGGCAGAAGAAATTTAACCATAATTATAAAACAATTCGGACTTCAACAATTTATAGTCTGCATTCGTTATATACCCAGCACCAGGCCTTCCAAGGAGTAAAAGGTAGCGGGTTATACACCGAAAAATACGGTATATACAGATATACCAGTATCACTAACTAATAAAAAACTAGTATCTTTTTATTTTGCTTTTTTATCATATAATCATGTAGTCATCTACCGAAAATGGTGAGTAGCGAGAAGAATTAAATCTACCACCTTTTTGTCATTTTCGCATATCCTTGGAAACGACGGACCCCCCTCATATAGATCGGTCAGCGCTATGTATTACCATGCTTACAATTGATCCAATAGTGGGCCTGCGTCGAAGACGTTGTGCCAATGTTAACCTAACATTAAGTCAATGTTGCAACAACAACGATTTTTGTCAAATCAAAAGTTTTTGTCAAAACAGTACTATCATGGGCACTCAATAATGCTGAAGCAGGTTATCTAATACAATATATATATATTTATATCATAATGAAGTGAAATAAATCGGGCTTTAGGTCACCTTTGTGAACATATAGGCTAAACTGGGCCAGGAGAACCTCCTGAGGATGGTGAGATGATTGAGATGACACTGTCCTCCAGACACAGGATTCGAAATTCGAGTCCTGGCGGTATGAGGCCGAGCACGCAATCTCTCGGTCACGGAGGCTCCCCACAATACTGACTTTCACACGTGGATGGAGAAGAAACATTTTTTTATTTTTTTCAAACCGCCGAGACCGGGAACTGAACCCCGAACTCTGGCGTGAAAAGCAGCGGTGCTAACCACTACCCTAGGGCCCTAACCCCATAATGAAGTATGTTGCTCTAATTTTATTGAATTACGAGTATATAATATACCGTATTCATTTACCTCGTCATTTAAGTACCGGTAGTTCTAGTTACAGTGCATGTATGAGGACTTGATGACCGCAAGGGTGTGACCACAGCAAACATGAGACGTTGACCCAATGTTGATTAGATATTGGGTAGACGCCGTAGACGGTGGGCCAAAATTGAACCAGCATTGGGTCAACGTCTCGCGTGGGTCTGCAGTGCGGCACTGTGTATTGGTGCTTGTTATACTTCCATGTAGTCTGGTGTTTGATGATTGCAGTTGTAAGTACAAGGATTAAGTTGTTGTGTTTATTGGAGCGTGTTGAACCCTGCTTATAAAGGCTTGTTAGTTATCCCATGAATAATATAATGTCAGTGATAATTATAATACTTATAACACGATTTATTAAAAAACATCATATAAGTTTGTTTTATAATATTTATTACACGATTTTTAAGAAAAGTCACTACATCCGGGACGGGGTGTTAGGAGTGATTGCACAGTATTTTATTATACTGCTATCATGTGAACTAACAAAGAAAACATCTAGCACTTGTGCATCTAATTATTTTTAGGCAAGTTTTTGCAATCTAAAGTAGTTATTGGCGGAAAATATATATTTGTTTTGATTACAGTTTTACATGCATGGCCCATTGCTTTAATATCAACTTCAGTCTGATGCAAAAAAATACTCTCAATAATGTTTAGAACCGCAGGGCTCTTGTTTTTTTTTACACAGCAGTTTTATGTTTACACAAGTGCCTATCTAAGAGTAAGAGTACAGGCTAAGCAGGGCGTCACAAAATTAATTGTGAGGGTAGTGGACTTGGCGGCTCATAATGGCCTGTGGTAGCCCGCCAAAAATGCAAGGTTGTTCGAAAAACGAGTCACTCGATATATTTAATTTTTGTCGCAATAATATGTAGGTAGGTACATCACAAAAAGTAAAAATCAAGTAATGTGGGGCTAGAGGCTATGCCCAAATTTCTGATTGTTGTGTGCATATGTGGTACATTT
Organism: Flabesymbios commensalis; assembly: GCA_964017125.1. Taxonomy (NCBI): domain Eukaryota; kingdom Metazoa; phylum Annelida; class Polychaeta; order Terebellida; family Flabelligeridae; genus Flabesymbios; species Flabesymbios commensalis. Next base: position 33,582,498 of record OZ024905.1, on the reverse strand, counting down.
GCTACTGTTACTGTATTGCTGGGCCCTGATGTATCTAACAACTAAAACTCTCAATATCTCCGTAGTTTTCTTCAGCTGCTTCAAAAAGAGTCTGGGTGATTCGTTGGATTCTGTATCCCTTAGGCAATTTGCAACATTGAGGTCACAACTTTTGGATGTAAAACTTAGCTCATATTTTGATCTAACACAGCTCAGCCAAGACAGTGGAATGTGGTCAAATATGTCTTTTAGCATGTCAGGAGTTCAGCATAATTTTATAGGACCATTTAAAAATATTTGTGATGTACTTAGCCCAGTCTATACTAGTATAAAAATATTAGTACAGTGTTAGATGCAAGTTCCAGACTATAATCATTGATAACAAAGAGGTACAATATGACTGTTGAGTGTCATATTTGAGTTTTTTAAAACATTTATTTCACTTCTGATATTTGGAATGCTTGGATTATTTTAATTTCTTGGGTATTATAATAGACATTTAACATGGAAAGAACACATATTTAATTGCAAGCAAAATTTCTAGAACAGTAGGTGTCATAAATAGATTAAAACATTATATACCACATAATGTACTACAGTAGAACCTGCTATGAGCAGCGAGTCTTATGAACAGCCAACCGCCTTTGGGAGGCCACTTGGCCATTCCCCAAAATAGCATTTCCTATATAAATGAACCTTCTATGAGCAGCCACCTGCCTTAAAAGGCCACTTTTCCTGTGAAACAAGGGTGGCTGCTCATAGCCGGTTCTACTGTACTGACTATCTACAACACTATAATAATACCACATTTGAACTATGTGATTCTGACATGGGAATATAATTCAGATAGGATATTGAAAATTCTAAAAAAAGCTGTCAGGTCAATTACTTTAAGCAAGTACAATGCACATACTGAACCAATATTCAAAACATTGAAATTACTAAAGATAAAAAATATTTTTAAATGTCGAACACTTAAATTCTGCTATAAATTAATCAATGTTAATCTTCCGGCATTATTTCAATCACGATGAGTGGTATTCTCCGATAAGCAACGTCCATTATTATAACACAAGACGGCCAAAATATATTCTTTACTTATCGGAATAATCATCAATTTGCGAAAAAATGTCTCAGACACGAAGTGGTAATCACATTTAATAATAACCCTTTGACTATATAATAAATAAAATGCATACACACTCCATCAATCGATTCTCTTTGTATTTAAATACACGTTTGCTATTGTGCCCTTGGATATCGTGTGATTTTGATAAATTTTGATTGATTATAACACCAAATTTTTATTTGAAAAGTGTATGATTTATCATGGTGCACTCTGACCGAAATAAAATTTAAGTCAGTGTGTGACATATTAGTCTTGCGCTTGAGTTTTCTATATTTTTAGCTGCGACCTAGCTCTATAAACGCTGTTGTCTGTCTGTCTGTCGTCTGTCTGTTGTCTGTCGTCTGTCGTCTGTAACACTTCCCGGGCAATATAGTCAGAGTTTCTCGACTAATCAACTTCTTACCTGCCACTAACACTCATGGGGGTTAGGGCCAAACCTGATTAGGTTTTCACGATAATCAGCCCATTATCGGCCCTCTGTTGGCCAAAAAACATATGAAAATCAGCCAAAATTGAGGTTTCCGGACGCCAATGTGAAAAGTTTTTGACCAATCAACTTCTAACCTGGGACTAACACTCATGGGGGTTAGGGCCAGACCTGATTAGTTTTTCACGATAATCAGCCCATTATCGGTCCTCTGGTGGCTGAACAACATACAAAAATCAGCCAAAATTGAAGTTTCCAAACGCTAATGTGAAATGTTTTTGTCCAATCAACTTCTAACCTGGCACTGACACTCATGGGGGTTAGGGCCGGACCTGGTTAGTTTTCATGAAAATCGGCCCATTATCGGCCCTCTGTTAGCAAAAAAACATACAAAAATCAGCCAAAATTGGCGGTTTCCGGACACTAATGTGAAAAGTTTTTGACCAATCAACTTCTAACCTGGGATTAATACTTTTACTTTTACGCGTCAAACATGCACTTGTTTATATATGTCTATATGTATGCACACAGATTGTAAATCTATTGCTGAATAAACTTACTTACTTACTCATGGGGGTCAGGGGCAGACCTGATTAGTTTTTCACATAAATCGGCCCATTATCGACCCTCTGGTGGCCAATGAACATAAAAAAATCAGCTAAAATTGAGGTTTCCGGAAGCTAATGTGGAAAGTTTATGACTAATCCACTTCTAACCTGACAGTAACACTCATGGGGGTTAGGGCCAGACCTGATTAGTTGTTCACGAAAATCGGCTTATTATCGGCCCTCCGGTGGCCAAAAAACATACGAAAATCAGCAAAAATTGATGGTTTCCGGACGCTAATGTAAAAAGTTTTTGACTAAAGGATTTCTAACCTTACAATTGCATTCATGGGCATAGTCTGCAGAACTGATTACATTTTTGAGTATATTGGGCCATTTTTGGAACTGATTCGTTTCTCAGGGAAATCGTCGCAGCTACCAAATCCCTCCGATTTGCACTTTTCATGTCATATGTCAGGTAATCATAGATTAGCAAGCAGTTTTTCACCAGTGGTGAATATGGTAAAGCAAAACGTATCCTGTTCAGATAGATTGTGAGTGATATTAGGGAAAGTTAACAATTATGTACTAATTATTGCTATGTTTTCTGATATATATTTTACTTTTATTTCTATAGTTTCACAATGTGGGTATCTTTAAAGTAATTTTGATGGTATTTTTATGCGCTCAACAGTGCTTTAACCTACACTATAGAGGGCTATAAATTGAGCCGATCTTAATTGCGAAATGAAGTGTTTTGGTCAGGTCTATCTGGGTCAATCAAAAGTCGGCCATTTTCAGAGCTTTTTCCGACTTTAAATCTCATTTTCTATGTAATCTCTGAGTTTTATGAGATTGTTCTTTATGGCATAAGAGTCTATGGTTATTAGGCTTTTGTAATGTTATTTTATCTTAGTTCTAAGCGTGATATGTTACTATTAATGAGAACTTTGTGGCAATATAAATGTATCCTAGATCTGAGAAGTGGCTTAATATAGTTCGCCATTGAAATAATGTTTACACACTGAGGCCAAAATGGTAGCTTTGTTTGACAGTAAATTAAAGTGTTTTAAATAACTTTTAAAGCGTAATTTCATCAACAGATAGAAAAAGTGTGTATTATAGCAAGGCATTGTAAGGTTATGATGGCTTAAAACTGTAGGCCCTACTCTCATTGTAAATATTGATGTTATTTTTCATGCTGAGTGAAGACATTTGTCATGGTATATCTTTGTTTATGTGATTGTTTATATGATCGTACAGTTCACTATAATTATTGTATTGTTTTATGAGATGCTTAAATGATGATATCAGGATGTATAAGTACTTATAAGCCAGAACCAGTTACAGTATATCTGGTAAGCCAAGCCAATGTTATCCCTCCATTTCCTCATCATTTAGTTAGGTTACCTAGCTATAGACAGGATATATTAAGTCGGGTTGAGTTGCAGGATGGTGAAACCGTATTCTAGGATTTCTGGTAGCTAGTAGTTATTACTACCGTATATTGGCAGTTAGTAACCACGGTTTATAACTGGAAATATGTTTGATTAAGGGTTAGTCTGGTTGAGTCAGAGAATGGTCTTAGCTCTAAGTCTCTTAGCTATATGTCTCTTAGCTATATTGATTATTACTACTATTAGTTAAGCAGCCCTCGCCGAGCCGGGCTGCTTACTGTATTCCACACGGTCCGCCGCCGCCTCTGCCGCCGCCGCCGCAGTTATTTGTTTTCAAGATAGCTACTAATCTATCAACTTCTGCTTCCTCATACTTCACATAGCCATCACATACCACTGGGGAATTGTTTTTGTGACATTTTGATCCCCATATCATCAACCCTTTAATTACTATGGCCACTAACGAAGAAATGCTCGTCAGCGTTAGTAGGACAGAGTTCCGACTTAGGACTTCCTTCTGTCACGATATTGCCATGATTGTGCAGAAATCGACGTAAAGCAATATTCACCCATATGTGAACTGTATATTTTCGTACTCAGATTTGTAGAGATATTTTGTTTCAAAAATTATGTTTCAAACATTTTTGCCATGTCTAGTTAGTTTGGATATTCGAGTGTCGGTACTGAAATCGAAAAACTAATATACAGGACAATTAGCTGAGATACAGAGAATAAGTGAGGTATGTTTTATTTTGCCATTATATTTTTCATTGTATGATTTTCATAGCGTCAAATCCAGCCACGAGGCTCAACAGCGGAGCCAATGCAGCACCCGCATCAGTGCTGGCACTGATGTAGGCCATGGTAGCCTTAAATAACCGGCAATAGCGTGTTTGACATTAGGTCTTTCACGTGGGATGAATGGAGTTACCCAGAGGGAGTTATCCTTCCTATTGTTACTCTGGGGACTATCCGACCCGAGGATAGCGGAGCTGCGCAAAATGCCACAGAGTTTCAGCATTAAATTGCACAGGGAAAACTCAAGTCTCCGGCCGTCTAGGCATGTCTGGGGGTATATCCCCTAGAAATGCCCAGAACCCCTTATCGGGCGAGCAAAGGAAAACGCTCTCAATAACTCACCGTGCCCTCACCCCCACCCTCACATCATCATCTGTACATCATTCATCTCATCAATTGACTACAACTTTTTTAGCGTATTACAATGTCACTTAAAAGACCTTTTGTGCCGAAAAGTGACGTAAAGCAAAGATTTACTACTACTACTACTACTATGTTGGGCTAGCGTCGTAGACAATTGACATACATCAATGCAGCATTGCCAACCCTACAGCGTAAACAGGTTAGGTCTACACCGGCCCAATGTTTTCCCAATGCTGGGCCTGCGTCGCAAACGATGAACCAACATTAAACCAATATCGGGTCAGTGTGTCGTACTGACTAAGACTGAACACAGTAAGAACGATGACCGAGCGCTGGGTTCATGTTAATCCACAATCTGAGATGCCGTCCCAACATTAAACAAAAAGTGGTTGTTAACATCACTTTGGACATTCAGCTGTTATCTTGGTCTTACACAAAAGCAAGTCTACAACAACACAAGTAAAGGACGCTTATCCAATGCTGCTTTTATGCTGGGCCGTCATTGTATAGGATGGACCAACTTTAATACAACACAGGTTGATCGCATGTACTGGTCATAATAATACTAGGCATATAATATCAAACTTAGCCCAGTATAGGGGAGACATAATTATATAAACTTTCAGGGTCAGGTAATTTTATAAACTTTCAGGGTCAGGTGTGGGTCACAGCCCTATCAGAACGCAGCAATTACAGAAGAGATTTTCAAAGCACTGTAGCAGGGCCACCTAGCTGTGCTAGTGTGGCCCTGAGAAGGAGGCTGCATCTATATGCAATGCTGTTGACTAACGTCAAGGCTCGGGAATGTGTTGAGTGGGGGACGGGGTCCACAAGGGGTGCGTGGTCTGGTTGTCCTCACCCAGGTGCAAAAAATTCAGACTTTTAAATTTAAGTGCTTAGAATGACCTATTTTAACTGAAATAACATCAAAATATGAAATATTTTAAAATTTCCTGGCCAACAAAGGGGGATATCCCCCTTCTGGTTCTATGCATATTTTGCTCTAAATTGTCACACAAAAAATACCTTTATGATATGTGAATTAAAAGCATACATTTTAAATGAATAAATAAATAGTTAACAGAAGATAACCTAAATAAGATTTCAAATCACACAATTGAACTAATTCAGTCATCTCATCCAGCCGGCAATGTCAGCCACTAATATAATAGCTTTGATTTATTATATATATATAATTGAATATATATATATATACTAGAATCCAATTTATTATTGGGTCTTTCTTTTGTTATAACGTATTATTGGGTCTTTTAAAGGAACCATAATTTAGACACATTTAAAAGAAACTTCTAAGATAGTAGCTTTAGGGTCGGTGGTCGGGGATGGAGGTGGCGCCACCAATCTATAAATTTTCCGTCATTTAGTTATGTTTCTATCTTAACTAAATGACGGGTATTGTTGGGTCATTCTAAAAGACCCAATAATACAATGAAAGACCCAATAATACATTGGATTCTAGTATATATATAAATATATATATATATACTAGAATCCACCAATCTATAAATTTTCCGTCATTTAGTTATGTTTCTATCTTAACTAAATGACGGGTATTGTTGGGTCATTCTAAAAGACCCAATAATACAATGAAAGACCCAATAATACATTGGATTCTAGTATATATATAAATATATATATATATACTAGAATCCAATTTATTATTGGGTCTTTCTTTTGTTATAACGTATTATTGGGTTTTTTAAAGGAACCATAATTTAGACACATTTAAAAGAAACTTCTAAGATAGTAGCTTTAGGGTGGGTGGTCGGGGATGGAGGTGGCGCCACCAATCTATAAATTTTCCGTCATTTAGTTAAGTTTCTATCTTAACTAAATGACGGGTATTGTTGGGTCATTCTAAAAGACCCAATAATACAATGAAAGACCCAATAATACATTGGATTCTAGTATATATATATATATATATATATTTATATATATATTTATATTGGTACATAATGCAATTCACAATAATCTGCAGAAGCGATGGTTCTTGTTTGATGTTGCAGTTGACTTGTATTTGGTGGTTATTTAGGATTAGGTTAGGCTATTTTGTGGGGAGTAAGCATGTTTAAATTATTTGAATAAATAAATTTACACAGATGATATAAACTTTGAAGTAAGAACACAGAAATAACATACATTTCATCATCAGTTGCATAGATTACTTGTATATATAAATATTCACTCTCACATGACAATTACCCAGTGCATTTCAAAATAACAAAAGATACTTACCCGCGGCTAGCTTAATTTATGTAAATGTCTCAGAATACATAAGAAAACTTTAAACATCGATATTGATGTGTCTGTCAATGTGTAATTGCAGTATATGTGTAGCAGCGCAGTCAACTCAAGTTAAGGCTTAAGCAAAGCAAATATCTTCAGAATGGTCAGCCTTAGTGATGACAGTCGGAGATCTGGGGTAAGACTATATTTGTTCCATTCAATGTTGGGATTGAATTTCAGTTTCAAACGAAAGAAACATTTTTTTTATAAAACTTTCAACAGCAAAACTGTTGCTGTATCTATTAGAACATACCAATATATTTTAATGCCAGACGTCTACTTTCAATACTTGTTTTACTTGCACTTGCAGTATTGATTAATCAGGTGCAATGCTCAATTATTTTTCACAGTAGGCCCACTGAATTATGTTGGGTAATGATGGGTTGGGTAATGATGGGTAATACTCAATTACCATTGAAAACTGGGATCTGGGATCCATTTTAATGACATGTTCATTATCACCATTCATTTATCTTTTCAATTCAACTGCTAATGGTAAGGAGATATTACATGTATGACCTAGCTGGATTATTTCTGAAATAATTAATTTTCAAAGGAATGTGTAGTAGACCTCAATAGGACCCAGGGTTATGCCCACAGTGGTCGGCAGTGATCGCGGCCGGCCACCACCAATAATTTCAGACCACCAGTCGATCTGTGCGCCCACCACTATTTTCCAAGCATTCGAAATAAGGCATTTGTGGTTGTCTGAGACAACCAGAAACCGTGTCAGACAGGCGATTGTCCATGTGGAAATCATTTTTTGTGTCTGTTAGAAGTATTCCTAATCCTACACTCTAAACAATATAGGTTCTTTTTGGAGAATCTTTATTGTTTAGAGTGTAGTCGACTAATGGGTTAGCCACCTGACTTTCACTTGTAAAGCTGATATCATGAGTTCATCCCATCCAGTATGCAGTAAGGTCTGTAACTAAACAGCGAGATGGCGAGACAGTAGTATCGATTATCTCAATGGTTTAGCAAGCGAGAATGAAGTAGGCCTATGATGATTATAATCTATCATAAATTTAGCGCTACTATTTATGTAACATTTTGGTACAATAATTATCCAGCCTGTCATCTGTCAAGGTCCTGTTACATATATAATAATTTTATAAAGACATCATTAAACATAAAATAATAATGAAGTTAAAGTTTAATATCTGCAGGTGTGTAGAATTTGTGTTGGGCTGGTTGACTACAGTTTAACCCTTTCAATTAGGTGCTGGCGTAATTAATTCATTTCTCAAATTTCCGAACAAAATAAAATTGGCCGCTATCAGCGGCCACTCTATGTCGATCGATATAATACAATGTTCAGCGTGAATCGCGGACATACAGCAAAACATTTTTATGCCTTTTTCAAACTACTGAACTCCAATTACCTGATTACCGGCCACTGTGGACTTCCCTTGGCTGTCTGTATGGAAAGTCACTCTGCTGTTTCAAGTGTAATAAAATAATAATAATAATAATGTCACTTCTGCTCGCGATTTAGGTGTCAAAGACAAGTGCGACAGGTCTGGAATGACCCTATGAACGCTGCGCGTCATCTTTACTGTTGCGCATACACGTATATGTGTATCAACCTTTACTTTATTAGTAAAGATGCATTAATAGCAAATGCACTGCTGTGTTCTCAGTCTTTCCCAATAAGGTCAAAATTTCACTGGACAGTAGGTCCTGTAAACTTGAAAGTTTTACCAGACCGAAAGAAATTTCACCAGACAGTAGGTGTTCAATGGCCGATTCTCACCTTGTGAGACCAAAAAACGACAACAAAATGACCAAAAAATGTGGCTGGGTATTTTGCCGGACATACTTCTGTTTTACCAGACATGTCCGGTCGCTCCAACGTTATTGGGAAAGACTGTGTTCTATGTAGGAAAAATCACATATTTCATGTTGACTATTTTTATGACTAACGACAGAGCGCTGATAGTGTGAGTAAGGTGATTATTAAAATATCAAGATGTTAAATATTACGTCACCACGCCTTAGATGGGATATATGGATACGTTGCAATTCCATCACATGATTAATATCACTATTTTTCTTCATTTGTAAATGAAGTATTTATACTTGTTTACTTCCGATCAGTGGTTTTCGTGTTGGATGCGTTTAGATTTCTTGTAAAGATTTCTTGTTGAATTAAATTTTACATTAACTCATGAATGCATGCACCCGCAAACACGTGATAATATCCCAATGATGAATTAATGCCGGCTCAGCGTTGTGGACGGCGGCTCAACAGTAATACAACAATGCGGAGATATCCCGTGATTGACGGGAATGCCACTAGTAATATCTCAACATATCGTTACATGTGCGGTGAACGACGAGACGTGACGATTACATGTGGGTGGGTGTTGTCGACCAATCACAGTGAGATTATGCCGGCTGTCAAATGATTGACAGCTAGACCAGCAGTGACAGCAGACCTAGGATCAGTCATTCAACCATGGAGATAGTACTACTATATCCATGGTTGAACCAAGAAAAAGAGAATCTGACTCTATTTTCCTTTTCCTTGGTTCAACCATGGAGATAGAACTACTATCTCCATGGTTGAACCAAGGAAAATAGAATCTGATTCTATTTTCCTTTTCCTTGGTTCAACCATGGAGATAGTACTACTATCTCCATGGTTCAACCAAGGAAAATAGAATCTGATTCTATTTGCCTTGGTTCAACCAAGACGGCTATTGTGTTGTATTATATTTTCGCGCTTCTTGGCGCTAAACATTCAAGTTGCGTGTGCCACCTACAAACACCCTTTACCGGCGTCAAGCTATAAGGCCCATGTATTATTGATCAAAAACCATTATTACGGGTGATGATTAGCAACTCGCATGAACTGATCTAGGTACTAAATCCATACACACATTATTTAAAATATATTTTATTAATATAATTGAACATAATTTTTTAAACACATCAATATTTAATATCATTTTTATGATGTTTGCAAAATTGTAAGGAATGAATCCTTTGATTTTGTAACATGAATAAAAGCATAGATAATGGAGCAGTCTGTGGAATGTATACATATGAATATAAATATTATTATGTCATTGTTTTGACACACAAATCGTGATGTGCAATGTCATTATTTGTAAGATCAGAGCAAAGAGGAAAATAAAAGTTTTTTTGCAAGCATGTGTTTTAACACGTTTCATGATTAAATTTCTTCCTCAAGTAATCTCCAAATTATCCCAGTCTGACGGGACGTTATGCACGGTGCAACACCCAAAGTTCTGTATTACTGCAGTAAACAGGAGACGCCAACTCAATGCTGAATCAATGGTGCTCAATGCTGAATCAATGGTGACCGCCATTTGCGACCTCGAACCAGCAACAAACCAATAGTGGGGCCGTCGTGCTGCGGTCACTAAAGAGGCAGTTGGTCATCGCTGTGCCAATGCTGGCGCAGCTTCGACACAGCGTTGTTCTTGACAACCATGTCAAAAATAAGAAATACGGGAATTTCGTATCTATATCTAGCCTAACTGGTAAGTGCGCAACACAAAAATTAAAAAACTTTTGCTGTTCTAGTCTATGGACATGTTTACATCATATGGTCATACTAAGAAGCCAAAATAAAAGCACCGAATTGTTGATGATCTTAGACCTGGGCATGTCCCTTTAACTAATCGTTCCAGAAACAACCTCACAATAATTCATATCAATAACATTGATGTTTTCAATATAACGATGCTTCAGGAATTTAATTACGAGTTAAGGAATTGCAGATGGATTAATAGCGTGATCAATGGAATGATCTATTGAGGGGTTTACACGGGTTTGTTGAGCAATGCCTGTCTACATGTAATGTTGGGTCATTGTCGCAGCTGCTGGACCAACATAAAATCAGCGTTGGTTAACTGTGTCGTGTTTACCATTAGGTGTTTCTTAGGTTCTGACTTTGAGCATACTATTATACTTCATGCTGGGCGGTGGTGAACAGGCGCGTCTGTTTCACGCCGCCTACCAGTACATTCAAACGTAAATACAGCATTGTCAGCTGATTGTCAGCTGATTTTGAGTACAAAAACATGTCTGTGGTATAAAACAATAAGCGGCCACCTGTCTTGAACGGCCACTTTCGTCTCGCAGTAGTGGTGGCCATTCAAAAGAGGTTCTACTGTATTATAAGTGTTTATAGATCTATACGTTTTCTCTTGTTTGTGCTTGTACTGAGAAGTCTGTTGCCAAGCAGACATAGTCATTGGCCTGTGAGTGGGCTGAGTGGCCATCTTGTGGAATATCAAATCCACCAGGCTATGACCAGGGAATGTATCAGACCCAGGTGGAGAAAGAGGGGCCTCTGGACTGGAAGATTCTGCCTCTTCATCTTATCTGGCTACATCCCTTTGTGAATTTTGTTTTTCTGTCTGAACCTAATGGGATGTGATTTTCTAAAGTTGTCTATGACAATTTCGTACGTATTTTTCAGGTCTTTATAGAATAAATTTATCGCCTGCTGTGCACAATACCAACAAACAGCGTTATCTGCTGCGACACATCTAAGACTTGCCAGGATCAGCGGCCTCAATAGATGTATTATTTGTAATGTGTGTATAGGCATATAGACTGAGCAGCCAGCATGTATAGATTGTACGTTGTTTGGGAAGTTCGCTAGTAGGCCAGCGCTAATATTTGCTAGATGCTGCAATTACACACAGCTGAAAACAAAAGGTGCACTTTAAAAAATTTGCAAAACGTCAATATGAAAGGGGCAGCTTTAGTGTCAGACACGAAAGCATATCAGTTTGCTCGTGTTAGCCGACGTTGTTTGTTTGGGTAGATTTGGTAGGAGGTTGAAGCAGAGGGCTTGTAATGTGACCATACCGAAAAAGTAAATATCGCTGTCAAGAAAACATCTCAGATCTACCTATTTTCAGTTTGGCGCCGTTGTGTACATTAAACTATCATCTGTTAACTTAAATTTTCATGATTTTGTAGGTATATAGATATTTATTGATGACGGGAAGTCTGTGTAGTCTTATGTGTCATTAAAAATGAACATTACATACTATTATACACTGCATAATATTTTATGATAAAATAGACAATGATGTAAATATGTACAAGTATTAAATGATTTTACATAATTAAAAGAACTATACATGTTAGTGATACCACATGTATACATGGTAGATATATGTTTCCCGCACCCTTATTTTGTATTCTGAATACATGTACGTACATTCATGTTGGCTGCTGGAAACAGCACTATCAAAGCTAGTGCACCATTGGTTATGCTATCCCAATTATGGGGGCAGCATCCCCGTTGGCTGGGTTGGGTTGTCTAATTGAGAAGTAATCATATTAAGATGCCGGACTGACAGGTAAATCGTGTGTGCCATCGTGCCACTCACTTATTACATTATTGGAACTCATTCCAAAAATGTTTTATTATGGTTCACAAAATGGATTCTGGGAACTGTTTTTTCCCCCGTTTTCTGTGTGTCCCAAATGACTATCACTGACATCTTTGCGAAATGGGAACATGCATAGATTCAGTTTTCTGTCATTCCACAGACTATGGTAGGCCCACCAAACGTTGTTTCTGACTAAGAATAAATTTATGTATTTGCTGAGTTATTAGAATTTCCGTTGTCAATTTTACGACAGTTAGCGTATCTAGTTTTTGAGCTGTGTGTTGAGCCATTGCTTTATACCCTGTAGATAGCCACAATGCCTACCTTGAGATCAAACTAGGCCAATATAATGTTTAGAAATTGCCATAATAAGAGTTTGAAACTGGGGGAAGCTAGCAGATGTTCTACTCTTCAAAGCAAATATATTATGATATCGATACAATATTTTGCAATCATATATATGATGCAACACGCGGTACACCGGGGTACCGTTGTACCCCGGGGTACCGCGTGATTTGCAGCGCCACCTGGCGAATGCGCGGCAATTTGCGTTGCAACAGGTTCCGACATGGAAAGATGTTTTACTAATAGTCTTTAGTGACGAAAATGCCCTCAAAACAAGAATATTTTGCAAAATAAGAACGTTTTCCATCTATTTTTGCCCTCTTTTAGAATTATTTTACACCTTTTGGTACCCAGGGTACAGACCTGGAAAATAAATTAAATAATTAAATAAAATGGCGGATTTCTATTTAGTGCCCCAGGGTACCGCGTGGTGCATCATATTGCCTTTGAAAATCTAACCAATAGATTCTGACGCCATAGCCACAATTGTAGTGAAAAACATTCTTAAAGCGACTGATCTAGATCTCAGGCAAGGCACATCATTGGACGAGATGGTCTTCCCTGACCAATCACACACACAATATCTAGGTCACTCACATCTCTGGATATTTCAACATGTACGACAGACACTTGACATTGATACAGTGCAGTGTCAATGTGGCCGAACTAGATCTCAGGCACATCATTGGTCGAGAAAGTCATCTCGACCAATCTCATGCAGGATATCTGGGTAATTCATATACTAAAGGGCCGTCCCACTTTCCGGCCACACTTGTAAAGTGAGCCGATACTGCTATAAACTCGAAAAGCAGTATCTGCTTACTTGTAGTGTAAACAGCTACTGTGTTTTTTAATTGTGGCTGTGTATGTCAGTGTATATGTACACACCCTGCTTCAGGCTAACTGTGATTATGTAATAAGCGAGGCTTGGTGAACTAATTTATTTAAATTGTAAATATATCAGGATTCAAGATACATATTTGTTCTTTTCGGCTCAAACTATTCAAGATTTATATATTACATACTTCCTTAGCACCAATATTGACAAAATGACGATCAATTTTGTAAAGAGATGGAAAGCTAGCTGTTGTATGCCTGTGAGCAGCTATCACTCAGCAAGCACGAAACATTGACCCAATGCTGGGCTAGTGTTTGCGCAGTGGTTTTTGTGAATCAAGGCAGGCGATTATGGAAACAGCAATGCCCGTTCTGTTCATATAGAAGTTAACCTTTTCATTGCGACGATCTGACTTGAAAAAAACAAGGACAAGGTATGGTGAAATATTAAATATAATTGTCATTATTTTAATGTTCATGGTTATATAATCAAGATCAGTGGTTTTGAAAAAGTGTCCAATTGACAGCTGAGCTGTTCTTTAATTTAACCCGATTGATCTGATTTAAATTATCACCCATTGACGATTGCCGGTTTCGCCAAATCCCACGTTGCAATTCACATCCAACATTCACAAAATCACTTAATTGTAAGTATTGAATAACAGTGGAGAAAATGAAACTTATACTTATTTCGGCGACCGTCGCTATGACTGTCCACGATAAGCAGTGAAGAAATAGAGCCATGAAAGTGTATCAGAGCACTGAGGAACCAACTCATATCTCAAACATGGGGACGACGATTTTCATAATTAGTGGTAATAATAGATGATAAGCCACGTATGCCTATATACTAAGTATTGGTTTTGTAAATTGAGTTGAGTTTACAAGCATAGTAAAAAGCTTTCTTACAGAAGGTTTGTTGTTTGTATTGTTCAGCTTATTTTGGCGTCCAAATTCTGAGAAACAAAGTATATTGCAAATAACAATTGCAGGGTTTCTTTTTTGACCACAATGAATCCGTGCAGGATACTGATGAGCTGTTAGGAGGATCGTACTTAGGAGTGCAAGAAGAGGTACAATTCCGCAAGATTGACACAACTTATGTTATCATACTGATGTCCCTTGTATTGGTAAGTTTATTTTAATCACATTTTAATTAGCTCATCTGGCCTTTAGGCCTAGATGAGCTTATGCCATCGCGTTGCGTCGTCTGTCGACTGTTGTCCGTCGTCTGTCCACAATTCACAAGAAATGCTTCTCCTCCCTCAATTCTTATCCGATTTCAATTTATTTGGTTTGTTTGAAAGAGCTTGTGCCTGTGCATTAAACTTCCTCACGGATTTCAAAAAATATAATTATGCATTAACTTATTACCTAATTAAGACCTAATTATGGCACTCTGTCCACAATTCACAACAAATGCTTCTCCTCTCGTAATTCTTTGATTTGTTCGAAAGAGCTTGTGCCTGTGCATAAAAGGACCTCACAGATTTCAGAAATTGTAATTATCAATGAACTTATTACCTAATTAAGACCTAATTAGGGCACTCTGTCCACAATTCACATGAAATACTTCTCCTTCAATTCTTGTCCGATTTAAATTTAGTTTCGTTTGTTTGAAAGACCTTGTGCCTATGCATTAAAATACCTCACGGATTTCAAAAATTTAATTAATTATTAACTTATGACCTAATTAAGACTTAATTAGGGCACTCTGCCAACCATTCACAAGAAATGGTTCTCCTCCTTCAATTCGTATCCGATTTCAATTCTGTTTGGTTTGTTTGAAAGAGCTTGTATCTGTGCATTAAACTGCCTCACAGATTTCAGAATTTTTAATTATTAATTAAACTATGACTTAATTAAAACCTAATTAGGGCACTCTGTCCACCATTCACAAGAAATGCTTCTCCTCTCTCAATTCTTATCCGATTTCAATTCTGTTTGGTTTGTTTGAAAGAACTTGTGCCTGTGCATTAAATTTCCTCCCGGATTTTAGAAATTTTAATTATCTATTAATTTATGACCTGATTAAGACCTAATTAGGTCACTCTGTCCACAATTCACAAGAGATGCTTCTCCCTCGATTCTTATCCTATTTCAATTTTGTTTTGTTAGTTGGAAAGAGCTCGTGCCTGTGCATAGAACTGCCTCACGGATTTCAGAAATTTCATTCGTAATCAACTTGCCCTAATTAAAGGGACATGCCCAGGTCTAAAATCATAAAAAAATCGGTGATTTTATATTAACTTATTAATATGACCATATGATGTAAACATGTCCATAGACTAGAACTGCAAAAGTTTTTAAATTTTTGTGCTGCACATTCACCAGTTAGGTTAGATATAGACACGAAATTCCTGATTTCTAATTATTGACAACCATTTAAAAAATAAGAAATACGGGAATTTCGTCTCTATATCTAGCCTAACTGGTAAGTGCGCAGCACAAAAATTAAAAAAAAATATTTGCAGTTCTAGTCTATGAACATGTTTACATCATATGGTCATATTAAGAAGCCAAAATAAAATGATTTTAGACTTGGGCATGTCCCTTTAAGGATGAGCTTCTATGTCATCGACACTCTGTTTTTTTTTTACATTAGATGATAGCTTATTGGATTATACAAAAGACATTTTCCTTTCTGGTGGATGTTGTAGTTTGGCTGCTCTGAAATTTGGCCCAATTGTTCAAGATGGCCACCGTTCAGTTGTACACAATTTTTTTTCTTTTTAGATTGCTTGCCTTATTGACTCTTTTGCTTTTTTCCCCAATGTTATCAATTTAAGCATGCATACTTTCTCACCCTACGTACGTACAATTGAGTCTCTATTTCCTTTCCAATGTTTAATGTTATTTGGTGCTCATGGCTACATTGTATATATATCTGTGATGGCTTACCGGTAGTTGCTATGACTATTACCAGTATTGCCTTTTTTAGAAACACTAATGCTGTTGCTGTAATGCTAATGCTAATGCTGGAGGGATGGATCATGGTTTGTTCCATTATGTAATATGAAAACACATTTCTAGCTGATGTGTAATCTGTAATAATGTTATCTCTTTCATTTCGACTGATGTAGCTAGTGACGAGGCCTATAGATACATGTTTATAATGCTAGGAATTGGACTTGTTAGTACATGTATTGTAAAAATTTAACACACTGACTTGAGGTTTACTGAAATTGCATTGCCTAATCATCGACCAGGTTTCATATGGATTTATCAATATGTTGTTTCGTCTCCTTTGTCTGCTATGTCTTTACAGCATGGTCACTCTAATTTTATCCATGACACATTGGGTATATAATGGTGAAAAATTATTGCAAATCATTGCACAAGCCAGTTCATAATCATTCCTCCAAGAGAACCACCCAGCTTTCACATGTTAACCACTGTTCCAGATATTCAAAATAAAAGTAACCTGAGTAATCTATTTTTGTGCTTTTGCGAGTCCCTATTTTTTTATATAAATTAATTCTACGCTATGAAACAAGCGAAACAACCAATATTTAAAAATATATATGTTGTAAAACTAAAGCAGCATTATATAGAAGCTCTGATTATATAAATGTATGGTGATTTGTTATGTTTACAGATATCTTTTGAAATAGAAGTATGTCTACTCCCTCACCTAATACCGTGTCTTGTGGAAAAAGGACTTTCTGGTCGTTCAATATTGCTTTACTCTCATGGCTGTCTCTGGTTCATCATTTTGCTGTTTGATCGATATTTGAATCATCAACATTATGTGTCTCGTTCTAATGGTTATCTAGAATTCCATCGTAAAACACGTCTTTTGAGAAAAATACCACTTGGAGTTCAATCTGCAGGTACATATATATTTGTTGGATATATTTTCATCTCATTAATTTGTTATCGATATTATTGCCAATGTTGCAAAAATAGGGAAACATTTTGTAATTCTTTCACCAATAAAGTACAGTGCTTCATGAGAGATAAAACCTTATGATTGAATCTAGCAAAAAGCCTTTTGGTACCGTGTTTTTAAGATGAAACAAAAATGACATTTATTCAATTATGGATTCCACTTTGGTGGGCGTCTCAGATTTATAAGCCATGAAACGATGATAAACTGGCCAGTTGCCCTAAGGTGCTTGTGACGGTCAGCACAGATTGAGGTCGGACTGATCCGACACCGGACCACGAAACTGTCCTAAATATAAAAAAATTATATCCCCATAACTACTGCAGTGGCAATCAACTTTCAACTGCGGAAGGTGGAGATTTTTAAATCTGCCATGAAAAAATGTAGCATATATTTATTATTTTAATCATTATAACTCATCCGGCATTTAAAGGGATATGCCCAGGTCTAAAATCATCAAAAAATCTGTGATTTTATTTTGGCTTCTTAATATGACCATATTATGTAAACATGTCCATAGACTAGAACTGCAAATGTTTTTTTTTAATTTTTGTGCAGCGCACTTGCCAGTTAGGCTAGATATAGAGACGAAATTCCCGTATTTCTTATTTTTGACATGGTTGTCAATAATTAGAAATCAGGAATTTCGTCTCTACATCTAACCTAACTGGTAAATGCGCAGCACAAAAATATAAAAACTTTTGCAGTTCTAGTCTATGGACATGTTTACATCATGTGTTCATATTGTTAGGCGTATATAAATCACCGATTTTAAACCTGGGCATGTCCCTTTAAGCCTAGGGTGAGCTTATGCCATCGTGTGTCATCTGTCATCCGTCGTCTGTCTGCGGTTTTGTCCACAAAATGCTTCTCCTCCCTCAATTTTTATCCGATTTCAATTAAGTTTGGTTTGTTTGAAAGAGGTCGTTTCTTTACATAGAATTGCCTCAAAGATTTCAGAAAGTTTAAGTATTAATTAATGTATGTATAAAGTAGGACCTAATTAGGACAGCCTGTCCGCAATTCACATGAAAAGTTTCTCCCCCTCAATTCTTATCCGATTTCAATTTTGTTTGGTTTGTTTGAAAGAACACGTGTCTGTGCATAGAACTTCCTCAAAAATTTCGGAAATTTTAATTTCTAATGCCCTAATTAAGACCCAATTAGGACCATTCACAATAAATGCTTCTCTTCCTTCAATTCTCAGCCGATTCAAATTTTGTTTAGTTTGTTTGAAAAAGCTTGTGCCTGTGCACATATTATTTGATCTTCAATAAACTTTCTCAGGCTGTTCTCTGATTGATGACCATGATTGCCCTATTTAGGTTTTAAAATTAGATAGTTTGTGTATCCATGATTACCCCCCCCCCCCCAAAAAAAAAATTAACACTTTTAACAATTTGACAGAAACAATCTACTCTGGTGAGTACTCTCGCCAATATTTATCTGATCTTCACAAAACTTTCCCTGACCATTTTCTGACTATGTACCAATTATTCGAAAATTAGCCCAATTTGCATGTCCAAGGTGGCCGTTATGGCATTTCTTTACAAACAATAAACACACATACATACTGGAATTTACTACATGTACGTGTGTCCATAGGTCGCTGCTACACTGAGAGCTTGGTAGGCATACTATGGATACATAAGCTGGTGTACAGTACAAGTGAACTGCTTGCGTTGTGATTCCTGAGTGATACTCTGCGACCTACTGGAGTTAATACTGGAGTTAACTCCATTATGGAAACCCACACGAGGGGAAGATATACTAGTCAACCTAGTCAACCCTTTTTTCCTGATAAAAACATCAATATCTCGCCTATATTACCACAGCACATTGCAATGCCCAATCAGCTTGTGCCAATGCAAAATCTGACATCATCCATAACTGCCTGGATTTCTGTGCGCTCACTGAACCTTGGCTCAAGTCATCTTGAAATGCTATTAATTATGTCACTCCACAGGGATATTCAATCAAGCATATCCCTTGGCGATCTCTAGATGGAGGTGTGACAATCCATCGTAACACTATATCTGTCATAAACAATCAACATTGTATCTTCACTTCCACGGAGTGTCAAGATTACTTACTGAAACAGGAATCCAAGTTTTTGAAGCTGGTGACCCTCACAAATTTACCACAACAGCCATTGTTGGTGACTTCTCCGTCGCTCCAACCACCTCGGCGCAAATCCTGTTTTGACAGCACATTCACATCTCTAAGTAAATGTGTGTAGGGCAGCATACTGGCAGCTACACAGACACTATTGACCTTCAGCGTACCAAACTAATCATTCATGCCTTAGTTATATATCTCTTTGATATATGCAATGGACTACTTTCTGGGCTGCCAAACAATCTCTTGCCAATACTCCAACAGGCACAGAATGAAGCAGCCAGACTTATTATGCAAAAATCAAAATATGATCAATTACACCAGTTTTAAGGGAACTCCAGTTGCTCCCTGTGCTTCGGCAGATGCGATGCAAAATATTTCTTTCGACCCTTAAGTGACTTCACAGATTTATCTAGCAGATCTGTCGCCGCCCCCAGACTGTGGATTCAATAACTTCTGAAATACATAAATCGCAAATACTAAAAAAAATTGAAAACGCTCCACTTTTGGTATTCTTTTCACTGATAAGTATTATTCAGCGTTTTAGAGCATTTTTGTATTGGATATGGCGCTATATAAAAAAACATACATAATAATAACATAAATGCTATACAGTCTACAATATTAATTTGATCTGTTTGAACCTTTCTCAGATCATTCTATGACTAATTACACTTTTTAATTTTGAAAACTAGCTGATCTGTATTTCCATGATGGCCGCCACTGCACTTCCAATAAAGATCCCCTGGCCATTGTTACTGCATTGGCAAGTACCGATCGAGGAGGTTATGGCATTAGCCGGTACGTGTGTCCATCTGCTGTCCTTACGTTCTTCTGTCTTGCTATCCATATTGTTGTTTCATGAGCATTTTTGTGAAATGCCTTTTGATGTACTTTTTTAACGTACATCATTGCTTAGGGGTTGGCAATCTTGCTTCTAGAGTATATCTTCGAAAAACATCTGGGATTTTTTTCATATTGCATACATATGTCTCCATGGGGCTATAGCTTTTGACCTACTTTCTGTCTGAGCCAAAATAGCTTAGAGTCTAACATATATATCTGTCTGCATATCGGAGCATATGTCTGAAGCCCTTTAGGGATTTCTTTCATATTGCACACACATATCTCGAGGGGTTTAGATGGTCCTTTTAAAGTTGTGACCTTTGATCTAGGCTACTTTTTGACCTACATCTCTGAGTCAAAATAGCGTTGAGAAAAACTTTTCCAGACCATATCTCTAAAAACCCTCTGCCTGCATTTTTGCTTCTGGAGCATATCTCGGAACCCCATGGTGATATCTTTCATATTGCACAGACACCTCACTCAGGGGGTGTAAATCTGACTTTTGTAGCCTTTGACCTACTTTTTTGACTTGCATCTCTCAGCCCAAATGGCTTAGAAACAAACTATATCGTTTAGGAGCATATCTGTGAAACCCCTCGTGTAATTTATTTCATGTTGCACACAATTATTCTTAGAGGTTGTAAATGTGCCTTTTGGGGGTTATGACCTTTCACCTACTTTTTGACTTGAAGCTCTCAGACAAAATAGCTTGGGGACTAACAATCTAATTTCAGAGCAGATCTCTGAAACCATTTGTGAAATGTCTTCCATGTGAACACACACATCACGACAGTTGTAGTATGTACATTTTGGGGTTATGTCCTTTTATCTATTTTTTGCCTTTTATATTTCACATCACCCAATGTAGGCCTAGATGTGCCTTTTGTGTGTTTCTATTACCAGGGCAAGGTGGGGGATTTTGGCTGGCGTTGGCCACTTGTTTTATATTGCACAATGGGTGTAGATGTGAATCTGGGTGTTAATTTATGACCTTTGACCGATATGATGTCCTCTGGTTTAATTGTGGAAGGTATGGACAACATCTACTTAGCCCATGTTTTGCAAATGTTCTGTGTCGTTATACAGATTGTTCAAATGCATACGAATAGTTGATTTACATGCTAGTTTTTAAGTGCCACGAGGTACTGTATTTCTTTGTTATAGGAAAGGCTATGTATATTTGCCACGCGGTATTGTATTTGTGTGTTTTAGTTACCATTTGCTTGATATACATGTATATGCCACTGTATCGCTGTGTATTAAGCAATGCTAGTATATTTGCCATGTCTGAGATTCTGTATCGCTGTGTATTAAGCAATGCTAAGTATATTTGCCATATCTGAGACATTGTATCACTGTGTATTAGGCAATGCTAAGTATATTTGCCATATCTGAGATACTGTATCGCTGTGTATTAAGCAATACTAAGTATACTTGTCATATCTGAGATATTGTATCGCTGTGTTTTAAGCAATTCTTAGTACCGGGGTATATTTGCCATGACTGAGTTACTGGATCGCTGTGTATTAGGCAATGTTAAATATATTTGCCATGAGCTACTGTATTCCTGTGTTTTAGGCAATATATACTTGCCACGAACTACCGTAATGTTTTTATTTTTTTAGGCAATGCTTTTCTGCTGATCATTGTCACATTACTGGATGATAGTTGTTCAACATCACCAAAAACGTCGTCCACATCCCACTGCTGCCGCACTTTGGGCTGGTGTAATTATATCCAGATTATTGTGTCATTAGAAGTTGTCATCACTTTGGCAGTATTACTTGTTTATTTAGGTAGGTTTCACGGATTTTGAGTGTTCTTAACAGAAAGTTTTGCCTTGTTTATCAATATCTTCAATTTTTTCACACATTTCTTTTTAAGGGATCTGACCTATGTCATTGTACATGGGAAACTTTTTAGTCCCAAACAATAAAATGCCAGTTTGTTTGGTGTTGTGATTCTCTAGATATTTTTCTGTTGATCTGATTAACTTTTGAGAAGGTAGAATTGAAGCAATTTTTTTCAACTACTTAATGATTTTACTTAATGGGTTCGAAGGGATATCGTTGTAGGCCGTCTCTGCCGCCACCTTTTGGCTACTACACCAACATGATGCAACCGATTGAATTCATAATTCATACATGTCGGAGTTTTAATTCACTATAAAACAGTTGTATTATTCAAACTGATCTTTTTCACCCACCAAATACAAGTAATTTGCTGAATATTTCCACCTTTACCGGAATTCAATATTTTATACTCCCCACCCAAACTTCATCATCTGTACATCATTCATCTCATCAATGGACTGCGCTGTTTGTATCGTGTTACAATGTCACTTGAATGACCATTAGTGCCGAAAAGTAACGTTAACATACTACTACTACTACTACTACTACTACTACTACTACTACTACTACTACTACTACTACTACTACTACTACTACTACTACTACTACTTAAAGTTGCTCGTGATCACAACATTGCTACAAACGAATTTTTAACACGCTACTATTTTGACATTTTTTTACATGTTCTAGATTATCTTCGTTCTCATATCTTGACTTGCTGATAAAGGAAGTGCATATCTACAAATGATCGACTAGCCTGGTGTGAAATACATTACACAAGGACATTTTTGGGGCCTTTTTCTTATGTAACTCCCACATGGCTGCGACAAACACCCCCCTTCCAAGACCTCAGCCAGGAGCACCGGCAACATCTGCTCACCATATATGAACACTACCTGTCAGTACTGAAAGAGTTAAGTAGAGAGGAGTTGGCGAACTTCGACTGGGAGACATGTCACGCCCAGATGGTTGAAGAGCTGATTGGAATGGCTGGTCTCACCATGACTATAATCGCTCAGTGTACACGCATGTCTGAAAATCTGCATGTCTTATGTCACACTCAACAGAGAATGCAACTATGAAAGGCCGTTTAACGACTTTGTTGAGAACACCGTTAAATGCCATCAAATAAAGACTCAGCTTATCGTCCACACGTGGCCAGCACAAGACCATCAAACGGGCGCCCAGTGAGGAGTCACTGGATGAGCTGTTAAGTGGTCCACCTACACACAACACCACCATACCCTGGGACAATGACGTGGGTGATTCCCTGTTAGGGCTACTGTCATCTCAAGAACACCCGCTGCCCATTGTGTTAGAAGCTGAAGAACCTGAGGCAGAACTCGACAGTACACACGTGGCTGAATCTCAGTTCAACAGCCCTGCTGTCAAATCCGCACAGGGTAGGAGAGACAGTCAACCTCCTTCACGTTAGTCAGCCAGATACAAGAGTGAAACCGGCTGTAAGCCACACAGGAGTACAAGAAGAAGCAGAATCCTTACACAAGAAAAACACAAGCCATATGAGTCTCCCGAAGTACATACCATTCCAGAAACCCAGCAAACACAGGATAAAAGGAGGGGAAGGCCGAAGAAGCAGACAGAACCTGATGTTCCTACAATCATCTGAGGAATCAACAGCATTTACATCTGTTCTAAATAGCAATAATGGAGTCAGACACAAATGGATGTAGACACAAACGCGCATCTACAGCTGACATGGTGCAATGCTCTCACTTTGCCATATGGCACCACCTGCACTGTGTTGGTCTGCACCAGTCGGACACCATGGGTGTCGGGTGCAGACTGATTTGCTTCATCAATGCCACAGGATGCTACAGGAAATCAGCAGTGAACTAGTGGCACATAAATTACTACAGGACAATGTTCACAAAGACATGGGGTCCCAAAGAACCAATCAGGATCTGGTTAAGCTCCTGAGAAACAAAACGGGTCAATGCGATGTACTTGCAGAGGAAAACAGTGAGCTGTAGCGACATGCTGCACAGCTTCAGGAAATTGCTACAGCAGCGTCATCACCACCTAAACGATCTACCAAGCTTACTTCCAGTACTCTTGGCAGCTCCATAGTATGTGATTTTGACTCCGAGCAGCACGACAGGACCACAGTCAAGTCAATATCTGGCGGAAAAATTGCTGACTCACATAAAAAACTGACAGACTGTCAAGACCTGTACGAGAGAATTGTATTGGTTGTAGGTGGAAATGACTGTGACTGTGAGATCAATCTCATGCTCAGTCAGTATAATGACTTAATTGACGCTGCTCACTAGGCCACGGGCGGCAACGGGACAGTCAAAGTCAGCAGCATATGTCCCCGAACCGACGAGCAAACGCAACTGCGCATAGACGCATTCAATAATAGTCTCGCCGCATTATGTAGTGACAGAAATGCAGAATTCATTGATAACGACGACAACTTTAAAGTCAGAAGTGGATCAGTCAACCAATGTCTGCTGCTGAGTGATGGTGTACATCTGACCACCCACGGATCATCACTACAGGCAAAACATTTGAATGTAGATGTGATCATAAACCTAAAGTCCCGGAGCCAAGAGAGACCGCAGGCGAAACAGAGGCAGGATAAGCAAAGACCCAAATATATGCACACACGGAACTCTCAACAACAACCTCAGCAAAAATATCAGAGACAGGACAACTCAATCCACAAAGTGAAGACTAATCTGAGAATCCACCGTCATGTGCATAAGCAGAGAACTTTTCCAAATAGGCACCAGCAAGGGGGTGGTCGCAGTTCACGCATGATTCACGGCAGCATACAGATCACTCGTCCAAATCAGCCCCGCTGCTACCAGTGCGGAGAGACTGGTCACCTGAGGGATTCCTGCCGCCACACATCTAAACTTCGCTGCCATGATGAGTGCAATGAGCTTGAACATAAAGCCATACATTGTGACCTCTACCACTAGGGAAGTGGCAAAGATGACTTAACCGCCGTCGCTCAATCATCAAACAGTAGCCGAGATAAAGCACCACTTAAGAAAATGAACAATAATTTGAAAAAGAAACATAATTTGAAAAAAACTGCTCTAAACATTACATTACTGAATGCTAGGAGTATGAAGACAGTCAACAGCAAAGAGAACAAACTAGCAGAAATCCAGACATTAACCGAGCTAAGCACTTGTGACAGGACGAAAGGGTGGTGGCTTACTAATGGCTGTAAATGCGAACATTCCTGCAACTGTAGTAAATGATCTATATACCGGTGATCACGAAATATCAACCGTTGAAGTTAAACCAAGTAGTAAGATACTTTTCATTTTGTGTTATAGACCACCTTCCTCATCTACCACATAATTTGTTCATGATCTGGACAATACTATTGAAAAAAGTACCAAAATATACAGCAAACTATTTTTATTCGGTGATTTTAATCTCCCCGGTATTAAGTGGGGTGATATTCCATTATCATCAAAACAAGAAGAAACACATTTCTGTGAGCTTGTAGATTTCTACGGATTGAAGCAAATAATAAAATTCCCTCGACAATACATGGGAATATATTAGATTTAGTCTTAACAAACACGCCTTATCTTTACTCAGATGTATTATAGAGTGACTGCTGTCTCAGTTCAGATCATGCTGTTCTGACATTTCAAATTAACGAAAGAGTTAATTTGCCCAAAATAAACCCTCGTTTCAAATATGACTCCAAACGTACTGATGTAAACGGCTTAATTAAAGACCTATGTGACACTGAGTTGTTGGCTTTAGTTCAGCACGCCCCCAGTGTAAATGACGCGTGGACAGAGTGATTAGGAGCTGTGAACAACTGTATTGACAGAAACGTTTCCAAACGTGTCATCAAACATTTCAAGTGACCCCCATGGGTCGACCAAGAATTAAGATCATTACAGAAAGCAAAATTAAAAGCTAACAGATGTGCAAAGCGCTCAGAAAAAGTGTCTGATTGGACGGCTTATCGAAAGCTAAGGAATTTGGTACAGTCAACACGGCACAAAAAGCACAAGTCTTTTTTCCAAGAACTTGGCTTGTCAGTTAAAAAAAATCCCAAAAAATTTTGGTCATGTTAAATCTAAGACGGGTAGTGGGGCTATGCCTCAAGATATGTTTTTAAAAGGAGAAGGGTTGTCAACTCCTGAGAGCCAAGCTGACTCATTTAACAAATATTTTCAGTCGATCTTTTCAAACTATGATAAACCAAGTGATTCACTTGACAGTGAGCCTGACTGCGAAAAAAACAATTCGGCCCTAGAATCAATTACAGTAACTGATAAAGAAGTCGTCCATATTTTGTAGCACTTAGATAAAAAAAAAACACTGGCCCTGATAACTTTTCTTCAACTTTTCTGAAATGTTTTTCTAGTTATGTTGGACCATCCATTTGTGGCATCATTAACAGATCTTTGAATGAAGGTATCTTTCCAGCAGTTTTGGGTAGGGCAAACATCTGCCCAATATATAAAGGGAAGGGAAGTAAAACTGCTGTGTGTAACTACAGACCTATATCACTGCTCTCTATTGTAAGCGAAGTCGCAGAAAGGTGTGTATATAACCATATTATTCCCGTTCTTGGTGATGACATTTATGCATTGCAGCATGGCTTCTTGAAGGGAAGATCTACTGTTACTCAGTTAACGTATTTTTCCATGAGATAGGTGGCATTATCGATGCCCAGGGGCAAGTCGATTTTCTATACCTGGATTTTTCTAAAGCTTTCGATAGTGTGCCGCATGATTTACTAATTCTGAAATTAAAGAAATTCGGTTTCACTTCTGAACTTCTAAAATGGTTTGAGTCATATTTATCTGGTCGACAACAGAGAACTGTTATATCAGGACGTAAGTCAGGTTGGCAAAATGTTACTTTGGCCGTTTCACAAGGCTCTATACTGGGTCTGTTATTATTTTTACTGTACATTAATGATTTGCCAAAGAAGATTGCTGTGATTTTCAAGAAGATATTGATAACTTTTATTATTGGTCTAAAAAGTGGCTGATGACTTTTAATGTATTAAAATGTCATGTTTTTACTATTACTAATAATAAATCCCCTGTACTTTTCTGTTATAAGATGAATGGTGTGCCACTTGAACGTGTTACAGAACTATTTTAGTGCAAGAGCATTAGTGAAAAAAACACAGGAACCTGGAATAAAATTGCAGAAAGCTGATTTTTTCAGGAATGTTACCTGGACATCTCCCCAGACGAATTCCGAAGAGGCCCCAAAAATCCCCCTTGTGCATTTTTTTTAATTCAAGATGGCCGCCACCATGTAACGCCATTTTCGAAAAACAGGGGTATACCCTAATTCCTCACCTTTGTAGTAAGAAAAAATATATTTTGGTGTCTCTACTTATGTAGAAGATCAGAAATGATATCAGCAATATCAAAAATCCAAGATGGCCGCCATATTGTACTGATTATGTTAAGCGATCTCTTAAAAAAACACGAAAATACAGTGTTTCATCTAGGATTCAAAAGGGGCATGGCGTCACCTATCATTTGGGGGAACCTTATCATGAACGCCGGGTACCCAGTTGTTATATTGAATTTATCAACATAAATCCCACATAGTAGTTAATTCAAAATAACACCAGGTAACGCCATTTTTTTTAAATTCCTCACTTTTGAAGTTAAAACAATGATTTTGGTGTCTCTACCTATGTTTTAAAGTACAAGGAGGTTATCCAGATGATCAGAAACAGTACTTTTCTTAATACCACAAATTCAAGATTGCCGCCATAATATTTTGTTAAGCGATCTCCTAAAAAACCCGAAAATATGCGATAACTATCTCGTTGTTGAAACTAAAATGTATTTTTTTAGCCGAACCCATGGAGTCTAGATTTTATTTAGATGATCATATTTTATTATATTGAGTTTATCGACATGAATCCCACATGGTAGTTAATTCTACCATGGTGGGTGACGCTTTGGAGTGTTTTCGAACTGCTTTCCCACTAGAAATGTAGATTGAGATTTGTCAAGTTAACAAATGAATCTCCGGTAAATAATGAAATTATTGCTTTCAATCATCTTTTCAATCATCCGAGCTGTCAGTTTCTACATGTTTGGCCAATACAGAAAAATATGCTCTGTATCATAATGGAGTTTAATTACGAGGCATTCATCCAATGCTGTTTTAATATTGGCTGACCGTCTTCGACGCTGGCCCAAAAATTAAACAGAATTGGATTAATGCCCCGTGTTGGCTGGGGCAGTAGGTGACGTTGAAGGGAGGCTTTCTAGCAAAAATCAGTTACAAGATAAGGACTTGCACCTCACACGTTACATGTACATGACATCTTTGATAATCGTCCTGTAACAATGCTCTTTTAAATACTCACTTTTGTCCATGATCTGCGAATGTCAATATGTTTAATATCATGAAATATATCATTTACATATCAAGATATTACATTTTGAATATTAGGATATATAATATCGTAATGAAGTTATGGTATTGTATGGTGTAGTAATGAGATGATTTTACATCAGAATATCGGAATATGACATTAAATTAATTGATGTCACAGTTTATCGTCAGGATAGGATCTTTTTATATCACGATAATAGGAGGACAAGACACATTAACGTCATGATATGATTTTGTAATGGCCAAATATTGTTCTTTATTATAGTAAAATGACGTTATGATGTCTGGATACAGCTTTATAAATGCAGGATATGGTGGTTAAGCATCACGGTATGGTATTAAAGTGACAGGATCTTTTAGTGCATTGTCACGATATTATTATAATATCATGATATAGCATATTAACATCACAATATGACATTTTAGTGTAAGAGGAAATGACAGTAAGAGAGTGCAAGGCCACATGCTGTTCAAAGAACATTTGTCTTAACCCTATCTTACTTTCCATTTTATTGAATCTTTCGAAGTGCTTTTGTTGTTGGCAGTTTTGGAGTACCGGTATTTGAGCAATGTAGAGGCCTTTACTTACTGAATTATATTGCGATATATATGTTGAACTGACATGTGCCATCCTGATATTGGAATGTTCTATGTCGATTCTGTATTACCATATGGTAACGTGCGTCTCTCAATATAATGTTATTGAAATGTTATACCTTGACATGACAATATAATATCCTGACAATAAAATGCCATATCCATACTTTAAAGTGACATATCCTGACATTCTATGGTCACATTAAAATAGTGTCATATTCAGTCATTATAATGTCACATTAGAATGCCGCCAAGCCCGCCATATCTTGATTTGATAATGTCATATCCTATCATAAAAAATGGAATATCTTGACATTCAAATCTTATTGTGTGATATAAAAGGACAACATTTGGACATTATAATAAATACCATTTCATGACGTTAAAGTGTCATATTCTGATAAATTGCAATCCAATATCCTGGCATAAATATGCCAGATCCTGCCTTCGAACTGTTTTTTATGTTTTTCCTATTTTAATGTCATAATCCGACAAGTCTATTATACAATATTCGATATTATATAGCATGTTTATCATTATAATGACACATCATCACATTGCAATGTTATATTGTGACCTCAATGTGTCATTTCATCAATGTATAGTCATATCTTAATATCCAAGTACCATCTCCTAATATTCAAATGTCATATCCTGACATTAAAATGTCATAGTGATGTTAAAATGATATATCACGAAATTGTAATGCATTTCGTGATTATATGATGCCATATCTTTTCATTTTAATACAGCAAAGTGATGTTTAGCCACTATATACTGCCTTTATAAAGCTGTATTGAGCCATCATAACGTGATTTTGCTATATTAAACACCAATGTTTGGACATTATATTACATATCATGATATTAAAGTGGCATATCCTGATGTCATTTTCATATATCCTGACATAAAACTATCATATCCTGACGTTAAACTGTCACATCCTCTAATTTGATGGCATATTCTGACATTTGAATGTAATATCACATTGCAATATCATACAATGTCATATATTTATTACGTAATACACTAATATTCAAATAAAATTTCTGAATATTCTAATCTATAATCCAAGGTATTTATTACCATTTTCATGAAATTGATCAAATTACGTAGGCCTATAGATGGCCAAACTCTGCTAGTAAAATAATGTGATTTAAAACATTTTCTTATTTAGTAGTACATGTAAATAACCAACAGTCTCGTAGGACACGTGTTCAAGCTGGTGTAATATTGTACTTAGCTCTGTTATTATGTACATTCATACAAAATTAGCTAATATTCATATCCTAGAATAATCACAACTAATACTTAACCAAAATCGAAAAAACATTTTATATAAGCCTACTATATACAATACTTACATTGGAATTAGTCGCTGGGTTTGAAACTGGAACTTCTTACGCTATCTCAAGCTTCAAATGAATGAAAAATACCCTTATATTTGAAAATGAGACATGTTAGAATTTTTAATCAATGATTTCTGACAAATGATATTTTGTAAATTTGATAAATCTATATCTATATTCCCATATGAAAAAGCAAACATCGCTTAATCGTGGCACCTGCGCTAAAAGAGCATACCAATATGGCAGCCATGTTGGATATTGTGTTGATAAGGACATTCTATTAAAAAAATTGGTGATGGAAATATATTCTAGATTCCATGGCTCTGGAAAAAGGTTTCAACAACATGATTATTATGGCATGTAAATGATTTTCTGAGGGGGGGGGGGCTTGACATAATGGTCGCCATCTTGGATTTGTGGAGATAAGAAAAGGAATGATATCATTTCTGATCCAGTCGATGAGCTTTTTGTGCCTTAAGACATCTGTAGAGGCACCAATTTTTTTTTTTTTTCAACTGCAAAAGTGAGGAATTGCGGTATACTCCTGTTTTTTTTTGGAAAAATGACGTTATATGGTGTTACATAACATTAAACTATGTGGGATTTATGTTGATAAATTTAATATAATAAAATATTGGTGATCTAAATAAGTGCTAGACTCCATGGGTTTAGAACAAAAATACATTTTAGGCTCAACAACGAGATAGTTACCTCATATTTTCGTTTTTTTAAGAGATCGCTCAACATACTCAGTATATCAATATGGCGGCCATCTTGGATTTTTGGTATTGAGAAAAGTAGCGATATCATTTCTGATCATCTGGATGAACTCTTTGTGTCCTCAAACATAAGTAGAGACACCTAAATATTTTTTCTAACTGCAAAAGTGAGGAATTATGGTATACCCCTGTTTTTTTCGAAAATGGCGTTACATGGTGGCGGCCATCTTAAATTAAAAAAAATACACAAGGGGGATTTTTGGGGCCTCTTCGGAATTCGTCTGGGGAGATGTTCATGTATCATTCCTGAAAAAATCAGCTTTTTGCAATTTTATTCCAGGTTCAACCCTAATACTCTTGCACAATCACAGTGTGTGTGATGCGCTGTGAGGCTGCTCCCAAAATCAGCTCTGGAATTGTTGTCTCAGAAAGATTATCAACAGTCTGTTTTGTCATGAAATGTTATAACGTATATGGCTAATATCTTGTGGATCTGCGGATCTTATTATATTGGAAATTAGCTGAAGATTGTTCATGAGATACGAGTAAGAAAAACAGTATCTGAAATACCCCAGGGAAGCTGTAGTACCACGCTGCTATCACGCATGGTAGCCATTACAACCAGCCGACAACAACAGCATATAGATCAGTGCTATATGGATCCCTGTGGGCTACCGCGTACCTCTGTTGTGTAGCTAGCAGGGCTGACACATTTTTTCGGACACTACAGCAAGTATGGATGTATCAGTACACGCGCACAGACCTGTACTCCATCAGGGAACAACTGGCCAATACACGGACACCTGCTGTGTACAATCAGCCGGGAAATCCCCCTGCCTCAACACTGTATTTACCAAAACATGTTGTGCTCTCTCTTCGTCAGCATGGCATCTGCTCAGTAAGGAAAACAAGACGTGGTTGTCGCGCGGGACGGAAAAAATCAAGTAAGTGCCAGGCCAAGTAGTTTTCAGAAGAATTTACTGCAAAAAATGACAACACAAATGCATGTTTAAATGTGACTCTTCTGAATGCCCGATCAGTATGTCATGACAAGACGGTGTTGGTATCGGAGCACCTGTCAGACTGTGATACTGACATAGGTCTCATCACAGAAACATGGCTTCGTGATGACGACCAGGCAATTATAAACGAACTCACGCCACCAGGCTTTGATTTGAAATTCAAAAACAGGAAACACAAG
Source organism: Flabesymbios commensalis (assembly GCA_964017125.1). NCBI lineage: Eukaryota > Metazoa > Annelida > Polychaeta > Terebellida > Flabelligeridae > Flabesymbios > Flabesymbios commensalis. The sequence goes on along the minus strand of OZ024905.1, from coordinate 33,550,028 downwards.
CGGGGTGGTGGCTTAGCACTGATGCACAGATCTGGCTTAAAGTTTGAAACACTGCCTACACAGCGCGCATTTATAGAATTTGAATGTTTGGAAGTGAAATGCATTAAGCCTGCATTCCAAATTTTTCTCATATACCGTTCTCAAACAGGCCATGGTGATAAACGTGGAAATATCAGTAAATTTCTCGATGAATTGGAGACGCTCATGACTGAACTAGCAACTGCTCCAGGGAAAGTGATTGTAGCCGGAGACTTTAACATCCACCAAAACAACACCACTGCTGAGCAATATGGCCGTGTCAATCTTGTACTGCATAATACTGGGTTTGAACAAATTGTCAAACAACCTACTCACCGTCATGGGAACATCTTGGACTGGGTCTTAATACGACCAGTTGACCAAATAATAGCTGGTGAAGTGCTAGTACAGAATAACATCATATCAGACCATCATACTATAACATTCAAGATTAATGGATCTCAGCCACGCCCCCTCACACAGAAAACATCCTACCGTAACTACTGTGGGCTAGATACTGACAGCTTTCAAACTGATTTGGCAGCAGCATTTGATGTTGTTTTAAAAAGTGATGCACATGTCGATGGGGAAGAACTGCTGCGGCAATACAACCTGAACACAACATCTGTGCTGGACAAGCATGCCCCCATGGTGGAGAGGAACAAACGTACCAGAGTTAGTCAACCATGGATCAACGACGACATCCTGAAAATACGCCAGAGAAGACGAGCACTTGAACGTCAATGGCAGAAAAGGGGCCTTGAGGTTGATAAAGACATGTACAAAAACCAATCAAGACTGGTGGCCAATGAAATCAAGACAGCTAAGGCAAAATACTACACAGAGAGTCTGTCAGATGCTGACACTAAGACAACTTTCAAAATTCTGCATTCTCTTCAAAGAAAAGAAGAAAATAAATTACCAAAGCTCGCATCAGATCAAGCCATCTGTGATGTCTTCTCAAAATTTTTCATCGACAAAATTGACAAAATCATGTCGACTATCCATGACACTGTAAAGTCGGAATCTATTAGTAATAATAATAACCATGATGTAAACACATTGTCTTTTTCGCCTCCAACAATAGACAATTTTCATCCAATAGATGAAGCAGAACTAAAAAATATAATAATAAAGGGACCATCAAAATCATGCTCTCTTGACCCACTTCCAACGTCATTGCTGAAAAAGACTATCACAGCACATCTACCTATACTATGTCAAATAATAAACCGGTCTCTGAAATCTGGTGTCTTTCCTGCGATGCTCAAGACAGCAGATGTGACCCCCCTCATAAAAAAACCTTCACTTGACCAAGACTCTTTGAAAAATTACCGTCCAGTATCGAATCTTGCTTTCACTGGCAAACTTATTGAGAAAGTTGTGCTAAGACGACTCAGTAAGCACATGTCTGATCATGGCCTTGGTGAACCACTTCAATCAGCCTACCGATCAAAACACTCCACAGAGACGGCACTTATGAAAGTACAGCATGACATCTCAGATCAGCTGGATAAAGGCCGGGGTGTGGCACTGGTTCTTCTAGATCTCAGTGCTGCATTTGATACCATCAATCCTGATGGAGTGATAAATACCCTGGAACAGCATATTGGCGTGAAAGGTGTGGCACTGAGCTGGTTCAGGAACTACCTGAATAAGAGAAATCAAAGGATTAGGATTGGTATGACAGTATCAAAGCCAGCTACGTTGTCAAGGGGAGTACCACAGGGCTCTGTTTTGGGTCCTGTGTTGTTCACAACTTATACCATTCCCATTGCTGCTATTTGTAACAGACATGGCGTCAAATATCACATATATGCAGATGACACCCAGCTTTATATCACGTTTGATCCATCTATCCCTGGAGACCGCGAACATGCACTGGAAAAATTGAAAAAATGCATCCAAGAAATTAGAGCATGGATGCTCATTCACGAACTAAAATTGAACGATGACAAGACTGATTTTATCATCTTCCAGTCCAAATATCATGAGAATAGATACTCGACATCTTCATTAAATTTTCAGAATATTATATTTGAACCTAGTGATTCTGTGAGGAACCTTGGTGCCTATTTTGACAAGTACATGACTATGGAGCGCCATGTGTCGGAATTGTGCAGATCATCACATTATCATCTGCGCCAAATTGGACAAATTCGAAAATATTTAACCAGAGATGCATGTTCCAATGCAGTTAGATCTGCAGTCCTCAGCAGACTTGACTACTCAAATGCCCTGCTGGGAGGTTTGAGAAAAATGGACTTGATTCGGCTGCAACGTGTCCAAAATCGCGCTGCTCGTTTGGTCACTCGGACTAAAACGCAAGATCACATTACCCCTGTGCTACGTGACTTGCACTGGTTACCGGTTAGTTCAAGGATTGACTTTAAGCTCTGTTTGTACATGTACAAGGCATTGAAAAAAACTGCTCCCATTTACATCTCGGATGAGCTCAATCTCTATGAACCTAAAAGACCCTTACGCTCCAGCTATGCTGGACCTTTATACACTGTTAGTGTTGGACGCAAAGAGGTGTCAGATTTTGATTTTGCAATCAAGGGGCCTCGGCTATGGAATAGCCTACCGATGGATTTACGCCAAGCTCCATCCGTTATGACCTTTAAGAAAAGACTGAAGACATACCTATTCAAAAGACACTATTATTTCCAGAGACTGAAAACACAAGCGCTTTGACTGGTTACAAAATCAAAAAGGCGCTATATAAATAAACTAAATAATAATAATAATAATAATTAGACCTTGGATTAATGTTGACTCGACATTATCTTGGGGAGTCCGCATAAAAAAACCTGTCAGCAAAGCTAATAGAGTATGTGGTCTGATAAAACGTACACTGGGATGGCACGCTGCCCAGCAAACGAAATCGATGTGAATTGTGCTTTAGCACGTCCAATGCTAGAATATTGTACACCACGGAGCGGAACAAGTTTCAGTAATGTGCGCCTGGTGGAACGGGTAGGCTTACGACGGTCAATGACTAAATACATATGTGATTTTTCTGCTGCTAGCTACAAGGAAAGACTCTTGAAAATTAAAATGTTAGCTTTATCAATGCGACGAGAGCAAAATGATATAACATTTTTTTGGAAGTGTCTTAATGGAAAATACGAAGTCCATATTTCAAAATATGTACCCACAGCTCGACAGATGAAGGATTTCTCATGAAAGTGCCTTTTTGTAAAACTGAGCGTTTTAGAAAGAGCTATTTTAACCGCATCGTTTACTTATGGAACTCTCTACCACAAAATGTCAGAAGAGATGTAAACTAGAATCGTTTATAAAGGACACAGATAAAATTCTGCATGTTTATTTAAATAATCATTTTTAGGAAACAACGTTATGTTAATCCATGTTTTTATGTTGTTTTTGCTCTAATTTGCTCTAATTTTGCTCTAATTTACAACGTGCTTTTAAATATATTTACAGAAGTTTTTTTATTAGGTGGATGGCTACCAGAAAAGGTATAATTATTACCTGTTTAGCTATTCTCATAGATACCGTATTTGCATTTTGTATATTTTATTATTATATTCTATCGAATATATCATTAACATAAAGGCTACAATTTTATATCTATGTGCAACATGTATATGAATATGTATTGAATAAACTTATTATTATTACTAAGTCTACTACTACTACTACTACTAATACTAATACTAATACTAATACTAATACTACTACTACTACTACTACTACTACTACCCCCACTACCCCCACTCCCTCCGTCGCCTAGCTAGTCCGTGCTACATGGAAAATGTCAACTACTGCTATTTCTTCGACTGCTTTACAAATCATAATGCTGCTGCTCCAATGCTAAGGCCAGAGGGAAGCTTTGTTTTCACTGTATATTGCGAAAACTTGTTGTGTAAGAAGGTTATCGGCCTATCATAATCATTAATGTCCTGCAAACCTTCCTAATTTTCTTATCTGTAATTGTCTATTACTGACAAAAATATGGGCTGGGGACATTTTCATAATATAGTGACGCCTACATTTTTGCTATAACAGTCTTACAGTTTACAACACGAATCATGTTATTGGACCCCACCAATAGTGATATACCGAATAATACTGTATATTTTTCACTACAAACAATTTTAGAGTAAATGGACGAGGGCAACCATTTCGAAAAAAATAATATAATCTTGTTGATTGGGTGTCATTAGAAGTTAGTGGAGTAGCCTCTCATTGAACAATTCTGCCAGGGGCAATTTTTTTGTTTCGGGAGTAATGTCAAGCTTTTCATGCGAGCCTCTGGAGTAATATCCAGTTTTTCATGATAGCCTTTGGAGCAATGTCCAGCTTTTCGTGCGAGCCTCTGGAGTAATATCCAGCTTTTCGTGCAAGCTCTGGAGTACTATCCAGCTTTTCGTGATAGCCTCTGGAGTAATATCCAGTTTTTCATGATAGCCTCTGGAGCAATGTCCAGTTTGTCGTGCGAGTCTCTGAAGTAATATCCAGCTTTTCGTGCGAGGCTCTGGAGTAATATCCAGCTTTTCGTGATAGCCTCTGAAGTAATATCCAGCTTTTTCGTGATAGCCTCTGGAGTAATATCCAGCTTTTCGTGCCAACCTCCGGAGTAATATCCAGCTTTTCGTGCGAGGCTCTGGAGTAATATCCAGCTTTTCGTGAGAGCCTCTGGAGTAATATCAAGCTTTTCGTGAGAGCCTCTGGAGTAATATCAAGCTTTTCGTGAGAGCCTCTGGATTAATGTCCAGCTTTTCGTGAGAGCCTCTGGATTAATATCCAGCTTTTCGTGATAGCCTCTGGAGTAATATCCAGCTTTTCGTGCCAACCTCTGGAGTAATATCCAGCTTTTCGTGCGAGCCTCTGGAGTAATATCCAGCTTTTCGTGATAGCCTCTGGATTAATGTCCAGCTTTTCGTGGGAGCCTCTGGATTAATATCCACCTTTTCGTGATAGCCTCTGGAGTAATATCCAGCTTTTCGTGCCAGCCTCTGGAGAAATGTCCAGCTTTTCGTGATAGCCTCTGGAGCAATGTCCAGCTTTTCGTGATAGCCTCTGAAGTAATATCCAGCTTTTCGTGATAGCCTCTGGAGTAATATCCAGCTTTTCGTGCCAGCCTCTGGAGTAATATCCAGCTTTTCGTGCCAGCCTCTGGGGTAATATCCAACTTTTCGTGCCAACCTCCGGAGTAATGTATAGCTTTTCGTGCGAGCCTCTGGAGTAATGTCCAGCTTTTCGTGATAGCCTCTGAAGTAATATCCAGCTTTTCGTGATAGCCTCTGGAGTAATATCAAGCTTTTCGTGCCAGCCTCTGGAGTAGTGTCCAGCTTTTCGTGATAGCCTCTGGAGCAATGTCCAGCTTTTCGTGATAGCCTCTGGAGTAATGTCCAGCTTTTCGTGATAGCCTCTGGAGTAATATCCTGCTTTTCGTGATAGCCTCTGGAGCAATGTCCAGCTTTTCGTGATAGCCTCTGGAGTAATGTCCAGCTTTTCGTGCGAGCCTCTGGAGAAATGTCCAGCTTTTCGTGATAGCCTCTGGAGCAATGTCCAGCTTTTCGTGATAGCCTCTAGAGTAATATCCAGCTTTTTGTGATAGCCTCTGGAGCAATGTCCAGCTTTTCGTGATAGCCTCTGGAGTAATGTCCAGCTTTTCGTGATAGCCTCTGGATTAATATCCACCTTTTCGTGATAGCCTCTGGAGTAATATCAAGCTTTTCGTGCCAGCCTCTGGATTAATATCCAGCTTTTCGTGATAGCCTCTGGAGTAATATCAAGCTTTTCGTGCCAGCCTCTGGATTAATATCCAGCTTTTCGTGATAGCCTCTGGAGCAATGTCCAGCTTTTCGTGATAGCCTCTGGAGTAATATCCAGCTTTTCGTGCCAGCCTCTGGAGTAATGTCCAGCTTTTCGTGAGAGCCTCTGGATTAATATCCAGCTTTTCGTGATAGCCTCTGGAGTAATATCCAGCTTTTCGTGATAGCCTCTGGAGCAATGTCCAGCTTTTCGTGCGAGCCTCTGGAGTAATATCCAGCTTTTCGTGATAGCCTCTGGAGCAATGTCCAGCTTTTCGTGCCAGCCTCTGGAGTAATGTCCAGTCTTTCATGCCAGCCTCTGCTAAAAATATATATTGTCAGTATCACAATTAGAGGTGGATTACCATGGACATTTAGATGAATAAGTTTTATTTTTTTTACAGTGTGGACAATACAATTTAACCATGAACGATCGCTCCCCGACATAAACCAGGAAGAGTTATTGATGAAACTTTCTCAAAGCCCTCTACACACCACCGACATAGGTTGCAGGTAAGTAAGCTTATATAGCGTTTGCTCGGTTTCTGCCTCCTCCTATTGTTATTGACTGGCCTATTGTCCAATGTATAAGATGATGCTTTTACATACATGTTAAAAAAAACATCTTGTAGTATTAGTAGGGCGGATAAGCTGATATATTGAAAGTATTGTGCATTTAATGATATAAGCATGATTTTTTTTGTACCATATCCAGACATGATAGGGTTCGACTGACCCCCCAATATACTAGATTTTTACATATCAAGGCAATTATTGACATATTAATTGACAGTTAACAACACTTTTTGGAGTTTTTTTCATCTGAGCCCATCCTACAATAACTAGTAGATCCAACAAACAAATTGTAGCTTTATTTTTAGCACCAAACATGATAAAAAAAAAATTAAAATAGGAAATGTGTTTTTTTCGATTATCAATAAACGCCGTATTAAAAAACCGCAAAGAATTGTTCCTATTTCTCTTCAATATTTTCCACTGGTACCAGTATTTAATTGTAAGCTGTTATCAATGATATCAGTAACGCACGTGATATAGCTCTTAAAATAACATACATACACGTGTAAATCACAATATAAATCATTAGTTCTATAGCTAATCAACTGGAACAGATCATTTGGTTACACATAGTTCCACTATCTATTATTCATAGCAATGTCTTGTTATACTATCTTTTCAAATGATACCAAAATGATGATTCAATATTTTTGTAACGTGTGAAGATTAACTAAATATAAGATTATAGGACAATTTTTTCGCGGATTAGATTGTCTTTAATGGCTTTAAACTAGTGTTCAACTGAAAAATGCGCATGCCTGGGACGGTCATGTGTAGGCCAACAGTTGCCTATCGAGTACAGATTGACGGCATTAATATAGCCACTGAACTGATTACAAGATACTACTTAAACGAGACATTGATCCAATGCTGTTTTAATGCTAGGCCAACGTCTGCGACGCTGGCCCAACATTGAACCAACATTGAATAAATGTACAATGTTTGAGAGAAAGTCCTCCTGCAGCCCAGCAAACACAAGACATTTGTATAACATTTATACAACGTCGGCCCAACCTTTTCGACGTTGGTCCAACATTGCATGAAGTCATACTAATGTTTTGTGTTTACTGAGTGTCAATGCAAGCTTTTGGGGTCAAGCAGTTTCCAAATCCCCGCAGTAATACAGTCAGTTTGTTTGCAAACCAGCGACCAAGTAAGGGTAAGGGCAAAGGGCTTTGAAAATCAAAATCAATAGCAAATAGATTTAAACATCTTCTTCCAAAACTGATACATCACAATCAAACCGGCTTTATCGAAAATAGGAACATACAAGAAAATCTTCGAGTGATCTCAGATATATTTTATTACACAAAAGAATATAATATCCCAGGATTTATGATTTCCTTAGATTTTCAGAAAGCTTTTGATTCATTAGAACACAATTTTTTAGACATAATATTAAAAAAGTTTAATTTTGGACCCTCTTTGTGTGGATGGATTCGGACCTTTTATAATAACATTTCCAGTTGCATTTTAAATGCTGGTTCAACATCAACTTATTTCAGTATAGAAAGAGGTGTACGTCAAGGTGACCCTGTATCTCCGTATCTTTTTATTCTCTCGCTAGAGACGCTCGCTATTCTAATAAGAGATGAACCCAACATAAATGGAATCAAATCTCATGATGTTGAGATAAAATTGTCACTGTACTCTGATGATATCACTGGTTTTTTAATTGATGAACTTTCAGGACATAAGTTTATTGAAATTGTTAGTATGTTTGGCAATTTTTCGGGATTAGAACTAAATATGGAGAAACGCATGGCAACGTGGCTTGGCTTAAAAAGAAACAGCGTTGAAAAACCATTACTAATATCATGGCCGGACAAACCAATAAAAAGTTTAGGTATTTTTTCTCATATGACACTAAATTTTGAGAGTAAAATCAATAGAATTAGGCAAATAATTTATCAATGGAAAGAAAGAGACCTTACCCTAATTGGTCGTATACAGATAATTAAAACCTTCATTATTTCGCAATTTCAACATATTATCTCTGTCATCGATATTCCAGAATTTCAAATCAAACAAATTAAAACTATAATATTTATTTGTGTTTGGAATGGAAAAAGGGATAAGATTAAACGAAGCACATTACGAAAACTTGGGGGGTTTAAAGGCGCCAGACTTCAGATGTATTATTCAAGCTGCGGAGCTGAAATAGTTATTTATGTTATTAAACCCAGACGAGAAACCGTGGAAGTCCTTATCTATACATTTATTTGCAAAAATGAATATTGATATACAAATTTTACTTAAATGTCCATCATGTTTTACAATTATAAAAAATAGTAAAATCCCCTATTTTTATAAAGATGCTTTAAAAACCTGGGACATGCTACTGGAAACAACGCCATATACTAGAATTTTTTTTTTATGGTATAACAAATTGTTTCCTATCGATAATAATGCTGTATTTTTTAACCAATTGAGTACATCTGGTATTAATTATGTATACGATTTGGTGGACTCAGAAGGTAAAATAAAGCCTTTTGAATATTGGACTGAAAGGGGTCTAGATCATATACACTATTTAAAATGGAGAGGAATTGTTTCATGCTTACAGTTACCGATAATAGACAGAATAGATGAAACTAATGAAATGTGCGAATTTCGATTTGGTAATTCCACTGATGGTCTTGATTTAACGAATATATATATCACTCAAAGTTTTCTGTACTGACAGCTCATAGAGCATGACCCTAATGATGTTATAGTACCCCGCATAGGGAGGCACTGTCCAGAAGATATCGATTGGAAATCTGTTTACAAAAGAGCATATAAGATGCCCTGTAATACAAAACTACAAGAGTTCTAATATAAATTCTTGAATGATATTTTAATTAATAATTATTGGCTTTTAAAATGGCGTTTAAAAGATGATGATATTTGTACATTTTGCAATGAAGACACTGCAGATATTTGTCACGTTTTCTGGGAATGTATGTTCACCCAACATCTCTGGCAGAAGGTTTATAAGTATATTTTTAAAACAGGAGCGCCAGTGAAATTGTCTATATATCTGGGAGTTAACGATGTTAAAGAATGCTTGATTATTTTTCAATGTAAAAAAATTGTTTATCTATCACAATTAAAATGTATAATACCCACCTACGATCGATTTATTAGATATTTAGATGGAATTAAGCACATGGAGTTCTTGGTTGCCGAAAAGAAAAATAAGGTGGATGTTTCGTTTGAAATGTGGAGTGATGTATGAGTTGGAGGTTTCTTTTTACATTAAATGGTATTGTTATTTGTTAATATGAATTGTCAAATGGAAATGCATGGCTGTGTATTTTACCGCTATGCTAAACCCGGTGTTGGCCTGATGTTGGCGCACCGCCATCATCCGGTCAGCACTGGCTGCCCGGCCAGCGCGACACATCGAGGCGTTCTTGGGTTAATTTTGGGCCACCATCTACGAAGCTGGCCCAACACGGAGTCGACGGTGGTTTGATGCGTCGCATTCGTTCGGGTGGAGGCCTGTTTATTCACGTGACAATTGGGCCGATGTTGATTCGAGGTTGAGCCGCCGACGATGGCGGGGGATCGGCCTCGAATCAACATTTGCTCGAGGTCTCGTGTGTGCAGATGTATTTGTTGTTTCCGGTGACTTTTTTTTTAAATATATCCGTAATCAGCTTGTACATTCATCATCATCATCATGTACTGTATATATGTTATTATGGAAATAAAAAAAATCTTTAAAGAAAAAAAAAAGATTATACGTTAATAATAATAATAATAATAATAATAATAATAATAATAATAATAATAATAATAATAATAATAATAATAATAATAATAATAATAATAATAATAATATTAATAATAATAATAATAATAATAATAATAATAATAATAATAATAATAATAATAATAATAATAATAATAATAATAATAATAATAATAGTAATAATAATAGTAATAATAATAATAATAATACTAATAATGATAATAATAATAATAATAATAATAATAATAATAATAATAATAATAATAATAATAATACTTTATTTAATGAGGTGGGAACCAATGAGCCATAGACCCATCTGCCTTGGGGCCCTCAAGACGAAAAGAGTAAGTACGTGAAACATTCAAACAGGGAAATAAGAATAATTATGGAAAATCAAATATACAAAAAATCCGCACAGTGAATCGTAAATTTTTATGAATGTATAAATCTTTAGATATACATAAACAAGTAGGCATTGATAATATTCCTTAGATACATTTAAACATATATGTTACACACATGTAGGCATATCCCACTCATATACATCAAGACACACATAATTATTACACATATGCATATAAAAACATAAAATCTGACATTTATATCATGCATGCCCACGGTAGATCAGGTATTTACTTGTGAATTACGGTATACTGTTTTAAATGCAGATTGGGTAATGCATTGTGAGTAATATTATTTAGGGAATTCCAAATTTTAACATCAACATTTCTAAAACTGTTTGTATGAGCTCGAGGAATGAATAATTTATTGTTGCTAACAGGGCTTAATTCCAATGAGTACATTTCTGCCGATTACTTAACCGTATTTGCCATATATTGCGGTGCCAAATTATTAAAAGTTTTAAATAAAAGTGTGGCCTGGTGGAAGTCCATATTCTTATATATTGGTAGCCAAGTTTAACATAGTAGGTGTAAAATAACTCGCGGCTTGAGATTGGTAAAAATGTCTTTATTAGCTCCCGCCGTCACCGTAGGTGAGACGGAGGGAGCTATGGATTCTACCTCCGTTTTTTTTTGGCCTCTTCTTTTGCCTATAACTTTGTAAGAAAATAAGCTAGGATAACAATTTTTGGTATGTGGGTTACTTCCAGGTGGATAATGGACAGGTTAAAATATTTTTAATCTGAATTCAATACGCAAGGTCGCAGAGGAGAAAATGATGATGTTACGGCGTTGGGCCGTAGGGCCGTCCGTAAACAATTCGTTTCCGGAGCATATCTCTGAAAGTACTTGTCCGATTGTCTTCAAATTTCACACACAACACCCCTAGGGGGTCTAGTTGTGCCTTTTGGGGTATTTGAACTTTGACTTACTTCTGGTTCAGAACTATGACCTATTTAGACGTTTTGACGCGCTCTTCGTTTCCAGAGCAGATCTCGAAAAGTACTGGGCCGATGACAGTCATATTGCACATACATGTTCTCTAAGGTCCCTAGTTGTGCCTTTTCAGGTTTTTGGATCTTGACCTTGAAGTTGACCCAGCACTTTGCCCTGATTTATAACATCGGTAAATCCGACTGAAAGATTTTGTGGAATATCATGAAAACCGCTCAAGATAGCTACACCATTACTATAAAACAAATTGTGAGGTTTCAGGAGAGGATGCATCTTGAAAAATTTCAAGTCGATAAAATTAAAAATGGCCGTCTATCGGCCATTATTCACCTCGACAGGCCTGATATTGCGGAATATCATGAAAACCGCTCAAGATAGCTACACCATTAATATCAAATAAATTGTAAGGTTTCAGGAGAAGATGCATCTTGAAAAATTTCAAGTTGATAAAATTCAAAATGGCCTCCTATCGGCCATTATTCACCTCGACAGGCCTGATATTGTGGAATATCATGAAAACCGCTCAAGATATCTACACCATTACTATAAAACAAATTGTAAGGTTTCAGGAGAGGATGCATTTTGAAAAAAAATCAACTTGTCCAAATTCAAAATGGCCGCCAATCGGCCATTATTCACTTTCACATGGCCGTTATTTGGTAAACCGTGCTAGATGGCTAGACCATTACTATAAAACAAAATTTGTGATTTCAGGAGAGGATGCATCTTGAAAAAATTCGACTCGATAAAATTCAAAATGGCCACTTATCGGCCATTATTCACTTTCACCTGGCCGTTATTTGGTCAACCGTGCTAGATGGCTAGACCATTACTATAAAACGAAATGTGAGATTTCAGATGAGGATGCATCTTGAAAAAATTTGACTTGATCAAATTTAAAATGGCCGCCTTTTCGGCCATTATTCATTTTCACATGGCTGATATTTGGTAAAAGGTGCTAGATGACTAGACCATTACCTGATTACTATAAAACAAAGTGTGAGTTTTCGGCGGAGGATGCACCCTGACAATTTTTAACTTACGAATTCAAAATGGCTGACAATCAGCTTTATTTACCTCGATAGGCCTGATATCAGGTAAACCGTGCTAGATAGCTAGACCATTACTATAAAACAAAATGTGACGTTTCGAGAGAGGATGCCTTTTAAAAACTTTCGACTCAATCGAATTCAAAATGGCCGCCTATCGGCCACTATTTACTTTCACATTGCTGATATTTGGTAAACCGTGTTAGATAGCTGGACCATTACTATAAAACAAAATGTGACGTTTCGAGAGAGGATGCCTTTTAAAAACTTTCGACTCAAGGTCTCACCACCCCAAATGCCAGTCCCATTGAAACTCATGTATAATGCCAATATTCCAAGGGCCGAAATCACCACTTTCGTCCCTAGCTGCCCCCCTATGTGACACACCATAATAAAGCCTAAGCTGTCCTTTTTAGCTCCCGCCGTCACCGTAGGTGAGCGAAGGGAGCTATGGATTCTACCTCCGTTTTTTTTTGGCCTCTTCTTTTGCCTATAACTTTGTGAGAAAATAAGCTAGCATAACAATTTTTGGTATGTGGGTTACTTCCAGGTGGCTAATGGACGGGTTAAAATATTTTTAATCTGAATTCAATACGCAAGGTTGCAGAGGAGAAAATGATGATGTGACGGCGTTGGGCCGTTGGGCCGTCCGTAAACAATTCGTTTCCGGAGCATATCTCTGAAAGTACTTGTCTGATTGTCTTCAAATTTTATACACAACACCCCTAGGGGGTCTAGTTGTGCCTTTTGGGGTATTTGAACTTTGACCTACTTCTGGTTCAGAACTACGACCTATTTAGACGTTTTGACGCGCACTTCGTTTCCGGAGCAGATCTCGAAAAGTACTGGGCCGATGACAGTCATATTGCACATACATGTTCTCTAAGGTCCCTAGTTGTGCCTTTTCAGGTTTTTGGACCTTGACCTTGAAGTTGACCCAGCACTTTGACCTAATTTATAACATCGGTAAATCCGACTGAAAGATTTTGCAGAATATCATGAAAACCGCTCAAGATAGCTACACCATTACCTTAAAACAAATTGTGAGGTTTCAGGAGAGGATGCATCTTGAAAAATTTCAAGTCGATAAAATTAAAAATGGCCGCCTATCGGCCATTATTCACCTCGACAGGCCTGATATTGCGGAATATCATGAAAACCGCTCAAGATAGCTACACCATTAATATCAAATAAATTGTAAGGTTTCAGGAGAGGATGCATCCTGAAAAAATTGAAGTTGATAAAATTCAAAATGGCCACCTATCAGCCATTATTCACCTCGACAGGCCTGATATTGTGAAATATCATGAAAACCGCTCAAGATATCTACACCATTACAATAAAATAAATTGTAAGGCTTCAGGAGAGGATGTATTTTGAAAAAAATCATTTTGTCAAAGTTCAAAATGGCCGCCAATCAGCCATTATTCACTTTCACATGGCCGTTATTTGGTAAACCGTGCTAGATGGCTAGACCATTACTATAAAACAAAATGTGACGTTTCGAGAGAGGATGCCTTTTAAAAACTTTCGACTCAATCGAATTCAAAATGGCCGCCTATCGGCCACTATTTACTTGCACATTGCTGATATTTGGTAAACCGTGTTAGATAGCTGGACCATTACTATAAAATAAAATGTGAGATTACAAGAGAGGATGCATCTTGAAAAAAATTGACTCGATCAAATTCAAAATGGCCGCCTATCGGCCTTTATTCACTTTCACATAGCCGGTTTTTAGTAACCGTACTAGATGGCTAGACCATTACTATAAAACAAAATGTGAGATTTCAGGAGAGGATGCATCTTGAAAAAATTTGACTTGATCAAATTCAAAATGGCCTCCTATCGGCCATTATTCACTTTCACATGGGCGATATTTGGTAAACCGTGCTAGATGGCTAGACCATTACTATAGAATGAAATGTGAGATTTCAGCTGAGGATGCATCTTGGAAAATTTTGACTTGATCAAATTCAAAATGGCCGCCTTTAGGCCATTATTCACTTTCACATGGCAGATATTTGGTGAACCGTGCTAGATAGCTAGACGATTACTATAGAATGAAATGTGAGATTTCAGCTGAGGATGCATCTTGAAAAATTCTGACTCGTTCAAATTCAAAATGGCCCCCTATCGGCCATTATTTACTTTCACATGCCCAATATTTTGCAAACTGTGTTAGATGTTAACCTAGACTAGGACTACATTGATAACCCTATACAAAATTGCTTAAATCAAATTCTAATTCGGAGCGGGAGCTCCTGGACTTATGTAGTCTTGTTTTAAAACTGCTTCGAAAATGGTATGCTAACTTCCTGCGTTTTGAGTTACGCTCCCATGTTGGTAAAGAGGTCCGTTTTGCCCAGATCTCCCGAAATATTCTTGCGCCCATTCCCAGAAAAGACACAAATCCTTCTCACCCCATGTGTCCATTCGAAAATCTCACATAACAGTTATACCTCATATCACAGATAGCGAAAACAGTATGTGCTTACAATTTATCCACATAATTACAACATTCCTGTATTTTTCTTAATTCACCAGAAGCGGAAACAACCATTTAAAGCAGTAATTTGGGTAGGGATTCTCTAGTCAGTAGCCACCCCCCTTGGATTTCGGCTCATTTAGGGGGATGAGACCATATATAAAAATTAAATTATTTTTGTTTTATTTTTTTCAAACAAGAATGGAACAGCAAGTTGTTCTGATCAATATATTTTTTAAATTGTTTGAATACATCGAATGATGTTGCTTAGGGAGCTCTTTTATTAGGCACTGATATTGTGAAAATCAGCCCCTTTCCACAATTCTGCACTGCGGGAAACGTGGTTAGATGAAGTTGCAGTTCTTCTCTTATTTAATCACAATAGGTAGTCATGGTGACCATTTATTATTTAGAATTATGAAGAAAAATAATATATCAATTGGGATAAATGGTTAATGACACTACAAAGGATTAAACTTCCCGTATTTTTCTATGTATTTGCTATGTATTTGTACCCATACAACAAGTCAAAGTAGCAAAAGAAAACATGTTATCTACAAATTACCAACCAAAACACGCCCTCCTGGGCCTATCTTCAAGTTGTCACATCCATCCATCAATTATATGTCTTTTATTCGAAATTTTACAGCCTAATTTGTTGCATCGACTATCACAATACAATTAAACACAGTTTGAATACTTTTTCTTTCTATTCAACAGCAGAAACAGTATAATATATAATCTTAACCCTGCTTCAATGCCCTATACACACATGGTCTCACCACCCCAAATGCCAGTCCCATTGAAACGCATGTATAATGCCAATATTCCAAGGGCCGAAATCACCACTTTCGTCCCTAGCTGCCCCCCTATGTGACACACCATAATAAAGCCTAAGCTGTCCTTTTTTAAAAACTACTTCGAAAATGGTATGCTAACTTCCTGCGTTTTGAGTTACGCTCCCATGTTGGTAAAGAGGTCCGTTTTGCCCAGATCTCCCGAAATATTATTGCGCCCATTCCCAGAAAAGACACAAATCCTTCTCACCCCATGTGTCCATCCGAAAATCTCACATAACAGTAATACCTCATATCACAGATAGCGAAAACAGTATGTGCTTACAATTTATCCACATAATTACAACATTCCTGTATTTTTCTTAATTCACCAGAAGCGGAAACAACCATTTAAAGCAGTAATTTGGGTAGGGATTCTCTAGTCAGTAGCCACCCCCCTTGGATTTCGGCTCATTTAGGGGGGTGAGACCTCAATCGAATTCAAAATGGCCGCCTATCGGCCACTATTTACTTTCACATTGCTGATATTTGGTGTTAGATAGCTGGACCATTACTATAAAACAAAATGTGAGATTTCAGGAGAGGATGCATCGTGAAAAATTTTGACTCGATCAAATTCAAAATGGCCTCCTTTCGGCCATTATTCACTTTCACATGGGCGATATTTGGTAAACCGTGCTAGATGGCTAGATCATTACTATAGAATGAAATGTGAGATTTCAGCTGAGGATGCATCTTGGAAAATTTCGACTTGATCAAATTCAAAATGGTCGCCTTTAGGCCATTATTCACTTTCACATGGCCGATATTTGGTAAACCGTGCTAGATAGCTAGACGATTACTATAGAATGAAATGTGAGATTTCAGCTGAGGATGCATCTTGAAAAATTCTGACTCGATCAAATTCAAAATGGCCCCCTATCGGCCATTATTTACTTTCACATGCCCAATATTTTGCAAACTGTGTTAGATGTTAGTCCATTACTATAAAACAAAATTTGAGGTTTCGGGGGAGGATGCACCCTAAGTTTTTAACTAATTTATATCGAATTCAAAATGACCGTAAATCAGCTATTAGTTACCTCGATTGGCCTGATATCGGGTAAACCGTTCCAGATAGCTAGACCATTACTGGGATACTGATTAGGATCATTAATTTCAATGGAGGTTTGCAATCTCTGACAGACTGTCTAGTTCTTATCTTACTCTTAGACTGGGCTTCTTAGACCTAGTTGTCTTGCATCTTGATTTTTGACCTAGCCTAGGACTACATTAATAACCCTACACAAAATTGCTTAAATCAAATTCTAATTCGGAGCGGGAGCTCCTGGACTTATGTAGTCTTGTTTTTCTTAATATTGGAAGTTTAAGAAGTATTTTCTGTCGCACTTTTTTATGTGCGATTCCCAGGTAAGATTTTCATCAATAACGCAACCTAATAGTTTTTCGTGTGTGACTTGTTCCAAGTTATTTTCGTCCAGATATATATTTAAATTCCGTTCATGCTTTTTGAGATTTCGAAGTCTTTTTGATGAGGCAATTACCTTGACTTTTGCTTTTTCTGCACTTGGTACCATGCGATTAGCTTTGCACCAATTTATAAGACTGTTTGCACAATTTTGTAAAGATATCTCAATATTTTTAATCAAAGGAGAAGAAACAGTCTCCGTTGCATTATCAGCAAATAAAGACAAATCTTATAAGTTACCCGTCATATGCAAATCATTAAAAAATATATCACACATAAAGGGGGTTGATATTTTAGAATTGAGTCTAATACACTGCTTTCTACCAGTCAGGTAAGTAATTGCATGTAAATCACATGAATAACACAATACAGACAACATGACTATGGTGTCCATAATTATACAGCTTATTATAATATCATTTATAACTTCTACATAACTGTAGTAATTAAACATGACAAAGCATATACAGTTCTGTTTTTCATACTTCTGATATAAATTTAATTAATTATCAGATTATATCTAGCAATCTCTTGGGACACTGATCCATCCTTTGTTAAAAAAACTGCTATGATACGGCAACATTTTACTTTACTACACTATTTTTATAGCGACTAAGGTGTTAACTTCTAGTTTTGGCGATCTCTAGAGCACAAACATAGTGCTGGACATATATATATATGTTGAGGGCCCCAAGGCAGATGAGCTATCGCTCATTGGGTTCACCCTCGGGAAATAAAGCTATTATTATTATTATTATTATTATTATTATTATTATTATTATTATTATTATTATTATTATTATTATTATTATTATTATTATTATTATTAATATGATTTTGATTATTATTATTATTATTATTATTATTATTATTATTATTATTATTATTATTATTATTATTATTATTATTATTATTCAACAAAATGACAATGATAGAGCAAGATACGTGTATAACTTTTACTGGAATTGAGATAAATCGATGATTTTGGTGCATATACATACCATGTGATTTTCAGGTACGCCCAACATGGTGTTAACACCAATTATAATATTAGATATGGTGGAAACCAAGAGGGTAAACAGAAGGCCATCATAATTGCCGTCACAAGGCCACAAACAAGCAATAAATGTGTAGTTAACTGGAATCTAGTAAGATCTGTGATTTTGGTATCTACCAATCCATACCACATACGGACGACATTGTGTCATTTTCAGGAATCATTTTAGGCATTGTTTAGATAATGAAACCCAAATTAGTGGCTGTTAGACAGAGACTGCCCACAATTAGGCCATGATCAAACACGAAAAGCTGCATCGCCTTTAATGCCATTATATGGAAGATGAGTGATTTTGACAAATGAATGTTCATTTGGCGTAGTCTTACGGTACCTGTAAATCAATATCGCAGGCTGGCGTGGGCATACCACAGTATACCTATGTAGTTGGCCTACTTGTAGGTCAAGTGCATAGACCTGCAAAATAGGGCCTATTTTTTAAATATAAAATGAGGTCATGGTAAGGCCGGGCTCTAGGCCTTAAATTAAAAAAATAATTAGATCTACAGCCAACATATTTATTTTTGTTCAGATAGTAGTAAATTTATAGCCGCCATCCTGGATTTAGCGATTTCTATCATCTCTAATGTTATTTTCTGGTGGCGTAGGCTTACCCGAAAGCCCTTTGATGGACACTGACGTCATAAATCTGCCTAAATTCTGTCACAAATTGATACCAAATTATTATTGTTTGACCTTGCACAACTGGCGGTCATCTTTAAGTTTACTGGCCACACCACTAAATCGGGCATACCTGAAAACTGTATTGTAGACACATGTTTCTTTTATGTTGAACGGTAGGCCTATATCATTTTAATATCTGACCTTGGCCATTTTAAAAAAATAGCGAGTTTTTGGGTCTTTAGAAATAAATACGAATTGTCTTTTTGGATAGACCTTTTCTAATGGGTCTAAAGAACATCCATGCCAAGTGTCATGCTTGTCCTAAAAGTGCGGTATTTGCCCATTTTACTGTAGTCAACATTAAATTGAAAAAAAGGTTCTTATTTGTATTTTTTAGAATAAAATTTTTGCTCATTCTACCTAAAAATTGACGTTTTGACCTTGATGACCTTGAATCATTGAAATTGTACCAGAAATGGAAACGAAAAAGAAGTATTACACCTATCATATTTGACCTTAAAAATCATATTTTCGCTTACTTGACCTTGACATTTACCTTTTGACCTTGAAGATGACCTTTAGTCATCAAATAGTACAACAAATTGATTCTTCAGTCAATGACACACCAAAAAGAGGTAGGCTATTACACTTGCTGCTATTTGTTAAAAGTCATATTTTCGCCGTTTTGACCTTAGAATTGACCTTTTGACCTCGACGATGACCTTGAGTCAGCAAAATATTTTTAGAAATGAATTCTGTAGTTAAAATATTTTCCCGAAAAAGTTATTATATTTGTTTCTAATTATGCTTGTTTACCATGACATTTTCAACAATTTGACCTCAAGATTGACCTTTTGACCTTGAAGATGACCTTGAATTTAATTAAGAATATATTGATAATGTCTTGAAAGGGTGCGATTTTCAGGTAAAATCTACATGTCGACGATTAGCTCCAGCAGCTGTTTTTTAACCACAGTAAGCCATGTAATATTGACATTCATTTTGAGACATTTTTTTTACTAAAATATTTTGTGATTACGTGTATATAAATAATTTCAATAAATAAAGAATATGTGATAAATAAAAACACAATTCAGATAAATTTAAAAAATATCTTGAAATTATTTTGATGTCATGTGGCATATTTCTTGCTCGATCACTAATGCAGTCATACCGCAATTACAGTACAATAACCCCGGCCCTCACCTGCACGGATTGGCGGGAGTCTACTGGGCTTTCACTTATTTGACTCGCTTCACTTAGCATTCGAACGGTGGCCAATCACACTTTTGTAATCATGTTTGATGCCACACCTGCCAGCAAACACAGATGATTATACCGACGCTGCGTTAAGGTTCAACTAGAAGACCGCAGACGACGGGCCAATATTACCTGGGAATTGTGATGAACCCTGAATAAAATCCAAATTGCGGCACAAAAGTATGTCCTAAAAAGTCCAAATATAGTGTGTATTTCATGTTAAATGTAACTGCTGTGTGGGAGGTACCGGTATATATTGGTGGCCAAAAATAGCGATTCGCTCAGGGTGAGCATACAAGGACGAAGCCTAACAATTTTATTATAGTATATATATATCACAAGAATGAATTTTAAGTACCGCTTTGGGTGACGTATATATATGGGGCTCAGGTACAGATGGTATGACAGGGTAAGTTGTACAATGTGACATGCTGCTATTTAAGTGTCGAATCAGCTTTAAGGTTGTATCTGCTGACATTCTAACTGTGTGTCGATTTGTTGTCACATACCCTCCAGGAAATTTGTGTAATATTTTGTCACAAAACAGGTAGTGACATGCACACTATGGTCACCAAGTCCACTGACATTTTGTGGAAAGCATGATAGATTATGCACATGCCGCGTATAATATTGTTAGCTCCCGCCGTCACCGTAGGTGAGCGAAGGGAGCTATGGATTCTACCTCCGTTTTTTTTTGGCCTCTTCTTTTGCCTATAACTTTGTGAGAAAATAAGCTAGGATAACAATTTTTGGTATGTGGGTTACTTCCAGGTGGCTAATGGACGGGTTAAAATATTTTTAATCTGAATTCAATACGCAAGGTTGCAGAGGAGAAAATGATGATGTTACGGCGTTGGGCCGTTCGGCCGTCCGTAAACAATTCGTTTCCGGAGCATGTCTCTGAAAGTACTTGTCCGATTGTCTTCAAATTTTACACACAACACCCCTAGGGGGTCTAGTTGTGCCTTTTGGGGTATTTGAACTTTGACCTACTTCTACTTCAGAACTATGACCTATTTAGACGTTTTGACGCGCACTTCGTTTCCGGAGCAGATCTCGAAAAGTACTGGGCCGATGACAGTCATATTGCACATACATGTTCTCTAAGGTCCCTAGTTGTGCCTTTTCAGGTTTTTGGACCTTGACCTTGAAGTTGACCCAGCACTTTGACCTAATTTATAACATCGGTAAATCCGACTGAAAGATTTTGCGGAATATCATGAAAACCGCTCAAGATAGCTACACCATTACTATAAAACAAATTGTGAGGTTTCAGGAGAGGATGCATCTTGAAAAATTTCAAGTCGATAAAATTAAAAATGGCCGCCTATCAGCCATTATTCACCTCGACAGGCCTGATATTGCGGAATATCATGAAAACCGCTCAAGATAGCTACACCATTAATATCAAATAAATTGTAAGGTTTCAGGAGAGGATGCATCCTGAAAAATTTGAAGTTGATAAAATTCAAAATGGCCGCCTATCAGCCATTATTCACCTCGACAGGCCTGATATTGTGGAATATCATGAAAACCGCTCAAGATATCTACACCATTACTATAAAACAAATTGTAAGGCTTCAGGAGAGGATGTATTTTGAAAGAAATCATTTTGTCAAAGTTCAAAATGGCCGCCAATCGGCCATTATTCACTTTCACATGGCCGTTATTTGGTAAACCGTGCTAGATGGCTAGACCATTACTATAAAACAAATTGTGTGATTTCAGGAGAGGATGCATCTTGAAAAAATTCGACTCGATAAAATTCAAAATGGCCGCTTATCGGCCATTATTCACTTTCACATGGCCGTTATTTGGTCAACCGTGCTAGATGGCTAGACCATTACTGTAAAACGAAATGTGAGATTTCAGATCAGGATGCATCTTGAAAAAAATTGCCTTGATCAAATTTAAAATGGCCGCCTTTTCGGCCATTATTCATTTTCACATGGCTGATATTTGGTAAACCGTGCTAGATGGTTAGACCATTACCTGATTACTATAAAACAAAGTGTGAGTTTTCGGGGGAGGATGCACCCTGAAAATTTTTAACTTACGAATTCAAAATGGCCGACAATCAGCATTATTTACCTCGATAGGCCTGATATCAGGTAAGCCGTGCTAGATAACTAGACCATTACTATAAAACAAAATGTGACGTTTCGAGAGAGGATGCCTTTTAAAAACTTTCGACTCAATCGAATTCAAAATGGCCGCCTATCGGCCACTATTTGCTTTCACATTGCTGATATTTGGTAAACCGTGTTAGATAGCTGGACCATTACTATAAAACAAAATGTGAGATTACAAGAGAGGATGCATCTTGAAAAAAATTGACTCGATCAAATTCAAAATGGCCGCCTATCGGCCATTATTCACTTTCACATAGCCGGTTTTTAGTAGCCGTACTAGATGGCTAGACCATTACTAAAAAAACAAAATGTGAGATTTCAGGAGAGGATGCATCTTGAAAATTTTTGACTTGATCAAATTCAAAATGGCCTCCTATTGGCCATTATTCACTTCCACATAGGGGATATTTGGTAAACTGTGCTAGATGGCTAGACCATTATTATAGAATGAAATGTGAGATTTCAGCTGAGGATGCATCTTGGAAAATTTTGACTTGATCAAATTCAAAATGGCCGCCTTTAGGCCATTATTCACTTTCACATGGCCGATATTTGGTAAACCGTGCTAGATAGCTAGACGATTACTATAGAATGAAATGTGAGTTTTCAGCTCGATCAAACTCAAAATGCCCCCCTATCTGCCATTATTTACTTTCACATGCCCAATATTTTGCAAACTGTGTTATATGTTAGTCCATTACTATAAAACAAAATTTGAGGTTTCGGGGGAGGATGCACCTTAAGTTTTTAACTAATTTATATCGAATTCAAAATGACCGTAAATCAGCTATTAGTTAAAGGGACTGGCCCAGGCTAAAATCATCAAAAAATCGGTGATTTTATTTCGGGTTCTTAATATGACCATATGATGTAAGCATGTACATAGACTAGAACTGCAAATTTTTATAATTTTTGTGCTGCGCATTCACCAGTTAGGCTAGATATAGAGACGTAATTTCTGATTTGTAATTATTGACAACCATGTCAAAAATAAGAAATGCGGGAATTTCGTCTCTATATCTAGTCTAACTAATATTCGTTGAAATTATAAACTGTTTAGAATCATGATTCTAGAAACAAAAAACCTATAAAAGAACTAATTTTTTTGGGGGGTGGGGACATCTTATATTACATACAAATATATTTTAATTTAGCAATCGAAGGTGGGCTTTCAAACTGATTCTTTGGCCTTGACAATGTATGATTAGCCATTGAAATCATCTTTCTAAGTAAATTAGAAGCCATGATCTGACCAATTATGTATTTCAGGAGATCTCGGTAGTTTTGATGGCAGCCATATTAAAAATAGTTCTATTCCTACAGATCACGTGTTAACGGCCTGATTTTGGCTCACGGGAGGTGTCTGAACAAAATTATACCACTCATGGACTAGGGTATATTCTTCGATTAGGCCCTACTATTCGCGGCCATCTTGGATTTTATATCGGGGACAGCCTTGGAACGTCTTTCTTTGGTTAAACCTTATTTCAGGACGGGAGAACACATAATTAAAATCCATCAGGTGGTTTTATTTCTCAATTATAACTGTTTTTCTTGGTTGCTATGAGTTTCGGCGGACATTTTGTTAAAATTCCACCTAGTAAAATATTATTTATGTTTTGGTGCATATTACTAAGATCAAGAGTACACAAATTCTACGTTCTGACATAGATGTATATAAGACAGGCTCTGCACTAACACAAAACAAAACATTGGATTACTATTTTGCTTGTGTTTCAATTTCTTGATAATGCTTATGCTAACGATAAATCATTTGTATGAAACCACGTAGGTTGGATAAATGTTTACAGATAATAGTTGTAACTTTTTCTAAACTTTTATTTTTGTACAGCCCCATATTTGCCCGTGCAAATAACACATATTTTCTTTTTTTCCGAATTTTAAAATGTATGCTTTTCATTTCAGGGATGACCGTTATATTAATGATGTTCTGGAGAAACAGGCAGACATGATTCGTTATCTCAGGCAGCACAATGCAAGTCTTAGTCGACGTATTTTGGGTCTCTCATCGAGGCACCATAGTAACCAAGTTACATAACAACAGACTCTTATTTCAGATGCATGTGGATTACATGAAATATGACACTTTATAAAGTGTATTTCTTTAAGTGCATGCTCTTTAAATCACTAGCAGATTGATAAATTTTGTAAAACCTAATTTATGTAAAATATTGTTTTTAAATGAAACCATTATAGTTAAATTTGTTTCATGAATATACACAACTACAATTTATATAGCATTTCAACAAACAAGGAATATACATATATACAAAATCAGTTGTTTATTTGTACTTTGATTTTTAAATTGACAATGTCCAACGCGGTGTTTTACTTTAAAGTTCACTTTACATTTCTAAGTTATTACAATAAGATGCAGGTCCACAAATTTATTAGTCCAGGAGCTCAAATCTGCAAGATAAGATGATAGTATGGATCTTCAAGGACAACACCAGTTAGTGTGTACAATCATTTTGCGGTATCATTTCTGTGGGACATTTTAAGGTAAGGGTGTAGGCCTATTACATGGCACTGACTGAAAAATTGGAGTTTGTGTACTTGCCATATTACCTGGCTAAGCCAAGCTACTCACATTGCGTGAAGCTCGGCCGCACTGACGACCATTTTTCCACAGATGGCCGTGTAAAAAAGACAGTGACTCCGCCTACCGATGGGACGGTAACAGTGTTGGCCCTAGTCAGTTAGCGCGCTCTGGTGATCACAGTAGAGCCAAGCCCGCTAAAACATGGCGGTCAGTTTGTCAGAGCCTTGCGATGTCATCAGAGTATTGCCATATACTGTGGATCTGGTAATCGCGAGGTTTTAATTTTCGCGAATTTCGCCTGGAAAATGCATCATCAATGTGTATATTTAAGCAGCCCTCGCCGAGGCGGGCTGCTTACTGTATTCCACACGGTCCGCCGCCTCCGCCGCCGCAATTGTTTGTTTTCAAGATAGCTACTAATCTATCAACGTCTGCTTCCTCATACTTCACATAGCCATCACATACCACTGGCGAATTGTTTTGGTGACATTTTAAACCCCATTTCATCAACCTTTTAATTACTATGCCCACTAACGAAGAAATGCTCGTTAGCGCATTTCAGGAAAAAGTTGCCATCAGATCGTTTTTTAATTTGACGAATATGTTCAGCTATGTCAGCCAATGACCTGATTAACTTTTGGGATCAAACAATTTAAAAATGGCCGTTTAGCGGCCATTTTGAATTTTGTAATATTTACTTAACTTAAGAAATGCAAAATGACTGGACTATAAATATAAAACAAAATGTAATGTCTCACACAAGGATAACCCATGACAAATTTCACACTAAAAAATCTAAAATGGCCGCCAGTCGGCCATTTTAATTTTTTTTTGAGCAAACAATTTTAAAATAGTGGTCGAGCGATAACGGAGGGCTGCTTTCGTGTTTGTTTCCGAACAACTTTTTCTAGTTATTAATCATACACGGTACACAAAGGATTTTATAAAACACTTTCAAAGACCTTTACAGCTTTTTCGGCAACCACACTCAAGACATGACTTGGCAGCCTCGAGAAAGGTTGTCCATATGGCCCTCCACAACTCATTGGCCAGGATCAACCCCCAGTCTGCAGGACTAGGCAGCTATGGGCCTTTTAGTCTGTACTGAGCACAGAAGTGACCAGCTGGTATGCCGCTCTTTTTGCGTACTCATTAAGGACAGCCTCTGTAGGCGGTATTTTCAATGTTCCGAGAGAGAATTTACCTTGCCTTATTCAGTTTCAATATCACATGTCTTGCTGTACATCAATATAACGAACCGCTCAAGAACAGTTGGGTTATTTTCTGAGAGAGTGTCTGGTTGCTTAGAAAGGTGATGGAACACATCAGTCACATCAGGGAAACACTCCCATGCCGTTTTGTTACCTTGTCTAGTAATTGTTGAGGCGGTATCACACCCAGTGAAGCTATAAAACATTAGACGTGCATATTATTTTAAACTACCGAGGTGTGGGCTGGAATATAGCGGTAGTGCCTTCCAACTCTGAATGCGATCCTGAGCTCTGCAATTCCCAAAAAACAATGGGCAATGGCGAGGACAGCACCATCTGTATCAACAGTTCTTATCATTAGGGGACTACCAGTCAATCACCCGGGGAGGGGGGGGGGGGTAGCTTGAGTTTTTCAAGTTTTATTACAATCATGTTTATATAGATAGAACATGTTTATATAGAACAGTTCTTGAAGTGAATTATTTATTTCACCCGAGATTATTTATTTCAAAAATACCCCCCCCCCCTGAAAATTGAATGGTGGCCCCCTTGGGTTATGGTAGCCTTGCGTGGATGCATCAGTTACATGAAGTATGATTCTACCAACGGCTTCTTGCTGAGTACAAGGTTCTAGGTCCTCCTTGTCCACTGTTTGAGGAAAACAAGCAACATCCTCGCCTATTGTAGTATACAGTTTTTATTTTGAATGTCAATTTTACAGATCTCGGAGGCCAGGTATTTGAACAGGTCAACTTTGTTTTTGTTTATTCTGAGCAAGCTTTGCCAATTTTTGGTAGCTTAGCGTGAGCCACAGCTCTTGTACGGATTCTAGTTCCTCTGTTCTCTTGTGCAGAATGTTTCAGTGAACGTCCCACAAAATACTTAAGAGCTTTCATTAAAAGCCATATTCATAGATTGCTGTTCAAACAATACAAGGCAATTAATGTGTGTAAAAAATCCGCCTTTAAAGATTATGCTGAAAATGAACATTAATTTATTAGCGTTATTTGAGCCATAGTGTACAATTGATGTATCTGTATTGACGTAACTGTCTTTTATACCCAAAATACATTGCTTTTTTCGACACTTTACTGAGGGATATGTTTCTTATTGATATTTACTCATTATATGTGCCACAATATTGAGATATAATTACCATGATTTCAATTTTGCTATCAATTTTTTTAGCTCATTCGGCCTTTAGGCCTAGATGAGCTTATGCCATCGTGTTGCGTCTGTTGTCTGTCGTCTGTCCACCATTCACTAGAAATGTTTCTCCTCCCTCAATTCCTATCCGATTTTAATTCCGTTTGGCTCGTTTGAAAGAGCTTGTGCCTGTGCAATAAACATTTTTTCGCGGATTTCAATAATTTTAATTATTAATTAACTTATCACCCAATTAAGACCTGATTACGGCACTCCGTCCACAATTCACAAGAAATGTTTCTCCTCCCTCAATTCTTATCCGATTTCAATTTTGTTTCGTTTGTTTGAAAGGTCTTTGCCTGTGCATTAAACTACCTCGCGGATTTCATAAATATTAATTATTTAATTTATGACCTAATTGAGACCTAATTAAGGCACTCTGTCCACAATTCACAATAAATGCTTCTCCTCCCTCAATTTTTGTCCGATTTTAATTTTGCTTAGTTTATTTGAAAGAGCTCTTGCATGTGCATAGAACTGCGTCACGGACTTCAGAAATTTTAATTCGTAATCAACTTGCCCTAATTAAGGATGAGCTTCTGTCATTGACACTCTGGTTCTAATATTGATTTACCGGTACACCTCTTTTCATTAAGAAAAATGGGCGATAGGGGTGTCTGACACCGTCACGCCCCATGAATCCGCCCCTGCTTTGATTAAAATGGCTATCCTTAAGAAACCTTTTTCATGAAATGTATTTTTAATATTTTAAACATAACTATGTTTAACAATTACTCAATTTTTCAAATAAGAGGGGGGTGAAAATGCCCCGAACGAAGCCCTTATGCTACAGCTACTAAGTAGTTCTCCTCCTGATAAGGATTAGTATAACTTTGTGTAGCTTTGTGCCAAATTTGGTGCTTTGTCATATAATAAACGATTTCACCTAATTTTATTTCTAACTCCGAATGCGATACGATTGCACCCGAAATTAATTTTTTCAATAATACTCCACTCAAACCCCCCCCCCCCCACCCCGTGGAGATTGAATGGTGCCTCCCTTGTGTTATGGTAGCATTGCCTGGCTGCATCAGCCACATGAAGTATGATACTACCGTCGGCTTTTTGTTCAGTACAAGGTTCTAGATCCTCCTTGTTTATTATTTGAGGAATACAAGCAACATCCTCACCTATTGCAGTATAAAGTTTTTTTATTTTAAATGTCAAATTTATAGATCTTGGAAGCCAGGTCTTCAAACAGCTCAACTTTGTTTTCGTTTATTCTGAGCAATTTTTTATAGATTACCGTGAGCAACAACTCTTTTTCACGAGCATTTTTTACCCATTTTGGGATTTCAATAAGAGCTTTTATTAAAAGCCATATTCATAGATTGCCGTTCAAGCAATACAATTAAATTAATGTCTGTAAAAAAATCCTTCTTTAAAAATTATGCTGAAAATAAACATTTATTTATTAGCGCTATTTGAGCCATAGTGTGCGATTGATGCATCAAATGTAAAGGGAAAACTTTATTTTGTACCCAAAATACATTGCTATTTCGACACTTTACTGAGGAATAGGTTTCTTATTGTTATTTATTCATTATATTAGTTGTCTGTGCCGCAATATGGAAATATAATCACCATGATTTTTCTAATATTAAGTTACAGCTCTTTTCAGTAAAAACATGCTTTGATTAAAAGGGGTAACATTCTTAAGAAATATTTTTGCAGATATTTTGATGAAACATTTTTAAAATATTTTAAACATAATTATGTTTAACAATTACTATATTTTTTTAAATAAAGGGGGGGGGGTGAAAATGCCCCGAACGAAGACCTTACGCTACAGCTACACGGTAGTTCCCCTCTTGATATGGATTAGTATACCTTTGTGTATCTTTGTACCAAATTTGGTGCTTTACCACATTATGAACGATTTTACCTAATTGAGGGTGTTCACCATAATAATTTGTCGAAAAAGGGGGTGTGAACCCTTAACGCCCCATGGAACCGCCCTTTATTTATTCTTAATAAACTACTAACATCACAAATAAGCAGTTTTGTAGACATATTTGGTGAAAAAAAAATTGACTACTATATATTTATTTTTTTGAAAAAAATATGGGAGGGTTGAAAACGCCTGAAAAAAGCCCTTACACTACAGCTGCAAAGTGGTTCCCCTTCCAATATGGATCAGTATACCCTAGAGCAGCTCTGTATCAAATTTGGTGATTTTATCACAATGTGGGGGTACTGGGATGATTGCTAGTAGTAGTACTTTTTGCCCCCACCCGGGGAGGGTCATCCCGTCAATTGCATGCTGTATGGCATGCTACGGAAGCACTAGTCTTCAGCAATTATAGATAGATAGATTTATTCAGCATTCACATAAAAATAGGGTTAACAATCAGTATGATAAATACATTAAGTATTCAAAATACAATGTGACCACCATTCTGGAACACCAGGGATAAAAACACTGAAAAGTATCCTGGTGCTGGTCACTTATTTCCGCAGTGGTCCCTATATGCTGTTCCAGAGTGGCGGCGACAAGAGCAAGTTATTTTATACTTTCAATAAATACATTAGTTATATCATTGATTCTGTAGTTGGCTACACGTCAATGGTGATATCACAGATAAACTGGTCACTAGGAAAGTCATAGCATTTTCACAAAAAAATACAGGCAGAAACTGCCTCGACTAGATGAAATATGAAATGATTATGAAAGTTTATAAATAGTGCATATGATGAAATATATTTTATCGATGATAATATACACAAATGGAAACCTTATTATTTACAAGGGTTTCTGGAGCAATTTCCAGACTCTGCTTGTTATAAATTAATTAAAAACATTGTAAAAAACGAGCTGAATAAAATGGCCTTATAATCTCTTAGAGCACATGAATCGGCAAACATACCTGCCTATATTTATAAGGCTATATGATTGTAAATGTGATTAGTAGAAATGAAAATCACTCCGAGCTTCAGTAATTAGCTCTTCTCTGAGATGCTTATTGACTCCTTTCTTAAACGAAAGTAAGTCTTCAGCTGATCTCAGAGAAACTGGGAGCGCATTCCATATCTTACCGGCTGAGAATCTAAAAGTCTTTTCCCCGATGATTTTACGTGGGGTAAAACAACTGATAGAAAACTATTTCTGGTGAAAAAAGAATGTTGATCATTGACCATGGAAATGTCCCGCTTTAAATATTGAGGGGCATTTCCATGGACAATTCGGTACATATTGTTTAGCTTGATTTGTTTAACCCTTTGACAAACTGGGAGCCAGTGCAACAAAGTAAACTCTTCTATGCCAATGTGAGACCTAGGGGGGTAGCCTAGAACAAATCTCCTAGTTTTGTTTTGCAAAATTTGTAGTTTCTTTTGTAAGTTGACCTGGAGACCCTCAAACCATGCGGAGCAGGCATAATCAAAATGTCATAAAATTAAAGATGTAGCCAAAAGTTTCCTAGAATTTCTATTCAAATATTTAGCCTGTCTCCATAGAAAGTGTGTCTAGAGTTTCCTTTTTTTAAAATACTTTCAGCTATATATTTCCCTCCCAGTGACTGGTCTAGGCTAACTCCCAGGTATTTCACATTATCTTTGGCAGTAACTTCATTGTCTCCACATATAATTTTCATGGTGGACTGTTTGCGTATTTTCTTATGTGAACCAAAAAGAATACTATCGGTCTTTCCCAAGTGAATGGATAGCTTATTATCCACTAGCCATTCACTTAGGAAAGTCAGTCCATGTCCAAGAGTTTCCTCTATGACAGAAACCGATGTACCTGAGACCAATAATGCTGAATCATCAGCATAAAGAATTAATCTGCATGATACAGCTGCCTCCATATCGTTTACGTAAATTAGGAATAGTAATGGTCCCAAGATGAATCCCTGCGTTACTCCGCAGGGAACCACCATGGGATCAGAAAAAATACCATCAGCTTCAGTCTTCTGAAATCTATTTTTTAAATATGATGAGAACCAAGATGTTGAAAGATCATCCAAACCAATAGCTTTCAGTTTATTTAACAATATTTCATGATCGACAGTATCAAAAGCTTTTTGAAGGTCGATCATGACCATGCCAGTATAGTTTCCTTTATCCATATCAAATCTGATTTGGTCTGTCAGTTGTGTTAAGCAAGAATCGGTGGAATAAGAATTCCTAAAACCTGATTGATAATCATACAGTAGTTTTTCAGATCTTAAATAATTTTTTAACTGTTTATGTACATTTTTTTCTAGAATTTTTGACATGACAGTTAAAATAGAAACAGGCCTGTAATTCCCAGGCTCTGACTTTGAATTTTTCTTAAAAGAGGAACCACACTTGCTGTTTTCATATCATCGGATATACGGCCTGAATATAAATATAAATTTATAGTATGTGCTATTGCACTAGATATTTGATTTGCCCCATCCTTGAGAAACCTAGCTGACAGCCCATCCAGACCAGTGGCTTTACTAACATTCAAGCTAAGCAAAGATTTTAGAATGTCTTCCTCTCCGACAGGAGAAAATTTAAAAGAGTTTTGTTTAGCACCTTTATCCTGGTAATATTTATAGACAAAATTTCCAGCATAACCACCAGTTATGTTTGGTAGTTTGCCAACGAGACTAGCTGCCACAGTAGTAAAAAAAGTGTTAAAAATATTTGCAACAGTCTTTTTATCAAAAGTGAGTTTGTCTTCAGATAATAAACCTATACATTTTGCACTGCTCTTTAATTTAGTAAAACCTAGAGATTTTACAGCTTTCCATATGTCTGTAGATGAATTCTTGCATTCTGAAATTTTGTTGTAAGAATAGTCTCTTTTAACCTTTATGTTGTACTGGACCCTGTTTCTCAAGTTACAAAAATATTTATAATTTTCATCAGTTTTATTTTTCCGAAAAGTTTCAAGGGCTTGATCTCTTGCCCTGATATCATCAAGTAATTCAGATGTAATCCAATCATCCAAGGGAAGCTGCAGCCTCCTCGTATCTGGCCATAATCTTCGGGCGGATTGCCAGTGTCGTACCCTGGTTCCTCCGCTCAACTGCTGGGCTATTGCAGCTCTCTCATCAGTGCTAGCGCTGGTGTAGGCTGTGGTAGCCTTAAATAACCGGCAATAGCGTGTTTGACATTAGGTCTCTCACGTGGGATGAATGGAGTTACCCAGATGGAGTTATCCTTCCTATTGTTACTCTGGGGACTATCCAACCCGAGGATAGCGGAGCTGCGCGAAATGCCACGGAGTTTCAGCATTAAATTGCACAGCGAAACCCAAGTCTCCGGCCATCTGGGCATGTCTGGGGGTAGATCTGATCGATTGTTCCTTGGCCTTGAAAAGTTGAGACACCACTCTGGTATGGCCTAAAATCCGTTCATTATTTTTTAATGTAGTCAGAGGGATGGTCAGACGTCAAACAAACAAACACAAAGAAAAACATACCATTCCTGGCGGTGGCAATAACAATAGACACCACCAAAACAGCAAGTATCCACCACATAGTGATTAGAGATTTAATAACATATACAATTATTCTATGCTGACAATTGAATTGTACTTTACTGTGGACAAAATGACTCAAATATTAGAAGAGACACAGGTGTTGATAAGGCTTAATTTCATGTTTTTTTTAACAATTAGCATGAATTATGAGTAATATCTTCCATGAAATTCTACCACTGAAACTATTACAGTTTGATTGCTTTCTGATTTTATCCAGTTATAACGTAATTCTTATTTAACAAGATGCCTGTTTATACAGACAAGGATTTGAACATTTAGAATTTTTACAAGATAATACATCGATAAATACTCTTTGTGCACATCCAATTGTGTTCTTGCACACAGAATACATAAGTGTGAATACCAACTTGTTTATGGCATGCTGGAAAGACGGCAGGCCTATGCACTGATTACATTCACATTCGGTCATGGCAGGCATTTTGGAAATGAGCATTTTCGGTCTTTTCCCCATCGAAATTTTTGGGAGGCAAGTACACATACTAACGAATCCAAAAAAAGCTAAAAAACCTTTTGAACTAATTGTGTTAAAACTTCGTATGATTTCAGACTGGACTATTCCTTTGATAATCACAGAGCCAAACTCAGTTCACAAATTGGCGAATTGTAATCATCACGAAATAGATACCGGTACTAGGATGATTTGTAAGCATCCAAGTCTGACCATCCAGTAGTCGTGGTTGCTACAGACACATATGTGCTGGTACTCCTTGTAGGCCTGTACGCATATAATGAACTGGGCCCTGCAGACAATTGGGTTCTGAAAATTAGCTGGGAAAAGTTTGTCTCTCTGAACAAGGTATGTACTCATTTTGGACATGAAATTTGTCGGGCTTTGTCAGGTTATCACAGTATCACTGACTGTCAAAGTTGGAAAAGTTAGACCATTTAAGAAAATGGTAAACAAATCAAAATAAAACTACCATAACGCGGGGATACTTAATAGCCCATTTTTTCTCTTACATTGTTGCTTACTGAAGGAAAGACTGGCAAAAGAGGTGGTCAGTGATAGGAACCTGATCGCCCCTTTATTTTCGTTGAATGATAGCATACACCTATTATTGGAAGGAATATATTTTTTCAATTTAAAAAATAATTCAAACTAGACCTGTTGCAGAGGGTTCATTGGCCCTCAGTTTGAAGTTTTAAAAAAGAACAGTCACATACTAGTACCATATCACAGGGTGCGACGTCGTAGATCTTGACCTGAAATAACACAATTAGAGCTAATTAGAACCCTTGAACATCTGTGCCAAAGTTACCCTGGCCTGTTGTGGTGGGCCAAAGTACCCCCACTCTAAAACTCGTACACCACGTGCCCTGACAAAAATCTATATGATACAGATACAGTTGGTGCGCAGTGAACAGCTTTACTGGATTCAAGGTGTCGATTTACACTATTCTCACTTGGCGATCTCTATTTGAAGCCACCCCTTGTCCACTTGGGAACAGGTAAAAGTTGGACCGGTACCTGACTATGAGAGATACATACCGCACTTTTTGGAGTTTCAAGGAGGAGATGGATGTCTGTGCGATGTCAAAGTAGCCAAGTTTAAAGGAGAAAGGGTTGAACTACTGCTTGACGTCACAGTATTTAGAATCGCGCCAATATTTTGACGACAATAGGCATCCGCCAAAATCGCTTGAGGTGAAAAAATGCACATAAAAAATAAAATAAAATCAAAGACTGCAAAACAATACGATGGGCAGAAATATGATGCTCATAACTTTTCAAGGATTAAAAAAAGTACAAAATAAACAAAATTTGCAGTAATCGAAGTCTACATTATCATCACTATCTGATCAATATCCACCAACTTATATCGATGTCACCAATAGGTCGGATCAGTTCGAAAATGGACGCCGACGGCCAAAAACTAGGTCACGGCGGCCAAAATGCCTGAGTATCGGCATTATTTTGTTAATATATGCGTATAGGCTGATATCTGGAAAAACGTGCCAGATAGCTAGACCATTACTACAGATCAAAATGTGCGGTTTCGAGGAGGGATATCCCCTGCAAATTTTTTTTTCAATTTTATCAAAGTCACAATGGTCGACTTGCAGTCATTATTGACTTTCATGGGCGGGGCCCTAGGGTAGTGGTTAGCACCGCTGCCTTTCACTCCAGAGTTCGGGGTTCGGTTCCCGGTCTCGGCTGTTCCCCATCCACGTGTGAAAGTCAGTATTGTGGGGAGCCTCCGTGACCGAGAGGTAGCGTGCTCGGCCTCAGACCGCCAGGGCTCGAATTCTGTGTCTGGAGGACAGTGTCATCTCAATCATCTCACCATCCTCAGGAGATTATCCTGGCCCAGTTTAGCCTATATGTGGACAAAGGTTACCCGGCTAAGCCAAGCTAATCACATTGCGCGGAGCTCGGCCGCAGTGACTGCTTTTTTTCCACAGCTGCCCGTGTAAAAAAGACAGTGACTCCGCCTACCGATAAGACGGTAACGGTGTTGGCCCTAGTCAGCTAGCGTGCTCTGGTGATCACCGTAGAGCCATGCCCGCTAAAACATGGCGGTCAGTTTGTCAGAGCCTTGCGATGTCAGCAGGGTAGACAAAGGTGACCTAAAGCCCGATTCATTTCATTTTATTGACTTTCATATTTGTAATATCTGGAAAATCGTTCCAGATAGCTAGACCATCAAGCCTACTATATAACAAAATCTGCTGCTTCAGGGATGGATATGCCCTGAACAATTCAACTTGATAAAAAATAATGGGCCTACTTGTGGTCATTATCGACTTTAATGTGCTTAATATCTGGAAAACTGTGTCAGCTAGCTAGATTATTAGGCCTACTATAGAAGAAAATGTATTTGTTTCAGGAAGAGATATTCCCTGAAAAAAATAAAACTCGATCAATTTCAAAATGGCTGACTTGCGGCCATTATTGACTTTACTATGCGTAATATCTGGAAAAATGTGCCAGATGGCTATACCAATAAATTTATGATCCGAAAGGTTTTAGATGTTGGCGTGACTGCCATCTGCATATTGTGTTGCTTTTAGGTTTTGATTTTTTTTTAATTCCTTATACCTAAAACCCTAGAAAGCGAAACGACTTTTCCAGGTTTTCCAGTCTTCTGAAATCTATTTTTTAAATATGATGAGAACCAAGATGTTGAAAGATCATCCAAACCAATAGCTTTCAGTTTATTTAACAATATTTCATGATCGACAGTATCAAAAGCTTTTTGAAGGTCGATCATGACCATGCCAGTATAGTTTCCTTTATCCATATCAAATCTGATTTGGTCTGTCAGTTGTGTTAAGCAAGAATCGGTGGGATAAGAATTCCTAAAACCTGATTGATAATCATACAGTAGTTTTTCAGATCTTAAATAATTTTTTACTGTTTATGTACAGTTTTTTCTAGAATTTTTGACATGACAGTTAAAATAGAAACAGGCCTGTAATTCCCAGGCTCTGACTTTGAATTTTTCTTAAAAGAGGAACCACACTTGCTGTTTTCATATCATCGGATATACGGCCTGAATATAAATATAAATTTATAGTATGTGCTATTGCACTAGATATTTGATTTGCCCCATCCTTGAGAAACCTAGCTGACAGCCCATCCAGACCAGTGGCTTTACTAACATTCAAGCTAAGCAAAGATTTTAGAATGTCTTCCTCTCCGACAGGAGAAAATTTAAAAGAGTTTTGTTTAGCACCTTTATCCTGGTAATATTTATAGACAAAATTTCCAGCATAACCACCAGTTATGTTTGGTAGTTTGCCAACGAGACTAGCTGCCACAGTAGTAAAAAAAGTGTTAAAAATATTTGCAACAGTCTTTTTATCAAAAGTGAGTTTGTCTTCAGATAATAAACCTATACATTTTGCACTGCTCTTTAATTTAGTAAAACCTAGAGATTTTACAGCTTTCCATATGTCTGTAGATGAATTCTTGCATTCTGAAATTTTGTTGTAAGAATAGTCTCTTTTAACCTTTATGTTGTACTGGACCCTGTTTCTCAAGTTACAAAAATATTTATAATTTTCATCAGTTTTATTTTTCCGAAAAGTTTCAAGGGCTTGATCTCTTGCCCTGATATCATCAAGTAATTCAGATGTAATCCAATCATCCAAGGGAAGCTGCAGCCTCCTCGTATCTGGCCATAATCTTCGGGCGGATTGCCAGTGTCGTACCCTGGTTCCTCCGCTCAACTGCTGGGCTATTGCAGCTCTCTCATCAGTGCTAGCGCTGGTGTAGGCTGTGGTAGCCTTAAATAACCGGCAATAGCGTGTTTGACATTAGGTCTCTCACGTGGGATGAATGGAGTTACCCAGATGGAGTTATCCTCCCTATTGTTACTCTGGGGACTATCCAACCCGAGGATAGCGGAGCTGCGCGAAATGCCACGGAGTTTCAGCATTAAATTGCACAGCGAAACCCAAGTCTCCGGCCATCTGGGCATGTCTGGGGGTAGATCTGATCGATTGTTCCTTGGCCTTGAAAAGTTGAGACACCACTCTGGTATGGCCTAAAATCCGTTCATTATTTTTTAATGTAGTCAGAGGGATGGTCAGACGTCAAACAAACAAACACAAAGAAAAACATACCATTCCTGGCGGTGGCAATAACAATAGACACCACCAAAACAGCAAGTATCCACCACATAGTGATTAGAGATTTAATAACATATACAATTATTCTATGCTGACAATTGAATTGTACTTTACTGTGGACAAAATGACTCAAATATTAGAAGAGACACAGGTGTTGATAAGGCTTAATTTCATGGTTTTTTTAACAATTAGCATGAATTATGAGTAATATCTTCCATGAAATTCTACCACTGAAACTATTACAGTTTGATTGCCTTCTGATTTTATCCAGTTATAACGTAATTCTTATTTAACAAGATGCCTGTTTATACAGACAAGGATTTGAACATTTAGAATTTTTACAAGATAATACATCGATAAATACTCTTTGTGCACATCCAATTGTGTTCTTGCACACAGAATACATAAGTGTGAATACCAACTTGTTTATGGCATGCTGGAAAGACGGCAGGCCTATGCACTGATTACATTCACATTCGGTCATGGCAGGCATTTTGGAAATGAGCATTTTCGGTCTTTTCCCCATCGAAATTTTTGGGAGGCAAGTACACATACTAACGAATCCAAAAAAAGCTAAAAAACCTTTTGAACTAATTGTGTTAAAACTTCGTATGATTTCAGACTGGACTATTCCTTTGATAATCACAGAGCCAAACTCAGTTCACAAATTGGCGAATTGTAATCATCACGAAATAGATACCGGTACTAGGATGATTTGTAAGCATCCAAGTCTGACCATCCAGTAGTCGTGGTTGCTACAGACACATATGTGCTGGTACTCCTTGTAGGCCTGTACGCATATAATGAACTGGGCCCTGCAGACAATTGGGTTCTGAAAATTAGCTGGGAAAAGTTTGTCTCTCTGAACAAGGTATGTACTCATTTTGGACATGAAATTTGTCGGGCTTTGTCAGGTTATCACAGTATCACTGACTGTCAAAGTTGGAAAAGTTAGACCATTTAAGAAAATGGTAAACAAATCAAAATAAAACTACCATAACGCGGGGATACTTAATAGCCCATTTTTTCTCTTACATTGTTGCTTACTGAAGGAAAGACTGGCAAAAGAGGTGGTCAGTGATACGAACCTGATCGCCCCTTTATTTTCGTTGAAAGATAGCATACACCTATTATTGGAAGGAATATATTTTTTCAATTTAAAAAATAATTCAAACTAGACCTGTTGCAGAGGGTTCATTGGCCCTCAGTTTGAAGTTTTAAAAAAGAACAGTCACATACTAGTACCATATCACAGGGTGCGACGTCGTAGATCTTGACCTGAAATAACACAATTAGAGCTAATTAGAACCCTTGAACATCTGTGCCAAAGTTACCCTGGCCTGTTGTGGTGGGCCAAAGTACCCCCACTCTAAAACTCGTACACCACGTGCCCTGACAAAAATCTATATGATACAGATACAGTTGGTGCGCAGTGAACAGCTTTACTGGATTCAAGGTGTCAATTTACACTATTCTCACTTGGCGATCTCTATTTGAAGCCACCCCTTGTCCACTTAGGAACAGGTAAAAGTTGGACCGGTACCTGAGTATGAGAGATACATACCGCACTTTTTGGAGTTTCAAGGAGGAGCTGGATGTCTGTGCGATGTCAAAGTAGCCAAGTTTAAAGGAGAAAGGGTTGAACTACTCCTTGATGCACAGTATTTAGAATCGCGCCAATATTTTGACGACAATAGGCATCCGCCAAAATCGCTTAAGGTGAAAAAATGCACATAAAAAATAAAATAAAATCAAAGACTGCAAAACAATACGATGGGCAGAAATATGATGCTCATAACTTTTCAAGGATTAAAAAAAGTACAAAATAAACAAAATTTGCAGTAATCGAAGTCTACATTATCATCACTATCTGATCAATATCCACCAACTTATATCGATGTCACCAATAGGTCGGATCAGTTCGAAAATGGACGCCGACGGCCAAAAACTAGGTCACGGCGGCCAAAATGCCCGAGTATCGGCATTATTTTGTTAATATATATGCGTAAACTGATATCTGGAAAAACGTGCCAGATAGCTAGACCATTACTACAGATCAAAATGTGCGGTTTCGAGGAGGGATAACCCCTGCAAATTTTTTTTTCAATTTTATCAAAGTCACAATGGTCGACTTGCAGTCATTATTGACTTTCATGGGCGGGGGCCCTAGGGTAGTGGTTAGCACCGCTGCCTTTCACGCCAGAGTTCGGGGTTCGGTTCCCGGTCTCGGCTGTTCCCCATCCACGTGTGAAAGTCAGTATTGTGGGGAGCCTTCGTGACCGAGAGTTAGCGTGCTCGGCCTTAGACCGCCAGGGCTCGAATTCTGTGTCTGGAGGACAGTGTCATCTCAATCATCTCACCATCCTCAGGAGATTCTCCTGGCCCAGTTTAGCCTATATGTGGACAAAGGTTACCCGGCTAAGCCAAGCTAATCACATTGCGCGGAGCTCGGCCGCAGTGACTGCCATTTTTCCACAGCTGCCCGTGTAAAAAAGACAGTGACTCCGCCTACCGATAAGACGGTAACGGTGTTGGCCCTAGTCAGCTAGCGCGCTCTGGTGATCACCGTAGAGCCATGCCCGCTAAAACATGGCGGTCAGTTTGTCAGAGCCTTGCGATGTCATCAGGGTAGACAAAGGTGGCCTAAAGCCCAATTCATTTCATTTTATTGACTTTCATATTTGTAATATCTGGAAAATCGTTCCAGATAGCCTGACCATCAGGCCTACTATATAACAAAATGTGCTGCTTCAGGGATGGATATGCCCTGAAAAATTCAACTTGATAAAAAATAATGGGCCTACTTGTGGTCATTATCGACTTTAATGTGCTTAATATCTGGAAAACTGTGTCAGCTAGCTAGATTATTAGACCTACTATAGAAGAAAATGTATTTGTTTCAGGAAGAGATATTCCCTGAAAAAAATAAAACTCGATCAATTTCAAAATGGCTGACTTGCGGCCATTATTGACTTTACTATGCGTAATATCTGGAAAACCGTGCCAGATGGCTAGACCAATAAATTTATGATCCGAAAGGTTTTAGATGTTGGCGTGACTGCCATCTGCATATTGTGTTGCTTTTAGGTTTTGACTTTTTTTAATTCCTTATACCTAAAACCCTAGAAAGCGAAACGACTTTTCCAGGTAAACTTTTTGGAACGTTATGAGAAAAGTATATAACAATTTGGGTAGACAATCACAAATATATTT
This sequence comes from Flabesymbios commensalis, assembly GCA_964017125.1. Classification (NCBI taxonomy): domain Eukaryota; kingdom Metazoa; phylum Annelida; class Polychaeta; order Terebellida; family Flabelligeridae; genus Flabesymbios; species Flabesymbios commensalis. The sequence continues at coordinate 33,509,438 of OZ024905.1, read as the reverse complement.
GAACATAAATAATAAAATCTGTTTGTATAATTGATAAATGTTTATTAGCTCCCGCCGTCACCGTAGGTGAGCGAAGGGAGCTATGGATTCTACCTCCGTTTTTTTTTGCCTCTTCTTTTGCCTATAACTTTGTGAGAAAATAAGCTAGGATAACAATTTTTGGTATGTGGGTTACTTCCAGGTGGCTAATGGACGGGTTAAAATATTTTTAATCTGAATTCAATACGCAAGGTTGCAGAGGAGAAAATGATGATGTGACGGCGTTGGGCCGTTGGGCCGTTGGGCCGTTGGGCCGTTGGGCCGTCCGTAAACAATTCGTTTCCGGAGCATATCTCTGAAAGTACTTGTCCGATTGTCTTCAAATTTTACACACAACACCCCTAGGGGGTCTAGTTGTGCCTTTTGGGGTATTTGAACTTTGACCTACTTCTGGTTCAGAACTATGACCTATTTAGACGTTTTGACGCGCACTTCGTTTCCGGAGCAGATCTCGAAAAGTACTGGGCCGATGACAGTCATATTGCACATACATGTTCTCTAAGGTCCCTAGTTGTGCCTTTTCAGGTTTTTGGACCTTGACCTTGAACTTTGACCTAATTTATAACATCGGTAAATCCGACTGAAAGATTTTGCGGAATATCATGAAAACCGCTCAAGATAGCTACACCATTACTATAAAACAAATTGTGAGGTTTCAGGAGAGGATGCATCTTGAAAAATTTCAAGTCGATAAAATTAAAAATGGCCGCCTATCGGCCATTATTCACCTCGACAGGCCTGATATTGCGGAATATCATGAAAACCGCTCAAGATAGCTACACCATTAATATCAAATAAATTGTAAGGTTTCAGGAGAGGATGCATCCTGAAAAATTTGAAGTTGATAAAATTCAAAATGGCCGCCTATCAGCCATTATTCACCTCGACAGGCCTGATATTGTGGAATATCATGAAAACCGCTCAAGATATCTACACCATTACTATAAAACAAATTGTAAGGCTTCAGGAGAGAATGTATTTTGAAAAAATTCATTTTGTCAAAGTTCAAAATGGCCGCCAATCGGCCATTATTCACTTTCACATGGCCGTTATTTGGTAAACCGTGCTAGATGGCTAGACCATTACTATAAAACAAAATGTGTGATTTCAGGGGAGGATGCATCTTGAAAAAATTTGACTCGATAAAATTCAAAATGGCCGCTTATCGGCCATTATTCACTTTCACATGGCCGTTTTTTGGTAAACCGTGCTAGATGGCTAGACCATTACTATAAAACAAAATGTGTGATTTCAGGAGAGGATGCATCTTGAAAAAATTCGACTCGATAAAATTCAAAATGGCCGCTTATCGGCCATTATTCACTTTCACATGGCCGTTATTTGGTAAACCGTGCTAGATGGCTAGACCATTACTAAAAAACAAAATGTGTGATTTCAGGAGAGGATGCATCTTGAAAAAATTAGACTCGATAAAATTCAAAATGGCCGCTTATCGGCCATTATTCACTTTCACATGGCCGTTATTTGGTCAACCGTGCTAGATGGCTAGACCATTACTGTAAAACGAAATGTGAGATTTCAGATGAGGATGCATCTTGAAAAAAATTGACTTGATCAAATTTTAAATGGCCGCCTTTTCGGCCATTATTCATTTTCACATGGCTGATATTTGGTAAACCGTGCTAGATGGCTAGACCATTACCTGATTACTATAAAACAAAGTGTGAGTTTTCGGGGGAGGATGCACCCTGAAAATTTTTAACTTACGAATTCAAAATGGCCGACAATCAGCATTATTTACCTCGATAGGCCTGATATCAGGTAAACCGTGCTAGATAGCTAGACCATTACTATAAAACAAAATGTGACGTTTAGAGAGAGGATGCCTTTAAAAAACTTTCGACTCAATCGAATTCAAAATGGCCGCTTATCGGCCACTATTTACTTTCACATTGCTGATATTTGGTAAACCGTGTTAGATAGCTGGACCATTACTATAAAACAAAATGTGAGATTACAAGAGAGGATGCATCTTGAAAAAAATTGACGCGATCAAATTCAAAATGGCCGCCTATCGGCCATTATTTACTTTCACATAGCTGGTTTTTAGTAACCGTACTAGATGGCTAGACCATTACTATAAAACAAAATGTGAGATTTCAGGAGAAGATGCATCTTGAAAAATTTTGACTTGATCAAATTCAAAATGGCCTCCTATCGGCCATTATTCACTTTCACATGGGCGATATTTGGTAAACCGTGCTAGATGGCTAGACCATTACTATAGAATGAAATGTGAGATTTCAGCTGAGGATGCATCTTGGAAAATTTTGACTTGATCAAATTCAAAATGGCCCTCTATCGGCCATTGTTTACTTTCACATGCCCAATATTTTGCAAACTGTGTTAGATGTTAGTCCATTACTATAAAACAAAATTTGAGGTTTCGGGGGAGGATGCACCCTAAGTTTTTAACTAATTTATATCGAATTCAAAATGACCGTAAATCAGCTATTAGTTAACTCGATTGGCCTGATATCGGGTAAACCATGCCAGATAGGTAGACCATTACTGGGATCCTGATTAGGATCATTAATTTCAATGGAGGTTTGCAATCTCTGACAGACTGTCTAGTTCTTATCTTACTCTTAGACTGGGCTTCTTAGACCTAGTTGTCTTGCGTCTTGATTTTTGGCCTAGACTAGGACTACATTAATAACCCTATACAAAATTGCTTAAATCAAATTCTAATTCGGAGCGGGAGCTCCTGGACTTATGTAGTCTTGTTAATTTTAAATCTAAAAAGAGAGGTTCAGTGTGAGCTCTGTGGGGTAAGGATTTTATTATCCTAACCACTCGTTTTTGCAATTTAAACAATGACAATAAATATACATCACCAGCTCCTCCCCACACTTCTAAACAATACGTTAGGTAAGGATAAATAAAACTGTGATACAAGGTTACCAATGTGGACAAGTTTATATATTTTTTGCTTTATTTAATATTCCTGTACCTTTGGAAATTTTCATTTTTAAAGATTTAATGTGGTTTGCCCATGACAGTTTTTCATCAATTAAAACTCCTAAGAATTTAGTACAAGCAACACGTGCTATCATTTGCCCATTAATCTTAATATCTGTATCGTTAATAATACGATTTCGGGATAAGCTAAAAATCATGTAATGAGTTTTTTTGACATTTAATGACACTTTGTTTACATTTAACCATTCAACAATTTTTCTTAATTCATTATTCATAATGGCTATTAATTGCCTCACATCTTTTCCACTAGTAAACACATTTGTGTCATCTGCAAATAAAAGTGTAAAGAGTAGTTGTGATACATTAGACATGTCGTTGACATAAATTAAAAATAACAAAGGACCTAATATTGAACCTTGTGGTACACCACAAGAAACAGTCTCATTAGAAGAACAAATCCTTTTAAATACTACATACTGCTGTCTTTCTAAAACACACCTAATACAATTTTTCCTTCATCTAATGTCCACTAACACAATTAAAGCCATATTAGTACCATGTTTTTCACGAAATCCAAATTGATATTTGTATAACAAATCAAAAGAGTTCAGAAAGGAAAAAATTATGTTGTACATTATACGTTAAAAAACTTTTGAAAACACAGGTAAAACTGATACAGGCCTATAAGTGTGAATAGTCTTACAATCACCACTTTTTAGCTCCCGCCGTCACCGTAGGTGAGACGGAGGGAGCTATGGATTCCGCCTCCGTTCTGTTTTTACCTCTTCTTTTGCCTATAACTTTGTAAGAAAATAAGCTAGGATAACAATTGTTGGTATGTGGGTTACTTCCAGGTGGATAATGGAGAGGTTAAAATATTTTTAATCTGAATTCAATACACAAGGTCGCAGAGGAGAAAATGATGATGTTACAGCGTTGGGCCGTCCATGAACAATTTGTTTCCCGTGCATATCTCTGAAAGTACTTGTTTGATTGTCTTCAAATTTTACACACAACACCTCTAGGGGGTCTAGTTGTGCCTTTTGGGGTATATGAACTTTGACCTACTTTTGATTCGGAACTATGACCTATTCAGACGTTTTGACGCACACTTCGTTTCCGGAGCAGATGCCGAAAAGTACTGGGCCGATTACAGTCATATTGCACATACATGTTCTCTAAGGTCTCTAGTTGTGCCTTTTCAGGTTTTTGGACCTTGACCTTGAAGTCGACCCAGCACTTTGACCTAATTTATAACATCGGTAAATTCGACTGAAAGCTTTTGCGGAATATCATGAAAACCACTCAAGATAGCTACACCATTACTATAAAACAAATTGTGAGGTTTCAGGAGAGGATGGATCTTTAAAAATTTCAAGTTGGTAAAATTCAAAATGGCCGCCTATCGGCCATTATTCACCTCGACAGGCCTGATATTGCGGAATATCATGAAAACCGCTCAAGATAGCTACACTATTACTATTAAACAAATTGTAAGGTTTCATGAGAGGATGCATTTTGAAAAAATTCAACTCGATCAAGTTGAAAATGGCCGCCAATCGCCCATTATTCACTTTCACATGGTCGTTATTTGGTAAACAGTGCTAAATGGCTAGACCATTACTATAGAACAAAATGTGTGATCTCAGGAGAGTATGCATCCTGAAAAAATTCGACTCGATAAAATTCAAAATGGCCCCCTTTTCGGCCATTAATAATTTTCACTTGGCCGATATTTGGTAAACCGTGCTAGATGGCTAGACCATTACTATAAAACGAAATGAGAGATTTCAGATGAGTATGCATCTTGAAAAAAATTGACTTGGATCAAATTGAAAATGGCCGCCTTTTCGGCCATTATTCATTTTCACATGGCCGATATTTGGTAGACCGTGCTAGATGGCTAGACCATTACTATAGAACAAAATGTCAGTTTTCGCGGGAGGATGTACCCTGAAAATTTTTAACTTACGAATTCAAAATGGCCGACAATCATCATTATTTACCTCGATAGGCCTGATATCAGGTAAACCGTGCTAGATAGCTAGACCATTACTATAAAAAAAAATGTGACGTTTCGGGAGAGGATGTCTTTTAAAAACTTTTGACTCAATCGAATTCAAAATGGCCGCCTATCGGCCACTATTTATTTTCACATTGCTGATATTTGGTAAACCGTGTTAGATAGCTGGACCCTTACTATAAAACAAAATGTGAGATTTCAGGAGAGGATGCATCTTGAAAAAAATTGACTCGATCAAATTCAAAATGGCAGCATATCGGCCATTATTCACTTTCACATAGCCGTTGCTTGGTAAACCGTACTAGATGGCTAGACCATTACTATAAAACAAAATGTGAGATTTCAGGAGAGGATGCATCTTGAAAAATTTCGACTTGATCAAATTCAAAATGGCCGCCTATCAGCCATTATTCACTCTCACATAGCCGATATTTGGTAAACCTTGCTAGATGGCTAGACCATTACTATAGAACGAAATGTGAGATTTCAGCTAAGGATGCATCTTGAAAAATTGAGACTTGATCAAATTCAAAATGGCCGCCTTTAGGCCATTATTCACTTTCACACGCCGTTATTTGGTAAGCTGTGCTAGATGGCTAGACCAATACTATAAAACAAAATGTGAGATTTCAGGAGAGGATGCATCTTGAAAAATTTAGACTCGATCAAATTCAAAATGGCCGCCTATTGGCCATTATTCACTTTCACATGGCCGATATTTGGTAAACCGTGCTAGATGGCTAGACCATTACTATAGAATGAAATGTGAGATTTCAGCTGAGAGGATGCATCTTGAAAAATTCCGACTCGATCAAATTCAAAATGGCCCCCTATCGGCCATTATTTACTTCCACATGCCTAATATTTTGCAAACTGTGTTAGATGCTAGTCCATTACTATAAAACAAAATGTGAGGTTTCGGGGGAGGATGCACCCTTAAATTTTTTAACTAGTCTATATCGAATTCAAAATGAGTGTAAATCAGCTATTATTCACCTCGATTGGCCTGATATCGGGTAAAACGTGCCAGATGGGTAGACCATTACTGGGATACTGATTAGGATCATTATTTTCAATGGAGGTTTGCAATCTCTGACAGTTCTTATCTTACTCTTAGACTGAGCTTCTTAGACCTAGTTGTCTTGCGTCTTGATTTTTTACCTAGCCTAGGACTACATTAATAACCCTACACAAAATTGCTTAAATCAAATTCTAATTCGGAGCGGGAGCTCCTGGACTTATGTAGTCTTGTATATATTGGTATCACTTTGGCAATTTTTAATTCTTTTGGAAATACTCCTTGTGCAAGTGACAAATGTATTAAATAAGTTAGCGGTGCAATATATAAATGATAAGTAGATTTAACAACCTTGGAATTGATATCATCCTACCCAGGAGTCGTGTTTTTAAACAATTTATAACCTTGGATATTTCATCTGAACTAACTTCTCCTAAGAAAATAGAATTTATATTTGAGTATTCGATGTACGAGGTGGCTTCTTTAGTGGTGTCTGGTATTTTAGCCGCTAAATTTTTGGCTACATTAGTGAAAAAATTATTAAAATTTTCAGCTATATCTCTACTGTCATAAATTTCTCTATCACCTACTACAAATTTGCTAGTCATAGGCTTGTGTTCACGTTTATTCATAATTTCGTTTATAACAGACCACATCTTTTTCAAGTTACTTTTTTTTCCGTCAATAAATTATTATAATGATCTCTTTCAGATTTACGCAATATTTTGTTTAAATTACTTCGGAACATTCTATATGTCTTTTCATTAAATGAGGTTTGTATTCTACCAAAGCAACTACTAGTAGGCAAATGTTCTCATTTTTGGATGATCACCCAACCATGTGTGTCCTTCCACAGAAAAATTGAAATCTTTGTGAAATAAATTACGGTTGCCATAGTGACTAAAAAAATTGCCGATAAAAGATGAAAATTGCGAGGTGGTCAAAACTTTGACCCTACACATACCACCTATGAAATAAAATCAACCATAATACACCTGCCAGTCAATCAATATGTTGGATATAATATTCAGTAGGTTTCATGTTAATTGTACGATTATTCTAAAAAATATGATTTTTTGTGTGTTTCTGTTGATTTTTCAAAGAAAAACGGGATGAATAGGAACATTTGTTTTATTGCTATGGCAACCGTAATTTTTCACATAGGTTTTAATTTTTCTGTAGAAGGACACACATAGTTGGGTGGTTATACAAAAATGAGAAAATGTAACACACCTCATTTACCCCGCCGTTCCTATTCACCTCATTTTATTATTTTATTTTGAAAATGGTTTTTTTTCAAGTAGATTTTGTTTGCATGTTTTGATGGGAAATACTCTGTATATTTTTTCTAAATTCACTCGTTGTTCCTATTCACCCCCTATTGGGGTCACAAGGACCTGTGGTAGCCATATGGTTGATATTCCGATTCACCCCGTCTCGATGGTGAATAGGAACGCGCAGTTTTAATAAAATAAACAAAAAGCTGTTATTGGTTTTTTTCGAAAATGCCACCATAAGGTACCTCATGTGTATGGACATAAATACCCCGAAAAAAAATTGGTAAAAAATAATAGGCACCACTACACACACATTCAAATGCCAAAATCGTTCCTATTCACCCCATTCTACAGTACTGGCCCGTCTCACACTCAGGCATGTTTAGTACAGCTGCCAACAAGATCTCTAAACGACTTCGAACTATGCAAGAAAAAATTGACAAGGATTCTAACCATTTTAGTTGATGGCAAGATAATTGATTTATGTGATGATATTACTAGGCAATATATAACCTATTTCTGCAGAATGAAGTCACGCACAATTCAGGCAAATTCAGTACATACATCAGCGCATCGTTGTGGCTTCATGATTTCATGAATGAGTTGATAAATTCAGAAAATTATCCTGATCTGGGCATGTAGAACTACTGTTTTGCTTTAATGTTGGGCCAACGTCTATAACGCTGGCTGTTCAACCATGGTTCAGTATTAAATGTGTCACTTATTCATGTTTGCTGGGTGACCTGGAGTATCAAGAGTTTTACATCAGCTGATTAGCTATCAATATAATGTTTACAATAAATAATGAACTGAATAAGGGAAATATTACTGTGTATCATCTGTCAAGGAGCAATAATTACATAAGCTGACTGATAGTGCTCATTACTTAAGCTGACTAATAGCATTACATGAGCTAAATTAAGAGCATATCACCATACATGCATTTAAATATTATTAGCACATTATTTTAAATTTGCATGTTGTCTGCCACATTATATTTTATCTGAGTAGTCATCTGATAATTATTGCTTATATGAGTAGTCCACTGTGTGTGCACAGAGGGACACATCTGTACCCAGAAAGCACCACGCTGATCACAGAGATAGAGGCAACTGGAGTACAGCTAAAACCGGAAACACACATGGAGTGTTCTATAGCTTTAATTGTGAAATAGCTGCATTTTAGCTTTCCCCGAAGCCCAGCACAGGCTTTACTTCAGTGCCGTCAGGCTCTAGTTTTTATTTCTTGTAGGGTAGACGGGAAAAGCACAAATGTGCAAGCTATCTAGCAGAACTTATTCTATCTGTCCTACATCTTTTTTTAGTGAAATTATTTTTTGGGTAAAAACCATTTGGAACAAGTTATTGCAATATAATATTGTCAATATCCCGCGCCATCTCACCCCGTCAATTTAGGGTAAGATGAAGATATGTCAGGGGTAAGATGATCAGCTTCTACAAATTAGGCCTGAATTCACCAATATAATATTAAACGCATTTGCAACAAATTTCTATTGTTCGAGCAAAGTTTCATGTGTTCAAATTATCGTTATTATTTTATATTGTCATAATATTTGCGTTTTTACCCCTCGGCCCGAAAGGGTATTGTTGTCCCCTTTGTGCGCCGCAGCGGCACGCCTCATTTTGGCTACTACACCAACATGGTGCAACAGATTGAATTTATAACATTCAACCACTCCCGGCAAATTTTTAGCTTGTAGACAGTGTCTCCAAGTTTTTAGTTTGACTTTCCATGCAAACGTCTGTCGTTAACTTCCTTTTCATCATCATTTCATCATTTATTTTATACTGACATGTACATCATATAATTTTGTAAGCACAACATATAAATTAAGTTAGTCGTGCCCAGCCCACAAGAGCTTATAAGTCAGTTTAAACCAGGTATCTATTAAACTAAATAGTGTGAGCGATATACACATGTCTACAACAGACACAAGAAACCAGCCCCGTGCCGACCAAGCCCTGGCCCAGCATCTACGACACTGATCCAGCACTCACC